>JAGQAX010000008.1:6923542-7588542 GCA_019142605.1 Cephalopholis sonnerati
AGTTTTTGAGCATGTTTAGGGGGTGAAATTTGGACTTGAATTGGCGGGAGAAAGAAAGAATCTGAAAAGCAAATACAATAGGGCCTTGCCTTCGGCATGGAGCCCTTGACCTTTGGCACAGTCCCTAAAAAATTGCAGCTATATATTACTAACCCTGTGAGTAGGGATGGATACCAAACCCCACTATTAAATGAGCCCTGGAGCTAAATCATCAAAGACTGTGGTATTTATAAGTGCCAACATTATCAGTTCTTTTATCTGTACTTCTGCTGGGCTGACCTCCTCCACATACACACACACACCCACACGACACGGAGTAAAGTATAAGTGAAGAGCAGAGACACCGCGGTGCAAACAAAGTGAAAATAACTGGAAGATTACTCAAGTTGATGGCTCGTTACTGTAAGTGCAATTAAACCTTAAACCAATACCAAAACCAATACATTATCAATACCATTGTTCAGCAAGCATTAACATGTAGAAAACAATATTTTATTCTGCCCTGTCTGTCGTCTGTCAACCACTGCAGCTAGCATTATGTTATACTCAAGGACAGCACGCTAGTTCAGCTAAAAGTGAATTGTTACAAATAAGCTCAAATGACAGATGTCTGTATGTAGTCAAAGCATGTAGCTTAGTTTGCCACTTATCTTAAAACTGGGTAAATTCTTTTCAGCTGAGCTGTACTAAACGTCCCTCAGTATTGTGATGTCAGGATTGTTGTTCATATTGTGACTTTGCTGTTGTAGAAATAACTGTTGCTGCTCTAGAAACAACATTAAGTTATATTTAAAATAGTCAATAATCCTGTTCTAAATGTATTCTTTTTTAAATTAATTTATTTTCTAAAAAGCAACATTTTAGAAATGAAAAAGAACCAATAAGAGTATTGACAAAGTACCGAGCCGATAAGGAGTATTGATAATAGTAGTAGCATTTATAAAGTCTTAATGATACCCATCCCTATCTGTGAGTGCGGACCAGTGTTAGTTTCGTTGATGAGAACTATGATGAAAATTTTCCATCAACAACCTTTCTTTCCATGTCGAAAATGAGTTCAAAATAGATCTTGATAATAAAAACTGAAACGAATGGCCATGCTTGCAATAATCTTCAAATGCTGCATGAGCAACAGCCGATAAACTCCAGTAAATAATCTGCGCCAGGATGTTTTGCAAAAACTCTCACGCCCAAGCAGCGTCAGCCGTTGGTGCGAGCTGTGAGCTGTAGCTCAGTAGTAAATAATCAGCTGTGTGTGTCTGACTGTGGATGGTTAGTGTCGAATGGATTTGTGAAGTTTGTTAGTTGCAGCGGCGGCTGATGAATGGCAGCAGAGCAAGCAGCCAATGGCCGCCGGTCTTGCGGCCCTAATAGTAACAATGGCATACATGCTAGCTTTTACACTTTCTTTTTTACACAGCTACCAATATAAACTGTACACCCCTGTGAAATGTCAGGAAGGTATGAAGGTATGAAAAAATAGATACCGCTTAAGCCTTTTGAAAAACTCAATAACTCTCTTTACAGAAATCAGTTGTTGAAAGAACAGTTTTTTGGACTGTTTTATACAGTCATTTTGCACCCTGGTCCTAGCTCAGTTATAAAATCATCTGTTGGCTGTGGGTCACACTGGACTGCAGGAAAGGAGGTTGTACCACGGTCTAGTTCAGAAATGGTTTAGCTGACTCAGCTTACACCATGGCTAACCCCGGTGCTGAGAGCATTGGAGCAGCCAACACAAATGAGACGTCCTGCCCTCTGTTTCCTTCACACTTCTCTATTTCCATTACAGTTAGTTTTGCAGTGAGTTTTGACTAAGACTCAGTTTGTATAAGTTTAAAGCCTGCTTTGCTGTTATCCTGTGTTGATCTGTGTCCAAAAACTGCTAGATTTGACTGACAAAATGAGAGTATTGGGCTTCTCAATTGATAATTTGAATCACAGTGGTTAAAGAGGCAGCCCTGTTTCTGATAAAGACCTGGTGAAGAACTTTAGGGATCAAACTGAACTTGAACTTAAAAATGAGAAGTCAACTCTCAACATGATATTTCTGTGACATGAAGTTTGACCTGTCCTAATGGTACATTTAATATCTTGGGGCTCCTATTGATTCTGTAACCCTGACCTTCAACAGTGAGCCTTTTGGGTTTGATCCAGATGCTGGGTTTATCATGTCCTCGCTGTTAGGCCAAGTCATCCTTGGCCTTTACCTCCAGACCTTTTAGACATTTCCAACTTTCTGCATGGCTTTGACCTTCATTGGTAATAAAATAAACTCTTTGGAATTACTAGCAACTAAACATGTGTGTCATAAAACCTGAGGTCAAGCTTTAAGACAGCAGTTTAAGAAACCTAAGACATTAACAATGTAGAGGATAGGAAGATGAAATGAGATCATATTTATATGATGTGGGGCGGCAGTGAGATGGGTTAGGTCCAGAATCAGATTGTAGGGCTGGGTGGTTATTGAACCGTATTAATAAATGTAAGTGAAATTCCATTTTTCATTATCATTTTATTTATTTTACATTGTCTAGTTAATTATTCTAAACAAATTTTAAAAACAAAGGAAACAAAATACTAACATGGACATTTTTGTTTTACATGCATTAAGAGTTTTGTTAGCCTGATGATCAAAGTGAATTGCACTATTATTTTAACCTTACCTTACCTTACCTTACCTTTTAGCCCAACATCTTGTTCATGTTAGCATTTTCTGTTTGGTAGGGGTTGTTATTTTGCCCCATCAGACAGACACTGTTGTCTCACCAGTATCATCCTCAGTTGATTAACAAGCAGATAGCAGCAGTGGTCACTCGGAACAGTTAACTTTTGAAGATATATTTGGATTTAAGAGTTGTTATTTTTGCAAGTCAACTTACAAAAACCTGTGCCATCTCATACACTCTTGTGGCTAAGGGTAGGGCTGGTGTGAATTTTCAAACCAGTTGATAATAAGTCAAACACCCGACCGGACTGGCATACCGAATATTAGCAGGTGTCGTACTTGAGTAAGCTGCCACTCGAGAGTGGAACATGATGACATTGTCTCTTAACAGCAAATGTGCGTCTGGCTATCGTGTTGCATCATGTAACATCAGAGCTTTCTGTCCACACTGAATCCAGTATTAAATATGCACTTCTGTTTCATCATATAAACATACCACAAATATATCAGCTGGTCTCTCGAATTCAGACTGGAGACAGAACTATTTAAAAGATGAGTGAGTAGCCTACTTGCTATCTTCCTATGTTTCTAACTTTACTTTTTGAACAGAAAACACGTTTTATGTTGTGATATTTACTGGAAGCAACATACAATATAGACAACAGCAAGTAGGTTGCTATTAGCAATGGTCAATTACCAAAGACTTTCAGCTACCTGGCAATCTCCCTCAAGCCAGCTGCCACCTTGTTTTAGTTTTTGTTGTGAAATTAGAAGGAATCATAGAGACAATTCCTCAATTCAACTTAATAAATCAGCCGTTCCTTGTCCATTGTGGCGCTTTCAAGGCGAGCAAAAGGAATAAATAAATAAACATGGCGGTCGACAAAAGTTGAGCTCAAAAGAGTAGCACTGAGTCACCTGCAGCCAGTTAGGACCCCTCTTACATCAGCGTCAAATCCAAAGTGTTGCCATATTTGTGCAGTTTTAGTTTTCTAAAGAGACGTTGCCATGTCTCCTTTTGTCACCCCAAAAAACACATAAACGTTAAAGTAAACAAATACAAAGTGTGCTTCTTGTCCCCCCTCCCACCACCACTGAAATTTGATCTTCTTTGTGTTGCCGTCACTGGCCGTGGCTTATGTTAATCATGTTGTCATACAAGCTGGATTTAGCACCATGACGCAGTCAGCAGAGGTTGCAGATGTAGGCTACTTTTTAATTTGCCAGAACCTGTCATAATGACAAATGTTAGTTTAGCTGGTGCGTGTAAAATCAAACCGGTACACTGGACCAGACCGGCAAAACCTGAAATCGACCCAACTCTATGAAGGCTTGTGGCTCAGTTGTTCCAACTAGAGAAACGGCTGTCAGTGAGCAGAACCAGGCTTATCTGAATCGCTGAGCAAACCTGAGATGCAGGTGGTGATTCAGAGCTCTGGAACCAGGCTAGAGTTTTGTCTGCATAATATCTGAACACTAGTTATTGCAGTGAGCATACATTTTATTAATATTAATGTGCTCATAACATGGTATACATCTGAACCTGAGGGACAAAAAAGTAATATCAATTTCAGGCTTGCCCAGCCCTAATAGATATGTATTTTTGTAGGGGTTCTCGATTAAATGAATAGCAAAGGGGGCACTAGTTACAGGCTCTTCTGCCAGCTAAGTGAACTTGTCTTGATTAAACTCACTGCCTGATGAACAGAATGGAGCAGAGAAAAGGGTTTTAAAGTTTGCAGCTTTTTTATTAAAGGAAGAAATGAACTGCATTCATTTCAAAACATTTTACTGTCTTCTGCCATTATGAATGAAATGAATGTGTGATTTATGGTCCAGTATCACTGGCTAGACATGTTTTGAATCAGATGTTGGTCTGTGTGTTCTGGAGTGGAGGGGGCTGTGCAATTACATCCTAGTTGCCAGAAGAAAATGTTGGCATTGAACATTTCAGCAAACCACAAATATGTTACTATTGTATGTTCTATATGCATTACATCAGTGTTTCTAAACTGATGTAGTGTATGAGCTGACTTTGTCATTGGGACATGGAGGGGATGGTGGATTGTGTGTCACTTAGGTGAGACACCTGCCAAGCTGCAGACTACTGTTCAGTGCCCCCAAAATGTGATACTTTCATAACCATAACCAAATGTTTTTTGTGCCTAAATGTAACCTCACATTAACCACAACATTCCACCACATAATAATGAGCCAATGGTAGTATCCGTGGTTTGTAGAAATTCATTGCAAAATCTGCAACTGGGTTGGCTATTACTAGCAGTCTGTCTCCAGGAGTGGAGAAAATGAAACTTAACTTTGTTTGCATTTTGAGCAACTGAGGGAATGACATATATTTATCGGTAACATGTTTATTTGTCTGTGCGTGAGGCAAAGCTGTGACAGACAGCATCTAATGTCTTAAGAGTCTTCAAGCTGTAGGACATAATGGATTAACACATATGTTTTTCCCAAATGTTTTTATATTTGTATGATGTCATGTTTAGTGAGTCATAAAAAATGACAGCTACTAATAAACATTGTTTTTTTTTAATTATCATTATTTACATGTGCATACGCTCTAAAGTGACACCACATAATGAGTAATGCAGTAATCTGCAGTAATGTCTGTAGATTTCTGTAGGTTCAGTGGAAGTAGATTTTTCCCAGGAAACCGTAGATTGCATTGAGCTGTTATAACAGTACTGCTAAGAGAAGCTAAGCAGAAGGCTACCCCTTCTGTTTTCATCTGTCTCCACATCCTCCTGTGTGAAATGAAGAGAATAGACAGAAAGGCAATATAAAATAAAGGTCAGGATCACTGTAGGCCTCTGTTGTGTCTCACCCCGTTGAAACCTCCAGCAGTTATTTGCTATCCTTTACATTTACTTATGAATCAGGAAAGTGCTCCATCATTCTGTCCTCCTGCATTTTCACCCACTTCCATTCTCCGTCTCCCTGATACTCTTTTATATTGTCCATGTTGCTCCTCTGCAGCACCTCTCACTCTCTCTCTCTCTCTGCAGAAGGGATAGAAGTTGTACAGAATTGTACAACTTCAGCTGGTTACAGTTGGTTCAATGTTTCTCACGTAGTTGACATTTGGAAGCGAACTCTCCCACTGACATCTTTAGATGTAGAATGCCCGGTATGTGTGTGCGCGTGCGATAGAGCGAGTGAGAGCACCTGCAGACTCGCCATGCATCTACCTCTGTGTGACTCCAAAGTCAACAGCCAAGTCTAAAGGCTCTGCACTCAGTGCCATTAAAGCTGACAATGGGGAGAACCTGCTTCTTATTATTTCTCATTGCTGCCCCTCGATTGCTGACATTTTGTGGCTGTAGTCGAGCTCTGGGAGGGGGCTGAAGGGGCAGAAATATGTCACTAAAAACTGAATTTGAATCTTTTATATCTGAATTTGAATTACTTAACTTGAATCACTGCATGAAAAAACTGAACTTGAATCACATCAGAAGAAGAAATACCGATTTGACTTTTATCGTGATAATCATCGACATCAACTGATATGATATATTTTTATCATGATAAGATTTTGGGCTGCATCACCCAGCTCTAACAAGAAACCTTAGGAATCCATAACGGCTGGGTTTTAAGTACTGCTTCGTTAACTGCCAGGTGTAAGCATTGAGGGGATCATGCATTTGGTCATGTGTCTGCATGCATGAGTGTGTGTGTGTCAAATACCTTTTTTTCTGTCAAATTTGATACCCATCTTGTGAGTGGAAGCTTTCAGTTGCATAAAATGCCATCAGATGCCACAGGCCTGTGGTAATTAGCTGCAAAGAAAACCACACAAATAGTCATTTTTTTCTGTTTTTTTTTTTATGAATAAGAGAAGGATTGAATGGTGGTTTCATTTGACTGGAAAAGTTTCTGTACCACTTTGTACTGGGTTATTTGGTTGACACTTTAAAGGTATCAAGTACTGACACCCAGTCCTAATTTACATGGACAAATGTATTGCAGCAAAACACACGTCAGATATTCTGAATCAGAATGTCAGCTGTATACTGAAACACACCTGCTTGCAGTACTTATTTAAACACAAGTCCTGTGTTACTAATTGCTATGTTTGCCATGTTGCAAACCAGCTGTTGCATTCCTTCCCCTGGCAGAGAATACCTGGACTTAGATTTAGTTCCACCTTCTGAGCAGAGCTGAAATTTCCGTTCACGAACTCGCCTCCAAAGATTAGGGAGTACAGTGAAAACAAAAACAGGACCTTTAACTCTGGCTGCACCTTGAGTTATGGGTTGTTAAATCTCTGTAGTGGACATGGCCTATTTCTGTTTGGGAGGGTTGTACTGACATTTTTTTTATTACATATAGCTCCTCATCCTCCTAAGTTTGTATGCACTTACTGTAAGTTGTCAGACAAAAGTGTTTGCTCAATAAAAGTCAGTAATGTAACCTCGTCTTGACTCCTGACATAAAATTTTAAGGCACAGACCATAGGTTACATGACAATTCAGTTTCTCTTTTGCCCTCATCAGATGTTATCTAAATCATAATTTTAATTTCTATAGCATATTTTGGCAACTTTGTTGTATGGTTATTATTGATGCATCTGAAACATTGAAGAAGTGTGTCTCATTTTGTTAAAAACAGAAAAGTGTTTTAAAGGTAAATCAAATTTGGCAGAAAACAGCTTGTCTACACAGGCTACATATGAGCAGCATGTCAGCAGAGCAACATCCTCCGTCAGTGTCCCACTGGAAGTGTTCAGTCGCTGCACTGCTGTGGATGTGTTTTTAGAGCACTCGCAGACTGCACAAGCACTGTATGTATGCACAGAAAAGTACAAGTGAAACCCGGACATTGATTAAAATGAAATCAGAAGGATGACTGGAAAGCTGAAAAGATGTGTGTGTCCTGTGTAGATGGCCCGTAAGTGATTTCAGACAAGTGTTTGAACAGCTGGTTGCTTATATTTAGACATTTAACATTTTAATCATTTGTCTTCTTTTGTCAAACCAAAAAAGGGTTTGTAGATAAACATGTTTTTTTTAAGTACGTTTTTGACAAGTGTTTGTTTTGGTAAGGATACTGAAACTAAGGTATCATATTGACACTAGCATCAAAACATTTCAAACATTATCTAGTCATATATTTAATGCCAAGTAGGAGCAGGTTACATTAATTGATTTAGACAAGGGCTTCAGCATTATTTGTTTCAGCTACATCCACACTGATACCTTTTAGTCTTAAAACACGTAGCTATTGCAAGGTTTATGCCTAGCTTCTAAACTACTCTGGTGTTTTGGAACCAAAGACTGTATAAATAATGGAGGAAGCTACCGTGACCGTAGCGGCCCCACCCTTAAATACATTTAACTTCGAGCCTTAATGTCAAAAACGTTTTTGTACCAGGCTGTAAACATGGTTATTTCTCTTGTAAAGTTGGGCATTTTAACATAGGAGTCTTTGGGAATTGACTGTTTTGGAGCCAGCCTCAAGTGGCCATTTGAGGAACTACAGTTGTTGGCACCTTCGCGTTGACTTCATTTTTCAGCTTCAGGCGTTGCCATTTGTTTTGATCCTATAAAACTGAGACCTTTCAAAACACGGCTGACCCTGTTTTAGTTTGAAAACTCAGAGGTTGCATTTTAGTCTGAATGGGCGGAAATGGAGAATTTTGTGTCGAGTCAGACAGCTTATAGCTGTTAATGTGTTGGCATATTTGCTTTGTTACAACTCCCAAACTGATTTATGATGCCTTGACTGCCTTATACTCATGTGTTTCTTTCATTATAATTTACACCTCATCGTCAGTCCAAATAAAGATTCCCATAGTATTTTCTGTAACCAAGCAACCAAATCAAGCCCCCAGAAAAAGTGTCGGGCTTCAGAGCCAATTTGACCAAGTGGCCAGACCATGGAACTACTTGCAGGTCCATCATGTGATGCCATAGGGCCAAAAAGACTCTTTCCCATTGACTTACATTGTGAAAGAGATGTCTGTAAATCAGTGGATAATTTTTTTTTGAGCACCACAACCCCCACAAGATGACTTGTTTCACTGTCAGAATTTGCTCTGTTTGGTCTAATAACATTTCTTAAGTCTGAGTATGTACAGAGATTGTTCTCGTTTCAGAACGCAGTTTTAAAACATTTGTGTGGGTGTGGCCTAAGATAAGACAATAACTCATCAGAAAGGCTGTGTTGTAATTAAATCTTCCCAACACAGAGTTCATGGCATTGTTTATTCCAAAGCCTAAAGTTAGACTTTTCCCGCCAAACTCTGGAAATATTGTGACATTCAGATAGAACAGTAGTCGGCTATTTAACCAGCAGCTTGCACTTGGGGACCTGTGAATAAGAAGAGAAGTAGCCCCTTATTTATAATAAATGCTCTCTTTGAAAAGGTTATTCATATATTATATATTTAAACTGTCAACATGAGATCCCTCAAAGAATGTCTTTGTTATTTTTTTTTCTTCATTTTAATATACAACGTTATTTATACATCTATGCCTAAATACTTTTCACAAACACTGGCCAAAGTATGGTAGAAATAAAAGAGCTTTTTGCACATTTAAATCCTAGTATATTGTGTCTCATCGTATGACATAAAGTGAATGTAGGTGCAATAAATACTTTAAAATAAATGTAAAGTGCATTTTTGTTCTAAATTTTGGTTCATGTTGAATTGGTCTCAGGAGAGATACAGTTCTTCCCAGTGGTGACTCAGTCCGAATAATGCTTTAGTTGTTCCATTTACCAGCAGAAAAATTGAGCAGGCCAGGCTGAATATTTAATCACAGATAAAGGAGCAGAGGACACAGACAGTTACACTCCTGACCTGTGGCCTTATGGATGTGGAGTTATTATACAGTTAATGCTTCGGAACTGGGTTTGCCTGCAGGATGGTGGACTGTACAGAATCCATCTGAAGGAGAGAGTCTGCCTCTCAGTCCCAGTGGAAGCCACACCTAATCAGTCAACTCCAAGGACAGAATTCATGAGAGTTCATAAAAAAAAAAAAAAAAAAAAAAATCCCTTTGAGCAGGTGAAACCCCAACCCTCCCCATCACCTCCCACCCACCCACTGCCGACATACAGCACACTCAACTCTAATAAAACAGAGACATTCAGTGGGACCAATAGAAGTTTAGAACAGATATAAAAGAGACCACCGAGGGAAACAAAGATAACCCCAACAAAGACGATGGCTGACCTGACATCAAAGTGCGTCTGTTGTTTTAGTTCCCTGCTGTGCTGACTATTGCCTTCCCAAGGGAGGACAGACTGAAAGAGCAAGCCATACCTCCATCCTGAAACCAAGCCTGAAAAGAGAGAGGGAAAAAAATACTGCATTGTTTTACAGATTCAAATTACATATCCTCGGTCTTCAGGTCTGCTATTTTCCAGTTAGAGAGCACAAACTTCATCATCACTTCCATTGCACAATGATATTGCAGCCCCGTCTTCACTAAGGTTTTAATTGTGTGCTGCTGCTGCTGTGCACAGGATTTCTTGTTGTTGTTGTTGTTGTTTTTCTGTCACTTGCTAAGTGCCAGGTGGCTATGTTTGGGAGGCTAAGCGGCAGAGCATATTCTGTACCAGGCGGATGGTAATTACCAGGTGCTCAGCCTTGGCAGTGGAAGCGTGTTTGGGGGTATTGGTGAGCCATAGGATGTGTATACATGTTTGAATGTGTGTGTGTGCATGGTGGTACGTTTGTTGCTACAGTAGATGACTGTATTTTTGGCTTGCGGCTACTGATTTTCACACCCCCCACCCCCACCCCCACCCCCACCCCTCCACTCTCTCCCTCCAGCTGTTCGAGCTGCTGGGCCCAGAGGGGCTGGAGATGATCTCCACCCTCCTCCAGCGAAGGGCGGCCATCGTCGACTCCCTCCTCGCCATCCCACCTGACAGGACTGGCTACCCACCAGGTGAGACAGCCCTATGGCAAACCGGTCTTCTCCATGGTAACACAAACTACACAAACTAACACAAACTACACTATTTGTAGTCGTCATGAACACCAGATATGAATTTATGTACATAAAAAGATGACTTTGAAGGTCTTAAGGTGTTTTTGAGGCTATTTATGCCTTTTCCCCCTTTTTAAATGGTCATACAAAATCAAAGAATATTCTGTGTATGTTTGGCCTAATCAAGGGCTTGGCTGTGTAGACCTTACTGCTATTGGGTAGGTTGTTTTGTTCAGGTCATATTAGACGATATTTCTTGCTTCCTGAAACAAGATGATGACAGAGAGGTGCCCACAACAGGTCTTGTTATTTATATGACAGCTCTGGGGAAAGTTGTGGTGGAGATAATTTACAGAAAGTCCTTTGCTGTTTAGTTTTGGTATGTTTGAGCCCTGATTAGAGGTGTTGTTCAGTGTAATCAGACCAAACAGCTCATCTGTCATGGTATATTCACAACATCATTATTTATCCATGGCATATCCATCACCTAAACTCTTTATCGACAGGAGGAAAAAAAAAACACCTGAAACGGGTATAAAATCCCTTTTAGTGATATAGTGGAGGTTTTGTTGAATTTTACTGCTTCCATCCAGCTTTTCTTATTAGGTCCTGCCAAGTGATTTATGATAATAGGGCTGGTAGGGCTGGGCGATATGGAGAAAATCAAATATCACAATATTTTTGACCAAATACCTTGATATCGATATTGCTACAATATGGAGGGGTTAATATTGGTGCTTTCACAAAAAAATTAAACAATGAGATTTTTAATAAGTAATAATTAGTAATGTGGAGATGAGGACTAAGGGGGTAAAGGCAAATAATATAACAGAACAGTCTGGTAAGTTTTGAAAATTGCATCACTTTACCGTAATGCAGCCTTTAATACCAGGAAAAGACAACACTTATAATATTACAAAATCCCAAATCTAAGATATCTAAGCTCATATCATGATTTCATTATAATATCAATACAGTGCACAGTCCTAGGTGCTGGTTGTTTTAGTTTTGTGCAAATTCACCATGTTGGTCATTAGTGACATGAAAATTCTTCCTATTTCCACTAGTAGTTTGGTGAAGACAGAGGTGCCCAAAAAAGTGTGTAGTCGGGCCCAATGCAATTCTGATTTGTGTTTTCGCACTCTTAAAACACCCTCATTTTATTTCCCTAAGTCATTTACCTTGACCTTAAACAGACAATCAGCTTTATTCAGACTTTTGATTTCAGAGTTTAGATTTACATTGGACATTTTTTTTATTATTTATTTTATGTTATTTTGGTAAATGTTGTGAGGAATCAAACCCATACTTATGCGACAACTATAAATAGGAGTTGAAAACAATAAAATGTGCCTACTTCCAGTGTCTATTGGAGTACAGATACTTTTGTTTAATTTAAAGTTACTAGATTAACTTTAAACCCATGGATGTATAAACAGCACCACAGCATTGGGGCCTTGTTCATTTCTATATCAGGTGCCCAGTGGCTCATTAAGCCAAAAAAGTTCAGCTGCTGAATATAAAATTACCTGAATGATCAGCACTGCTTACACACTGTGTGGACCATAGAGTAGGCGCACTAGAGACTTCCACCAGTTCAGCAGGATACTTCCTGGTTAGTGCTTTGTTAACCTGAATGGGGAGAAAATGATTTAATCATACCGCTCTTCTGCACTTTTCAAATATTGTCGGACTGAGTGGATCAAATTCTGATAGTGAGACCAGTCATTTTGCGGGGGTCGTGATGCTCAAAAGATGTATTCACTTATTAACAGATGTGTCTTTCACAATGTAAGTCAGTGGGAAAAAGTTTTTTTGGGCCCAATGACATGTGGCAGATGAAATTCCACTGTTTGCCCACTATAAAAATTGGCCTCAAAGCCCAGCCCACCCTAGGGGCCTGGTTAAACCCTTGTTGCCCATCACGGTCAGTCTATCACTATGTTGCTTGAGCTGTGCAGCACTCCTTTGCCTAGCAGGCAGGCTCTTTATTTCTGTCCTTTATTTAATATCTCTCATGAATAAGAGAAATGATAGAATATCATGCCATACTAAGAGAGGAAAAGGCTGACACGTGCATGGTGTTGCGGAGGCTCAAATACGGTAAGCACAGGCTGTTATGGAATGGGCTTACTTTGGTATTTGTTGTAGTTATCTCACTCTCCCAGCAGCTTAAAGCTGACCTCATTGATTTTGTATGAGATAGTATTTCAAGAGGTTTGATAGTGAGCTGTACTGAAGCAGCCCATCTATTGATGTACCCGCCTTACACGCCTGCTTGTTTTTTTTCTTCTGTATCGTCCTCTATCCTGAGCCAGCGTTGTATCTTGACCCCCTGTTTCCTTTGTCCTAAGGTGGCAGGTTTCCCCCTCCTTAATGTGTAGAGTAGAGCTGTAAGTATTTGAAGATATTGCTGGAAAGATAGGATGGATAATTTTTTCATCGCCAGAGCTGTCTTTTGATCCATATGTAAGGTAGACATCAAAGAGGAGCTGAAGATTAGAAGAGAGAGCTCCTGCTTTGTCAGAATAATCCCTGCAACTATTTAAAGTCATACAGACTCATCCTTTAGAGTTTTTAGAGTCATTTGAAATTCACAGCTCCTAAATATAGATTTTAATGCTGGGTGTGAAACAGTACATGAGCTAATTAATGTAGACTAGTAACTCTGTTCATTCATTAAGCAGGTTAAATCATTGATGTATACCATCAGATGTAATATTAGACAATGAAATAATTAGTATAGCCGAGTGAAGTTAAGTCCATTTTAAAATAAAGTTAACTGAACACATTTGCAGCCTCAACGAAAAAAGCTTAGCTAGGATGTAATGAATTAAAGAGCGGCTCTATATATATATTTTTTTTTTTCTTTTTGAAGTAAATTTTTTTGTGGAAGTTTTTGTTTTCATTTTGTAGCTTCCCAGTAGTGTATCTTATGTATTCAAATGCCAAAGTATGTATAATGTAGCCCCAAAATGCTATTTTCCCAAGCCTTCTTAAAACTTTTTTGGCTACACACTCTTAGCTGCTGAGATCACACATACAAATACAAATTTTTAAACTTTTGTTTTGCTTCTGGTGGTGGGTTTGGCAGAGTCCAGATCAAGAATTTCTCAATAAGGGAGAAAGAGTAGATGTGCTTCCAGCCCCTTGAAATTCACAGCTTCTTGTTATATGGGAAAACCAGGTATTTTTATATACTTTTAACTTGTCTGCAGGTGGCCTTTAAGTAACTGGCCTACACTGACAGTTTGACCAGCCTGCTACAGAGCAACCCTATACAAACTAAAATGCTCTGCTGTATTTAATATGATGACATTTGTTTCTAGAGAAACATCTGACATGTTTTACTCTGGTTGCATTACTGTGCAAGCTTACCTAAAACCATCATGCTCTTTAGATTGCCAACAGACAACTTTTACCAAACTTCTCAATACTTGATGTACTGTCCTTAAAACACAAAATCTGGGACACATCAGCAAAGCTTGACACAGTATACTGTATTTGTGAAAGATATCGCACAAAAATTGTGTACAATCTTTGAAGTTTACCCAAATTTGGGATGATTTCTTTAATCTGGAGTATTTTATGTATTTCCCTAAGATTGTGTGGCTAGTTTGGCGTAATCAATACATTGGTGGCACCAATTTCAAAGGATAGAAGTCTTAGTTATCCTCAAAAAACCCAAAAGTTTGACACACTTACGTTGATAGATCTGATGGCTTGGAAAGTCTTCTGTGACAAAATTAATAAAATGAGTCCAAAAATTTTTGGATCGATGCTCACCTTGCTCTTGGTTTGTGGATGTTAGAAGAGAAGTTACAGCAAAATGCAGTCTGGCATTTGTTACTAACTAAACAGGGACTGGAATTAGACCAGCCCTACATTAGACCTCATTGCCAAAATCATCTAACCTGGAGGGATGACAGGTTTGATGAATAAAACAAATCTCAGACAAATCAGTGTCCAAAATACATTCTATCTGTGATTCAGCTTGATGTTATGGTGCACCTCTAATGTGTTACTAAACTAACCATATACAGAAATTAAGCAATGTAAACATTTTTGCTATATTTTAGTCCAAAGAAAATAAGCCGTAGCCGTGGTCACACCCATATGCTGCTTCGAGCCTCAGATGATATTATTCCCATTGTGAAGAACTTTTGATCAGCGTTAAAAATTTCACTTGCCAGACAGCTTTTGAGATTAGTGTTGCCTTGACGACTGAGGGTGAAGTCAGGAGGGGTTAAAAAAGGCTGATTAAATTTTCCACTATTTGCATGCCATCAGGAAGAGTGGGATTTAGTGGGAATGCCTGTCTCTTGCTGATTAGCTTTTAAATTGCAGTTTGCAGTTTGGCACTTGCATGTTTATCAAAGAACAGATTCTCTCGGTGGCTCTTCTCCACATTTCAATGGCTGATAGAGGCAGGGATATGTGGAATGGACAATTAAAAAGACAGCATGTCCAAATATCCCAGAAAGTTTTGAACAGGTGCTGGATAAATCAGGGGCTATTCAACGCAAAAGACAATCACATTAACATACTGCAATATATTCTACAGTAAATTTCTGCCCACGAAACTTTGATTCTTGATTCTAACAGCATGTTGTCAGTGAACCCTTTTCCTGCTGTGTCATTGTACACAGTGCACCACAGGAAAACTGCCCGGTGAGTGCCCACTTTTACAAACCTACTGTCTTCTAGTTTTCTAACTGCAAACCTACATTTCATAGAAATAGAGAGGGTGATGGGAAAGGTAAATTATTTGACAGTAAACTGAATACCCGTTTGACAGACAACACAGGACATTGGAAGACATTGTCATAGTAATTTTTCACTCTTGTCTGATGTTTTATAGACTAAACGATTAAGTGATTAATTAAGAAAATAATAGGCAGAGTAATCGACAGTAAAATAGTTGCAGGTTTTGTAGTAAAGCGGAATACTTTTAAGAAACGAAACGATATCAACAAATAAGAAAAAGGAGGATGCATATACCAACATAACATTTAAAAGAGCCGTTTCACGTAGAAAGGCTCTCAGTGTTAGTTATTGTTTTTTATGCAAAGAGAAATGGGATAGATAAACCACTTTAAAACATCCCCAGTTTAAAGCTACACAAATAGATATTTTTATTTGGGATGTCCTAGTCAAGTTTTTTGCCTCCAATTCCAGTATGAATCATTCAGTATTGAGTATCTGCTGACACCAACACCCAATCCGATACTTTTATTTTCCTAAATAAAACAGCTGCACATTGCACACTTTAAGCACCTTGTAGTTCAGTGTTTCCCCTACCATTATATTAGGGGGGCGCCCCGCCCCCCCAACAGCACCCCCCGCCCCCCCCGGAAGGTCAAGTTAATTTTATTTTATTTTATTTTCTATATAGCTCCAGATCACATCAGAAGTCATTTAAGGTTACCTTCCCTATAGAACGGGTCTATACCTTGTCCTTTTATTAAACTAACTAAAAAACCTTGTGTTGTTTATCTTATTTACACCACAGCATGTCACTTCTGTCTCTACATGGTCGCGCATTTTCAAGTCCCTTCTGCTCTCGTATCATGCATGGCGGAGCTCCGCCCCAAACACACACACAAACAGACACGTGCGCACACACAAGTGAGCACACTAAAACATAGCTGTCAAGTCTCCCATTTTGGCCGGGAAACTACCGTATTTTACCCCTCTTTCCCGCCGTCCTCCCGTATTAGTATTCTCACGTAGTTATTAAAATCAATCCAATGTATAGCCTTTGCTTCACAATTAAGTAGCTCTGCAATGCATTAAGAACAAAAAAATCCTGCATCCAAGCTGCTCTCTAATGTTTTTTTTGTTTGTTTTTAATGTATTATTGTTTTTTTACAAAATAAGCATAAAATAACAAACCCTCCCTGTAATCTTTTTGGCCTTGTCGCTGTGTTGAGGGAATTTCTCTATCCCTTTAAGAGACTATTCTCCGGTGTTTGGTGCTTCAGTGCAGCCTTGCCTAAGTTGGCCTACCTGAACAAACTGTGTTCCTCTGAGTGTTTATTTAGTGTGTGGTTGTTCTGTCAGACTGAGCTGAAATGAAATAAGTGTTTATAACTTTAGTAAATAACATGAATAGTTTTGCTGTTGTTTGTGGTGTGTTGTTTCACAGTGGGCGGAGCTTAGACCGTGCTCCACACGGGAGCTCAGTGTGGTGGAGAGGAGAGACAGTGAAGAGTTGATGATTACTGCATTTCGCATGTCTGTGTATGATAAACAATTGCATTATCACTATTATTGTAATTATTGCTATTTTGAGGCATCAGAAGGTGATTGCACCATTGACCAACAAAAAAAAAGTCTAAAGTCAGAATAGTACAGTATTTTTGTGCTATTTTAAGAGCATATTATTCAGATAGTAAGATAAACCTACATTGGCAGGTTCACAACACATGCACACTCTGCTTTTTACAGACACAAGGTTGTGTGGATGGGTTGTAGGTGGGTGAAATAATAGATCATTAATCAGGAAAATATTAATGTCATTCTGTAAAATGTTAGCAGAGATCAGAGCAGAGCTGCAGACCTGCTGACTGACTACCCATTAAGGAGAGATGCTGTGTGCATGTACACGCAAGGAGCAGCATAACATCATTGACTATTTCAGAAGCAAAAGTTTTGTTCTGTTTCCTTCGTCAAGTTTGTAACTTCAGTTTTTACTTTTGATGCTTAAATGTCCCACGATCTTTGCTGCAGTAACAGCAGCTTTTACTGCATTTCTCTCAGCAGAAAAATGCTCACTGCTTAAATTTGCAGAATGCACCAAGTAAATAGCAGTGCACCACGTGCAGGCACACCTGGCTTTTAAAGGAAATAGGAGATGACCCTCTGATTGGTTAAATTTAAGTTACGCCCCAAACACGTGATTAATTTAGGGACTGAATACGACCCCATTGCCCCTTGTGCCTTACTTTGTGCCCAGATTAAGCACCCCTTAACTAGCAAACTTGGAGTTGGACATGCCCTGAATGCACTTTCATCATGTACTTTAGACCATGCACTATATTGCAGTAGTAGTATATAGTGGTCAAGGTGTCTTGTGGTGAAAAACCCACAGTGATTATCTCCAGTTTTATAGTTCCATTCAGCTCTATCAGACCTTTGAGCTCTTAACCTCTTCTAGCTTTCCTACTGAAAGCTAATTGTCTTAAGCCCCTTTTACACTGCCAGATTTTCCGCGAATGTTCGGCCGATTTGCCGGCAAGCTGCGAGTGTTTAGACACACAGAGCCGGATTGGCGAGTTGATCCGAGGTGCCCAATTTTCCGCCTCGTAAGGTAGTCATATTGGCGGAACGGTTTTGATCTAAACAGAGGGAGGCAGCTTTCCGCCTCGGGAGGGTGTGTTGATGACTTGTGGAAGGGGCTGTTGATGACGCTGCACGTTCGACCCACTGGCGTGGACTTCAAAACAGGAAACGGCTGATAGCAGGAATGAGTATCTAGCAGAACTAAGGAGAGGCAAAGCAGAAGATGAGCAACTGGGGAGATAAAGAATTGCGCACCCTCCTTGCCCTCACTAACGAGAAGGCCATTAACCGTCAGAAGACGGGAACCGTGAGGGACTGGTCGATGTACGAGAGAATCGCTGAAGGACTGACCAGCCGCAACATTCCTCGGTACGTCACCGTTTAACGTTACACGCTGAGCTGCACGTACTGTTACTTGCTCACGCCCCCCATTGCGTTGAAAAAGGCGCATTCTGTATAAAAGAAGACGGATTGGGCTTTCCTGCAAATTTGCACAATTCCTGTGTAAAAGAGGCTTTAGTTTTCTTCTGTGCGAACTCTCTGCTTATCAAGCTATCTGATGACTACAGTGGAGCATTGAGCAGTTAAAATGCCAGACATCTCTTACATAGTTGAGGAGCCAGGACCAAAACAGAGTTAAAAGGAATGCAAATATTAGACTTATATTTGTCAGGTTGCCAGGTACACTAATATTGAGTGTCTCAACCATATTTTTATGCCTCTGTGAGGGTGATAGTTGTGGCCAGAGGCATTATGTTTTCTGTTTGTCCTTCTGTTCGTCCATCTTTCTGTCTTTCCAATCCATCCGTCTGTCCCGTTCTAATGAATGTGATATCTCACAAATGCCTTGAGGGAATTTCTAAAAATGTGGCACAGTCTGGACAACTGCACTTGGACGAAGTGATGAACTGATTACGTTTTGGTGGTCAAAGGTCAAGGTCACCGACCTTGCATCCATCTCATTCTTGTGAACGCTATTTCAAGAATGCCTTCAGGGAGATTTCTCAATTTTGACACAAATGTCCATTTGGATTCAAGAATGAACTTATTAGAATTTGGTGGTCAAAGGTCAAGGTTATTGTGACCTCACACAACATGTTTTTGACCATAACTCAAGAATTCATACACTAATTATTACAGAATTTCACACAAAAGTCTAATAGGATATAATGATGAAGTAATGATATTTTATATTAAAACGGTCAAAGGTCAGCTTCACTGTGACTTAATAATGTTCTGTAGAAACACTTTTCTGGCCGTTATTCAACGTTATAACTCAGACACAGAAGGGAAGATATTTGGTCAGATACTGAGTTGGTGACACTAATCTTGGGTGTCCACCTTTAAACGGTGCTAATGGTATAGATCTGTGCTGCTGCAGGGAAGATGTGTGTCAAGCGTCCATGTTTGCACAGACATAGATGTAAACTGTAAGTGCAACTTCACAGTGCACAGAGGAATATAACCAGGAGGCAGTAATTTTAGTTTATTATGGTATATTGTAGTAGCTTAACTTCAACATTACTTCTGTCTGCTCACTGTATTGATGCAGCCCTACAAGAGGGAGAGCCATCGGCCAAGTTTGAGCTGTGTTTTCTAGCTTTCTCTTAAGCAGCAAGGAGACGCACAGAGAGGCAGATCCTGGTGGGATTCAGACAACCCCTACCTGGTGGAAATAGCCTCCCATTGAGCGTTTGTGTTTTTGTGTACAGATGCCTTAGACTGGGTCATTAAGCACATTTCTTTCTCTGTTCAAGTGTAGTACAGCAGGTGCTGAGGAATATGTGTAGAAAACTACACAAAAATCAGTTTCCTAGACTTGATGTACCATAGCAAATAGTTCTGCCATGAATTTAACAAGAAGATGCCAGTGCTTCTCTGACAAGCATTTTGGACAATTTCCTCAGGCCATGATCAGAACAGAGGCTTTTCTGTGCCGCTCAAGTACAAACTCAGCTCACAGCTCTGGGTGTGACAACTAACACAGAGAACAAGATGCAGAAAGTGTTGCATCATCCTCATTGCTAAGCAAGTCTGAAAACAAGGCAATCTATTTGACTACCTGAAGTACTTGGGTCTTTCATAGAATTCATTACTGATTTGATTTTAATGTTCTTTAAACACTTATACTTCCTTCACAATTACAGAGCTTAAATGTTGGTGAGAGCTATATATTGAAATTACTAAACCACACAATGAGCAAACAGAATTACAGGGAGGATTATGGAGTGCTTTGTATGACTTTGTGATAGCAGAAATACATCATTAGCACTGGAGCAGTTGTTTAGCTGAAGCTGAATGAAGTTTTAAGTTTATATTATGGACAAAATGTGCATGTGTATGCATTATTCTGCAATAAAACCTAGGGACTAGATTGCCAGCCAGTGCCTGACATCCAAATGCACTTTCTAGTTTCATTGTTGTTTCTTAGTCTTTTAGGAAGCCTACATTGAGTAATGTTCACAAAGTTAATGATAACTAGCAACACAGGGCTGGATCAGGTTTTAGTGGAATGGTGTAGTGAAGATATGATGACATCATGTTATCATTTTTACAGAATTCTGCATCTTTTATGAGCAATCACTTAACTGCAGTTAATAGTTGACCATGCCTTTATTTTTGTTAATTGTTTTAAACTGATGTTAATAGGCAGATATGCATGAACTAAAATGATAAATTATGTGTTCAGCTTTTTAATTCACATCGTTCAGTGCACAAATGTCCCTTCATTGGTCAGACACAATACTACTAGGGGTCCTGAAACAACATTCAGAGTCAGTATCTGGACTCACTGCTAAGATATCTTCCTTGCTTATTACCTCTGCCAGATGTAAGCCTGAAGGGAATCAAGTGTTTTGTCCTGTGTTTGCATATGTCTGTTAATGTGTGTAAGTGTGTGTTTGTGATTCTGTCTGTCTGCAGCTAATTTCGCACACTATTGGACCAATCAACCTAATATTTTGTGTGTACATTTATGACTGAATACTCAAGGACCTCTTATTGTTGCAGTGATTCACAATTGTTTAAAAACCTGTTTTATACTGCCTTTGACTGCTGACTCCTAACTTCCCTTACCTGGTCGGTAGGGGCCACAAGTCCTTAACAAAATCATGTTGCAAAAAAGTGAGAGGCATTTCCAGCAGCTGGCTCAGCTAAAGACAGAAAGCCTTGTCAACTGTTGCAAGCCCCATTTCGACGTTTGTTGTGGCTCAGAAATTGGCATCCATAGAAAAGTTTTGTCTCATTTTGAAGTGGAGCATCTGCATATTAATTCTATACTCAGTATGTTGTGATCCTCTGAAGTTAGGCTGATACAAGATGGAAGCAAAATACCCATTTTGGTTTTTTTTTGCCACCATCTTGAATCTAAGGGATTTAGTTTACAGTTCCCCTAGGCACAGCTGCACCACTTGTATTGTCTAGAATGGCAATGATCATGTCTGGCGGCTGCCTGTCAGGGATCTGCACTATACTGAGTGCACTTTTCTTGCAGTTGAAAAGAGATTCACATGTGGCTTATAGAGACTCAAGAACCATAGAATCAACTTCAATGGCTGTGCAGTGTTGGTGGATGTTGTCGGCGACCAGTGATGCTATATGCCACATTCCAAAACCTTTACCTTTGAAGATGGAAATAGATATCCAGTACTTGAGCAATAACTTCATGCTGTTTGGTCAACATGTTGAAATGTCACACCTGTCAGATAAATTGCCATCAGATGGAACTATTTTTTGGGTAATACATTTCGTCGAGTTCGCAGAAAATCTGAGACTATTTACTTTATCTGATGAGCAAAATCATTTTTGGATGTAAAATTTCAAAGTATAACTTTGCGTACATAATATATGGTTCAGTTAACAACCAAGATAAAAATATTCACTTACAGATTTAGTACTTCTGCAGATAAAATTTTGAGGTTGATGTGATTAAAAACCACATTAAACAGTAAACATATAAATGTCAGTTAGTTAGCATGGAAATGGTAACTCTTTGATATTATCTTCTCGTTTCATTTGAAAAGTGAGTACACAACATATTGTAGTATATACATGAAATTGTCAAATAGATTTTCCTATGTATATTCTTATTCACAATAAATGCTAAAATTGAGGATCTTGTGCTTGTTGCGGACGACGATCACTACAATGTGTCGACTCTAAAAAAGACTCACCTTGAAAATCTTATGTCGATGTTAAACGTGTGAAGAAAACAATGTAAAAATGTGCAAAAACACATTGAAACCAGCTTGTAAGAAAACAAAATGTATTTTGGTGATTCTCTTCACAATGATTATGGCACCATGATCGCTTGTGGAAATGAGAATCCTGGAGATTTGGAGGCAATCACTGTTGGAGACGCATAACAAGGCACAAAAGCTCCCAGAGAGAGGGAAAGTAAAGGATGGGGAATGGTTTAGACAGAGGAATTGGTGCATAGAGGGTGACAGAGTTAAAGGGGTTGGGAGTTGGAAAGGTAATAGGAGGGAGGGTAAGAGTGACAGGAAGAGGGGAGCCGCTAGAACGAGAGGGAGGCTGTGCAGCAGGTAGAGCCACTAGACGAGATAAAGAAGAAATCATTCAGTCAATCAGCCCAGGCCGCGGTGCAATCATCAGATCTCATCTGTTTTCAAGAGCAATTCTGCCTTTTATTGAGCTGTTGTGCCTCAAACAGGGAGGCTGCAATGGGGAACGTTAACCCGTGCAATGCCACATGCACTTGCATCTGACATCAATGGGCTATCAAGACTTACTGCTGAAATATGAATCAGTTTTTTCTGACATTGGCTGACCTGATGCTGCTTTCTCAATGTGAACAAACGGTTCTGTTGTTCAGCCAGGGATAAATACTTTTTCAGGCTGTGTGCATCAGAGCCTGAAAACTCTTAAAATATTAGAAATTCTATCATCTATGCTCAAGTCCTTTTAAAGTATGGATCATAGCAGGTCATGGAGAAAATGAAAAAAGTAATGTTTTGTTTGCACAAATTAGTTATTTGTGCTCTTCAGTTATTTCAAGAGCATGGATTATTTTAGTTGTATGTGCTTGTTAATCACTTAATTTGTTCTCTTTGATAACCTAATTTTTTATGCACATTACAACAGAACAAAATAAGGTCACAATAATCACTTTTCAACACATTAAATTTATTTCAGAGATAACACATTATGTCGCCACATCTCTCCATCCAAAATGAAAAACTAATGGGCATTAGCCCCAAGCAAAACATTTGGATTAGATTTTTTATGGTCTGGCAACTGTTTATATCTCACATAGAAGTTATTTTGGTTACTGCTATATTCAAATACTCTTGATTATTATGAGAATTATTATTTTGTTGCTGTGTATTTGTGACAGTCTTGTTCTTGTTTTCATAGTAGCCTACCATTGTATATTGTCTCATATTTAGAGCTACTTCACTAATTTTTATTTTACTATTTAATGCAGATTGAGAAGGACCTTTAATGTTCCACACTTTCTAAGACATGGACATAACTGTGGTTTTTAGCCGGAGTATTAAAGCGAAGAAAGTCTTATGCTGAACTGAGTGTCATGTTTAATGGTTTGTGGCAAATGCAGGTACTATTAAACCCCTTGGTTTTTGTATACACTCAACACATTTTCATTCCGATCTTGTCACATATTGACGTTTGGATGTACCTTCCACGTTGAGATATGATGTGCAAGGTACCTTGGGTGCGTTGGTTGTTGATGTTCTGGGATGCCGTGTCAACTTCTGCCTGTTACATGCATTTTATGTTTTCAAAATACACTTCTGTTTTCACAGGAAACATACACTTTGCAGTCTCTTTCAAAATAAGTGCACTATATCAGAACAACTCTGCAGATATATGTTTTTTTCCTTCAACAACACATGTGGTTATGTTTAGCCAACACACACACGGTTGGGTTTAGGCAACAGAAGGACATGGTTGGGTTTAGGAAAGAAGAACAGAGTTTGGCTTTACAGTTCTGCAGGAAGCGAACACTGGCCTCCCGGATGAAAGGTGGTTGTTGATGGACCCATTCACCACCACTCCCACACACCGTACTCGGACTTCCGCCGCCTAAGCTTTCGTTGTTGTTCTGATGCGTTCCCCCTGACACTGCCGGGTGCTGTAGACAATAACGATGACCAGCTGCGTATCATGCTGATGTGAAAGGACAGCTTTTTCGTTGGTGTCTAATGTCGTAAGTCAATGACTAAGCACCGGTTTTTGACTACTTCGGAGTGAGACAGGGTTGATAACTTAACACTAGGCTTGGGAGGTATCTATTTTCTCATACCTTCATACTGTCCTGAAAATTCATCAGGGTATACCTTGGTGAGATTTGTGCTCGTTATATGACAGTATGACCCCCCTGACCCCACACTCTTATAAACTCAAATATAACGAGGAGGTTAATAGTCTTACACGTGTTTCTCTTATTAAACAGAGAAATACAGCTATGCACCTTCTGAATTCAAGTTTCTCTCTTTCACAGAACTAAGACTAACGTTAGCCTAGCTGCCTTGTTATCCCATCTCAAAACACACTTGATTCAAACCAGGCAGAAACAAAATAAAACTCCCCAAGACCATCTTAGTTAGTCTTGTTAGTCATCAAATTAGTTAGTCCACTGTTCCAACAGTCACCAACTCTGGTATGATGAAAATAATTCCTTAATTCTCCAATTGGGATGTGAAAATATGCTGTTTTTCCCCCGCGGTCTCGCTCTCTCTGTTACTAGCCGGCTGTTTACAGTCCTGTAACTGTATCCCCACGCCTCACCAATTGAGTAGCTGTGTCTGTCAGCTCTTCTGCCTCTTCCAGAGTCCTGCCCGGATCCATTTCTGAAACCCTGCACCTGCCCATACCCATAAAGCTCAGTACCACAACCGACCTGTTTCCCATCATTATGTCTAAGTCAAAGCCACACCTGCCCGTACCTGTTAATAAACGTCCTGTGACCCAACCCGCACCCGTGATTTGGCACACACAGGCTACAGTCACTCACATTAAGATGGGTTCTTAATTCTTGAAGTACAAATCCAGCGGAGGAGACGCCTCTTTCACTGGCTGTGATGCCAGCATGACGAAAATATTCGGCACAATCACTGCCAGGTTAGAAAACATTTTAGCACCTTCCACCACCATAAAACCTCCTCCTTGGGTGTCTTGAACTAGATGTAGGCTGCCACCTCATCCTCTGGCTGCAAAGTTTCATAGCTGGAGTCCTCCATGTCGGTAACTAACATGACAACAGGGTCAAAGGTTCAACTTGTGTCATTGACTTTCAAAATAAAAGAAATCGTGGCTTGATAATAGTGATTTAGATGTCAAAATATTACACATATACTGCACATCTTTATCATTTGTTTTATTCTGAAAAAAATAAAAATAAAATTTTGTTCTCACACGCTGCCCGACTGCATGTAGTTCATTTTTAACCTTGTTGGTACCCATGCATTTATATATAAACATATTTTTACCCATTACACAGCTTTTTGCGGGTTACCTGGTAAACCATAATACCGTGATGCCGCCCAAGCCTACTATACACTATACATTATAGTATTTTGCTGTCAGGTGTCCTCATCTTCTTCCATCTAAAGAAATGAATGATTTAATCCTGTCAAGAAAAAACCTTTGATGTTGTAACATTTTGCCTTTTTTCACTCTGTATTTCCTCCAGATGTGAGCCGAAAAGTCAGTGGTGAAGTTACCAAACCCACCTATGGGTGCCAGGTGACCATCCAGTCAGAGCAGGAGAAACAAATGATGAAGATGTACCGCAGGGAGGAGAAGAGAGAGAGGAAGAGAGGCAAAGGAGTAGATGACAGTGACTTCTCAGATGCTGCCATGACCTTTGACCCCAGAGAGATGAGAGCCCAGCGGTATATCATCTCTTCAAACTTTCTCCTGGTCCTTTTTCCCTCATTAGGGGTCCAAGCAGTGGCACTTGCTGCTGGAGTCGTGTTGTTTTTGTTCTCATTATTCTTTTTCTTTTTTCTTATTCTTCTCCGCTTAAAGTGTTCCTGTAGCAAAAACTGTCAGACCAAAAGTCACTAAAATTCGCAGATGGGTTGCAAATTCTACCCACTAGTGAAGCACAAAAAGTGACACTCATTGACCTCGAGATGGCGCGTTATCAATCAAGTTTAAATTTTCACAATAGTCTTGAAAACCACTCAACTTTGGGTCAAATTCTTTCATTTTAACATCTTAATTCAGCTGCGTCTTTGCCCCAATGGTCCTCTGCTGTAAAAATGTCAGATTCTGTGACTTTTTCCTCAGTTTTCTTTAAATCCTGTCTTCAATAACTCATCAGAAACTGTTGGGCCAATTGTCCTGAAACTTTGCCAGGATCATCTAGGGACATTGCTAACCTAAAGTTTAAATTTAGTTTAAATTTTACATAAATGCTCATAAATCAAATTTGGCTTGAGCAATTGTAACCAAACATGGTGCACGTGTTCTGATGCTAGGTCCAAGCTTCGCTATGCAGTCTTAGGATATTCTGCAACTATGTTCAGACATGTGGCAGGAGCTTGGAGTAAAGCCACTGCACCTTCGCTTTGAAGGGTCAGTTAAGATGGGTCAGGCATCTGATCAGGATGCCTCCTGGACGCCTCTTGTTAGAGGTTTTCCGGACATGTCCACCTCATAGGAGACCCCAGGGTAGACCCAGAACACACACACACACACACACACACACACATATCTCATCTGGCCTGGAAATGCCTCAGGATCTGCCAGGAGGTGTTGGTGAAAAGGTTGCTGGGGAGGGGTGACTTCTGGAATACCTTGCTTAGCCTGCTGCCCCCACCAGGTAAATCAACAAATGGATGGAAATTTCCAAACTCTTCTGCCAAACCTCGAATATCTAATGGGTCTCATTCACGAAATGTAAGTACAACCCCTTGGGAAACTGGAATTTGATAGTAGGCATGTATCTATATTCAGGAATGCCAATCAATCGGAAATTAACAGCGCGTTCCTGCTAGTCAGCAATTAGCATACATCCATGAATAACAAGAAGATTTCTATACTTCAACAGAGCATCAGCATATAGTTATGGCCACAGTGAATACATTTCAAGAAAATCAAGAGTTTTGCTTTTTAGAAACAAGCAATAAATGCTTGGAATCCTGTTTGGACCCAGATCGGAGCTGCTGTAGGTTACCTGGTTAGTCTTTGTTTTGTGTTTTTTTTTGTTTTTTTTTTGCGTGTGTCCACCAGTGCTCTCCGATATCCGCACTAAAACTGGCAAGTTTCAGCATTTTTCATGACAACTTAGCATGAGCTTTGTAAAATAAGAAAAAAAAAAAAAAAGAAGAGCGACACTGCAGCTTGTCACATCTTTTTTTGTGGAGGATTTTTCTGAAAGTTTAATTTCAGAGTATGAAAAAAAAGAGCAGCGATCTGTTTAATTAAAAACTTAGCATGACCAAATCCAGCCCAGTGTGAAGGAAAAGATTAGCAGAGAGGTAAGCCACTTTAGGAAGGAACATAATGCCTCACATCTGTGCCTTTCTGTTTGAATCATCAACTGCACTATTCTTTCTAAAACTAAAATATGGGTGGATGTGAGGTTTTACGTATGGAACCAAGTAGTTGCAGATGTGACACTGTGCTGCTGTTTTTGTTGAAGTTACATTGCTGTTTAATCCTTTACTTTGACAGAAGACACTGGAATTGATTTTTCTCTTTTTCCTCATCTTGAAGTATTTAGCTCACCCTATCAAGTAGCTTTTGTTTACAATTTACAGGTACTCTCTTTTCTGAGTTTTTCATGTTCCATGTGTTTTGTGTTTGCTTGAACAGGGAGCAGGCCCTGCTGACTGCACGACATGAACCTATACTGAGCAGAGAAAGAGTATATGAACGTATTCGATATCCAAACGTCTATGACAGCTATGCAGAGGCTACAAAGACGCCTGCATTCGTTGGAGGAGCCAGGGTGAGGCTTGAATATCTGTGTCCACTTTGTCATTCTGCTTATTGTGTAATTCATCTTTAGCCTTGGATATTTAACACAGCAGAAATGTTAAAAAAAAGCACAAGCTCTTAAGTTGAAGTGATGTACGATTCCTCTTCTTCTGCTTATTCGCTATTACTCACAATGACATCAAGGACCACTGGATTGACGAACAAAGAATTCAGTGTCATCTTTGATCTGGTACAGCCCAACAGTCTCTAGTCTGCTCCTCGTAACACACATGTTGCCCAATGTTTTCTCAGTTGTCCATTTCTTAAAATCACAGCCTCCTATCCTTCTAATTTTTGGTTGTATATTAACAACATTTGATATAAACATTGTACAAATTATCATATTGTTTCAAACTAAATTTTAAATGGTGGTTTACAAAGACCTCCTGTGTGGTCCAGTACTATATGGTATGCAAGAAAAAGATTCAGTATGTCCCGATACATAGTATGGCAAAGGCAGTATGCCAAAAACACTAGGATGTTCTACTACGTCCGGTCGGATTTTGCAGTATGCAAGCCAGCATGCTTTTCTGGTTATTCTGACCCACAATCCACTGTGCATGGAAAGATATGCCACATTGACTGTCAGAAGTTGAAATGATGGATGACAGTGTATTCAGGTGACTGACGACCATTCAGTGAGTAATAATAAGAATATTAATTGTTTAATTGAATAAAATAATCATAAATATAACGAACATAAAAGGGCATAAGTATCAAATAGCAATGACACAGAAATGTATAGCCTTTGTAATTTTACTATCAGAATATAATATGTTAGGATCTACAATGCATACAGTTTTAACTAATTGCAAAAGAACGACATCAGAACTGTCCAGGTTTACCTCCGTCTCTGGTGAGCTTGGTGAACAGCATTTTGTTTTATCTCCATGGTAACATATATACTAGTAAGAGGGTCAAAGTTCAGGGCGTAACGTTATGAGTAAGTAGTATGTCCCGATTGTGTACGTACTGCATGTACGTACTTTTTAAGGCAGCTGCAGTACTTACCCAAAGTAAAAATAAAAAGTACACAATTCAGAACGCATCCCTCTGCAAAACAAAGAAATGAAAGGCTAAAGGCAAGGTTATCTATAAATTCGAAAGTAATTATAATCATTCATCTCTAGTCAAATGCCAAAAAAAAATCTTCCAGTACAGTAGGTAAGCTGATAGTGATTAGCTTTGCCAGTGTTAAATCACACTTGAAAGTTGAAATTTAATCATGCCATTAATGTTACTCAAAACAAACATGGAGTCTCCTGGATGCAGTCATGCTGTATAGTCGTACTCTGGTCATTGTATATAAATATTTAATTTTTTTTTCAAGCGAACATTTTACATTCTTTCTGTCAGTTTTTGTATATGGAATAGTATGAAATACCAGTGCCTTAAAATCAAATCAAATCAGATTTCTAATATATTCACAGTGCTTCATAACTGCTTACAGGAACAAAACGCAAGGCAAAAAGTGGTGAATTGATCATCTAAATGGGAATTGATTTGACAAGCTCCAAGTTAACAAGTCAAAAAGTTCCTCAGAAGAGTTACCAACAAGAGTTTTATAACATGTACAGTGCATTTAGAAGGTATTCTCCGTCAGTTTTTTCCCATTTAGTTAAGTCACAGTCTTATCCTAAATGTATGTTTGTGACAGTAACAGTTTGTTAGACATTTTTGCAGTTTTATTAAAAATGACCAAGTGAAATATTACATTGACTGAGGTTTTCAGACCTTTACTGTGACACTTGAAATTTAGCTCAGGTGCCTTCAATTTATCTTGATCGTCCTTAAGATGTTTCTGCAGTCCATCTGTGGTAAATTCAATTGATTTGACAAGGTTTCACAGTTGACATATAATAGCAGAAACCAAGCCATGAGGTGGAAGGAACTGCCTTCAAAGCTCAGTGACAGGATTGTGTTGAGGCACAGATCTGGGGAAGGCTACAGAAGTTTGGCTGCATTGAAGGTTCCCAAGAGCCCAGTGGCCTCCACAGTTTTTAAATGGAAGAAGTTCAGAACAACCAGTACTCTTCCCAGAGCTCTCCGCCCAGCCAAACTGAGCAATCAGGGGAGAAGGGCCTTACGAAGAGAGGTGACTAAGAAACTGATGGTCACACTTACTGAGTTACTATGAAAATAAATGAATCAAAAGCGCTACATCGAGGTATCTGACGAAATCTAGAAAGAAGGCTTGTCTAGAATTCAAACTTGCTCCATTAACGTCAGGTACAAACTGATTCAAGACAAAGTCATCTAGTGACTCCATTACTCGAAGAACAAGCTGAACCAAATTCATCCATCTCTTTCCCCATTATGTGACGGATGCAAAGGTGCAGAGGGCTCTCTGACACATCTTCTTTTGGCTCTGTCCTTAATTACACAATTATTGGTGTGAAATATTTAGCGTTTCTCTCTAGGGCTGATGGAAGGGATATTCCCCCTGACTCAGAATTGGCACTCTTTGCATGCTCAGAGTCTGTTTTGAACTATGCATCTGAAGAGCAATTGACATTGATGGTCTGGATGGTAGCTGCCAAGAAGATGATTCTAACCAGCTGGAAATCTCCTACACCCCCCTGCTTCCAGAAATGGCTCAACAAAATGATCATAATCATATCGACACTTCACTGATGTGGGCTTTATGGCAGAGTGGCCAGACGGAAGCCCCTCCTCAGTGAAAGACACAGTAATACACCTGAGGGACTCTCAGACTGTGAGAAACAACATTCTCTAGCCTGATGAAAGCAAGATTGACCTTTTATGCCTCAGTTCTAAGCGTCATGTCCGGAAGAAACCAGGCATTCCTGGTCACCTGCCTAATACCATCCCATTGGCAAAGCCTGGTGGTGGCAGCTTTATGCTGTGGGGGTGTTTTTAAGTAGCAGGGACTGGGACTGGGGCCAGGGTTGAGAAATAGCTGAATGGAGCAAAGTTCAGAGAGATCCTGGAGGAAAACCTGGTCCAGAGCACTCAAGATGTCAGACTGGGTCAAAGGTTCACCTTTCAACAGGACAGTGACCTGAAGCACACATTCAAGACAAAGCAGGAGTGTCTTTGGGTAAATTCTGAGACCTGAAAGTGGCCGTCCACCATCAGACCCCATCCAACCTAATAAAGCTTGAGAGGATCTGCAAAGAAGAATGGCATTAAATCCCCAAATTGAGGTGTGCAAAGCTGGCCATCTCAAACCCAAGAAGACTAGAGGCTGTAATGGCTGCCAAAGGTACTTTCAACAAAGTACTAGGAGAAGGGTCTGAATACTTAAGTCAATCTGATATTTCAGTTTCTTTTTTAATCTTTTTTAAAAAAATTGTAAAATCCTGTTATGAAGTATTAAGTGTAGCTTGATGAGTGAAAAATGAATTTAAACAATTTGAGCATAAAGCTGCAACATAAAATGATTAAAAAGTGAACAGATATGATTTTTCTCTGAATGCATTTTTTTTTTGGGGGGGGGGGGACTTTTGGCTTGTATTAAACTTTGAATGGATAATGATGTGGCGTAACATTCAACAACGGTCTCAGTGCCGGATTTGAACCAAGGATGAGGTGGCTTACTGCTTTATGAGACACAAAATTTATTCTCTCCTAATGTTGTTATTTAGATAATTTGTTGTTGAACTCAGGCTGCCCCATATAATCCCTCTCACTTTACTATTCTTTAACAAAACTCCCAAAGTACCACAAAGCACGCTGCAGTCATGGTAATTCTATCACAAACCACATTACCACAAGCTTTAAAATGTTCTACAAAAAGCATGTCTAACCATGACACAAATCACATTCAACCTTCACTCAGTTCACCACACAATGCACCAAGAGTTTTCCTAAAAAAACTCAAAAACACAGATTTTTATATACTATGGCCAGTTATTGTGTTATCTTTTTTGTAATAGGGCTTTTATACGCAGTACTTCAAATTTATGGTTGAAAGAAGCACTGATTAGATGTTCAAAGTGTGTTTGATCTGCTCTGTATTTTCAAGGAACCATAAGGGATATGGGATTAAAAAAACATTTTTCGTGAAAATAGAGCTGCATTTTAATAGTATATTTGTGACTTTGGATATTCTTTGCAGTGTGTTTAAATTCCAGTCATGTTATTTTTGAGTCTTCGAGGTCATTTGTGAGGTCTATGTTTTCCTAACTGTTTTCGTGTGTGTGACATTCAGATGCTGCTACCCGAGGGAATCCGCAGAGAGAACACTAAGATGTATGAAGAGGTGGAGATCCCTCCCAATGAACCCATGCCTATCGGCTTTGAAGAGAAGCCTGTCTACATCTCTGAACTAGACGAGGTATGAGCCACTATGTCCTTGTGTTAGTTCTTGTGTGTGTGTGTGTGTGTGTGTGTGTGTGTGTGTGTGTGTGTGTGTGTATACACTAGGGTTGGACTGCTGTGTGGATTTGAAGGCTGACAGTAACATTTCTGAGGTCAGTCCAGGTTTGTCAAAACAATGAATACAGCCATATTGACTCTGACAAACTCTGTTTAGCAAATTGGTATCATTACTACTGTGACCATATACAAATACAGTGTGAGCTTACTCAAAGCTTCATTTCAGTATGGAACTTTTAGAAAGTGCACACGTCCATGTACAATAATTACTGCAGCACCAAGAACTGGATACTGAAGGTAGAGGAAAGAGAAAAGAAGAGACGTGCTGAAATGTTGCTAGGCAACCAGCAGCAACTCCAGGGAGCTAAGAAGTAGTTCCCAGCCAAGAAATACTCCCAGCACCTAGCTCCTCGTAAAAACACAAATTGTTCTCACAGTGCTGTTTGTGTCTACATTAGGGCTGGGTATCGCCACTGATTTCCTGAATCAATTCGATTCACAAGGTTTTGATTCAATTTCCGATTTGTTTTAATTTGATGCAATATCAACTCGATTAGAGATATTTCAGTTACAACACCAATTTTGCATGAATATGAAGGAGATTCTCAGAGAACTAATGCTGTAAACTGTACAATGAATTATTTAAAAACACAATGAATTAAACAGTATTAAAACTGAATATTTTAAATATAACTAAATGTTTCTAGAGCAGCAACAGTCATGTTTACAACAGCAAAGTCATTACATAAACTAGAAACAAAGTTAAAATGTCAATATAATAAACAATGTTCCTGACATCACAATAGACTACTGATACCCCTTTTCCACTAACATCGAACCAATTCCTTTCCACTTCCTGCACCTAGTTTTGAACTGCTCAGAGATTTTTGACCAAAAATAAGTTGGTTCAGAATCAGAAAAGTTAGTTCTCAGCTAGAACCAAAAATAGCAGTTTTTTTTTTTTTTTTTTTATGGACCTGAAGTGTAACGTTAACAGCGTTAACATTAGTGGGCGTGTTTTATGCTACAGATTGGAACAACAGGATGGAGAAGGCAACAAAAAACAAGTCCAGGGAGAAATTGTCCATGAGTGTGCAGCAGTCTCATTATTGTTGGTCCATGCATGTGGTTTTTAAAGGGGTAAAAACAAATAGCTGTAATAACAGAACAAAGTTTGTTGGGAATCACTGTAATCCACAATTTTAATACCACTGTTAATTTCTGTTATGCATTATGCAATGTGTTTCATTGATTACACATCCTTGATTACAATGACGCAGGCTGGTTTGCTAGATCGCACCAACGTTCCAAGAACCGAATGGAACCGGTTCAAGAACCAGAGCTAATTTTGTGGAGAAGGGGTATGAGTTTAGCTTAAAGAGAATGAAGAATACAGTCAGTATCAGTCCGTCATCCTGTCCTCTGTGCTCATCCTTCTGCTGCTATGGGACTCATTGCCTGCAGGTACTGCTGACAAATTTGGCAAACCAAACTAAACAGTTAGACATAAACAGTTGTAGTTGCTTTAGTTTGTTTGTGACAATCTGTATTGGTTGAGCTAGTGTGCTGTGCTTGTGTAAAGCATAACGTCAGTGGCAGTGGAGGAGAGACTGTGGACAGAGCAGACTGAAATATGTCTTGTTGAATTGTTGTTGAACGGGTGTGTTGATAAAGTACTGGCATTTTACGTACAACAGTTTTATTGCAATAACGAGCATAGCTTTTATCAACTTCAGTGATCTTCCCCTCACCATCTCTACCGTGGCCTCTTAAGTATGTGTATGTGGAGTAGCAGCTGCAGCTCCGACACATAAGCCCCTTTTACACTGCCAGATTTTCCGCGAATGTTCGGCTGATTTGCCGGCCAGCTGCGAGCGTTTACACCCACAGAGCCGGATTGGCAAGTTGATCTGAGGCGCCCAATTTTCTGCCTCGTAGGGTAGTCATATCGGCGGAATGGTTTTAGTATAAACAGAGCGAGGCGGCCTTCCACCTTGGGAGGGGCTGTTGATGACTTGTGGGAGGGGCTGTTGATGACATTGCACGTTCAACCCACTGGCGTGGACTTCAAACCAGGAAAAAGCTGATAGCAGGAATAAGAATCTAGCAGCACTAAGGAGACGCAAAGCAGAAGATGAGCAACCAGGGAGATAAAGAATTGCGCGCCCTCCTTGCCGTCGCTAATGAGGAGGCTATTAACCGTCGGATGACGGGAACGTGAAGGACGGGCCGATGTACGAGAGAATCGCCGAAGGACTGACCAGCCGCAGCTTTCCTCGGTACGTCACTGTTTACGTCACATGCTGAGCTGCATGTTCTGTTACTAGCTCATGCCCCCCATTGCCCCGAAAAAAGGCGCATTCTGTATAAACACAAGAAGGCAGGCGGCAATTTGCTGCCCTCCCCGATTTTGTTTTTATACTGCCAATGCGGAAAGAAGACGGACTGGGCTTTCCTGCAAATTTGCACAATTCCTGTGTAAAAGAGGCTATAGAGAGCAGGGGAGGGGCTGAAGCTTGTTAATAAAGTTCACTAAGATGTTAAAAAGTATAGATAAAAGCACCTGAAACATTAGAGCTTATCAATATTACAGTCTTTAGTAATTTAGCTCTGCGGCTCATTTCATACCGCCAAGATTAACAGGGTTAAAGCGTCATGCATCTGTGGGAAAAGGCATATATTATAAGATCAGTTTCGGATTTTGTAAATCAATAACAAATTGTTCAAGTGAAAATTTAGATTAAAGGTTCTCTATTTACCTTTCAGAAAATTCGTGTTGCTGTTGGCAGTCTGCACAGTGAATTAAATTGTGTTTTTCTCAGTCAATAGCTGCTAACTAATAAAGATGAAGAGGCAGTAAAACATCCTTTCATTTTATAGTTGTAGTCTACTTACGTATGTAAAACTTGCCACAGTATGAACAGTGGTTACATAACCTTAAAAACCAGCCACAACTCAGCCTTGAGCCAGAGTGACAGACCTCTATTGACCAGTCAACAACTGTGGTGTTTCTAGCTCCACCTTTAGTACCAGATCAGTGTGCTAGGTACACCTAAAGACCTAAAGAGGGGTGACCAAAAATGGGGACAGTAAGGAACGGTTTCAATGGTACCATCCACAACTTTTCACAATGGAGACAGACAAATAAGCATTGTAATGTGTACTGAACTGAACTGAATTGAACTGGACTGCTTGGTGTAAACAAGGCTTAATGTACAGTTAGCTGGCTAACCTTAGCTTAGGTCATAGTGAGCTAGTTGGTCGGCCCTGCCTTGCATCAGTCTTGGCTAGGAGAAACAAATCATCGCTTATACACCTTTGCTTGACGTAGAAATGTACCCTTATGCATTTGTTGTTTTTTTTCTGCTATACCAAACTCTCACCAAACAGAGACTTCTAAACCAGTATGAATCAAACTTTAACTTCATTGTACCATTATACCCCCATGTTCTGTTCCGTTTTCCTTGCTAATGAGGCTTCCTAAAAAGGTGGAAGTAGTACACAAAGTCAAGAAGCTCACTATTTATTTAGCCTGATGCTAGAGGTGTTGCAGAGCTGTTGTAATTTAAATCACCTGCGTTTTGGAGGTGTTGATATAGAAAATCTTTCATCTATATTTTTTGTATGTTATGTCTCTTCTCTCGCAGACAACACATTTCAGTTTAATCTTTGATCTTAGTTGTTTAAACCTTTTGTAACTTACAAATGGTGACAGCTGAACCCAAATGGATGCATTAAGGGGTTCGGCAGATTCCAGACTTTAGATTTGATGCAGTACTGAGGGAATGGATTAGTTTCCCATTGCTGCATATCTAATATCTCAGCATTCTGAGGTACATCTGTATGAAGAACAGGATTTGCCTTCAGGTCTGTTCAGCTGCCAGGAGAGTTTGCTGATGCCCCGGGTGTATATATGGTCCCTGTTATCCTCTATCCCAGTGAACAGGAGAGGACTGTGGCTGTAATGGCCAGTGAGTGATGTTCCTTCTTAATGGAAGTGCTGTAGCTCTCAGCCGGCTGTCAGCCGACACAATGACCCGTCAGTCTGACTGACACCTTGACTGACAAACCCACACTCATATTGGTACATACATCCCCTCCAGCCTCTAGCAGCCTTTACACAGCCACCACTGGCCCGTATTAGGGGGCAGCAGGCTGGAAAAGCAGGAGTTCAGTCTGCTGCAGCCCTCGGGGAAAGAGGTACGGCAGGAGAACGGAGGATACTCCACACACATCATTGTCTGTGAAAGGCTCTGCTCCCATCCTGTCTGCTGAAGAGGATTTTGCAATCCATCATTACTGCATCACTAGTGAAGATGCAGCAGTGCAAAAGGTCAGCACTTCCTCTCTGAATCTGGCCTTTTGTTGATGAAGGCCCCTGAGGTACAATATCCGTAAACCTCAGAGGCATTTTGTCACACTACAGGAGGCTAGTGTAACTGCTCACCTCTTTTAACCTTCCTGTCACTCATGCTAATGGACATCATAATAAACAAGATTCAGCTTTAGTGTATGTGTGTGTGTAATTGACTGTTGGATGGAAGTCAGTGCATGTGTCTTCTGCCATGACAAACTGATAAACGGATGGTTTAATCACATCTACACTGTTGCTCTTCACAGTTTCTGATACTGGCTCAGGTGTGTGTGTGTGTGTGTGTGTGTGTGTGTGTGCTTGCACTGTGAGTGTTGGGGTCTCTTCAATGCCTGTCAATTTCAATCCTCATCAGGGTGATCTTCGAGGAGTTGACCATTAATTCTTCCATTAGGCACAGGGATGTTTCCACAGAGACAAGCGTTCAATGTTGTACAGTCAGATAGCATTTTGTATATATGAATAGCAGTGTTTATGTTCATGGCCTTCCTCTTTGTTTAGATCTTCCAGTGTAAAACAAAATTCAGTGTGAAGTGAAGCTTCTAGAAGTTCAGTCATATTAGACACATTAAGCAGTGTGAAAAATTTGTTTGGAAAAGAGGTTTGCTTTTTTGTGTGTGTAAGAAGGGTAGGGCCAGTGTAAACATTTTGAAACCGGTTTGATATTAAGCCAAACACTAGACAGGACTGATATACCGTATATTACCCGGTGTCACACTGACTTAGCATCTACTCCTGAGTGGAACATAATGCACTGTGTCCCAACAGAAAACAAGCGTCAGACTATCGTGTAGCATCGCGTATCTTCTTAGCTCTCTGTCCACACTAAATCTGTTAAATATGCACTTCTGTTGCATAATGTTAACAAACCACGTGCACGTCAGCTGTTTGCTCGAGATCATACTAGAGATGTAACCTCTTGGGGTGAGATGATGGGCAGTAGCCTACTTGCTGTCTTCCTATGTTTGTAGCGTTACTTTTTAAACAGAAAACGCACATTTTTATGTTGTGATATTTACTGGAATTGACATACAATATAGCCAACAGCAAGTAGCCCAGCTTGTTATTAGCATTGTCATTTACCTTAGCAGAAACCTTCAGCTTCCTGGAGATCTTCCTACAGCCAGCCTCCACCTTATTTAGGTTTTTGTAGTGAAATAAGAAGGTATAGGTAAATAAAAACCTCATCTTGACTTCATGAATCAGCTGTTCCTCGTCAATTGCAGTGCTTTAAACGCAAGTGTCAGATATAAATGGAAAAAAACAGAAGTTCAGCTCACAACAGCATGGCTGCTTCACTCATGGATATTCAGGACACCTCTTTCATCCACTTCAAATCCAAACTGTTGCCATATTGGTGCAGTCTTAGTTTTCTCACCATGTATCCTCTCCTCGCCCAAAAATACATGAACTTTGTCGTAAATAAACACTGCGTGTGCCGCTCTGCCCCTCTATCTCCTGAAACGTGATCTCCTTCATGTTATTGTGCTGGGCTCACAGCCTGTCAGACACTAGTGGCTCCATTTAGTCTGTTGGTGCTTCTAAAAGTCATGGACGGATCCTGTAACAGCTGACTTTTCAGCGCATTCTCACTCAGACCTTGTCACATATCGACGTTTGGTCTTGGACTTTTCATGTCAATGTATAACATGCAAGGTGCCCTGGGCATGTTCGTTGTTGACATTCTGGGATGCCGTGTCAACGTCAGCCTGTTACGTCCATTGTCTGTTCTCAAAATACACTTCCCTTTTCAGAGGAAATGTACAGTTTGCATACAGTCTCTTTTAAAATAAACGCACTATGTTGGTACAACACTGCAATTAAACATTTTTTTCCTTCAACAACAAACACACGTGGTTACATTTGGCCAACACATGCACGTGGTTGTGTTTAGGCAACACACCAGTGGCTGGGTTTAGAAAAAAAGAACATGGTTTGGCTTTACAGTCATACAGGAAGCTGTCACCAGCCTCCTGGGTGAAAGTCAGCGGTTGCTGGACCCATCCACTATCCCTCCTGCCCACCCTGCTCAGACTTCCAACACCTTAACCACCTTAACGTTGTTGTCCCACCGCGTTACTCCCTGATGCTGCCGGGCACCGTTTAACAACAACAGCGACCGGCCGTGTATCATGCCAACGAGAAAGGACGGCTTATTTCGTAGGTGTTTGACACCAGAAGTCACTGACCAAGCACCAGTATCTGATGACTTCGGAGAGAGACCGGGTAGGAATTTCACTGAGCCACCTTATCGAATCCTGCCAAAGGACTGTTCCAATGTTAAGAATCCTTCAGTTGCTACTGACGACTGAGTCCTTCCTTCAGAGAATTTTCATGAATGCCTGTGTGTATCCTCAGCAGGCATGGATTATTTGCACACGATTTGCAGGTATTAAAGGCAGAGCCCCTTCAATGACGCACACCTGATCACTTGCTAGCCTGTTCCAATGTGTGTTCACCAAATGCTAAGAAGGAGTCTTGCCTAGCCTCTGTAGGACCTGACTTGAAAGGCCCTGTCCTACCAAGGAAGCATCCTTGACTTTGAGAAGCACTGTCTTTATAAACATATTATTATGTTGGTTATGTTGTCATAAGGAGTGTTAGCAGTCCAGAATCACAGTGCAGTTGAGGAATTTAAGTAATCTTGGGATAAATATACAGATAAATCAGTTTCAGGACCCATTTTCCTGTTTGGATATTGTTTGGTTGTCCACTAATTGGGATTATTTAGGATGGATTAGGGAGATGCATGTGTCTCAAGGGAACTCATTTCCTGTGAAGGAAACAGAGCTATTAATGCATATCACAGGAAGCTGTTTAATTCATTGATTCTGCTATACATAGATATCAGTTAACTGTTTTTGTGCTGTCTGTCAGACATTTAGCCATTACTGAATTCCTGTCCTAGCTTCTCCTGCAAAGACTTCAACTTAAACAATCTGAAATAGGAGATGAAGTAAATTCTCTGAGGCTCCATCTCTTTCTTCACTCGCTTTCTAAAAGGCTTATCTCTTTTTTTCTCTCCGAGTTTCTCCGTAGCTCACTAGCAGTTTTCCCTTCATCTTTGAAAGTCCCTGTGTAACTGATATAGATTGATATGGAACCTCTTCTGCTGAGCGATGTGAATTAGCCTCAGTCAAGCAGCGGCTCTATTCATTAACTTAAGCCTGGGCAACTCTGGAACAAAGTGCCTCACTCCTCTAAAGCGCCGGCACACAATGCCTAATAAGTCTTTACGTGCTATTAGGAAGGCTTTGAAAGGCAGGCTGAAAAGTCTGACGCTCCCCCCCCCTCCTCCCGTTTACACTGAGTGCCGATTGTCATTTATTGAAAGCTGTAATGGGAAACAGGGCTGTGCGAGCCTCTGTACGCCTTTAATAGCTCTGTGAAACATTAAAAGTGGGGAATTTATTAGGGTGCTTTTTAACTAATGAATCAGGGTCTAGGCGTCCCACGCTTGCCTCTGTGGTAAAAGCCTTCCTAATTTATCCGAATAAATATGTTACTCAGTGTGTTGTGAGTGAGAGCAAGTGCCACATTTTAGTAGTACTGATGGACCAAACACGCACAGAAACATACACTACTACTACATTGCTGATGTACCTCATAATGCTGAAAGCAGAATGGACACTTGAGCTTAAATATAGACAGAAGCTTTGAACAACTCATTGATAGGGATCCACTCAAGCTGCTAACACATTCTGAGAAATGACACATTCCCACAGGGAAACAGTCTGCAGAGGGAGAGGGATTAAGGAATGCACAAAGCTTTGCTCTTTAGCTGCTACAGGAGAGCCATAGTGGGCTGGGTGGGTTGAAAGGCATAAGTCATGAGTGACTCTTCCATGCCAATATGTACTGTATATCTTTTGGCTGCTTAACAGGACTGGGCAATATATCAATATTATGTCAGTATCCTAAAATGAAACTAGATATGGTCTCAGATTTTGGAAGATATCGTGGTGTCTTTTCCTGGTTTTAAAGGCAGCATTAAAGTGATGTAATTTTCTGAATCTAACAGTGTTTTCTAGCCCTTCCATTATTTGTCTTTACCCACATAATTATTATTTCCACAATCATTGTGTAAATATTCTGTGAAACCACCAAAAGACAACCCTACAGTACTGTCGCAATATTGGTATCAAGGTATGTGGTCCAAAATACCATGATATTTGATTTTCCATTTATCACCTAGTTCTACACTTAATGGAACAGTGTGTCGGATTTAGTGGCATCTAGTGGGGGGGATTGCAGATTGCAACCTGATGAAACTTCTTCCATGTGCCAAGCTTAAACTACTGGTTTGATATCCTTCAGCATTCATTGTTCAGGTGGTTTTTAGTGGGAGCTGAATTATCTGCAGGTCTCTTCCTCTCCAAAACAAACAGACCAGGTGATTTAAACAAGTAAAAATACTCAATAAATTAGTTTCATGTTAAAAAATCAGTGTTTTTCCAACATTGCTCATTGTGGAGGTGTTGCTAACTACAGTAGCTGGTTCTTAATGATAGAACTTCGATACAGATTTTTTAGTTCTATTGCTGCTGTTTGACAATATTTCCAACAATGTTCAATATCTCTAAATATAACCAACATAAGTATTCATTGTTTTTTCAGAGAACTATATCCTGGTCGGGCGAAAAGCCTTTTACATGAAGTAGGCTACTCACTGTTTAACTTGCTCCTGAAACCTGGCACCTCTGGAGTGCATCAGTATTAGGTGTGCAAAATCATCCAGTGGGCTGGATTGGACTCTCTGATGAGCTGGTTCTGGCCCCAGGGGATACATTTGACACCCCTACCTTAGACCCTCATTTGGAAAAGGTAAAAACTCACCCCCAAAAAACCCTTTCACAGGGGAAAAAAAAGAAACCCTAGGAAGAGCAACTGAGGAGGGATCCTCCTCCCAGGATGGCCCCTTTGCTGTTAGGTGGATTTTGTGTCACTTAATTGCAGGAAATTAAGTGTGAAATACTTCAATTGTGGCCCCTGAAAATCCTAGATCAGCCTCTGCTTTGAGCTACTGGAAAGCTTTATATGAAAAACATTGACCAGAAAGTTTGGAATTAATTGATATATAAGTCTGTTTGAAATTAAGGCCTGGTTTGCTGTTGAGTTAAGGAAACTGGATGGATTGCAGTGATTCTCTTCTTTTCTGAAAAGGTGAAATAATCATTTAGAACACTGCTCTTCTCGCCTCCTTTATGTCTGTCTTATCCAGCACTCAAATTGGATGGTTGATGTTTTCAAGCATGTGTGAAAAGATGCAGTTAGGTTCTGTCTACTTCTTTCCATCTCAGCTGATGGTAACAGGTGAGCAAGCCTGGTTCTGTCGTCACGCCAGTATGTTCCGCCATCACAACCCTCACTCAACATCCTTTGATTCTCGGGGCTGTTGACAGCTTGCCCTCTCCTTTCCTGTGCAGGAAGCAGTCAGTGTATAAGCATGGGCCTGCAAAGATGAGGCAGAACTGAACAGCCCTCCATCCATAATTAATCCACCTTAATTGCATTTCCTAATCCAGTTTTGATGTGGTTCCCCCACAGCACACAACTGTGGCTCTGTGTGTTTGCTTAGACTTGCTAAGCAGAAGCTGCAAGTCTTCAAGGCTTCTTTGAAGGATTCAAGGGTTCAGGACTTTTACAGTCTTGTCTGATGGAATGAACTCTCAACAGACCATCATCTGAAAAATCTACCAGTAACAATTAAATTAGACTTATTATTTTTTTTACTTCAGTTTTACATTTTGGTGCCTGACCTGAATTTAGTTTTTAGCTTTTAATCTTATTTTAGTTAGTTGATTAAGGTTTGTCTCAGACCAAGCAAAAGAAACATTAGAATTATTGTGATTATAGTTTGTTTTGGTTTTTTTTTTCCCCCACATAAAATTACATTTAAATTAAAATTTTGTGAAAAATGTTTTGTTTTGTTTTTTTTGGTTAAGTGGCAAAATGTTATTGTGACCTTTTATTGGCCATCTCTATTTTTCTATTTATTTTCTATTTTTTTTGTTATGTGGAAACAATAATATTATTGTAATAACATTTAATCAATCAACTTAAACACATCCTCAAGTATTTGATGACATTGGAAATGATGTTGTTGCCCACAATCAGCAAACTAGGATGTCTTGCAAGGGCACGTTATCTTTCTTATCTATGCCTACATTTTTCATCTATGCCTCTCCTTTAGGCTTAGTTACAAATGTTTGTAGTCTGATTTAAATAAATCTTTCAAACAAAGACCTTGCAGTAGCCTGAAGCATAATCAACTGTTGCAACAGATTTTTGGGATGTCTGCCATTTGTTAATTAAAATCATTAACACCTCTAATTTATATTGAGGTTGTTTAGAATTACAATACCTTAAAAGGTGCCCCCATTATTGTTTTTATATTAATCTATAATATACAATGTGACAATAAATGAGCAGAATGAACAATGACCCTCTGAGCTCATATTTTAGGTGTTTACTCGGGTGTGGTGCAGAGAGCCATCAGCTATATCCATCTGAGACGAGTTCTTAGAAGAAATGTTTTGCGTATTAAAAAAAAAAGCAAAAAAAAAAAAGTCTATTGTTAATATTTTAGATGGTGAGGTATGGTGAGTGCATCAAAATACCCTCCCAACCTACAGGTCCATAACATTTGCCCCTAGGAGTAACTTTTACAAATAACAGTACATTTTTAGAAGCACTTTTTAACCATGACTAATACATTGCTAAATAAATGAATTGATCAACCAGTAAAATAAAAATGTCAAAATAAAAAATGTCAAGCATCAACTAGGCCTGAACAGCTAATTACCTTTATGTTAAAACTGATTTAAGTTAAATTTCTATTGAAACAGCCCTGATTTTAACTGTGTAAGTATCCTTGGGCAAGATACTGAACCCCAAATTTCTCCTGATTGCTGTGCCATCGGTGTGTAAATGTCTAAAAAAACATTGATTAGCAGGTGGCACCTATGGTAGCCTTGGCCCCCAGTGTGTGAATGTGACTCATAGTGTAAAAAGAAGGCACTTTGAGTGGTTGGAAGACTAAAAAGTCGCTAAACAAGTTCAAGTCCATGTATTATGAGCATGCTGCTTTCTGAATCTATTGTATGTTAACAACAAACATTTTTATGACGAGAATACTCCTATACCTTTCTGACTCTTATTGTTTTCTGGTAGTTATAGTTTATAGAAGTGTTGTCCATTGAAATAGAGAAATCCAATGTGCTTCATATTATTGGTTTCATGGTTTCAGTTTTCAGCCTGTCAACTTCAAGTTCTGAATTAAGACCTCCGTGGTTCAGGGCTGTGAGGCCATCTGTCCTGTCAGACTGCTTGTCTGTCAGACACTGAAACTTCAAGTTGACTATTGTTTCTGTTCTGATGTCACTTAACAAAAGTTTATTATAAGTAAACAACTATGTAGATATAATTTTGAAAAAAATATTTGAATTTAAGTTATTTTTAAAACATTATTTTATTTTCTTAATTTCAGTAGATTACTTAATAACGTAACATACACCACAACTGCTCTATGAGCTTAATTAGAATTTTTTTTAACTAGAGGACTGTTGGTGTAAACTTATCTTGTGGCATCTACACCACCTGTACAGGCCTTGAGTTTATCTAAAATATAAAATAAATAATATGAAATCACACTATTATAAGAAAAAAAAGTTGCAGTAACATAGGTTTTGGAAATGCTTGTTTATACTGAAATGTAAATAATAAGTTGTATGAGCTGGTGTATTGGAGAGTATGCACAGGTGTACGTGGTACACCTACCTCTTTCTGGCTGTTCACAGTATACCCTTGTATAAGCCAAAAAGCCATTGGAATATATAGGAGAGTATACCCACTAGGGCTGTCCCCAACTCCGAATTATGTCAGTCAAATGGATTATGGCTGTTCAATATGAATATTTGACTTATTATTCCTCTTTTCCATATAGAGCTTGAGTGCTTAAATTGGGTTCAGCGGGACATTTGGGATGACAGTGATATTCACATAATATAGTTAAAAAGCCAAGTTAGTCTTCCAAGCACATGCATGCTAACTATGATTACAACAACGATTGGAAATTTTTACTGACACTAGATAACAAACAAAAGCCAGAGACTGTATCGTATAAGGTAACCGTGAGCTGTAATTTTACCACTTCTAAGCAGAAGGCAGACTATAATGTTATCTTGGAGCCTGACTGGGCAAAGCCTCTCTTCCTCTGGGTAACTTCCTCAGCGTCACCCAGGTTCCTGGGCTGTCTGTATCAGAGAGCAGTGTGAATGCAAGCTCTGCAGCTAAATTTGGTGTCCCCAGAAGTACACTGCACACTGAACGACCACTCAACTTTAAGGAACCTCAGTCGACTGAGGGGTCTCTGACTTTCAGGGGGCAGCCCTAATACCCACGTCTTTCTTGGTAACCTACCTATCTTCCTAGTCGTACATCCACCTCATCAACTGCCACTACATCACTGGTTGTATGCGAGATGCAGGGTGGGATGTGCTGTGTTTGTTCAAGGTTTTGGGGTCACAATGCTTTCGGTGCTTCTTCAGCAGGTGCTTATGGATGAAATGATGGATTACCTCACTCTTTGCTATCTCCATCCTACTCCCAGCTCCCCCTCTCCCTTCTTTGTGCCCTCTCCCCCTCTTCTTCCTGCTGCTGCTGTTCTGTAGGGAAATGAATGGGCCTCCTGTTTGCTGCATCCGCATCTCACTCTGTCAAACTCCGCCATGCATCTGGTGTGGAGGATTGGTGTGCATGTGTGTGCTCAGCGTGCACGTGGATCCATAGGATTGGCTCTGGGATTTACGGTGTGTGTGTGTTTGTGAGTGTGTTTGTGGGGGTGTGTTTGGCCAGGTCATTTAGTACTCTGCATGCAGGCTTGGAGCAGGCTGATAAGCTGTTTGCAAAAACTGGCAATTAAAAGTTGATCAGGCTGTCAATTCAAATGGAATGAAATGGAACCAGAAAGTAATTAAAAGGATGGCATGAAAATGACAACAATTATATCTCTTAGCTTCCCATTACCGATGCACAGAGGAATTTAATTAGTTTAGGAGCTCATATAGTGACTCATACAGTAAACACACAATAACAGAAAATAGCAGCCACCACAAAAAAACACTGGTGGCTGCTAACAGAGAATGGGCCATCTCAGTTTCACTATTAAACCTACAAACAGGGAGGCCAATGGATACGGACAACACTGGTGTTAAGCTGTTGCTGTTGAATCATTAGTGCAATCTATGTGGATCCAATTAGTGTGTTTTAAGTGGCTGGTGGATTGGTGGGATACTCCCAGTCCTCCCAGTTTGCCCATATGGCCGTAGGCTGTGTATCCGCTGTGTTAATGAGCCTGTCAGCTTCCATCCCACTCAGCGTTGGCCCAGGATGGGCATCTTATGCACACAGTATGTACTGCTGAGAATGACTGCTTCCACTTTATAGACAGCATACAAAGCTAACTCACTCACACACATTTCTTTAGACATAAATATTCTCTTTCTCTTCTCATTTACAGCCAGAGATCGCTCATCGCCCGAGTATCTTCATAGTCCAGAAAGTGTTGTGTAGCAAGTCCTACTGGAGCCAGCTGGGTTTAGCGATTGGTTCTGCCCCAGACTCAAACAGCTGCTCTCATTAAAAACTTTATTTAACTCTGCTGCTGAAAGGTTGACCACAGATGTGTATGGTCCTATATTAGCCAGCTGGGCTCTGCAGAGCATTCACTGCATGTTGTAAATGCTGGGGCCTTGCTATAAATGGGGGAATGCCTTCAGCTGAATGTAGCCAGGATTATTCAGCTGCAATGATGAGGATTGATGGCAATAAAGCAGCAAGTTGGTTGTCATAACTGGTCCATGTGGGTTTTGGTGACAGGCTTCAGAGATCTGATTGTTGGAAAACACTAAGCTACTGGAGTCCTGTACTAGTGCTGTATCTGGGGAAAAGAGAACAAATGAGCCTGTTGGCTTTGGAAGTGTTTTCTTTGAATCTCTACTTCATAAAGTATTCTCATCTCCCGTCAATTTAATTAACTTGGCATCTCGCCTGATGATGTCAGTTTGACTTTCTGGATCAAAGTCTGCCTACTGCCTGTATGACTAGATGCGATGGTAACGAGTCAGCTTGGGCGGTATGTGAGTAGGAATCCCACCGGTATGATTTTCCGTATAACGAAAATTCAGACACTTGTCTTTCTGTTCAGTTCATACAGGGAGGCTGTAATGAGGATGTATTGTATGTAGTGCACGTCACGCACCACTAGAGGTCAGTTTGGTGAGACAGGCAGCTGAGCTGACAAACATGAAGACTGCTAGTGGTGGGGATAACATTACAGGACTGTAAACAGCTGGTCAGCAGGGAGACTGCAGGAGAAAATAAAAGCATATTTTCACAATGTGGTGAATTAAGGGATTACTTTGACCAGATTATTAGAAAGGTTTTGTTTTGTTTTATTTTGTTTCTGTTGAGTTTGAATGAAGTGGCAAAGTTAACAAGGCAATTAAGCTACCCTTGGTGTAGAATATTAGATTTTATACATCTTTTATCGTTTATTCATTAGACTGAAAAATAGGGATGCATTATATTGGAGTTATTGCCAATCTGATGCGGCGATAGATAACTCATTTGGCTGATAACCGATACCGATATCGATTTATCCTTATATTATGGAAAATTATGCAACTTTATTCCCCGAATCCCCTGACTGAATTTACCTCTTTATCTGTATGCTTGTACCCTGGTTTATGTTTATTTTTATATGCATTTTCATTTATGTAGGCCTACTTATGAAATACCCCAGTTTAAGAACATGAAGTCTGTTTATGTTTGCATTGTGTAGTGCTATTATTTTATTGTCTGATTTCTGTGCATTTATAAATAATGTTTCCTTTGCATAAGGAAAATTGACAGCCTTTTGTTTTCAAAGGGTGTTTTACTTTGAGATGGTTCAAGAAATTTGTATAAAAGATGTAAAAAGTAGTTTTAAAGGCCTTGATGAAGACCTGCAGTGGTTGAAACATGTTCTAAAAAATATAAATCGGTTTCGCATGTCGGTTGATTCCGATATATTATTTTAAAGCCAATATTTTGGCAGATACCAGTGATGTGCCAATATTATTGTGCATCCCTACTGACAAAAGTCCAGAGAGCTGAGCGCCACGTAGGTAACGTTGCACCAATATCATCACATACCGTATACCCCCATGAAATTTCAGGAAGGTGTGAAGAAATAAATACCGCCCAAGCCTACATGGTATAGTAACTGACTGATTGGTCAGCTATGTAATGTGGTATAAACCTCACTACAGTGTAAAAGCTGAAAAAAAGCAAAATGGTATTTTGACTTTTGTGTGTATATAGAGTGAACAAACCTGAGCCTTAGGAACAACGCTCTGCTACACTTTTTTTGATTAGAATATATGCAGTTTACATAATCCACTTAAAAATAATATATATTTATAAATGCTTAATGATCCCCTCATTACTAAAAGTGTATGTCGTCCAAGAGAGACAATAAAAACTGAAGTAATGATCAAAGTTGTCACACTGAAATTTAAGGTGTGCTGATAGATTCACGTTGTCAACTCATAGTTTGAGTAATATTACAAGTAAATGTTCCACCTTAACAGTTGCCAGCAGTCGGCCCAGTGAATTAAGTTACAGTATTTTTCCTAGACTACAGCTGCTGCGAGAGGCAGCGAAACATCCTAGTGTACTGATGTATGAACACTGGTTTCATGAGCTTCAAAACCAGCCACAACTCAGCTCTGAAACAGAGTGACCATCCGCTATTGAACAATCAACAGACTGCAATGTCTCAGCATCTCTACACCATCATTGCAGTGGGGGATGAATGTAACAGAGAATAGCGGCACTTTGTACTGTAGAAAATCACCAAAAAAAGCTTCTAAACACAACTAGACATGTTTCAACAGAAACATGATCTGAAATATGAGAGAAATTAACAACTTTGGCTTCTAGGTTTTGGGGGTATAAATCACTAGTTTCATCATGATGCAATATTTTATCAATTGATTGGACAATAAAACGATATTTGCCGGTATTAGAAAGTCTGCCACAGTATGATTTTGATTTGATGGGATTCAGAAGTCGCAACCCCTTTCATTTTTGCTTTAGGTCATACAAATAAAAACAACATAGAATTAATGTAAATAATTGTAACTGGTTGCAGTAAGTACTTTAAACTGACTCCACTAACATACATAAAACAGCAAATGGAATAAGTTAACCTTAAGGGTTTTCTGTCCCAAAGCAGTTTTTGAGAGAAATATTTTCATTTTAACCCAAGCCATGATCTTTTTCATAAAACTTAAGGTCTATCTGGCTTAAAACCCTGAAGGCAAACTTCAGGAGCTAATGTTGTTGCTGTGTTGCTGCAACAAGCTAGCGGAGCAACTTTTCCAACCAAGCAGGTAATGTTACTGTTGTCTTTTATCTTGTACCCGTATTGTTTATATTCAGCATGTGCGTTGTCAGTTGACCGGTATTTTCTCCATAATTGAAAACATTTCCACAATACTGGTTAAGTCCCGAGTATATTACGTTATCCTCATCATCTTTCTCTTGGCTGCTTGCCACTATCAGCCTGCTGCTGTCTGATGGTGACACAGAATTTCTAAACAAAGGCGTAACCTAAAGATGATGATATGGATCGATGTTTACACTTTGCATCCATGATATTGGATTTTTGATTGTTGAATTGATATATTGATCCAGATCAATAGATCGTTACCCCCCTTCTAAGTTTACATGTTTCCCTGACATTAGCGTCAGGGAAACATGAAAGAAGAAATCTAGCATACAATTATGCCATACAGTATCCAGAGTAGAAAAAACTGTTCGGAGTATTCAGAACGGTAGGAAATCTGAGGTTTTGGCTTACAGGGGTTATTTCCACATACACTTACCTCATTATTTGAAACTTTTACCATGTTTCATATGAACATCTGACATAGTAACACTATATATAAGACACAAAATATGGAAAAGATCTAAGACTTTTTCTATGCACACAGAAGGCTTAGTTCTCCCAAATTTTTGTCGCAAATGTATTTATATCCCTGTAAGCGGGCACCACTCCTTTTCCATAATGATCCATCCACCTGACTGCTGTGACATATTAAAATACTGATTTAACATTTTGGGATGGTCACAGTAAAAGGTCACTCTAATATTTTCAGGTTACAATGCCTTGCATTTATTTATTTTTTAATGAACTAACAGGTTGGTTATGACAGCTAAATATCTGTTTTACATAGATGAAAAAATGGTGAGGAACAGTGAAGGACATGCTTATTGTTCTGTGGATTAGGCAAAGTCCCTCCAAGTCATTAAAAGAAAATATGCTGCCAATGGTATTTTTTATAATCTGATACTCACCTGGATTTTCCTTTTTTTCGTTTGATTTACATCGATTTTAAATTCAGAATTCAAAATACATACTGATGAACTCCCTACTTTTTTTAGTCTTAGTCAAGATTGAAAATAATGAGCCCCACTTACTTGGATTACGTGGGCAGAGCACCTCGGGGCCACCAGAAAGCTGGACAGAGTTTGCACACACAGTTTTACCACGAGATTCTCTGTCTGCTGAAATTGTTGATGAGCAAGAATTCAGCAAAGCGGGGTTGGTCCTTTATGTTAACACCTGCATGATGTCTATTGCAGTACAGTAACTACCTCCCCGCAACACTGACATCACACCCTCGAGACAAGTTTTGGCAGGCACAGCTGGATCTCCAATTGGAAGATGTGTGTGCATACATTAACATAACAATGAAGCCAGAGAGGTTTTAAGGAGAGAATAAAAAAAAGCACTGAAGATTTCCAAAGATCATTAAATGATGGCAACTTTCTATTTACAACATGTATGCTTTACCTCAAGGTGAATACTGGGGCAGGCATACATTTACATGAATTAGCATGTTTAAGGAGTGTGGGGACACTGGCTTTTCGTTACAAACAGACAAAGTCGATAAATCAAAATGAGGGCCAGCCGCTCAAGTGATTGTTGTGCCTCTCCGGTCACCGGAGAGGCTCAGGAATGAGTGTGCAGAAGCCTCGCAAAATAGGGTGAAGCTCAGTGGTCCATAATTCAAAAATGAATATTTATAAGTAGGAGCTCAGTGGACTTGGCCTTGGGGGAAATAATTGGGTAGACTGGAGAAGACTGGAATCACATCCCTGTTCAGAGAGAGTAGAAGAAGCCCCGCAGTCATTATGAAGAGACTCTGCCTCAGTGACATCCATACTGTACCTTAACTTCTGTAGTTTGGGAAGGAGTAGAGTTACCGTGGTGGTGGCTGTGTATGTGAAGTTTGAGATATTTGATATTTTTTAAAACGAGCTTAACTGTGTTTACACTGCAAGCAGATAATTTTTGGCCAGCTGTAGCTGGTGCACAGAGCTCCAAATACCTCATGTAAATGAGCCATCTACAACTAATTGGTTGGCATATGTCACACATAAACAGAAAAAAAGAAAATAAGGACTCTAAACATACATAAAAGTTTAAGATAGCCAGTCCAAGTTTAGCAGCGCCACTTACATGAAATGGTCTCAGATTGAAAGCAGGACACACAACACCTAACTTTCCCCTCTTTATAATATCTTAGCCACAAAAATGTATTCCTGCATGAATGGGTAAATCTTTGCCTTTTTCAGTAGGGGATCAATTCCTTCTGAGTACTTGTCTGAATTTGTTTTTTTTGGGTGCAATGTCTGGACTCACAGCAGAGAAGAGAGGATTCATATTTAATCTATACAGGTCCCTCACATCAAGGGGAAACATTTTGACAGGGCTGGGCAATGTTAATGATTTTATCACAATAAAAATATTCATATCACTCAACATCAACAGTTATCATAAATGTTAAGTGATTATTTTTTTCAAGTATAAAGGCTGATTTTTGCTCCTGAGTGAAAGCAAAAGAAACCATATGGTTTATTGTGTTTTAAAATATTATTATTGTCAGAACATGACAAACACTTGCCAAACGGTGGAACATTTCACACATCTGATGTACATTCAAAAGAATTTCGAAAGACACCCTTTGTACAGATGGTTTTTAAACATTTTGTGTTGTAGCTGACAATGTAAACAAGAGAAAAGAAAAGTCTCAACTATGGTCAGCGTTTTCAGCCTTTTCTCAAATCAATAAAATACAACATGACGGACTTTGAGGACATTGTGAAATAGTGTGGGATCATGCATTGCCATGAAAACCTGTCTGGCATGACTCAGGCAGAAATCATGTACACAGACAGAAATGTATTAAAGCTTTATTCATGTTACAGTTAGTCATGTTATGTCATTTGATTCTAATAAAATAGCTGCAAGTTAGTCACATGAACTTGCTAACTTAGCATTAAATGAGTCTACTTTCCATACAGCCACTGTAGCTGTTATGTGGCAAATTTTATCAAGGTGTAGCCAAGTGTTGTTTTCCGTAGTGAAAACAAGCATAGTAAAAAAACAAAAAAAAAAAAATTCTTTCCGATTGTGTTGAATGTTGGACCTGGGCTGGGCTGTGCTGCTGGGCTCTTTCACTGCCACTACTTCATCTGATTATTGGTGAATGGCAGCTAGTGTTTAAGGTGCATTAGTGCCACCTTTACTCGTGTATGAGTGGTTTACTTATATCAAACCTTCAGTGAACATTTGTTACATTTCTATAGAGGAAAGTTATACAAAGATAATTTTCTTTTCTTTTCTTTTTTTTATCACCCAGCCCTATCAGAAAAACCATTAAGAGAAAGCTGAAATTGTTTTTTTTTTTTTTTTTTTGCATAGTAACAGTAAATTATCATCATTTAGCCAAGAGGCAAAACTTCCTGGGCTTAAGAGAGCAAAGCATCATTTGCATAAACAGCCCAGTCTCACTCCAAAGTTGTTGAAATCCAGCACTTGGTCAGTGACTTCCTGTGTTAGAAACCTACAAAAAAAAGGCGTCCTTGTTAAGGTGGTGAAAGTCTGAGTAGGGCAGGCAGGAGGGGTGGTGGATGGGTCAAACCACTGACTTTTACCTGTGAGGCCATTGTTCGCTTCCTGTATGAAGTATCATCGTGGTTTCTTAAACGCTGTCTGAGTAGTTAGACCATTTGGTGCTGGAGAGAGGGGACAATGTTGACATGTTCCTCTCTCCAAAGGGAAATCCTTTGAGGATCTTTTCCATTGCCATGGCACTCTTTTAAAAAAACGCTGTATATGTGCCATTTCTATTGTTGCATATTTCCATCAAAGCCTTACATTAGCTCCCAACTAATACACATGTGAATAAAAAAACTCCCTCTCCTTCCTTGTGATCAACATTTGATAGGGGTAAAACATAGAAATGGTACATTTACAAGGATCACAGTTGCACTGTCTTTAAAAACAGTAATGAAATGCAACTTCATGGTCACAAGCCCTGAAAATGACTAAAAACTCAGTTTACTAACGGCCTAGGCAATGGGTGTAATAGTTTTTTAGACATAATTTCTGAGCTGTTTAAATTTGCATCCTTTCACATGAAATTTGGACGGAACTGGGAAGCTTTGAATGGCTGTAATCAACTTTTTGTCCATTTGCATTTGCCAGTGGAGCTGTTGCCTAAGCATAAATATCAGATGCCCATCACATGCACATGAAGCCAACTTTTTGTTGAATGTACACAAATCAGTTAGGTTTCAGTGTATTTTTCTGTAGGAAAAAACTTGTTGGTGTTTTCACTGGCAGCGGGTATTGCTGGTAATCAGCAGCCTGTTTGCAGCACAATACAGCCAAACTATCGCGTGTGCACATCAGTAGCTGTTCACCAGAAGCCCCCCAGCCCCTCACAGCACCTAGCTGAAACCACAGCCGCCCCTCACTCCTTCCAGCTTAAGTGGACTCTAATAAAGTTGCTCTTTGATGCATTAATAACCTCCTCCTCCCTACTGGGCTGTGGGGCCAACTTCCGAACAGCACCCGGCATATCCTCGGCTGACATGCACTCTTTAATTATTTCTTTCTATGAGTGTTGGAGCGAAACGAGGGGAAGAGGAAAGTGATGACATACTTCTAATGAATCCTTGAATAAATAATACTGCTGTCTAAGCTTTAGGCATCCTCAAGCAGCATTACTGGGAGAGAGGTGGAACGCAGAGGATGCAGAGAGAAGGTAAAATGATGGAGAAAAAAGAAAAAATAGATATGGAGGTAGAGAGCACACCTGGAACGACAGTGACCTCTATTGAACGAGATTCCTCCACAGCCTGAAATTTGCTTTTACTTAGCTTTACTCTCAGTTGTGATCCCGCTAGTTTTCCAGAGTGTAATTAATTTAAGTCAGACAGTATCAAACTATCACACTGTCAGCCTGCATGACAGTAGATACACTTCCACCGCTTTTATATTTATTTTCTGTTTCCTGCCTGTGTATTTCTGCTGTAGACAAAGCACTCATGTCATGCTGCCAGTCACTGCTACAGGCCTCCACTGCGCCAGAAAGACCGAAAGATAAAGACCAAAAATAACAAATGTGCTGCATTTACATCAGTGTCTTCAGGTTGAGTTGAAAGCCAGTCTGAATGAACACCAGGTATACACAGCGCCCATTCCTGAGAAAAAAAAAAACCTTTAAAATTATAACTTATCAACACAATAATTTTGTTTCTGGGGTGAACTATTGTTTTTTAAGGATTTAAATATATGACATAAATATGATTTGCTTTTTGCTGCAGATGTGCTTTCATTTTCGTAACCTCTAAGGTCGCCCTGTGCAGGAAACAGCCTTGTCCCAGACAAGAATTCACAGCTTCAGACTATTAAAAAATGCAAAATCTAGAACTAACAACGTACTGATAACATCACTGTAAAAATTTACTGCAATAATCATTGTTATTTTAAAATATATATTTTTTGATGAAAATGTTTGCCATTTAAAGATGTGTCCTGTTTTTTTGTCAACTCAGATTCTATAGAAACATAATTTAATCAGGCACAAAAGGGGTCAGCTATATCTCTAAGTGGGACTCCTGTCTCACTTCCTGGTTTCCAAAAAGGCAGGAATGCTGCTCAAGTACTATAAGCTTTATATTTTTTGATAAATTCATCAAATAATATTGGTATTGTGTGTGTCTCAACCATAACAGGTCAACTCCGTAGCCACTCTGAACCCAAACTGAATAAGACTTATAGTTTAAATATTATATTTTGATTAGCCTTCAGAGAATTCTTAGCAACTTTGAAAAATAAAATGGTTACGCACTACAACTGCTGTGAAATTAATGAAAAAGATACTATTTTGTCACCTCTGTAAGACGTCAACTTCATCAGATCTTACCTCTGACACCCATTATGTATGCTATTAAGAAAAAAAAAACAGTCACTGTGAGGTTGGCCCATTACACGGTTTAATAGTCAAGACTTTTATCTCTTAAAATATATTTCCCAGAGAATCATACTCAAACCCCCAAAAATAAGGTTTTGTCCCGATTCTCAAGAATGAGTAACAGATAAGAAATGACAAATTCATTAATGAAAATACCTCACATTCATATCTTACCATAAAAACAACTGATAAAGGTTAGCACTGCAACTAACAAATATTGTCATTGTCAATTAATTTGCACTTAAAAATGTAAGAAAATGGTGAAGAATGTCAGGTGATGTTTCCCAAGGCCCAAGATGACACAACCCAAAGATATTCAGTTTACTGTCATAGAGAAGGAGAGAAACCAGAAACTATTCACATTTTAGAAACTAGAATTTTGACTTTTTTTTTTTTTTTTAATTACTCACGCCAATCAATCAATTATCAGTTAGCTGGTGATTAATTAAATAGTTGACAATTAATCGATTAATGGTTGCAGCTCTAATGTAGGCACACAATAATTCAGATTGTCTTTTGCCAAAATCTCAGATAAATAAATATAGCTTTTCATGGTCCTGCAAGTCAACTTTTTATTTTATTGTTGAACCTGAATTATTTTTTAAATTGTTCACACAGTTCCCACACTACCCCTGCTGTGTTAAAAACTGAATAACACTTTGTTTGTACTCATCTGTGCTTAGGTAAACACAAACAGTAAACTGATTTTTTTTAGATCCACTGTAATATGTGTGCAGTTGCTTGAGCATTTAGAAGATAAAACAAAGATGATAGAAGTCAAAAATATAACACTCCATGTGAAGACTCCATGAAAAAATTGCCACTTTGACTGCAAATAATCAGTTTTAACTATATTTGATCATTTGGAGGGATACTGTCTGATGCTGCATTATAATCAGCAGCTTGTTTGCCTTTTATAAGCATGTTTCTATCTGGTTTCAATGAGTGGAAGCATATCAGAGCCATCCTCACTGCCAGAGGACCCTGCATACTGTGAGCTGGAGTAAACAGTCTTCTTTTAAGAATGAGCAGTACAGTTCCTTTATTTTATTGTATTATATTTGTCTGTTTAAATCAATATATTATTGTTTAAAATGTGGATGTTGCTCTGTAAAAATCTATTCTCCATCCACGCCATGAACAAAATGTCAACATATTTTCATGTGGTGTTTAGAATGTGTTTTTGAACTGTACACACGATTCACCTGTGCAGCAGCTGGATGTTTTCACTCCCGTACATGCTTGTGTGTGTGTGCATGCTTGTGTGTGTGTGTGTTTGTGTGTGTGTGTGTGTGTGTCACCAACTGTCCTTCACAGTGGCCATTTCTCCACTTATCAGAGGCAGTGTGAGATTGAGGGCCATCACCCACACTCTGTTGCCATAGTGAAGGCAGACGGAAGGCAGCTTGACTGACAGCTGATCCCACCACACACATCTTCTCCTCCTTTGTGCTTCTTGATGCTCCTCTTTCTGTGCAGTCACGTCGTACACGGTGGCTCAGTCACTGACACGTACTGTAACTGATCACCTGTCTCGATTTCATGTCGGCACACTGGGAAGAAGATTCTACAGTGTGTTTCTGTCACAGACAATGCGGAAGCCAATTCGCCATTGGGGGCAGCTGGGCACCTAATACTGTTGAGCTACATCACAGATTGTGCCAGTCAACAATGGCACTGATCGCTACTGCGTGTTATTATAGAGCCCCATAATTGTGAGGTTACCCATAAGTAAGATGTTTAAAGGGACAGTTAATCACAAAATCCAAAATTTTTTTTTTACCTGAGAGAACGTTAAAACCTCAAGGAGGGAATTTAGGAAATTTCAAAGGCAAGAACCAGTTAGTATTGAACAATTCGCTTTGAAATTGACTTAAAGGGACAGTTCACCTGAAAATCAAAAAATAATGATAAATTGTGTGAGTTGCTAAGTGCTGGCCAAGTATTGGTTGTAGAGATGTCTGCCTTTACTCCAGTTTAATGGAACTAGAAGGCACGTGGCCTGTGATGCTCAAATCATGATGTAGTTACTCAAGATAATCCACAGATCTTGTTGCGAGCAATTTCATGAAGGAGCTATTTCTATTAAACTATACGTCCCAACCGCATCACTGTGCAGAAGGAAGCGTGAGTCTACTGCCAGCTCACCAAGCAACACTGAGCTAGCTAATGTTACAGCTCAGCAAAGGAGGATGCCATTGATGTTTACTTGACAGGCTGTCACGAGCCTCTCATCCACGACTTTTGCAACTATCAAAATAATTTAGAACAACAACAAAATAAAAGTTTTACATGCATGGTGCTTTTCATTATTCAGTGGGGAGCAGCTTTGACCAACACTTATGAAGGCACTGTCTTTAGTTCTCATGAGGAAGTGGAAGGGAGCTGATTTTTTTTTAAGGAAGGTCACAGCAATGTTCTGGTCCTTTGAAGGTCACAGAAACAAAAATGGAACATCAAAGTGTTTGCTCTCTTGACTTGTTAAAACATCTGAAAGTCACATTTTAAAAAACAAAAACTTTTTTAGTGAGGGTAACATTTCAGTTTTATAGTATCAAAAGTGAAGAAGGACTCTATGGACTAAACAAATGATAAATCTGTATTACATTGGAGATATTGGAAATATGTTACTTCTATTAAAGAGACAGTGGAATCAGTTACATTCTGATATAAGATTTGAAAGTGATCATTGATGGCAACTGGTTAACATAATTTCATCACAAAGATGGGTCAAATGTGAGCAGGGTTGGCTGGCACACTGTTTTTGAGGTTGGTTAGCACATGTGCCAACCAAATGTAACAGTTACCGTTGTCACTATAACTGTATTTAGAAAGATAAAAAAAAACTAGTTTGAAAGACTATAAACAATGTTCATACTGATGAATTTTCCCAAAATGTTTGGTTTTAAAAATGGGCAGACATCCCTATGTTTTGTGATTCTTGTTTTAATTAAAGGTTCGAGTTGCTTCTATTGTTTTCTTCATTTTTGTAACTATATCTTGTTGACATTGTGCCAGCCAACCCTGTGATGGGGCTGGCACAAATGCACAACATGACTTGAATCATGAATCACCTAAATTTATTAAAGACATTTGTACATTAAAAGATAATTATTTATAGCTGAGACCTTAATCTTTCATTTGCTGCTAGTTCTAACATAAATTATACCAGTGAAATATGGCAGTGAAACCATGCCAACCAACCCCGGTCTCCCCCACTGTCATTACACCATGTGCTTTCCATTTGATTAGGACAACTTGTATCCATCCATTTAAAGGAAATACATAAAACAATATGTACTGTGTGTTTTTTATTTCTTTGATGTGTTATTATTCAAATGTGCTCTGTTAATCTTACATAAATATAATGGCTTATAAAAAACCTTAATTATTACATAGTATTTATTATAGATTTCTGTATGGTATATTGCAATGATGAAACCATATTTATCCTTTCCTTCCCTCACTGTGTTTGCTCAGATTGGGCAGCTGGTGTTCAAGGGGATGAAGCGTCTGAACAGGATCCAGTCCCTGGTGTTTGAGACGGCCTACAACACCAACGAAAACCTTCTCATCTGCGCTCCAACTGGCGCCGGCAAGACCAACATTGCCATGCTGACCGTCCTTCACGAGATCCGCCAGCACCTGCAGCCCGGTGGCGTCATCAAGAAGGATGAATTCAAGGTCTGACACTGAAAACACACACAGACACACAAACTGAGATCCAGAATATGGGGGTCGCTTTTTGCTGCTATGGTGGATATTACACAGTTTGATTACATATTACACTGGTTGTCTGTAGGAAGTATTTTACTGACTGACTGTAATATGTCTGTCTGGCTGTCAGACACAATCAAAGTCAGAATTAAAAAGAATTTCTGTGTAATGTCTTAGAACATCTCTGATAACTGCTTAATATTTCCAATGTTACTCCACCCCAGAGTCTCTCAACATGCCTCATGGAGATTAGGCATGCTCCTTGCTGAGATTCACACACCCCATGCAGAGATTCAGATCTGATCCTCGGAGCTTTGGATGCTGGGATTTCAGGCAGCGTTAAAATGGGAGCTTTGTGATAGTTTAAAGTCAAGGACAGCTGGATTTACTTGATTATGTTTCCTCAGAGAGGCTTCGTCTGTTTTGCTGATTTGTGCAGCTTTTTGTCATTTAACCTCAGTGGCGATCTGTACCACTGTTCCTTTTCTTTTCTTGTGTATTTAGTTGTGTTTTCTTGAATAGAAAGTTATAAGAGCTAATCTACATTATGCATTCAAACATTTGCGAAAATGCTGAACACTAACAACTGAAACAATGAATGATAAACACATTTAATTGCTATGCATTTTGACAGGTGTACACAAGCTGTTCAAAACTGTCCTTAAAACACTGGAGGTGCTGAAATGCTCAACATTTAAAACTAAAACAATGAAAGTTTCCCGTTACAAAGAGAAATGCCAGGTTTGGATTAGATTCTGCAGATCAGACTTTTCTCTTAAACCTACCTACATTTCTTCCTCCCTTTGTCTTCCCTCCTAAAGTGCATAGGGTGAGTTTGTGCCTACAGTTAGGGATGTCCTGAGCTGACCCATAGAATTAGGATTGTGGCCAATTTAGGCATTTTAATAAATCAGTATCAGCTATATAAAACATGATCCATTCCCTGTTTTTTTTACAGTTACACCAGCTGTTAAAAATGTCTCTGAAATCTCTGGAACTGCTTAACATAAAACAACGCAAGTTTCACACTACAAAAGGAACAACAATTTCAGAGGAGCCATTCGATTGTAGATTAATCATGAAACTGTTACAGTTTTTCATCTAATCAGTGGCTTAATCATTCTCTTACAGTTAGCCTTCAAAATTCCTCTGACACAGTTTTACAGTATTACTGAGTTTGATGGATTTCCATGATTTTTAATTTGCATCACTTTGGGTCGTGTTGTTTTGTTAAAGTAGGTCCGTGGGAAAGTTTAAATTAGATGTGAATCTGAATGTGTTTGCTTTTAGTGATATATTATACAGTCTATATGATTAAGAAATGTCATGTTAAACTCTTTTGCTTCCTTTAAATGCTCTTCTGACAAAAAGTCACTGAGATGAATTGAATGTTTTTTTGCAATATTGAGGAATACGATGCAACTATTTATTTGGGGTGGATGATATGGCCCTAAAATAATATCGTGATTTTTCAGGGTATTTCTGCGATAACAATATTCTTGACAATTTGACAAATTAGTTTAAAAAAAAAAAAAAAAGATTATTCATCACGCCACTCTTTATTCCACACTACTGAAGCTGCTCCTCTTTTGGGACCACTGCGTAGTTGGTAATAATTTCATTTTCAGCCATGGTTGTTGTTGCCGTGGGTAACAGTATGACGTCGTATGTCAATAGGCCGAAATATCACGAGTATCATGATATAAATTTTTTCGTATGGTATTAAAAGATATACCGGTATTATATATATTATGTGGCACACCCCTACTATATAATGACCAAACATTGATATCAGCCAATATTTGCCTTAAGCTTATCAGCAAATGAGATGACTGATGGAAGTGGCTGATGTTTTTCTGTTGTGTCACATCAATTTTGTGCCAGCTAAACAGCAGGACTTAAGACCAGGGACATAGCACCAAATTCTGGGCCCTGAGCAGCCTCTGTCTTCTCTTTTTTTTCCTTTGTGGAACCCCAATTTCCCTTTCTTGAGGGGCCTTTAAGGGGCGAGAGGGGCCTCAGAGAGCTTCCACTACTTTTTGATACAAGGTCAATCTTTCAACTGATTTATTCAAGCTACAGTGGTGGAAAAAAAGTTTTCGGACACCCTGTGCATTTGTGAAATATTGCATGAAGAATCACTCTTAGGTCTTTAAGTGCAATTTCTTTTAGTGCAGTCAGAGCCAAATTACTAAACAAATCCTAAAAAAGCCATTAACCTGTTAAGCCCGAAGGTCCCCCAATTGGGGGACCCTCGTGCTCAGACATCACCACTTCACATACAACATATGGAACAGTGAAAGAATATAGTGATGTTACACATCAAATGAAACAGCGGAACCTGGGCTACACGGCTATACAAACCGCTTTTACGTGCTCCAAACACAGCTGAAATAACAGCTAAATGAATGACTACATGTCAGCACCGCTGCGTCAACCCACTCGCCACATTTCTGGCTACAGCTCCACGACACTTCATTCATAACACACGAGACACACCTCGAATGAAAGCTGAGACTCTACACTTTCCGCACGTATGCGCCAAAGCACTCTACACCGAAGCATGTGAGAGACAGAGGCCAAAGAATAACAACAACAGCCAAACGATAATTATAATATCTCTCTTACCTTTGTTGTTTTGCCGTGAAAAGTTTATTTTATCGGTGAATTCACGCTCGTTTCTGTTAGTCCCACTCCTTAAAAACTTAAAATTGATTGGTTCCATAAAAATACATAAGAAATTTTGAGTATTGGGTCATTTTGGTACCAGTGATCCACTAATGAAGGTCATGCTTTTTATTAAAAGACACAATTTTTGTTGCCGTGCTTCGTGTCTATATAAAGCCAGCACATTTGAAAGTTCTTCAGAGACAAAAATGGCTAAAACAAGGAACCTAACGCAGGAAACACACCTGAAGATACAGATTCTCAGCCAGGAAGGGTACAGCTGCCACCAGATAGCCAGGAAGTGTAGATGCAGTCCTTCAGCACTTGGATTCACTCTGCAGAAATACAGACGAACCAACAGCTTGGAAGACAAACCAAAATCTGCACGTCCAAGGGTTTCTTCAGCAAGAAATGACCGCATCCTGATCCACATGTGCAGGGAAAACCACCATATGACATCACAGGAGCTTCAGCAGCAGTGGTCAAACCAAACTGGTGTCCAGTGTTCCACCTGCACTGTACGTGGCCGACTTTTAGATCATGGCTTAAGGTCCTACAAGGCTGTCAATAAGCCCCTGATCAATGAGAGGCAGAGGTTAGCCCGGCATTGTTGGGCCCAAGCACACAAGAACTGGACAGCCAGGAATTGGAAGAAGATTCTGTGGTCAGATGAGTCCAGTTTCCAGCTTTATCTCCCTCCTGCTAATGTGAGGGTACGCAGAAAGCCAGGCGAAGCATCATCTCCAGCATGTACAGTACCTACTGTCAAGCATGGTGGAGGCAGTGTCATGGTTTGGGGATGTATGAGTGCTGCTGGTGTTGGTCATCTCACTGTCTGTGATGGCACATTGAACTCTGCCAAGTATTGTGCCATTCTCGAAACCCACATGCTCCTCTCTGCACGTGCACTGTTCTGTCGAGGTCAAAACTGGATGTTTCAACAAGATAATGCCCCTTGCCACACATCCAGGGCCAGTAGAACTTGGCTGCAGGAGCACAGTATCCAGGTCTTAGAGTGGCCAGCTCAATCCCTGGACATGAGCCCCATTGAAAATCTGTGGTGGATTATCAAAAGGTCTGTTTCAAAGCGTAAACCAAAGAATTTAGAAGAATTAAAAGCAGTAATTCAAGAAGAATGGGACAAGATTACCCCTCAACAGTGTAAAAGGCTCGTAGGGAACATGCCAGCCAGGATTAGAGCTCTACTGCGTGCTAATGGCAGGACTACTAAATATTAATTTGATGATGTGATTATTTTCTGTTCAGTTTCGAACACATTCTCTGTTATTTGTTGACTTTGATACCGACAATGTTTAGAACTGACATATTGACAAGAATTAAAAGAATTAAAAGAATTAAAAAATACCGTCAAGAATTTTGTTTTGTTAGTTTTTCTTGTAAACAATAAACAAAAAACAAATATTTCATGATAATATTTGAGATTGTGTAAAATTTTAAGGGTGTTCCACCACTGTAATTTTAATTTTGTTATGGCTCTGATTATTTAAAAATGATAAATTGCAAACAAACTAAACTTTTCGGTGACAGGCTTTTTGAAGGCCCCCCTCCCATTGGGGCTTCAGTAAGTAATCATTACATACTGTTAGCTGTTGTTCATTAGGAAAGAGAGAGAGGGATTGACTGAGTTCGAGAGCTGACTGGATGTCTACATTACATGTGGTTGGTGCAGGATAAACAACCAGGCTTCTACTCCAGATGGAGGCTCGTGTGTTGACGTAGTCATATGACACTACAGGATGAATCATAATCAGTGGACAGCTACCTGTATGGTAAAAAAGTTATTTTTATCTTTAGGCAAACTGAGAATGGCAAACTTTTAAGAAATAAATGAAGTTTAAATATAGATAGCTGACCCCACTGCTACTACGGTTCTGACCAGTTAGGGATGTGTACCAGTTTAAGACTGATTCTTGTTACATCTCCCTAGCCTCAATAATGACATAAAGTAAAAAAAATCAATCGGTACATTTACATGCACACACAAGTGGAGCTACGGTTACTGCTCAACTAGGCCATTTAATTGGACCACTGTCTTTGTTTCAGTATACAAGCATGGGAGGGGAATCAATTTATTGACCAAAGTATGTCCAACTCTGCTACGATATGTGGTGATATGCCCCCTTTCAGCTTGTTGGTGTTTGGCCTTTTTCCAGTTGACCTCTTGACCTCACAGACCAAACAATTGACAAACAAGTTAGCTATGGTTAGCTATCAGCAAACTATCAGCAAACTGGTACCATGATGGACAACTTTTCGGCTCTGAACATTTCATCCATCCGAAAATGCACAGCTCTGGATGTAGGTTTTGCCATGTTGTTACAGCCTGTCTTTGCCCCGCTCACTCTGTTTGTCATGAGACTACTGCTGCTCCTGGGACAGAGTCACACACAGTGACAATCATAACTGTTAGCATCACATGGCTAATGTTACCCAACACCTATTAGCGGGTTTAATTACAGAGCCGAGCCATTTGGCATCAGTGTGAGATTGTTGGGACTGTTAAACCAAACATCCCCACAACTGTCACCACATTTGCTGCAACATACTTGACATTACCTTTTCCTACCCACTTTAAACCAGAGAAAAAGAGCTAAGATAAAACAGTTCAGACAGAAATCTGTAAATAAAATAATATGAACTGTCCCAACATTGGCAGATTGTTTTGTGTTCATGTAGGACCACATGACAAACTGAGTGAGAAACTAGGTTTTGAGGGGCTTTAATGCAGAGCTGTTCAGCTGTCAGAAGTATTTAAAATGCTTTACTGATTTGAGAGTAAGCCCACTGTAGTGCACTGTGCAGCTGTATTGTGTAGGGAAAAAAGATTTGAAAGGACTCAACCTGGAGGCTAGAAAAAAAAAACATGATTAAGAATGCCTTACCTACAGTATCTACATTTTGATATACTGTACCTACTGCCATGACTACCCTCTTTCCTTCCCTTGTCAGAAATTGCGACCGTGGTTTTACTTCATGTTTATCCGTCTTTTCATCTAATTATTAGATGGACAGTTTCCGTTGTGAGTGTTGTTTCAGAAGTTTATTATGAATACATGAAAGTGGTCAAAATGAAATACAGCAAGAACTGGAAAATAGAATCTTAAATATATGCACAAAAAGTCAGCTATTGGCAGCTTGGTCTAAAAATATTGGTTCGTCTTCATAAACCCATTGTGTCAAATTCCAAACACACACTCAGATAAATAATTCAGACATCCAAAAGGCTTTGTTCTCTTTCATGAAGGCTTACACACACATACACACGCTCGCTCGCACACGACGTTGCGTGGTGCCAGCCAGTGACGATAGCCACTTTTCATACATCACCATTAAACTTTACCCATGCAAGTGGCTGGCATCATATTTCTCAATAAATTGTGATTTGTGCTGGTTGCCAGGGAACAAATGATCCTGCCTCTGTTTGCTCATTTATCACCACAGTGTCCTTCCAGTCCCACTCTCCTGTCCCCCCTCCAAACCCCACCCCCATCCTCTACCTTCCCCACTCTACCCCTATCTGTTCTCGATCCTATTCATCTCTGTGTCTCTCTCCCTCTCTCTGTAGATAGTATATGTGGCTCCTATGAAGGCCTTGGCAGCTGAGATGACTAATTACTTCAGTAAGCGGTTGGAGCCACTGGGCATCACCGTTAAAGAACTCACTGGAGACATGCAGCTAACCAAAGGAGAGATCCTACGAACACAGGTACACACACACACACACACACACACACACACACACACACACACACACACACACACACACACACACACACACACACTATTAGTTCTATCTTGTCTCCAAAAACAGTTCACACTAAAGGTAGAAAAAGCAATCCCTCCTCCAGGTTCCCTCTGCTGCACATGTATGTTCTCTAGCACCCCCAAGTGGATTGGATTGTGACATCTATGCGAGGCCATTTCATCATTTATTCTCCAGAATGCATCAGTCACAATTCTACCAATTACTAGTCACAATTGTGTAGTTCAACTAGATGTCTAATTTAATTATTATTAACTGCAGAGCTGTGGATTTATAGTTGCTTTCTAATAGAAAACAAACGATAAAGGGGCCCGTTTAAACACTTGGTGTCTGCCGGTCCTGGTCTGGCTTTGTGGGTGAAAGTTAAGTCAATTTCATTTATATAGCCCAATATCACAAATCACAAATTCACCTCAAGAGGCTTTGTAAACTGTACAGTATACAGCACCTTCTGTCAGTTCGGATAAGGAAAAACTTCCCAGACAACCTCTTCAATGGGGAAGAAATGGAACACAACAAGGCACAGGAAAGGGCCCTGCAGCCTGACTTCTTCTTCTTACCTGTATTCTTAGAGCGGAGAGCACTGGATGGCTTGAAAGCTTGTTGTTTATGTCCTTATTTGTACATGGCCTTACTGGTTTATGTCACTTTACAGAGCCTGAAAATCATATTTCAAAATGCTCTATAAAATTAAATGCCTCTTATCGGGGGATTTATACACTGTGTGTGGAGTGTGTATGTGGCGGGGGGGCATGATGCTTACTACTACCTTGTCCTATTCTTACCCCAGTTTGCATTTCGTTACTCTCAACGGGATTCTCTGAATTACCATGTATACATTGCTGTAACTTTTTTGTCCCTGTCCTCTTCTCAGTGTTGTTAGTATTGACATTTGATAACATCAGGTGGTAAAGGGAGCAGCACCGTACATTTTACAAATTGAGCAGCTTATTTTTCTGTGTCTGTATTCAAGCCAAGGATATGTTCCTAGCCTGTTAGTGTCAAACTTGTCTGTGGACTGTTGCTTTGCCGTAATAATGGAATCAATGAAATTATTCGCAGTATCACCCATACCACATTGAAATTTAGGCCCCTCCTCATATTTTTTTCCAATACTATGATTGCTTCATTTCATTTTTCCCTGCATCTTAAGTCCCATTTGTATGTGACTTAAGTGTTGCCTGAGGTTCTCCTGGTCTTTGTCACACAGAGGTTGTCAATGATAAAAAAAGAGTCCAACACAATTGTTTTTATGATGTCATCACAGATATGTTGTTCGCAGTGTAGAATTATGAGGAACAATAATTAGCTGAATCCCGGGACATATCAATAGTGAGTTTACTGCACCCTTTCAGATTTTTATGTGTGTCTGGGCTGCAGGCCGCATACCTGGTAACATCACAGGTGATGTGTATCCAAAGCCTGAAAAAAGATTTCTTCGATAGCTGTGGCTGGAGGCATTTTGTTTCAGGTTGTCATTCCGTCTGTCCCATTCTTGTGAACGCAAGATCTCAAGAACATCTTGAGGGAATTTCTTCAAATTAGGCACAAATGTCCACTTGGACTTAAGGATGAATTGACTAGAATTTGGTGGTCAACGGTCAAAGGTCAATGTCACTGTGATCTTGCATCCATCTCAAATTTGGCACAAACATCCACTTTGAGTCAAGGATGGTCTGATAAGAATTTAAAGGTCAAAGGTTAAGGTCAGTGCGACCTCGGCTGTCTTATTCTTGTGAATGTGATATTTCAAGAATACCTTCAGGGAAATTCTTCAATTTTGTCACACATTTTCAACAATGAACTGATCAAACCTTTGTGGTCAAAGGTCAGTGTGTGTGAGGCATTTCCCTTAATGTACTTATTTGCTTTACCAAAAACAACCTGGTTTTTGAGTTTGAAAAATCAAAAACATATCAAAGACCAGAATTTGTTTTTACGGCTTAAATTTCAAGATGCAATGATTTACATTAGTTTCACTATTGTCCAGTGCATTTTGACCAACAAATATGCATTTAATATATTAAGTCCCACCATAGAGGTCCTTTTTGATAAACACATATGCGTACAAAGCACACCTATTATTAGAACCAAAAGAACTTTAGCTTAAATATGCATTTGACACAAGTTACCAGTCAACTGCCTTTTTTTCATCAATAACAAGGTTAGGTGATAGTGTAATATTTGTCATTGACAAGCCTTAAATCTGCCATAGTCGTATTTTGTGCTGCATAGAATATATTCAGAAACAGCAATCAGTGATGAAAGCCCTGTATTATGTGTTCCACTGATGTCACATTTATACATTATCTTGCACCAGCTGACCTTAATATATTCAGAAAAATTTAAAAATCAAGAATACATCATTAATGAGCACACCATAATGGTTATCACTGTGGGTTGTGACCTCTAACGCAGCTTTTTAGTTACACTGTGTGCCGTTTTATGTATTTATTTTTCTGGAACACAATAAAACATAAATAAAATCTTACCCAATAAATACTGTTTGAGGAAATCCTCAATAAATACATTTCCTGAACAGAATCAGTTTAGAAATAATTCCTATTGTGGTTACAGAAATATTTGGTGTTCCTCTGTTGGTTCTGTCTCTATGCAGAGTTCAGTTTTAGATATACAAAGTGTCCAAGATGAGCCAAATGTCCAAAAGATGCTTCATATTGGAGTCGCTTTGCGCCTTTTCTAAATTCCAATAAGCCAGACAAAATCTTCAGTCCACAAAAGTGATTTGGCCCAAAGCGGCCATACATTATAGTGTGCCAATACAGTGAGCTTTGCAGTCTGCCATACAGTTTTTGAATGTTGGGAGACATCTTGCGCTGTTCACTCTGCATGATGATTTTCTGGAGCACTTCAAAGTGTAATGAAATGGTTTTGGATGAGCCAGGTTTAGAACACATATCAAACCCAGAAGTGGGGCACAAGCGAAGGCTACTGAAGTAAGTTCATGCAACACCTCCTCTCCCTCTGTGAAGATGCCAGTGTCTGTCTGTGGATCCTTTGGGCAGAATTCTCCCAAATGACGAACACTGCCATCGTGAACTGCTTCAGGTCCCTCTGAGCAGCCTTTGCTTGTATTTCCTGCAAAGGTTACACAACACAAAACGAGGCATCACTAGCATTGCCATGTGCTGTCCCAATATACCTCTGGGATAGAGCATTAAAGAGAGTCTTACTCTGTCATAGCTCACAGACTACATTTTTGCCCATTTACCAGAATACAAAGGATCTAACACTGCATCCTATGGATTTCTTTTGACATGGCTGCACAGTTTATATGAATTTATTGTATACTGATTTAAATTACAACCATAGACTTGAAAAATAATGGACCTAGCTGCCATGACATCACCTACTCCTGTATTGAAGCCTCGAGTTTGGCATTTTGGCAGTTGCCATCTTGTTTTAGAGCCAGAAGTGACCATAACTGGGCAAAAGGGTGGAGCTGTGGAGGACAAGGGTTGGACCTGACTGAAAAGCCGAGGACACGATCTGCTGACACGCCCCTAAATATGCATTACTTTGGGCTTTAATAAAATGTAAAAGGGTGAGTTATATTAATAATGACTGACTGACTCAAGTTTGATTCTACGAGACTGCAAGAGACTCAGTGTAAAGTTATAGAGGCTATGTTGATGGATGGATGGATGGATTATTATTAAAATATATTTTGGGCCATAACTCCAAAATTCATAGGCTCATTATGAAAAAAAAAACACTAAAATGATGAAGTGATGACATTTTGCATCCAAAAGGTCAAAGGTCAACTTCACTGTGACATCATACTGTCCTACAAAAACACTTTTTTTGCCATTGTTCAGCACCATATCTCAGCAACAGAGGGGGAGTCATTAAGTCAGTTACTGACTTTTACTGACTTTATGGATCCTCTGTGCAGCCAAGTTGAAGATATGTGAGGCATCCATGTTTTGCCGAAAAATACACTTAATACCTTTAATTAAATTCCTGCAAAGACTTCACTACATATATGTTATGAATCTGAGCAGACATGCATGTAAATTGCAATTTGACTGGTGGGCAAAGGCATACAACTGCATCTTCTTATTCTGCTGCAGTTAGGACATTTATGGCTGTGTAGCATCCAACCAAGAACAGGGAGCTGGTGAATTCAGTACTTCATTCAAAGGTAGTGATCATGTAGTGGCAGCAAATGTAGCATGGTGAAATACTAAGCAGACAAAGCTTATTCCAGAACACTAGTGATTCTGAAGTTGGCTTCACTCTCATTTTTGGAAAGGATGGGAATGACGTGCGATACGTAGTCGGCCTGTTCTGTTGGACAGTTTGGTGTCGGCAGTTAGCTTAGTTAGCTTGCTAGTATAAACTTTTCCATTACAACATATAAACATTCCTACAATAGTAGCTTGCAGTGTTCATACAAGCAGTGAAGGGAGAAGGGGCAGCTATGAATGTTGTGTTTTCAAACACTAACCAACAATTCCTGAATAGTACACCTTTAAATAATTCAAAGACAAGATAAAGACAATGATATTAAAGGGGGCACACAGGTCTCATGCTTAGGTTACAAGCACACACTGTTTCTCAGTTTTGCTTTTCCTAACTGACCACAGCACGACCTTATTTGGCTGTGGTGTTCTGCTCCAGTTTGTGACAGAACTTACAGGTGGTTCCGCACCATAACACAGTAGTTCAGTCCACAGGGACTTGGCTTGGGCTGGTTCAAGTCCCCGACTGGACCAAAATATGGAGCGTGGACTGGTAGCTGGAGAGGTGTCAGTTCACCTCCTGGGCACTGCTGAGGTGCCCTTGAGCAAGGCACCAAACCCCCACAACCGCTCGGGATGCCTGTCCATGGGCAGCCCCCTCACTCTGACATCTCTCCATTTGATGCATGTATAGGCCCTGTTTGTGTATGTGTGTGGGTATTTTCAGGCCTGTGTGTATACGTAAAAACAGAGTGAAAATTTCCCCTCGTGGGATTAATAAGGGTATAAGAAAGAAAGAAAGAAAGAAACACAGTCCAGACATTAATAAAAACTGATAACTCAATGTCACCCAGCTGGGGTCACGCAGGTTCAGAGGTCAGCTGTTGAAGATTTCTTTAGTGACTTGAAACACTTTTTTATTGGCGTGTTTGCAGTTGATAATTAATTAGACGATCCCATTGCACTGTAGATTGTTGTGCAGCATGATGCAACACAGTGAGTCATCTGGTTCCCCATAAAAACATTTCTTTTGTATTGGGCTCTGTCTGTTCTCTCTGTTTTGTCATTATCCTTTATTTATTGTGTCCTCAGTTTACTTTCCAAAAAATGATACGTCCCCTAAGGCCCTGCCAGTGTGGGTCCACATAATACAATGAATAATAAGTAGTTGAATTGATTAGATATCAGTTTCATTCATTCATTCACAGATTTTTGATAAGGACGCCTTAGACTAGGTTGTTAAGACAGTGTGATCAATCTACACAGTGGCACTGTTAAACATATTGTTGGCATGTCTGAACTACAGTTTCTCATTACTTACCAGCAGATATATACATGCTGATACCGATTTATCTTTTACAAGCTACAATCAGCCAATATTATTGGACAAGCTGATTAATGGGTCAGACTCTGTTACATATTAACATGTTAGTGTAAGAATGGATCAATGATTTACTTGCTGCTACAAAGACTAATAATGTTATTGCCCCTATATTTGATTCTTTTTTGTCACTGTTAATTTGAGAGTATCCCAGGTATCAACATACTATTTCTGGACCCCCCAGAGACACAAGTAAAGTTGTGATATCCCTCTGTTAAATTCTTTGGCATTAAGTCACCACACACGTGTGATCTGTTTCGGCTTCTGCATAATAATCATGTAGTATAGGAAAGGAAAGTAGCCAGATGCCGTAACTTCTTCTACATTCTGTAGAATCACTTATTTATTTATCGCTTCAAGGTTCTGTGTTCAAAGCTGCACTTTTGTCTACACTTAGTAGTAGTTACCATGGTTACAGTCTAGTAAAGACAAAATCAAATAGTCACTTTTGATTAGAAAGCTGCGTGAGTGTCTGGGGTGGTAGTACTTGTGTCAGAATGAGAAAAAGGAAGATAGGCAGGGAATTGAGCAGAGACTGGAGGAATGACTTGTGCTTTTGCAAAAAAAAAAAAAAAAAATGTTTTAGCTATTGAAGGTTTGATGCATGACAGGTTCCAATTCAGCACCTTTGCAAACCACACTCATTAAGTCATCGATATAGATCTTCTGTCATGTTAAGAACCTTTGCTCATTATAAAGGGTCAGTAGTGATGCTGATTTAAAGCATCTTCTAATGTTATCACTTGACTTGATGGCTCCTATATGGAAGCTCCTAATGATCCTTTTGAAATTTACATTTTTGGCTCAGATACACAAGACTTTGATGAAGCCCTGAGAGCAGTATTGACTGCAATTTTAGACAATATTCAGAAGCTTTTTAATGTCATTCTTTTCATGTAAAGAGTAGACAAAGTGCTGCTTTGAATGAAATCTAAACAGAGAAGTAGAGATGTCCTCAGTCAATCTTAAGGATTGGTATCCAGGCTGATCACAGCATACATTAATGGATTGTATCAGATGATATAAATCAAATCAAATACTGATCCTTGCTTTACTCTTCTCCTCTGTATTTTGTCCATCTCTGCCTGCTAGTGTCGGAAATTTGCTCTGCTTTACAATTGCCAGGCTCTACAGTGTGATCATTTGAAATGAGTTGAGGGCAGCGTGAGTGACTCTGAGTCTTACCGCTCCTGTCTCTCATCAGCAAAAAGCAGTGTATGTGGAGTATTTACAATGAATGTATCTGCTAACACAAACTGGTCTCACTCCAAAGTCAAGTCAGTCGATTCCCTTGTTGGACACCAATGAAAAAAGCCATTTCACATTGGCATGATACACAGCCAGTTACTGTAATTGTTTAGCGGCGCCTGGTGGCACCAGGGGGAAAAGTAGCTAGACAACATTGTAAGTTAAGGGGGTGGAAGTCCAAGAGGGGGGGCAGGAGGGGTGGTGGATGAGTCCAACAACCACCAACTTTCACCTGGGAGGCTGGTATTTGCTTCAAACTACTGAAAAGAAATCAATGAGTGACACCGTTACATTGGGTGATACGTTTGTTCATTACAATGAACACACTGTAGTTGACTCAGTCTCACATACACCATCCTGCTACCAGAAATAATCCACACATCACCAAATATCAATGAATCTGCCACTGAAAATAATTCCTAACAAATGCACTATTTCCTCCTGTTTGAATGATTCCACAGTGACCAGCTGTTTTGGGGAAGCCCAGTCACTGAAAGAAAATGTTTGCTTGGTACATGTCTACAAACCAGCAATTCGTTAAATTTGTTTAATTTGCGTGTTTGATAGTATCACATCAACATTTCTAAAATAATGCCAGAAATAAGCTGACTTTGTTATCGGGAGGTGGAGGGGAGGGTGGATGGTGTGTCACCTAGGCAAGCTGCAGACCGCTGTTTCAAATAACAAAACTGGTGGTGATTTAGTGACTCACTGCTGATTTCTAGCGGCTTTTTAGGTACCAAACATGGGTGTTTTGTAGCAACCCATCGCTGTTTTTCCAGTGTGGATACTGCCACAAAAAGTGTTTCCTTTTTTTTTTTACAGACACATTGTTTCCAGCCGGGATTGTGCCCCCAAAACAGGGAATTATAACCTCATGAGATCCGAGCTTTTGTTTGATGTACATTCTTAGTTCCTCCGAGGATGAGTAGGGCCTGATAGGTTTAAAAAAACTAAAAATTTTCTTTGAACAGTAATTTGTTTTTTTGGGGGTTTTTTTTCGAAAAAATTATGTTCTTATGTGGGGACAGTGGGTTTAGTCACAAGTGTGTGATAAAGTATTCAAGTATTAAACAGATTACTTGCAAACATAAAATTACAAACAAGGCAGCATTTGTTTGTTTTGTAACTCTTAGGGTTGGGGGTCAGTGTTCAAGTCTAAAGCTGTTCAAAAATGTTCATATTAATGTCTGAACATAGCTGTGCAAAAATAATGCAACACATTGAAAAGCCTTAAAATTTGTTCATTTTGTAACTCCATATTAATTATCCCTGCTCCATACTTAAAGCAAGAAATGTCCTTTCCGTCAGCTGCAACAGTCTGTCACACCAAATTAGCCTGTGTAAAATGCAGCGATAATACAATAACAAAGTCCTCATGTCCTCAAACAAGTACTTCCTTATTAACAGTGTCCTACCTTGTTACTATTGCTAAAATTTGTCAAATGTGTATGCCATATCCAAAACTGGCAAACTACAAACTTTATTTCAGGATAAATCAGCAAGTTTCAACCATAAAAACGTTGTGAAAATGTTAAGTTTCAGCATGTTCATTACATGATAACATGCAAATGTAACGTATCCGTGGTTTGCAGGATTGTCTAATGCAAACATGCTTCCTGGTGATTGTCTTGTTTAGGGAAAATTCTTAATGTTTTTACATTTGCATCTATATATTTATGAAGTGTTTTTAATGGGCCCTGCCACAGACGGGGTAAAGAAGTCAGAAAGAACTAAGGTATGGAACATATTGTTGGATTTTGGTCTTTGCATAGGATTTGTCAGTAAAAAAATTTAAAATAAAACCAACCTTACCAAGTCATCACCTCTTATAGCATGGTGGTGCAGCCAACTTAGTCAGTGCACACATTGCTGTCTTTAAATGGGGCATTAACCTATAAAAAAAGAATTAAACTATTACATAAATTGTAAATTATACACAGGAATTTATCCCATAGATGTTACTCCATTATGTGGACCAATACCATTTTGAAACACTTCCTTCTCAGTCCTCTAAATAGGAATTTCCTACTGCTTTTTAAAAATATACCCTTTTTGTTAAGGAGTCAGTGATGAGAAGGATTTTAGTCAGTTGTTGAGTTCAGTTTGTCAGTCAATGTCAAGTAAGTGGACTGTTAAAGTAATGAAGTACTGAGCAGCTGATATGTTGATATGTTTTTGTGGGGTTTTACTGATGGAATGTGTGAATTCAACCCCCGCATGATGGAGTTTCCTCTATCATTGTAGGAAGAGGATGCATTTATTACACTGAGGCCAAAGGAAGGGGGATGAAAGTTGCAGGTTGAGCACATATATTTAGTGAGAGAACCTGACTCCTCCAGCTCGGAGGGAGGCACAGATTGGTAGATCCAGCCTGAAAGACTGAGAAGGTTTGGAAAACATGCATATCTGTTAAATCCAAAAGAGTCGGATTTGAGAGATTGCACAGCTTAGAGTTAAAGTTTATAAGCCTTGTGGGACTTATGAATAGAGAAAAGGAAAGGTTTGGGTTTGGTGTGTGTAGGGGGGGTAGGTGGCAGCAGGAGGTGGGGTTTATTACTATGAAATGAGGCCAATTCCAGCTAATCTGAAGGTGTATTAAAGTTGCATTTCTATCAGGTCATGTGAAAAGATTTTGCAAAGAGAATGATTAGTCAGATTCACTGCAGCTCTGCAGCACTCCACTATCTCTCTTTCACTTAACCTTCTTCCCTTTCTCTCTCTCATCCCTCCATTTGACTGCGTTAGTGTCAGTACATTTACACAAAGTGGTTGAGTGAAAGGGGCTGTCCACATCTAACAGGCCGGAGTGATGCCACGCACTGTAACCTTGGTTGTCTTCTGTCTCTCCTCAAAGTCCTCACTACTTCTTTCATCATGCCCTTTTGATGTGCATGGTAGAGTGGGGGGTTCTGGCATGACTTCAGCCGCTTGCAAAGTGTATGAAGAAGGAAAGGCAGTCTTCAAGCATCAAAACTCCACAAGTACTTGTAGTGTTAAGAGATTATTTATTGTTAGACAGATACTTTTTGTCCTGCAGCCTTCATCAGGATCATTATACAACACTTAAGTGTGAGAGAAAAAACAAAACAAGCAATTACATAAACACTGTGACGAAAAGCAGCCAATGGAATATTTACACAAATGTGGCCTTGATTAAGTTTAGTATATGAGAATGTTTTAGACCAATTGAATTTGTGAACTGGCAGAAAGGCACGGGTGTGGGTAATGATCGATATGAATGGCATCATATTTGGTCCTGAAATAGAAGAACTCTGTCTATAGGGAAGTACTTAGGAATGTCTGCGTACACTTTTATAGCAAATCAATCGTTTATTTGTCACACAAAATCATACAAGGTTCAGTGAAATACAATACAATGCATTGCACTTAAGTCCTTTTTTTGCCTCTTCTTATATTATAGGCTGCTGCTTTATATTGTCCATGTTTCAGGATTGACTGCAGTGTGTGTATTTATGGCATCCCAGATGGTTCCTGTAATCTATGGTTTCTGGTTGTGGATTGATTTAATTGTAGTTTTGGGTTCAGTTGCTTCTGTTGTTTTACGGATTAAACCACCATAGACTCAGCAAATTCATTGATGTCATCTGTGACGTTGACATTAGTGTCCTGGAATGTGCTCCAGACTCTGATTGGTTTCACCTCTTGTGTCACTGGGGGCATGTGTGGTGGTTTGTTTACGTATCTTGGCCTCAACAAGATGGCTGCATGGTTGCTCCTCCCAAACAAGGGCAGCGACTTGGCTCTGCAGCAACCTTGTAATGGCGCACAGCAGTAATCCAGAGTGTTTATCCCTCTTGTGGCGCAGGCAAGCAGGAACTTGACAGCACCTGACATTACCAACTTCAAACTTGTTCTTATTCAACATAAAGCACACGCCCCTTCGCCTTCTCTCGCCAAAGTCTGCTGCTCGGTCAGATCAACATATAGAAAAAGAGTCACCAGATTGAATGGAGCTGTCCAAATTTTAGCCAAGCATAGAGGTTGTCTAGTTTTTTATGCATGTGCTAGCAGGATGCTAGTTCATTTGGCACCCATCTTCTCCATCTTTTCCTTGATGTTAACTGATGTTTGCATTTGAAAACCTCAACATGGCCAGCTAGAAGAAGTTGCATGAGAGGAGAGTTTACAGACTTGTGAGTTCATGTCCCCACCCCAAAAAATGACTGGAAACCACATGAAACCACCATCCAATGCCAATCACAAAAGCACCACCAACACTCGGAAGAAAGACATAAGAGTATACATTTTACATTTTTTACACTTTATTAGTATGCTGCCATACAAAGGCACAGTCTACAAATCCTTTTCTTGAACACTGTTGATCTCTCCAACCAGTTTTGGGTTTCACTGCAACCCAGAATGAAACTACTTTCTTGTGTATTTTTTTCTACAGAATTAAGAACAGTAACCATTTTGTTCTGTCATTTTGCAGTAATTTTTTAATTTGCGTGATAGCGGGAATGTGATTGCGCTAAGACAGCATTGCCAAGGTTACCAATAGTTCACCTTTTCTGTCATTAAAAAAAGTGAGAATTGCTTTGGCTGTTATTTTAGTGGGTAAATATTACCAGTTTGTGGGTAATTTTCCCAGCAGCCATGGGTCAGGTAATTGGAAGAGCCTCTTTTTTTTTTGGTCAGTGCATTAACTGTAATCACTGCCTCCCACAATGTTAAGTAGTGCTGCCAACAGGCTCAGTTAACCAAGTGGACAGTTTGGTATTGGTATTGTATTTAATGCCAACCCGGACTCACTCTAAAGTTGTCGAAAACCAGTGCTTGGTAGATGGGTCCAACAACCACCAACTTTCACCATGGTAGCCCGATGTTCTCTTCCCGTAAAGCCATACCCTGTTCTTTTTTCCTAAATCCAACCAAACATAACATGGCAAAACATAACCGCGTGTGTTTGTACTTACTTTGTGATGTCCGTAAAGTCACAAAACTATGTTGACTTTTGATTTCACATGGGACAAGAACAGTGGCCTCCTGAGAAAAATTCAATGTATGTTTGACTGTCCACCACTGCTCCCACCTGGCCTACCTGTGTCCATTAAGACAAAAGATCCTCACTGACTTTGCATTGACACTGTGTTCATGTTGCTAGCAGGTAATTTTTAACACATTTTATGCCCAACACCATGTAATGCATTGTTAGGAGTTTATATCAATCTTAGGTATTTGTATGAGAACAGACTGGAGGAGTTGTTATTTCTCTAAGTCGATTCACAACAGCACAAACAGCTGTGTTGGTCTCATTCACACCTGTCCCCCTTTTTGAGGCAATTTTTCTGTTATCTCCCTGGCTCTGGCACAAGAAGGTAGAAGGTAATGTCCAATTCTCAATCCTTCCTACAAAGCCCTGATTGTTGTTTTTGTAAACAGGGAAACAATGAGCTTAACACCAGACTCCCTTTTAATCACTTAAAAAACAAATCAGAGATATAGGCAGTGATTCAGAGACCTGGAACCAGGGTAGCAGAAAGCTGCAGTGATCAGTTAAATTCATAAGCATTATTCACTATCCTTTTTTCCATAGACATTGTGGGGAATTGAAAAAAATAAAATAAACAAATGCAAGCTCCTACAAATTATAAAAAAATCTGTTGATTATTGAATGACCAGATCAACAATTCTTGGAAAGAATGTTTTATGTTAAAAAATGTGTTTGGATAGAAACTCAGCAGAAACAGGAGGCTGGTCTGTTTATTAATAGAGCTAAGAATCATAATAAATGGGTTAATGTGCCATCAGTTTATTTGAACAGGGTACTATGGGCCTACTCTAATTTTCTACCAGTCTACCATGACTTAATTTTCTTGGTTTAAAAATGTATTATTTTATTTTTCCCACTCCTTGTAACATCCTCATCTGAAAAGAAGAAAAGAGCAGTTATCATTGTAATTACATGTTTTCTCGTATTTAGGTAATTGTTAATTGTATTCTCAGGAGCACTGAGCATAAGGACACCCACACACACAGTTGTACATGACAATGGCGCATTGAGGAGGTTTTCATTACAGTTTTGCCTTGACAAGCCGTTAGTTGTTCACAAATCGCAATCTAGTAAATGTCTTTCTCTAACGTCCCCACTCCATCTTCCTCCCACCTACCTCTTCCTCCCACATCCTCCTCTCTCCGTGGCTGCGATAGTTACCATGGAAACAGAAAGGGTTTGGAGGGATGCTGCCATGTGGATGCCAGTGTGCGGGTGGGTGGCATCCTGGGACTTCCAGGCCCTCTTCCTTCTCTGTCCAGAGAGGAAATATCAGTTAATGACATCCAAGAAGGAGCTGCCTCACAGCCAGACAGTTTCTTGTAAAGGGAATCGGAGGAGTGTGTGTATGTGTGTCATATTTCTTGCTAAAGTCATGTCACATGCAGAGAAATTGAAATAGCTGCTGATGTGTTTCAGCCAATTTTTGCCCTCATAATATTGGGTTTAAAAGAAAGAGATCTAAAGAGCAAAAGAGAAAGTGTCAAGGCAAAACCTGTTAAAGGCAATTCAGACACAGTTATTACAAGTCATTAGTGAAATGTCAGGCTGTATAGAGCCACAGATATTACTGTAAAGATCCAGAATAGTTGACCACTTATGAGACAGACACACAGCAACATGAGTAATTAGTAGTTAAGTGCTAAGAGTTAGCTCAGTCTGTCGTGACCTATGTTGTGCGAGGGTACACATATCCATGCTGACCCTACCAGTGAGCAAAAAGCTCATCACTCCCACTACACTCATTAAATTAACATAACAAGTGTAAATGTGAAGGGGAATTTTGCCATCTATGGATATGTTCAGTAGGTGTGATAGGAAAGAAAAGAAAATGATACTCTCAATTTACTAATTCATGCTCTTTAATTACCTAATTCCTGCTCTTAAGCTAATAATTGTGCACACAACAGAATGCTATTACATAATTTTGTGTAAAGGAGTGAGCATGTCCAATCAAATTGCAAATCAAAATTGCATTGATCCAAGTAGGGTTGCAAAATTCTGGGAATACTTAGCATTGAAACTTTAAGGGGAATTTATGGTAATTAATGGAAATAATTTGGACACATTTAGATGTTAACTGATCAGGCTGTATTTACCATGTCATATACAGATAGAAACTAACCTTTTACCCAGTCGCAAGCAGACATAATCCATTAATTTGCCAAATAAATCCATTTATTTATTAACAGAAATGTTTCAATGGCTCCTCCGAGAATCGCCACCTTAACGTGGTGGAGGGGTTTGCGTGTCCCCGTGAATGACGGAGAAACCTGGAGGGGGTTGATTGGGAGGAATTGCCTACCTGAGCTGTACCCGAGTGGTGTTTTGTTATTAGACTTCTGTGCTAGTCATGGACTGGCCATAACAAACACCATGTTCGAGCACAGGGAGGTTCATAAGCATACCTGGTACCAGTAACATCAGATCTGCGGCCGTGTGTCTTGGACACTCGGGTGAGGAGAGGAACAGCTGTCAACTGATCACCACCTGGTGGTGAGTTGGATCAGATGGCGGGGGAGGCTGCTGGACAGACCTGGTAAATTCAAACGTGTAGTGAGGGTGAACTGGGAACGTCTTGCTGAGGCTTCTGTCCGTGGGGTCTTCAACTCACACCTCGGGAAGAATTTCTCGTGCATCCCGGGGGAGGTTGGGGACATGGAGTCTGAGTGGGCCATGTTCAAAGCGTCCATTGTGGAGGCGGCTGCTAGGAGCTGTGGTCAGAAGGTCGTCAGTGCCTGTTGTGGCGGCAAGCTAAGACCCCGCTGGTGGACACCAGCGGAGAAGGAGGCTGTCAGGCTGAAGAAGGAGGCCTTTCGGGTCTGGCTGGCCTGGGGGTCTCCTGAAGCAACAGACAGGTACCGGTTGGCCAGAAGGGCTGCAGCTGTGGTGGTCGCTGAGGCAAAAACCCGGGTGTGGGAGGAGTTCAGGGAGGCTATGGAGAAGGACTTTCGGTCGGCCTTAAGGAAGTTCTGGCAGACCGTTAGACGCATCAGGAAAGGAAAGCAGGGCTTGTCTCAGGCTGTGCTCAGCAGAGACGGAGAACTGCTGACCCGAACTGGGGACATTGTTGAGCTGTGGAAGGAGCACTTTGAGGACCTCCTGAACTCGGCCATCATGTCCACTGTGAACGAGGCAGAGCCTGAAGACTCGGGGGAATTCTCACCCATATCCCTGGCAGAGGTCGCTGAGGTAGTTAAAAAGCTCCCCAGCGGCAAGGCGCCGGGTGTGGATGAGATTGGTCCTGAGATACCAAAGGCTCTGGACATTGTTGGGCTGTCTTGGTTGACATGCCTTTTCAGTGTCGCGTGGAGGTCGGGTATGGTGCCTGCAGAGTGGCAGACCGGGGTGGTGGTCCACATTTTCAAAAAAGGGGACTGGAGGGTGTGCTCCAACTATTGGGGTATCACACTGCTCAGCCTCCCAGGTAAAGTTTACTCAAGGGTGCTGGAAAGGAGGCTCCAACCGATTGTCGAACCTTTGATTCAGGAGGAGCAATGCGGATTCCATCCTGGCTGTGGAACGGTGGACCAGCTCTTTACCCTTGCGAGGCTGCTGGAGGTGTCGTGGGAATTTGCTCATCCAGTCTACATGTGCTTTGTGGACTTGGAGAAGGCTTACAACTGCGTCCCTGGGGGGGTCTTGTGGGGGGTACTGCGGGAGTATGGGGTACCAGGCTCGCTGCTACGAGCCATCCGGTCCCTGTATGACCAAAGTGAGAGCTGTGTCCGCATACTTAATGTAAAGTCAAACACATTCTCGGTTGGTGTGGGCCTCCGCCGAGGCTGTCCCTTGTCACTGATCCTGTTTGTGATTTTCATGGACAGGATCTCGAGGTGCAGCCGGGGGGGCGGTTTGGTGACCTCAGAATTGCATCTCTGCTTTTCGCAGATGATGTCTCTTCTGCTGGCTTCATCACACTGCAACCTCCAGCACGCACTGGAGCGGTTTGCAGCCGAGTGTGAAGCAGTCAGGATGAGATTCAGCAACTCCAAATCTGAGACCATGGTTCTCTGCCGGAAACCGGTGGATTGCCCCCTTCGGGTTGGGGGAGAGTTGCTGCCTCATGCGAGGGAGTTCAAGTATCTCGGGGTCTTGTTCACGAGTGTGGGTAGAATGGAGCGTGAGATGGATCGGTGGTTTGGGGCGGCTTCTGCAGTGATGTGGGCACTGCGCCGGGCCTTCGTGGTGAAGAAGGAGCTGAGCTGGAAGGCGAAGCTTTCGATTTACTGGTCCATCTATGTCCCAACCCTCACCTATGGTCACAAGCTCTGGGTAGTGACCAAAAGAATGAGATCGCCGATACAAGCAACTGAAATGAATTTTCTCTGTGGGGTGGCTGGGCTCAGCCTTAGAGATAGGGTAAGGAGCTTGGACATCTGGAGGGAGCTCGGAGTACAGCCGCTGCTCCTTCCCATCGAAAGGGGTCAGTTGGGGTGGTTCGGGCATCTGATCAGGATGCTTCCTGGGCGCCTCCCACTGGAGGTGTTCCAGGCACGTCCCACCGGGAGGAGGCCCCGGGGCAGACCAAGAACACGCTGGAGGGATTACATATCTCATCTGGCCTGGGAACACCTGTGTCAGCCCTGTGATAGTCTGGTGACCTGTCCAGGGTGTACCCCGCCTCTCGCCCAGTGTCAGCTGGGATAGGCTCCAGCTCCTCTGCAACCCCTAACTGGATAAGTGGTTACGAAAAATGAATGAATGTTTTATGAAAAAAGAATTACTGGAAAAAGATTTATCTTCTCAATTACTATGCTTTATCATGCTACATCCCACATGGTAACAGCTAGCTAACAAAAATAGCAGAAAGTTACAAGTTGTAAACTGTGCACTTTGCTTTTGGCTCCTACACTGTCCTTTCAGAATGTTTCTGTAAATTTACCAACCTCTTGAAATCCTAAAGCAAAGTCCTCTTCTTCTTCCACCTTTTGCAGAATTGTGCTATACAGGGTAACAATCTTCACCGCCACTCAGAAGTTGGGGGTCATTTGTTGTTGTTGATGTTTTTCTTCTTTTCTTCAGTAATGTCTATTTTAAGAGATAAGAACAGTATAATTTACACAGCAATTTTTTTATTTACGTTTGAAATAGTTTTGGCCCCAAAAGAAATCTATGATTAAAACTTCCATCTAGTCTGTGTCCCTGCAGTGCTGTATTGTATGACAGGATAATACTTTTGGAACCTTTGAATTTGTTTTCAAATCCAGAGAACCGCCAATGACCCTCTAATATTACTGAGCTGCAATGGTGCAGTTGGGCTCTAAATATTTTGAGAAGCCATTTTCCTTGAGGCCCTCTGCAGTCTGTTCAGCTGATGTTGCCTGATCCAGTTCCAACAGTGTTAACCCAAGACCAACTCTCTGTTTCTGTTGTGGAGTTTGAAGAATAACTGTAAAAGCAAAGTGTTGCCTGTTAATTTCAGCATGTTGGAGGCATTATTGTGCACTTGACACTGAAACAGGAAACTGTTCCTATTTAAATCTGCACACATTTTGATTTTAAGCTTCCAGTTTCTTTCACCAAAATCTGCTTATTTCTTCTATTCTGACTTTCCTGTTGCTCAGAGGGATCTTTGTCTCTTTCTGCCCGTTCAGTTGTCAGACTGGTTGAACCATTGCACAGCATTTTCTTCTCCATGCACAAAACAAACTCTCCACACAAAGTATCTGTTTTGTAAAGAGGACTTTCAGCTACCTAAAAGCACCAAAGACCATTTAAAAATTTTAGAAGTCCCTCCAGCCATCTGACCCAGTCAAGCTTTTGTGGCAGGAGAATCCAAACTTTTGAACGGCACTGTATGCACTTGACTGATAGCAGCTAACGTTAGCTAGTGTTCCAGAAACAAATATCCAGTGTAGTATCACAACTGTGAAAAAATAGTGTTGCAGTGACAATCAGAAATGTATGAATGTGACAACCCACACATGTTAAAATGAATACATTTGGAAATGAGCCTCAATACCAAAAAAAACTGCTAGCCTGCCACTAACACTCTGGATGCTCCTCACTAACTGCCTTTAGTAGACACAACAACCTGTAACCTCAGTCCCTGCTGTTACAGTAAGACATTAATGATGTGATTTGACAGCACAAATTGCTAATTCATGCATACAAGCTCAGCAATCAGAGAACACAAATGACTAATCCTTGTGCACAGATTTAGAGCACAGATTTAGTAATTAGTACACACTGGTTGCTATTTTGAGAGCATGCATTCTGGAATTTCTCAATTGTGGGATTAATAAAGGTGTATCTTATCTTATTTTATCTTATCTTATGAATTACCAATATGTACACAAAATTTGTGAGAAAAAAATACTTCAGTTCACTTAAGATATTTCACAAATGAAGACAGCTTTTCATTATGAACATTGTCATTATGTCTATAACTACTGTGATAGAGTTGTAAAGTAACATTTATCGCAATCAGTTGAGTAAATGTGACAAAAATGGAATGTAGAAAATGTGCTTATACATATCTCTAAGTAATCTGCCTTGATAAATGCCACACCTTAAAATCCATGCTCAAAACATATCTCGCTAATCATATTGTGACAACCTTTCCCGTAAATGCTGCAGGAAATGTCACCGGCATCTCCAATATGTTGAACATGTCTCAGCCGAAGAATTGCCAAGGGGGAAAAAAACAGACATTCATCTACATACCTGCCAGGCAATGGCAGTAATGTAAAATATGTCATGATTTAAGGAATGCTTTCTATGTCTGCCACATCAAAACATTATGAAGACTGACAATAAATCATCTATGCACAGTTCCAGCCAGAGCACAAACAACATACATACAAGAATCAAGCCTTTGGAAGGATAATTTTTAATATTGTAAATGTCAGTTAATACATCAATTATATGTTTAAATCTATGAAAAGGGGTAAAACAACTGCTACATTTTATTATCCATTAATTCATACAAACATATAAATTGAATAGATAACATAAATTGACTTTTTTTTTTTTTTTTTTTTAACAATGTTTGGGTCATTTTTCATTGGTCAGGCTAAATTCAAATTTCCAAAGTTACTTGCACTTGCAGACAGGCACACTTTAAGGGCATGTAATGTGAAGTCCAGACTGTCTGTGGTTGTCCAAATTTGCAATTTATCAAGTCAACAAGGGACCTCAAGCCCACTTTATCTAAAGTTTTATAAAATTTGTACTGAGCCCAGACCTCACCAAACTTTGTAAAGCTACAGAGAAGACGTTTATTTTTTGATGTATGTTTATTTTTGTAGTGCCCTTTACAGGGTGCCACAAAATAATATTAAAATAAAGGTTCATAGTCTTGGCATAGATTTCATTCATAGTAACGATTTAGGTCTTAAGTCCCAGCAAGTTTTATCCCCTTGCAGCCCAGACACGTCACAGTATATGTATGACCAAAATCAACGAGGGCCAAGTCCACAAGCTGATTGGCTGAACATTTGAACTCTGCCTTCTGCTGTTTTGACACATACAGATTCAAAGTGGTACGCTCTCTTGCCTCTCATTAGCCTGAAGCTTGTACGCATGTTGAGCACATTATTTACATTTTCAGCTCTGACTTGGCAGTTGTTTTCTGCTGCTCTCACTGTACTGGTGTGAGATGATGTTTCTACCTAAAGCTGTGTGATAAATTGTCCTGTTGATGGGTTCAAGGGCTATTTTACTTTCAAGGTTTGATAACATGACATAAATTTCCACATATCCCTTTCGTAAGGACATAGTTTGATCCTATTAGTGGTTCATGAATGTATCACTAATAAGATCTTTAAAATGTCCCCTTACAACTGCAGTAACACATGACATTAATGTGAATATCCCAATTTTTTTTCATTTTTTTGCATGCTTTCAAAATAGTTGCCACTGTCTTTCAAACTTTGTGTTCCCTCTTTATTTAAACTTTATTTAAATGTAAACGGTTCACTGTTAATTGGTTAACTGCTGAAAATATTTTTCAGGTAATGCTTGTTGGTCAGTAGGTTAATTTTGCTACTCTTCAGTTTACTGCACTGCGCACCATCCTGGTTGGATGGGAGCTAGCTAGCAGCGCCGCTTATCTGGCGATTAATGCTGGTAACAGTGTTCAGACCCAACAGCATTGCCATAGGGTGCCTGCCCTGGGGTTTCCCCACAGACTGGCTGAAAATGAAACTGCTTACCAACGGGGGCAACCTGGGGCGAGACTGGAGGGCAGCCAAACATGCCAAGAAATGTAAGGATGCTGTTACCAGCAGTAATTGCTAAATGAGCATTGCCTCTAGCTAGCTCCCACCCAACCCTGGTGGTGCGCAGTGCATAGTGGCATAGCTAGCCAGTGGAGCCTGGAGGGCTGGCAGTGGGCACCGTGTTTCTGCATGTTAGCCCGGCTAGCCGGCTGTCTGTTGGTAGAGCCAACATAAAATAAAATAAAAGGCAAGACATCACAAAACATTAAAATTTCATTAACTCTAAATGAACAGGGCTTATACAGCACAATAAAGCTCACTGAGTCAGTGGACAGCCAGATTAAAAGAAAAGCTCATTTTGTATTTCACATATCTTTGTTTGTTTTTCTTAAAAGTTAACCACTACTGGTTTTTGGCTGTCAGGCTATTGAAAGCAAATTTAACTTAAAATGACATCCCCAATTTAAACATATCCAGGTGTCCACTATGCCTGGTGCTCTTAAGGTTAGCAGTGAATAGTTCTTACAGGCTGATATGTTGTTTGTCAGTACAAGTTTATGGACCCATTCTCTGATAAAATTGTCACCTTTATGAGACATTAACATCTTCTTTGAAATACTAGGAATCAGTGGATTTGGATGATTGATTTCAGTGCTGCTGGGATCGACTGATAAACTAGGCTAAATAACTCCATTCAGCCAAACAATGGCATGTTTTCTCTGCACTTCCTTGTGGGTATTTGTGAGGCAATTAAGAAAGCACTTTGGCCTGTGCTCCATTTGCCAGAGCCTCCATTTAGATTAACCAGTAGCTCCAATTAGGAGCAGGCGCTTCCTTTTCTGTGAGCACGCCAGCCTCTAATGGCTGGATAGATTGATTTAAATGCAAACTAGAGAGGATTTAATGAACTGCTTTTACAGAAAGGGTTTAATAGGAATTTGCACACCCACGGACAGGTTGCCAAACAGTTTACACACCATTAATAATGCATTGTAGTGTTTTTCTTGAAAAGAGAGAATAAAATTGCACTGGAATTATAGACACAAAGCAGCGAGCAAAGACGGTAAATGTTGACATTTGATACATTTGAAATGTGTTGATACTGTTGAATATAATCATACTAAGAGGGATGCCAAAATAAAAGCTGATACAATAGAAAGTATGCTGACATTTGATCGTACCACACAAAACACCACTGAATCAAATATGGCAATTTTTGTCAATGTAGTGGATCCTAGACTGACATTGACACATCTGGTAAACACTGTAGAACTAATGTAACAGAACTCACAAGATGTGAGTAATGTTATACGCCTGTTATTATGGTGTTATGATTTAGGTGCCTCCATCTGCATTGTAATGAGCGGAGCTATGGGCAATTGGGCATTGATGAGCCATGAATCTAACAGCATTCTGGAGGGATTTTAGTTGTGTTACTCTGGGCTTTACAGTGTGTGTCATCCAGTTAAGTGAGCAGGAAATTGTGGAGAAAATGTATCTCAGCAATAATCCCAAAAATAATCTCAATATTTTTGGTGGAAAGAATTCTAGGACTGTGTACATAAACTTCTGGCAATATTACACAAAGAATAGTGTTACTAGTGCCAGTCTATTTTTGGACAACTGTTAAAAGGATATTCAGGGAATTTCATATTGGACTACCATAAAGTGAGGAGACTGACAAAAGACAGATGATTAAAAAGTGATCAAAATCTGAAACCGAGATACCCTAACTTTAAGTCCCTCATTTGGTTTAAAATACTGGGTCACTTTTGTCAAGTCTTTCTTTTACCAATGCTCACATACCCATTACATTAACAGCGTTATTTGTTGTTTAAATTGTCGTCCTTGTCCAAATTGAAAACTAGAGCCAAAGTGGAAGTGCCAAAAAATGAAATTCCTCTAATGGCCACTTGAGGCTGGCTACAGAAACGAGTCATTCTCCATAGGTCCCCATATAAAATGCCCAACTTTACATCAGAAATAAACGTGTTTACAGCCTGGTACAAAAAACAGTTTTGGTCTCTATAGTTAATTTCCCTGTTAATGACAACTGCACAGTGGGTGAATTTTTATATAATTCAATTCACTGTTTTAAGGCTCAAAGCTATACATAACAAGTGGGCGCCATCTGTTGACAAGTGGCTACCACAGCATTAGTTAGGTAATGTAACCGTGGCGTAATCCCAGGTTCACAGAGTATGGGCATAGCCATAGCTGTCACTATTTAAATTTGTTGTCAGATAATGAAAGCTAACTGAAATGTTTTGGTTGCCAAAAATGTCTTGCTTGGCATTTGGTTGTACTGCAAGACCATCTAAGGAGTTGGATGTGTAGTTCTTCTGGTAAATACATAGTGATCTTCGCTAGCTAAAATTAGCATTATCACAGTTAACCACCGCTTTAAATGCAAGCTAGCAGCTATCCAAGCAACAGCCAAAATGTCAAACTCGAGGCTTCAAAACAGGAGTCGACAAATCAGTGGGTGACGTCATGGTGACTGCGTTCATGGTCTGCACTTACAGCAAATAAATTCCTTCTTAAAGGAAAAGGGTGTAAGATTTAAGGGGATTTAGTGGCATCTAGCTGTGAGAATTGAGGATTGCAATTAGCTGAAACTTCTCCCGGTTAGAATTCCTGCAGTGTTCATTGTTTAGGAGGTTTTTACTGGGAGCTGAATTATCCAGTGATTTAAACCAATAAAAACACAGAATGAAGCAGGTTCGCATTTGAAAAAAAAAAATATATATCAGTGTTTTTCCAGTGCTCTCATTGTGGAGGGGCTGCTAACTACAGTTGCTAACAGGAGAACGCAGTTGTCCCTATCTAGAGCCAGTGCTTGGTTTGTCCAATTTTGGGCCACTGTAGAAACATGGTGGTGCAACATGGCGATCTCTGTAGGAGAGGACCCGCTTCCTATGTAGATCCAAATAGCTCATTCTTAGGTAAAGAAAAACATCATTCTTATTTTCAGGCGATTATACACTAAAGAAAATGTACTCATTATGTTATATTCCATCTCTACCAATATGTCCCTGTTAATGCTCCACACTGGACCCTTAAAGCTATGTCAGTATAAGAGATGAGGGACAAAAACTACATTCTTCGTTCAGTGCTTAAATGCATTCTCAGGCTCAGTTGAAGTTGATATGAGGCGTCAGCAGTCTGAATTAAACTTAAAGTCAACTTGTAGTCATACCAAACTTCCTCTTTGTGTTAACTTTCCACCCACTGCAACTCAACTGAGCACCAGTGGTTCACACCTCAGCATTGATTTTAGTTTATGTAGGTTAAGAAATCAATGCAGACAGAAACTAAAAAAAAGATACTATAGGGATAACAATTATTATGTATTATCCATCATGGTCTTAACAAAATGAACTTTCACACTACACCACAGAACCCAAACTTTCCTGTGTGGGTGTTTCCTTACTCCTCTTCCCTCTCTCCTCTCTTTTTCTGGTGTCTTAGGCTTATATTAGATAAGACCCACCTTCTTGACAGTGAGCAATTATGAAAGAACTATTTCACTACTGGAAAAATGATATTTTTATTAAATTGGGCTGTCTATGCAATAGAAAGATAGAAATACTTTTGAAATTGGTGCTAAATGATCAGAGAAAACAGAGGAAAGGGCTTTGGAATATGCATTTGCTCAAGAGGTAGAAAACCTCAGCTACCAGGATGCACAGTGCCGCACTGCGGCTCCCGCTGGCAGGTGACATAATGCGAACTCTTCTGTTTCACTCAATGGCAGCTGGCTGGTAATAAATGATCTCATATTTCAGTTAAACAGTGAGCTAAAACATGTTTCTAAAAACATTTGAGGTTAGAAAGAGGCAACTAAGTAACAGCTTAGCACTGCCTAGTGTTACTGTTTAATCAGTTTTTTTCAGCTTCACTTTTTACTCTGCAGGAACCAGTATGGTGTCCACTTCCTGTTCACAAACTATTGTATTTCAGCTAAACATGGCACAAAAATATGATTCTAAAGAACATTTTATGCAAGAAGTAGGCAGCGTAGTAACAGAACCTTGATTTGTATATGATCAGCATTGCCTAGTTTGAACCTTTGAGTGGAGATTGGTCTAAATTTGAGATAGAGAGAGGGGTGGGTCTGTCTCTTGATCCCTTACTCGTTGTGTCCGTGGTGGCAGTATGGGTGCCAGCAACAGCCCGATACCCAGGGAATGATGTGTTTTGCGTCTCCCATCAGTGTTTCACTGGAAGGGGAGCACAGAGATATAGGAACTGGTTTGATAAAGGGAAGTTTACCACAGTTCATTTACATACACTACCCACATTGTCATGATAGAAATCTGGTTGAAAATGGGTAAAGTATCCCTTTAGTAGGACAAATGGCAACCATGAGACCATCAAGATGCATTGATGTGTTTTCTTTTTTATTAGACCTTGCCAACCTAATATTTGCCCAGCACCCTTTCAGTTTGTAACACACGTTTTGTTTTGATCCCCAAGGCCAAGTTGAGATAACCTTTGTGCTGGTATAATTTTCTCAGACTTCAAAAAGCTTTTCCGGAGTTCTGTTAACCCGATCGCCAGAAGAAATGTTGACAGTGTACATGTTTGCAAACACACACATTATATTTACACATTATTAGAGTATGTAGTGCTTATGTTAAAACTTTACAATTTAACATCACTGTGGTTATCCTGTCGTCAGGTTTAGGCGCAAAAACCACTCAGTCATGATAAGGGAAAGATTATGTTTTGGCTTAAAAGGCCTGAGAAAAGCAGGGATTTCTTGTTGAAAAACAACCACTTTTGGCACCATCCCCAGTGGAAAAACAGTGACGGGTCACTTAAACTCCCAAGTTTGGTGCCTAAAAAGCCAATGGAAACACAACAATGACTTGCTTAAAAGCAACCGCTTCTGTTGTTTGTTGGTCTCAAACAGTGGTCTGCAGCTTGGCAGGCACCTTGCGCTGATGTCACACTATCCACTATGCCCTCCACCTCTCGATGACAAAGTCAGCTCATACACTATGTCACTTTTGACATGATATGTATGAAACATGGAAACATAACATATTCATTGTTTAATATGCCAACATTTCCTTGACTGGGCTGGTGTTATACATTTGTTTTCACAGGCTAAGTGGCACTCTTTCTGACTAGTAAACAGAACTTAGTGTAAAAATGAGGGGAGAGACCCATTAATCAATTTTTTCAGTTTTTGGCTTGATGTCTTGTAATTGATGGTGTTTGATAAGCTTCATTTAGACCCATGTGTACAGTAGGGAAATAATTGTGGTGAGTAAGTTTGGAAGATAATTGGGACAAATTGGGACAAAAAAAAGAAAACTTGACAAGGTTTTACTTGTATAATGACAAAATATTGATTTAACTTGTTTGATAGATGTAACAGGCACAGTAGCTTCTGTGGAATTACTGATGTTGTCTGCAGATACAGACTTCACAAGCAGCACAGAAATGCTGTTAGCAGCTGTGATCAGAGTCCATGCTGCAGACATACTGCCCTTCCTGTGTCCCTTAGACGGGTACATAAAGAAAAAAGGCCTTAATCCTCATCATCATTACAGGCCAGAGTTAGAGATTTAGCCAACTGTTTAAAGATGTCAGATCTGTTTGTTGTTACCGCGCTGGAATTAGCCGTGGCAGGAGGCATTATGTTTACAGGTTGTCCTTCCATCCAATTCTCGTGAACGTAATACCTTAAGAACTCCCTAGAATTTCTGCAAATTTGGCACAAATTTTCACTCTGACTCAACGGTAAACTGATTTGACTTTGGTGGTCAAAGGTCATGGTCAGTGTGACGTTGCATCCATCTCTTTTTTTGTGAATGCAATATTTCAAAAACACCAATTTTGGAACAAACATCCACTTGGACAAGACAAGACAAGGTCAACTTCACTGTGACATCATAATGTTCTGCAAAAACACTTTTCTGGCTATTATCATATCTGTTGTTGTTGTTGTTGTTGTATATTGTGTTGTTTTATTGAGTCTCTGTTTTTTTTTTTTTTTCATGAATTGTATTGAATTGGTGTTACAAAACCAGGATCCTATTCCTAATGTTGTGTGTTTCCAGATGTTGGTGACGACTCCAGAGAAGTGGGATGTTGTGACCAGGAAGAGTGTTGGAGATGTGGCTCTCTCCCAGATTGTGCGTCTCCTGATCTTGGATGAAGTCCACCTTCTGCATGAAGACCGAGGACCGGTACTGGAGAGCCTGGTGGCCAGAACCATTAGACAGGTTAGTCCCACTCACTCTCTCCCTGAATGTCTGTACATGTTACTCCCCTCAGCTCCCTCTGTTCTCTTGTGAAGTTGTTAAAATTTGTGTGTAATTGTCAGCTTAGACTGCAAACATCTTTTAAGTAATATCTTTAAATTGCCTCTAAAGACCTGTAGGCAGTTGTTGTGTACTTGCTGTAACTGCAATAGTTCTGACATTTAAAAAATCACCAAGAGGATGCACTGTATAAAAATTGTCTCTCTTTGTTGTGCTGGCAAGGACATTTTAATTGATCTTACAATATTTTTGCAATCTGGTTTACTGAGTAGAGATGGAGCTGTAAATACAGTAAACTTACACTTTTTGAATGAAATTTTAATTTATATGTATTCAAAAAGTATCACTTTACCACAACCTTGTGTTGATATCAACAGGAGGGGTCCAGGAGGAGCAGGACAGACTCTGTTTTCAGTCTTAGGTCCTCTCTACCCACTGTATGGTGCCATTGTACTTGCATCTTTGTGTCCTCAGTAATTAAAACATTACAGCCATTTTTCCACAATTTGACGTAAAAAAAAATCTAAGACTTTTTCTATACACTCAATCAGTATATTTCTGTCATATTTTGGCAACATTTTGTTCAAATCTGTGTTAGTGAGCACTTCTCCTTTTCCAAAATAATCCATCCACCTGACAGGTGTGGCATATCAAGACACTCATTAAATAGCATCATTACTGCACAGGTGTGTCTTGGGTTGGTCACAGTAAAAGGTAACTTTAAAATGTGCAGTTTGATCACACAACACAATGCCACAGATGCTGCAAGTTTTTAGGGAGTGTTTTTGGCATGCTGGCTGCAGGAATGTCCACCAGAGCTGTTGCCCCAGAACTGAATGTGTATTTCACTACCATAAACTGTCTCCAGTTGTCTCCAGTTCCTTAAATTTGGCAGTACATCCATCCAGCCTTACAAGGACACAGATGGCGCAGAAATTCTTCAGTTGTGTAAACCAGTTGTTGCATCAGCTGTGGCTGATCTTAGATGATCTTGCAGGTGAAGATGCTGAATGTGGACGTCCTGAGCTGGTGTGGTTACATGTGGTCTTTGGTTGTTAGTCAGGTCAGATGTACTGTCAAATTCATTGAAACAACATTGGAGATGGTTTATGGTAGTGAAACAAACATTCAGTTTATGGACAACAGCTCTGGTGGACATTCTTGCAGTCTGCATGCCAATGGGATGCTCCCTAAAAACAGTGACATCTGTGGCACTGTGTTGTGTCATCAAACTGTACATTTTAGAGTGCCCTTTAATTGTGACCATTCCAAGGCACACCTGTGTGATAATGATGCTATTTGATTAGCATCTTGATATTCAGTTCAATGTCAATTTTATTTATAAAGCTCAATATCATAAATCACAATTTGCCTCAGAGGGATTTACAGCATACGACATCCCTTTGTCCTTGGACCCTCACAGCGGATATTGAAAAACTGCCCAAAAAAATACCCTTTAATGGGGAAGTGTAGAAGTCAGCATCAGGCAGGACCACAACGGTAGTGTAACCACGGCCCACGATCCAGGCGTAGCCGTAATCCGAGGAAACCAGCAAGACAGTGGAGCACAAATATGCCACTTGTCATGTGGATGGATTATCCTGGAAAAGGAGAAGTGCTCAATTATACAGATTTTAACAAAATTTTGACCAAAATTAGAGAGATATATATCTATTGAATGTATAAAAAAGTCGTAGATCTTTAATTTACACTTGTAAAACATGGCTGCAAAAACAGGTGTTTAAATTTTTGTTCAGTATACATTTCTGTTCATGTACAGACCAAAATATAAGATACAACTTTTTCATTGGCGAATTTAAACATCTTGGTTCAAAGAAACTGAATAAGCACACTTTATGGAATGTCAGTGGAGTTGAGTGTCTTGGGTAAAGGAGCATGATTTCCCCCAGCTCTCTATCACAGAGGTGATTTGTGCCTGTGGATTGCAGACTATTTGGACTCAGGGCTGGCCATTGTTTTAAGTTTTGTGATACTGGTGTATACAATACCTGGGTGTCTGCACTGATAAGAAAAAGACAATATTTTTCCATACCCCACCTTTTGTTTATTCAGCAAAACAAGCCAACCGTCTAAAACACTGCAGTGTTTAATGTTAACACAAGCAACCCTACAACAAGTCTGAGGTATTCAAACTGTGAAGCTTTTCCATGGGAGAGCTAAAGAAAGGGTGGTGGGGGAGAGACGCGAGTTAGGTACTGTGTGAGTAGTAAAGGACAGATGCATGCTGCTGTTCTACAAACAATAGTAAGTTAGTGTAATCTGGACCACTGATTTCGCCCACCCACCAACATAGTCGTGGTTTGCTGCAGCAGTACCTGTGACGCACAGCTTATGAAGGTAATGGAGGCATTAAAACCCTTAGTGCTGGATTTCTTCAATTGGAATTAAAAGTCATACTCCTTCTGTGAGTCATAACTCTGTCAGATCTAAATACACAGAGTCGATACACATATTTTGAGATTCATCGTGACTTAACTTTCCGAGGATATCTTTATCTAAAATAGTGAATAAATGCAAACTTGCAAACTGAGAATCATCTCTGTAGCAGGTCTCACTGCCAACCTGAGTTTTCCCAGCACAAACACAGACACGACAGTCCACTCACAGACAGTGCTACTTTTTAGTCTGTCTGTTCACACACACTTTCAGCATAAATACACAACTCTTTACTGTGAGCCCTCTGTGTGCCCTCTGGTTGCCCAGCTTCTCTGGCACACGAGATCGCGTTGCTCCAAAACCTCTAAAACAGTTCAGCAAACAGTATTCAACAAAGGAAATCCAACTGGCAGGCGTGTTTGTCTTTCTTTGTTGTGTGGAAATCCAAAAAGGTCCAGCATGCTATCACATTCAAATAAACATAATAGCTTTATTTATATAGCACCTTTCAAAAGAAAGTTGCAAAGTGCTTTACAGTGAAAACAATAATAATAAAAAAGTACCAAATGTAAAACAGGATATAGTAATATAAGTAGTTGCAGCAAATACCAGAAAAAAATCAAACAATAAAAGTTTTAAGAAGAGATCTGAAAAAGGACACTGAATCTGTCTGCCTGAGATCCTAAGAGTCTGTGTCCACCTAGATTTTTTTCCTGAACAACTATGTCTTTTTTTAATTGCACCCAATCAGGATAGAGCATATACGGCTGCATGCAGCTGCCTAGAGAAAAAGCACCGCGCCCAGCATAATTTTTCAGGCCTTTTTTTGTGCAGCCACTCCAGCGCTTCTGGTTGAAAATCTCTAAATGTTTCAGAAAGATGCTGGTGACGTCACTGCTGCTCATTTAGCTAGGCTACCATCACAACAAAGACGGGATACCCTAAATTTGGCAGCAGATCAGCCAGCGGACACTGGATGTCGCTAGTGACTGTTGTGCTTTTACTATTGCATGTGTTGTAAGCTTGTTAGTGATGTAGTCAACCATCTGTTAACATGACATTACATTAGCTACCTGGCTAACTTTAATGTCAAAATATTGTCATAGAAACAAAACTCTTCCACCCATCCATCCCATTCTTACAAACATATTATCTCAAGAACGCCTTGAGGGAATCTCTTTATATTTAGCACAAGTGCCCACTTGAATTCAGCAGTGAACTGATTAGAATTTGTTGGTCAATGGTCAAAATCACTGTGACCTTGTCTGTCCCTGTCTTATGAAGGTGATATATCAAGAACAATACATTTTTGCAAATTTTGCACAATAGTTAAGAATTTAGTGGTCAAAGATCAAGGTTGTTGTGATCTTACAAAACTAGTTTTTGGCTATAACTCAAGAATTCATACACTAATTAGGACAACATTTCACAGAAATGTCTGATAGGATATAACTTTTCTGTGACATCATAGTGTTCTGGCCATTATGCAACATCATAACTCAGAGACAGAAGGGGAGACATTTGGTGTGATACTGAATTTTCTAATTTTGGGTACCCACCTTGAAATTGTGCAGATTGTATAGGTCTTCTTTGCTGCCAAAGGAAAGATGTTTATGAAGAACCTGTGTTTACAGACTTGGATTTAAACTCTAACTGCAACTTCACTGATTCACAGAGGCATACAACAGCGAGGTGCTAATTGTAGTTTCATGAAGCCGACACTTTTCTGCTGGAGAAAAACACAATGTTGACACAGGACCTAAGGCAGGGAGTTCTACTGCTGAGGGGCATGGACAGCAAAGGCCGCATTACCTTTGGTGACAAGTTGAGATTTTGGAAACATTCGAAGGAGCTTGCTGGAGGATCTCAAGCAGGCCAATCAGGCTCATAAGGAATTAGCAGATCACACACACAGGAGCCTGACCAACCAAGGCTTTAAAAATGAGCAGTAAGATCTTAAAATTTCTAAAACTCACAGGTAACAGGGAAGGGCAGCAAAGATCGGTGTGATGTGGTCACTTCTTAAACTACAAATTAAAAGCCTTGCAACACCTTTTTCTGTAAATTGTAGTTCTTGGATGTATCACCTGCTGATGGCAGAAAAAAGCCTGTTGCAGTAATCAAATCTGGGGGAGACAAAAGCATAGATTAGCTTTTCTAAATCTGCAGATGAAAAGGACTGGCCTGATCATAAATAAATGTCTTAGTTAGGCAAAGCAAGACTTCACCACTTTATTCAGCGGGGAATCAAAAGACTGTGCTGAGTCAGAAAAAACACAAAGGTTACAGGCTATTTTTTAACATTAAGGCACCCAGACTATAAGAGATATTGATAATGGCTCTTGAGCTGGAACTGGAGGGGGTAATTATAACTTATTCTGATTTGGAGTTATTCAACTAGAGGACATTTTTGGATATCCAGTTCCTGATGTCAGTGAGGCAGGAAATAAAACAAGAAACATCGGTGGTGCCAGGCGTTAATGGGACATACAGTTGTGTATCATCTGCATAGTGATGGAAATCTATACTATGTCATGATTTCCCCCAGAGCTAGCATTTATATAAATAGGAGGGGACCCAGAATAGATCTCTGGGGGACCCCGCATGAGAAGAGGAGAGGAGGGAGAGGATGATTAGCCAACAAGCACCTGCTGTGCTAATCAACTCACCTGCCACTGCTCTTTTGAGCCAGTCCTACACCTCTCTCTGCTGCTGCTAAATGCCAACCACATTCACCATCACAATCACATTGTGAATTTCTTGTCAGTATCACAGTATCCAGTAATAGCTGGCTGAACATCCATCAGTGCACTGCCAACAGGAACTCCTAACAGATTATTTAGAATACTTGTAATGGTGCCAGATTGCCAGAATGTAAACAATTAAATGTCAAAAAAACAGGGCTTAAGTTGTAGCCCACAGCTAACTGTGTCTCCATGGCAACATTACACTTTCTGTTCATGTCCCCTAAAGCCCCTACATTTTTGGAACTGCTGTTCCCAAACTTAGAACATCCTTTTGCTCCAAATAGAAGTAAGACCATGGAAAATAATATGAGTGATAGACGTTGAAAGTCCCCGGTATAGAGTCGGTAAAATTCATTGCTCACTTGTGCTACTTAGGGGTTTTCTATACTCAGTAATACAGATACATTTCAGTCAGCACTCAGAAAGTATTGAGGTAAAACACCGATCTCTGCTTGGATTAATGCACTGAAAATGCTTCTTTTTTTCTCCTATCCAGTATATTTCTGCCAGGCTGCACTTTTTATTCACTTCCAGTGTGATAAATACCATTTGAAGTGTAACAAGGCTCACAGACAATACTGTACTTCTCATCATCATCTCCCTATTGCATTTACTGTACTGACATTATCCACAAAATATCCCCATAGCTCTCCTTTAAACACTCGACTGAAGGCTGGGAAACGAGACACAAAGGGAGAGAAGAGACGGGAGTCAGAGTTGAGCGAGAAACGATGTGTATGTGTGGGTGGGAAAGTGAGTTTAAGGAGGCAGGGGAGTGTGAGCAATTAGTTGAGTCCCCCTACAGACACATTTTAAAATATGTAAAATTATTCTGCTGTGATTAATATTTAGTTTAACATGGTTTTTGCACATAAAAAGTTAAAAAAAAAAAGGAACAGATCTGCTCTTTCGTACTCATTGAGACATTCTCTACCCCCCCCACCACTGCTGCTTGCACTAGGCTGGCTTTCAGTTTTGTTTTCTCAAGCACAATTGGTTACATAAACCTTAGAAACAAGCCACAACTTAACCGTGCACGTGCATTCATGCATGTGCGTCATAGGTGCACTCCAGTACTGAACAAATCGCACTACGCCCCGAATATGGAGTCAGTTAGTATTTCCAAGTTGTTTTTTCATATATGAGTGCTTAGTTTGCCAGTAAAGTAACAAAAGCACACTCATCCAAATGACATATCATAGACAGCATGAGTCCTGCCCCCTTGGCACCATGCTGCTGCAAGAAAAAAATAATCAGTGCACTGTCTGTGAAGCTGATTTCCCCTGATGATGACTGACAGGTGTCTGTGCAGGAATCAGCCAGGACAGCTTAGATGTTAGAGTGATTATGTGAATTCAGACGAGCAAATAAAGAGACTCAACCTTAGTGTTCCATATCCTATTCTTATGAGCTGCTGTCATGTGTCATTTTGTGGAAGGAAATTAATAAATGGAGAATACGTAAGAGATGCAAAGGTATATTTTTAGAATACATAGACCATCGCTGATTCATCCAGGCATCATGCACTGTGAATTATATTCTGATCATGAAAATGTCTCTGTAAATGTCCATTTGGTCTGTCCTTATATACTCCAAACACCAGGCAATTTGTGTGTTATGTGTCTCCATAGGATTAAGGTAAAAATTCTGTACATGTGAAAATGCACAGATGTGCTCTCTTTGAGTCTGATATATACAAAGCAATTTACCTCACTACTCACAGCAAAGCACTAAAACAACAGTAAAAATGAGGCAAAATTCCACAGGATGTCAATTACATTGACAACTGGCATGAGCAGCCATCCCTAGACATGACTCTGATGTACAGTTATGGTTAGGGATGCACTGATTTTGAAATTCAGGGCCGATACCAATATAGATGTTTAAAATAGCAATTTTTGTTCAAATATTGTTGTTTATTTTGCTTTTGTTCCCCCCTTTGTGCCAGGGAAACAAAGAAATCTACATTTAAGGCCTTTATTACACTATCTTTGAATGAGCACAAATTCAAACATACAAATTTATGAAACAACCTTTTAAATAACCTTTCATGTGAAAAACATATTTGAAAAAAAAGTCTTCTTTTTGCTATATATATAACACATCATAATTTCCTCTCTTATATCTATTTTATATCGCTGTAAAAACATCAATATATTTCTCCCTTAAACAGTTGTATTTATTAAAGTTTCTTTCCAAAAACTACGTTTTATATGATTACATTGAACACATCATGAGACTGTCATAGTTTACCTTCATCAAATACTCGTTTTTACTGAAAAGTGCTTGAAGGTATCATAATGTAAACAACAAAACAACCTCTGTGAATTTTTAGGGCTCATTTATGCTCAAAGTCTGATGCATATATGGACATGTATGGAGCCCTCTGTCTGCGTTCATTTTGTCTGTATTTATGCATGTTTTTTTTTTTTTTCCACTCAATAGATAAGGACAGAATGGAGCAGTACCACCAGAAATCATGGGGGCAGTTTAGCATTTTTACATTTAAAAAATGGCTGCACGGAATGATAGAGAAAATAATTCTCTGTCTACATATTGCAATCTATTAAATGGCTTCACAAACACTTGTTTTCATATGTAAAGGGAGTATAAAGCCCTCAGTTTGCGGGCAATGTCTACTAATAGCTAATGTTAACTAGCTCTCCTCCAGCTGATTTTAACAGAGGTGCATTATTCACAATGTTCCACTATCAGGGAAACAAAAGGGTGCATCCTCTAACGCAACAATGGTGAGTTTAGTGCATCCTTTTGTCCAGAGATATCCCAAACATGTTTTCTACTGTCCCCGGCATGACAGGACTCTGGCTGCTACTAGCCATCTCATCACACAACAGTGAGATCACAGAGCCCATTTGCCTAACAGTCATTGTATTCTTCTTGCTCCTGCTCATTCAATTAAGTTTGGCCATTAATCTCAAGCCCTGCTTTTTAACCTGTGCACAGTTAATGTAACACAACAGAAAAACATTGATGGCCACTGATGGCCACTGCCATTAGTGAACGCCATCTTATTTGCAGATAGGCTGATAGCAGCCAACCATGCAAATATTGGCCGATACTGATGTTCAGCTAATAAATCTGTGCATCCCTAATTATAGTTATTTATAGCAGCTCTTATAGTTCATAATACATGAACCTGACCAGCACACCATCATTAGTAGTAATGTCTCATCATCATTTTCATCAAATCCCCTAAAGGTACTGGGCTTGTGAACAGTTTTACTAACGTGTAAAATGACAAGAACCTGAAGAGGAAAATGAAATTATAAAATAATGTAAAACTCTAGTCCTAGGACAAATAAATGAGGGTATAAAAGAAATTGATTCAAAAAGTTTATGAATGTGTCTCTGATTGGCAATTGTTATATTATAGATAGGGGTGGAGATTGCAAATCCACAGGTGTGTAAAAACATATTTAAAGTGAAATTGTGCTACTCAAGTTTGTCTAGAGTGTGATGGACAGTCTGAAGTGCTCATCATCATGAGAAAAGTTGAGAATACAAGGATAAAAGTTGTATGCTAAAGGACTCAGACCAGAGTGAGAGAGGCAGAGTGAAACAGAGGGATGAGCTGCTGTGCTGTGCAGCGACGGAGACCTCTTGGCGGGGTTAACCGCAAGGTAATTGAAAACTGGTCCGTACATGTGACCGCTGTTTACTCGGTTCACAGCCCATTTATCTGCAGGTTTAGCTGATATTACTGAAGAAGGGCTGACTGGGCGCTTTGTACACCTTAACACCTTCAGAGGTTGTGCTGCAGTGCACAAGTTTGAAGCCTCTCGACTGTCAGTCTGTTGCCAGCAGACTGCACATGCAGTCAGTGCTTAGAACACAGCTGTTGGACTAGACCGAACATTAGCAGTCAATAATCCCTGAAGCTTCTGAGCAGGCACAGCTGATACTGCAACTAGGGGTGTAACAGGAAGACCAGGGACAGTTGTAACACTTCATGCAATTTTCCTAAAAATCAAAACTATTTACACTGGAATAGCCAAATAGCTATATTATAAACTTCAATTTTACAGCTACTGAAACAATTTATTTAAGAGGTTTTCTGAAATATGTACAGACTGACAAATTGGTTTAAATACTGTCCCTCCATTGTTAGAACTGACCAAGTGTACAGGGACAATTTTAACCTATGCAAGAGACAGGTGTAACATGTCTAAAATATACATGATCAATCAAATACTAAAGATGATCGTTATTGTGATTAATAATTCCTTCCTTATGACTCCAAACCAGTGATAGCTGTGGCCAGAGGCATTATGTTTTCAAGTTGTCCATCCTTACTACCATGCGTCCTGTTCCACGAGAACGCAATATCTCAAGGACACCCTCAGGAAATGTCTTCAAATTTGTCACAAATGTCAACTTGGACTAAACAAAGAACAGAAAAGATTTTGGTGGTCAAATGTTAAGATCACTCTGACCTCATCTGTCTAATTCTTGTGGATGTAATATCTCAAGAACACGTGGAGGAGATTTTTTCAAATTTGGCACAAACATTTACTTGGACTAAATGATGAACCACTTAGATTTTGGTGTTAAAAGGTCAGAGATCAAGGTCAGTGCAACTTTGCATCCTGTCATTCTTGTGAATGCGATATCAAGAACATCTTGAGAGAATTTCTTTAAATTTCGCACATGCCCTTAGACTCAACAATGAACTGATCAGATTTTGGTAGTTACAGGTCACTGTGATCTTGTCTGTCTCATTCTTGTAAATTGCAATATGTCCAGAATGCTTTTCTTTAAATTTGGTACCAACTTCCACTTGAACCCAAGAGTGAATTGATGGGGAGACATTTGGTAAGACACCGAGTTGGTGACTCTAATCTTGGATGTCCACCTTGAAAGTATCCATGCTTTCATGTAAACTGTAAGTGCAACCTGACTGGTGTGCAGAGGCATACAGCTGTGAGGCATTAATTCTAGTAGCCTGTAGCCTGTGGCAAAACTATGCTGGCTACACGTAAAGGCTTAAAAACTAAGCTATACCCCGTTAGCACACAACAATAAATCAAACGCAAGTCTTGTGTCACGAAGTGACGAGAAAAACTCAACCTCTCTCCAGCAATACAAAGTATTTAACTGTAAGCCTCTGAAATTATTTAATGGGCGTAACACACATCTTAACAAACATTTAAACAAACATGAGAGATTTGCATCTCCATACAAGAGTTTACCTGCTTGAAGGTGTTTCTTTAACAGATGATGCGCTTATCTTGAATAGATGATGTTTAAAAACCTCTTTAGTGCTGATATCCTTCAATGATGACGAAGCCCGTCTGACAGCACCGCATCTTGCTTGGAGACGATTGGGCACGCTTTGACCTTACTCCGGCAATCAGTCCATCTCTGGCACAACTTGGCGTGGCTCTGTGTGTTTAAACTGGTAGTGGATACCCAAATCTTTGTGGCATAGTTTAATTCAGCACAGCCATAAGTGCCAGTGAAACAGGCCTACTGGAGTAGCCCCCTAGGCACACAATGCAGAGCTCATCTCCATGAGATTGTCCTAAGTTGTCTGCTCCTTGCAGTGTTTGGGGGTTTTTATGTCACTGAAATTCATTTTTCTCTGAAGTTTAGGGCTGCTTTTCCACTGACTGTTAGCATACAACTGATAATCATTAGATTAACATATCATCTAGTTTTAATGGGCCTGTAGGTTTTTAAAATATTCTTGGTTGATGGACGGTCGTAACAAGGTGTTGCAGTTGTCCCAGTATCACCAGCCATGTTTTCACCTTTTGTGAGTGTGAGTCATTACTATTTTAAGCTTACAAAGCAGTGATTCTAGAGCAGGATTTATGCTTCTGTGTCAAATCAAAGCTGTACCTACAGCCTTTCCCGTCGTGCACCTCCCCAGAAATGTAACCACAAGTCGTGGCAATGCAGACCTCATGTCTATCCTTGTAAGCTGACAACCATTTCCCTCAGTGGAAACAAAGCTTTTATGTACTTCACATATTCACAGATAAGCAACAATAAATTGTGAAGGCAAAATAGCCTCCACAAAAAAGCATTTTACGTCTTGTGCATGATTTATCCTGGCCTCATATGTGAATAGAGGAAATCTCCGCTAGTGGCCAGGCTAATTTTACAATGTAAAATGCCATAGGCTTGTGAAAGTAATGTTTGCATGTTGTATTTGTTTGGAAAATGTTAAGTATAAGATAGTAGTTTTGTCAGTGAACCTTGTTAGTTGTCATGGAGCCGAATTTTGTAACATTACCTGTGTTAAATGTTGCTGTTGTCCTATACCACTGCACAAGTATGAATGCTCAGAACGGCAAAGGCCATGTGTGGAGGCTACAGTGTAGGCTCTGCATCGAGCTGACACACAAGTATAAATCCACCTTAATAATACTTGTTTGGATTTTGAGGCATTTGATCTCAGGACAGTATCCTAAAAAAACTCTTCTGCAGGTAACTTATTCTGTTATTCTGTGAGTTTCTAATCTTGCTCCTTAAGAAAGATAGCTATTTAATTGAGCATGTGCAGAGTAAGTGTAATCACTATGGCTTGTTTCTTATTGGAGGAAATCAAGGTGTTACAACTGCCCCATGTTACAACTGTCCCTGGTCTCCCCCTTAATCCATGGTTCAATGGTAGATAATTCCCAAATGACTGCAGCTTGTGCTCTTTAACAAAGCAGATGCAATTGACTGACTGAAATGTGGTTATGAAGGAATATTATGGCTTAGCTGAAGCCCTGCAATAGACTAATTTGGGTAATGCTATTGTAAATATGGTAGCATGATTGTTTCTGTTTCCAGGGCCATACATGTTATGTCACCCAACATCAATTTGAGAAGTTGCAACGCAGTTTTCATTCCACACTTTGTCCGTTGTCACTGTAACTTACTGGGGAAGCATAAGACTTCCAGACTGTAGTTCAAAATGACATTCAGTATATGTGCTATACTGTACATCGGATGGCTGACCTAACTAACAGTCTAGCTGACAGACAAAGGCCGTCCCACTGCCAATGCTGACTAGGAAAAAGTTTCATTCTTTAGAATTTATTTTCCTCAAGAAATAAAGCTGAACACTAAGTGGACTCATTATTTCTTTTACTGGGCAAACCAAAGAACATCCCCTACCAAGTTGATTATCCTCAATGGATTTTGACAAATACACTTACCTTTAGCCCCCTGGGTGTGACCAACTAGTTTTCTGCAGTTTCAGCAAAAAGAGGCATAATTGCAATCCTTGCATAGCATGGTGCAAAGAGTAAGTTAAGCTGGTGCAGGATGATTCATTACTGGTAGGAGGACAAGCTTATCAGCAGGTGCAGTCAGGGCAGACTACAACCATGGTCAATAACATAAACTCCTCTCATTCCTCTTTTGTGTTAGGGATGCAGTATTTTTTCTTTTTCCTGTTGTTAACAAAACCTGTTCTTGGGTAGGATATATTGCTTGGCATTTATATTGACTTGCACAGGAATTCCTGTGAACTGTGTCCATTTCCTGTACGTGTTTGAAGGTGTGCCTATTGGACAAATGTGTGCATAACTGCAGTCACATGTCTCAGTCTTTGTTTGTGGACCAACATTTTTAACAGAAATGTCTCCTTCTTGTGCAAGAGACCTTAGAGGTGTGGAGAGTAGTTGTGGAACTTGTGAGTGTCAAAATTTAAAGCAGCAGAGATCAAGATATCCCCACTTTATGTACACAGCATCCAACAAACTCGAAACATGTATTCCTACATTTCCCATGATGCAGCTCAGCAGCCTCTCTTGTTAGACTCTCCCTTAATGACCTTGTCTTTTAAACTCCACATTCCCAGTTTTATAACAGACTTTCTGTCATAAATTCTTTAGAATGTAATAGTCATTAAGTTATTTCAGACTTGACAAAGCTCCTACAGAAGCACAGAAGACATTACACAACTGCTTTCATGGGCTAAGTAGAACTTCTCACATCTCACAAGAGATGAATTGTGCCAGCAATCAAATATGATGATAAGGAAAAGGAAATTTGTGGCTCCTTCTGGAATGGGTTGTTGGCTCTATGAGGGGAAACAAGAATAAGTATTACCATTAATATGTGTGGGAAAACAGAAAACTCTGTTAATTCCTTGTGGTGCACATCTGATTTACCTCACATGACCCTTAAACAGTCCTATTATCAGACATGTACCACCAGTCAAAGTATTCAGACCATCAGCTCCACTCATCTGCAGCGATTGTTTTTGGTTTTTGCTATTTAAGGGTATGTCAAAGCTGTCTGTCTGTGTTGGGTAGCTCAGGGAAAAAAAGAAGTAAACTGTCCTTCTATCAGCTTTTTTCAGTGAATGCTTTTACTTTCCCTGTAGCCTTGATCTTTGGTGCCGATGGGTGTTGACAGCAAACACACTGCAGAGGTGTGAGAAGGAGCAACATGTTGTGAAGGGTTTAGCTCACTGAATAATGATATCCCCCGCATTGCTTGAAAAATACATTTCTTAAAGTTTTATCCTTGTCATTCACAAAAGTCTCTCTAACATCTTAGTGTCAGACTTTAGGAAGTACTGGGCACACATTAATATGAAAGAAGTGTGATTTGTAAGAGTCAGTGAAATGTGTCCTCTAGACAACAACAACAGCACATTTAACATATGATATTTTTGTATCATTTTTATATTCTATATCATGAGGAACAATAATGCAGCATGTGTGAAAATCACTTTGAAATATTAAAGAAAAAGAAAGTAATTATAGACAAATGGTCAACTGAAAATAATAAAGATATGAGATATGGTAGGACTTTAAAAATAGTGTGTAGAATATAGGTTGTTATAGCAGCAAAAAGTAATGCGATTCAGTGCTGTTAAGAGATACAGATTAGAAAGTGCATTTTCTTGGAAAAATGTGTGAGGATGTTGAGAGCACACAAAGTTATTGCTCGCAAAGTTGTAAACAGCTGAAGGAGAATGAACTGTGGTTAGAGTAGAATGAGTTTCAAGGGAGGAAAGGAGAGAAAGGAAGAAAGGCCAAAAAATGAAGGGAGGGCAGGTAAGGGCCATGGCCAGAGGCATTACCATTTCGGGTTTGTCTATCTGTCTGTCCATCCCATTCTTGTCAGCATGATATCTCAACAACGCCTTGAGGGTATTTCTCCAAATTTGGCACAAACATCCACTTGGACTCAACGATCAACTTTGTAGGTCTTGGTGGTCAGAGGTCAAAGGTCAAGATTACTGTGACCTAACAAAACATGTATTTGTCCATAACTCAAGAATTCATTCTCTAAGTATGAAAAAATATTCACACAAATGTCTAGTAGACCCTTTTTTACTGTTAGTAAACAGTATGATGTTTTTGGTGTGCAGGGCTTAGCTGGAGGCAAAACAGTTCTCCACAGACATTAGTTAAGGCTAGCTAGCAAGTTCTGTTGGCTTGTTTTGGACAATGGAGGAAGATGATGTGAGTGGTGCGTACAGAAATGCTCATTCCGAGTGCAGGAGCGCACTCTGGCACAAACTGGACTGCTGGTAAATCCAGAGTGCTTTCAGAATGTACCATTCAGTTATACAGAGTACTGCACTCTCCGAGTGGCAGAACACTCTCTAAGCACTCTGTCTGGGGAGACGGAACAGCAGAGCGCAGAGCGGAGTGAATGTGTAATTAACCTAAGCATTCGTTAATTCATATAGAAATGTAGCGCTCAGTTTCTTCGACCAACAGGACTCTCATTTTAGTGTAGAGCGTCAGACTGAATTTACGAACACAGATCACTCGCTCTCCGGGACCACAACTGTTACTTGAATAAGTAAACACTGACCAACAGAACCAGACTGGCGGACCCGCATGCTTTTACTCAGTGGATAGATGATTTGACAGGGTTAATGAAGGTGGGATGGTCGGCTTTGTGGTCGATTACTATGCCAATCTTACAAAGGAGGATGACACTTGAACCTCCAGTTTGTTTTGCTATCAAAGCTAACGTTAGCTAATGCGCTAAAAACTTAGCATTACAGAGAAATCTAGTATCCCCCTTAATACCTCCCCAATTTCTGATTAGGTGGACATGATAGCCCTTAATACACTAAACATTATTCATCCCTACAACAGTAAATACTTCCTCCGTAACCTAATATGAAGTGTGTGCTTTTTTTGATGATCGCCTCAGCCCAATCTTTTTATTCTATTGCATTAAACCATAGTTGTCTTTTTTTTTTTGTTGACGGGCAGTGGTGGCTGGTATGTGATAAAATTTGAGTTTTGAGCCATGACTCCTTCTATTCTGGCTCCCAATAACACAACAAGACATTTTAAGACTCTTATGTAGCCTACAGCTCTGTGGTGTTGAGTCGTGTTTTGCCTCCAGCTAATGAAATGACATCATTGTGACATTGACCCTAAAAGGGTTTTTAGAATAAAATAATGAAGTGATGACATTTTATGTTCAAAAGGTCAAAGGACAACTTCATTGTGACATCATAATGTTAGGACAACTTCATTGTGACATCATAATGTTCTGCAATAACACTTTTCTGGTCATACAGTAAGTCAACGTCATCTCAGGAACAGAATGGGAGACATTTGGTCAGATATTGATTTAGTGACACTAATCTCGGGTTCCCACCTTGAAACTGTGCTGATTGTAAAGATCTTCTGTGGTGTCATGGTAAGCTGTGTTTCTTTTTTTAAATGGGTTAAAGGGGTCAATTTATTAGACTGCTGGCATCTGTAATGACTCAAAGAGAGGAGGTTGTTGTCCATTTGTTAGGGACTCTTTTCAGCAGTGGATCAATCCACGTTTGGTGCTTTGGTGGGTATTTATTGCAGCAGAAATGTATGTGGGATTGAGTCAAAATAAAATACTGTGTGTGTGTTTCCAGGCCCCTGGAAAAGCTGCTCACTCTTGCAGCAGATTTTTCCCAGTGGCCACTCAGGGTACTGCAGTGAAAAAAATCCCTGCAGCCCAGAAAGCATTTTCCCCATAGGCCACCACTGTAAAAGAGACAACTGTGAAACTGCCTTAGACTGCAAACAAAGCCAATTATGACTCTGTCTATTATGCATTTTTTAACCCAATGTGGCTTTATATATGTAAAACTTTCCTCAAGCCGAGAAAAGGGATTTAAAAATTTGTGACGTCATGACTATGCAAAGTTTAGGAGCTGAGTGGGAACTCTCAGGCGAGGCCAGCAGGAGAAACACTACTGTGCATATTCAGTGGGCTGCATACTGCGGATGTAACCCTGGAAGCTAGAAAACTTTTTTGGCGTATGTGCCAGGTGAGCAACTGGAATGAATAGGCGCAATAGGCATCTTGGGGTCTGGTATCTACTTATTATTAAAATCCGTGGTGTGTTTATGTTAAGAAATAGGGATGTTGGTTATGGTTAATGTGCTTTTGATAAGCAGACACTCATTGACTGGTAACTAACTGGTTAAGTTTAAATGCAAACTGTCCTGAAACACAAGAGGCCTTTCCTTTTAACCTGGTGCTCCATTGACTCAGTGAGCTTTTGCGCCACTTTTCAAAGTCCATTTAGAGGTGGCAAACTTTTAATGTTTTGTGATGTCAGTGTCTTGCCTTTTATTTTTAATTATCTGTTGGCTTTACCAGGGGCCACGTTAACCGAATATTTTCCGTCGTTGACCGTTTTTTTTTTAAAACGGTGATGGAAAAATCTGAAGGCCATCTGTCATTTCAACAGATTGCAATTCACACCCCTGACCACTTGGTGGCGAGTGAGCATATTAATTAGCTGTTGTCTCTCTTGATGCATGACCTCGTTGGCTTCACTTGGAAAAATGTCACGGCAGCTGAGTGTCCGAAGTTTCTTCAAAAAGCCCGATAACAATGATGGTGTTGATAAAAGAGGTGAAAAAAGAGGGACTGATGCAGGGGAAGATGAAGGACAAACAAGTAATCAGCCCTCGGCAACTATGGAGTGAGCAAGCGGCAGCAAGGAGGTCAGGAGGGAGTACAGAGTTCAGTGGGAGCAGGAGTTCTCCTGGCTGAGGAGGGAGGATGGAAAATGTTCTGCGACATATGTAAAAAAGCCAATATGAATAATGGATTTGTCCGAGGATGCACGAACATGCAGAAATCAGCATTAACTGACCACCAAAGTAGCCACAGCCACACCACGGCTTCAAGGGTGCTCAGCCAGAGTGTGGCTATGATTAAACATGTGGAGAAATCACAGGTTGCCTGCAACAAGGCATTAAAAACACAACTTAAGGTTGTGCTGCATATGGCTAAAACAAAAACCCCGAGCCACCTGTATCCTGACCTGATAAACCTCTTACAGTCTGCCGGCTGTCCAAACCTTAACAGTACACACACATACACCCACCATGAGACTGTCAGTCAGATGGAGGAGGCCTTAGCGAAGACCATAACCAACGATATTGATGACCGCATCGCCAACAGCAGATATGTTGGAATAATGGTAGATGAAACGACTAATATCACGGTGGAGAAAATGCTAATCACATACCTGACACTTCAACAGAAAGGGGAGCCTGAAACTGCATTTATCGGCAATTATGCAATTCCCTCTGGCACTGCTGAATGCATCACAGCAAAAATAAAAGCTGTGCTTTCGGGCTGTGGGGTCGTTATGGCTCGGGTTGTTGGACTTGGAAGTGATGGAGCGAATGTGATCGTGGGTCGAAAGGCCGGAGTTGCACAGCAGTTGCGCCAGAATGACCGTCCCCTCCTCGTAAACATTCACTGTGGTGCGCACAGGACAGCGCTTGCTGCCCGTGATGCCTCCACGGCTGTGCGTCAAGTAAGTGCATATGTCACCACTGTTAATAACATATACACGTACTACAAGAATTCCCCCATACGAACATACGGACTAAATGAACTTCAAAAAGAAATGGGGGAACATGACCTGCTGAGCCTAAAACAACCATTGGCTACACGCTGGCTATCAGTGGAGAGGGCAGTTAAGGGCATACGTGCCAAATGGGCTGCTCTGGTGTCGGAATTGGGGGAGGAGGAAGATGCGAAAAACTGCACTGTAGCTAAGGGCATCAGAAAGCGCCTTCAAACAACACGTTCCCTTCAGGATTTCCTCCCGCTGAAGCGAGTGCTTGTGGGATCAGGAAACCCCTTGTTCAGAGAGTCTTGCCGACTTCTGATCGCTTCACTTGGAGAAATGTTCCCTGATTTCAAAACTTTAGCTGAAGTGGCGCCTGTAATTCCAGTCTCCAGTGTGGCAGCAGAGCGCAGATTCAGCCTCCAGAACAACATCAAAACAGCCATGAGAAGTCATCTGTCCAAGGCAAAAGTCCAAAACCTCATGACAATAGCCTCTGCAGCAATCCCACTCGAGACATTTGATTACGCACAAGCAGGCATGCAATTCAAGTCCATGTAGACCAGGAGGAAGGTGTGAGACTGTGCGTTCAGGCCACAGCAGGTGTACTGTTCATATTTTAAGTGTGATCGTTTAATTTCATTGTTCATATGTAACTACTGGGGCTACAGTCTGTGGTTTTTGTCACTGCAGAGAAAAAGTTACGTGTATTCATCTGCTTGATGTGTGATGGCACGGTGTTGATTCTCTGTTCAGCTTGTTCGGACTGAATATTAATTAAAAATGAATGCAAATTAAATTATATTTAATATGTCATTATTATCATTTTAAAAATTTATGTGACGGGTAAAAATAGATTATGACGGAATTTTTATGATCCTGTCAAAATGACAGACAACAAAAAAGTCTAGCGCAACCTCTGGCTTTACTGACAGACAGGCAGCAAACTGCATTAACTTATGGCAACATACTGCCCACCATCCACCCTCTGGTCTCCACTGGTTAGCTAGCCTTGGCTGCTCTGGGCTACACACCCCCGGGTTAGGCTTATTCACTGTTACTGCTGGTAATGTCTCCCGCGCCCCCCCCCCAGGTGAATAAGAGGCCTCATTTTGTTCCGCAAAACCCCTTTAGCATTGTTAACTATGTTAGCACCACTAGCCATGCTGGCACTACTAATGGTGCTAACACAACTAACAGTGATAACATAGATAACAATGCTAAAGGAAGTTTGTGGCTCAACAGTGAGCCGCTTGCTCACCAGGGTGACATGATGGAAGACCGGAGGGTGGGCACAGTCTTTCCAGAGCATTGCTGCTGGGTCAGGACAGCGTTACTTGCTGTAACTGCAGAATTAGCAGCTGGGATGCCTCCAGATGCGGTTGGTATAAACTGTGAAGTAGCAAAGTTAACCTGTAGACCGTCTTGCATAATCAGTCAAAAACATGCTTGGCAGTTAACTGATTAACAGTTAATCATTGACATCCCTAGTAATGAAAGAATCCACCTATTGCAATAGTGTGGCTCATTTATGTTTTTTAGTATTTTTTATAGCTATGGGGCTCTAGGGCACAGAGGAAGAAGATATATCAGGCTTTGGATACACACACAATACTTGTCAGTAGATACATTCTTTGTTGGTTTGGCTCTGCACATGGGATGGTAACAAGACGATAGAAAATCATTAGCCTTATACTCTAATGAGTACTGCCAGCATCTTGAACATGTGAGCTTCACCTGTAAAAGCAGAAATGGGGAAAAGGAAGCACTAAATTGCTCTCTTAAAAATAACAAGCTTGTACAAGGAAAAGATAAGTAATACAGAATATTGTAACCTGAACATAATACTGTTCCTGCTGCAGAAGCTACAGAGGATTATGTCACTCTCCTTGAGTAGAACATGTAGGACTACTATTTCTGCTACTAATTATATCTGAATGTGACTGGCACAGAAGCAGCATGTTTCTGTTTGTCTTTGTGTGAGAATTTGTAAACAGCTCATAGTCCACCCTCCAACCGCAGTTGCTGGATGCCAGCAGTACGCCTGGCAGACCCTCCCCCACCTCCTTCATCTCTCTGTCCCATTATTGCCACACCTGACAGACTGCTATAATTGATTGTGCTGAAGGAATTACGGCGACTGCTTCTGATGCGCTAGGTGCTTAAGTTCACGTCTTCAGACACATTAATATGGAAATCCCTGTAAACTAAATGATATTTGTCCCCCTTTTTATGCAAATGTTTCAGAAGCAAGCCAGTTATGACTTTGATGTTTTACTTGGAAGAGCTTTGGTTTGGACTACATTTTCTTGGCCGGGTCTACTGCTACCAATTATGCGCTGCATTCAAGATAAAGTCCCTCTAACCTTTATTACAAAGGCCTTTAATGTTGCTGTGTTGTGGGGTTTCTTCGTGGTTTGGTATTTAAGGAGTGTTTTTATGCACCTAAGCTTACATAAGGCATGCCTTTTATAGTTGAGTGCTTGACTACAATTTTAATGCCCTCAAAATGACCATAATAGGCAGTTTTTATAGGGTTGTTGATGACTTGTTACTTGGCTAGATGCAGAGGTATCAGAGTGTCAGAGCACATTTGTGCCCTTGTTTTCCGTTCTGTTACCACCTCACTTTAGTTTTAAGGCACTGCTAAGCCCCTGGATGTGCCCTTCTTTAAAGGTGCACTAGTCATATTTTTGGTAAACAATGACTTAAATGACAGTGTGTGAAGTGATGACCCAACAGACAGTCATCACTACCTCTGTTGTTCCTCTTACCCCAACAGACATTTTTGCCTCTTTTAGCTTGTTGTTTTGTTTTTTCAGCTGTAAAAACTTTGGTCTCTCTTTCCTTGTTTGCAGCATTTTAAGGCAGATGTTTTCAGTGAAAAGCTGGATGTGTAAATTAACAGCTGTTTGCTATCATTTTTGCCCATAGCTGTATAAAGTGATAATACACCTGATGTTGTGTTTTCAGCTTGTTCTGCTCAGCTTCAGGACATAATACCTGATTTTGTCTTAGAGCCCTTTATTGTCCCCAGATCCCCAAATTTTCTCTGAAACTCAGCACAGTTCACAGCAGTGGTGGAAAAAAGTACAGTATTCACATCCTTTAGTATTGGACACAGACTGTATAAAATGTAGACACAGTCACCACCACAAACCCATTAGTTTATGGACTCAGGTTTTAAAAAGTTTGGCAAAGTGGCCATCGCCATCTTGGGTTTTTTTGGAGTAAGAAGTGATCATATATGGACGAGTGGATGGAGCTAACCCTAACACTAGCTACTAGCTTAGTTAGCACGGTTGACTGTGATAATGCTAACGCTATTGTCAATTTTCAGTAGCAAAAAACGGGCTGAAATCTATTAAAAGAAAGCGTTCTGTACCTGAAAAATTGAACATCTGATTTGGGCTTTTAGTACAACCAAACATTAGCCAAGACTTTTTAGATGACTAAAACATTACAATTAACATTCCTGTGCTGAAAACACACTAAAATAGTTACAGCTATGCTTTACATTGTGAATCTGGGGTTATGCCACGGTTACATTACCTAACAAACATTGTCACCATGGTAGCCACTTGTGAATGGACAGTACCCACCTGTCACTTAAAGCAGCCACACCCCATTATGCATAACTTTAAGCCTTAACAAAATTTAAACCAGTGAGTTATGCAAAAATTCATCCTTGTACAGTTGTCATGAATGGGGAAATTAGCTAGAGACCCAAATCATTATTTGTTCCAGGTTGTAAACATGTTTATTTCTGCTGTGAAGTTGGGCATTTTAACATGGGAGACTATGGGGATTAACTCGCTCTTGGAGCCAGACTCATGTGGCCTTTCAAGGAAACTGTCATTTTTGGCACTGTATTATTGTACGTAGTATTATAATTATTGATGCATTAACATGTCAGGAGCATTTTGATGTTTAAGCTGGTCACTCTCACAATGTCTTATATTTTTGCCTAATTTTAATGTACTCTGCAACAATGGATCATCTTTCATTTTACTCATGAAATAATTTTAAATTCTTAATCTGTTAAATAAGTGGGAAGTATACCTTCCAGATAAATTCAGTGCAGTAAAAAGTAAAAGATTTACTACTTATTGTAGAATAGAAATATGAAGTGGCATAAAATGGAAATTATCAATCAACATACCAGAGACATGGATTTAATCACAGTCTTTCAGACCCCTATTTTGTAACTGAAGCTTTCTGTTACAAATTTATAGTCTCCAAGAGAGTGCCTCTTCAATTTCAGCAAAAACAGTATAAGGCTAGTTATGAGATTTCCCTAATATAATAGACTGATAGAGATGCACAGTATATTATTAATACCAATGGGAAATTACTTAGTTGCAATAACCATGGCACATCAATCACAAAGCAAACAGCATAAGGACACTCAAATAGACAGGAAGTACATGAAAACATGACTGAAATCTGAATTACACTAAATTAAAAAGTCCAGGAGAAAGTGTGTATTGATATCTTGTATTGGTGTGACATGGTTCTACAATCAAACTGCACAGATCAATATATAATGTGCTTTACCATGAATCTAGATACAATGCATATATACCAATGTGTAATATTCAGGCATGTACAACATGTAAGTGGTCGAGACAGCAGTCATTTTGATTATTTTATCTTTCAAAATAAAACTTAATACACTTATATGGTGATGTCATTTTTCCAATTAAGAAGGTTTTACAGGACAGTGGGTTGTTATGTTTGTGTCCACTTTGAGTCAAGAATGAACTTAATACAGTTTAGTGGTCAAAGGTCAAGGGATGTGTGACCCTGTGTCCATCTTATTCTCATAAACACAATTTGCAAGGCCTAGAGGGAATATTCTCAAATGTGGCATAAAAGTCCACCTGTAAAAAAGAATGAACTGGCTAGAATTTGGTGGTCAAAGGTCAAGGTCATTGTGACCTCAAAACATTTTTTGCCATAACTCAAGAATTCATACACTAATTGTGACAATATTTCACACAAATGTCTAATAGGATTCAAGAATAAAGTGATGACATTTTATACCCAATAGGTCAAAGGTCAACTGTCACTGTGACATCATAAATTTCCGCAAAAACACATATTCAACACCGTAACTCAAGAATATAAGGGGAGACATTTGGTCATATCCTGTATGGGTGACACTAATCTTAGCTACCCACTATGAAACTGTGCTGATTGTATAGATCTTCTGTGCTGCCAGGGGTAAGATGTGTGTAAAGTATCAATGTTTTCACAGACATGGATGTAAACTATGAAACTTGACTGTATTGTGGAAGCATACTACTGCAAGGCAGTAATTCTAGTGTTCTATTTCTATTGTTCTTTAGCTTAATAGATTTTTGCAGAGACAGGAATCAGCTATGAGTGTCTCAGTATCGTACGTGCTGTGAAATCTTCAAAGGTCCAGCATTTCCATTGTTCATTTTATTTGAGGTGTTATTTCAAGTGTACGTGCAAATTCACTGATGATTAGTGGCACTCTCCTCCTTTTGTATGATAGCATTTCTCTGTAGCTTTGTCAGCTACATAGATCTTAGTGCAAAACCACAAAGGACTTCACAGATCACCTCAGCGTCTAATTTTAATATTGTGACCTACCTTTATTCAGCTCATTACCCATTGGGGTAATTGTAAATTCAGCTGTTAATCACAATTACCCTATGTTGCTATAAAATTTAATGATGCCACAAACTTCACTGAAACATGGATTCTTCATCTCTTGTAGATAGGAGCAGTTAAACCCAGAGTTGCATTAAGTGAAAGGCAATGTGAAAGGAAAAACCCTGCAGACTGTTTGACTCTCTGTAGGTGAACATGATGCACATCTGCAGTACGGAGGTTCAGCAGCAGTGGTGTGAATGTGTAGTGCAGGCCCGGTCCGCTGGCAGGGATTGGTTAGGTCTTATCTTGATGGGATGGTTTGACAGGTACTGCATCACATTAAAGGCCTTACCAATCTTCCCTGTCACATCCAGCAGGAGGCTCACAGATAGGGCCACCCCTCTTCCCCAACCCCCCCTTCTCTTCTCTCACCCACGTTGATACACAACATATTGAATTTTCTTCAGGTTTCAAAGACAAAATACAGACATACAGTATTTGAGCAAGATCATTTACTTTGTCTCGTAAGTCAGTGACATAAACCCCAAAGCCAGCTACTTACTTTCTACAACGTGCTTATGTTTTCTGAATGTGGACTTTCTTCATTGTCCTCGAGAAAAAGAGATGCTGGTGTGCCTACTTGAGCAGAGTTGGAGTTTTAGAGATCTAAGAAAGGGCCTTGGAGATGTGGGCACCCAGAAATGCTCATATTTCACCTGTTAATACCAACACATCTTCACTCCCAACTCCTATACTTTAAACTATGACACTCTAGTTACCCCTCTAGTGTCAGTTTTGGATGTGTGAATTTCCGTGTCAAGTTCTGCTCGTTAAATGCTTAAGTGTCATTCAAAATAAACTTCCATCTTCACAGGAAATGTATTTTATGCCACACAGTTTAGGCAACAATTTCAGTAGTTCAGGTTTAGAAAAAAGGTCATGGTTTTGAGTTAAAATAACTGTAGTAACTTCAGTAAATCACTTGAAGACTGTCACGTGACATACACCAGTAACTATGTTACATGGCTGAAAAATCTCAAGTTGACTTTTGCTTTCACACAGAGCACGAACATTGATCTTCTAGGTAAAAGTCTGGTGTGTGTTTATCCCATCCACCACCGTTTCTCCCCACCCTGCTTGGACTTCTTGGTCTTTCTACTACGTTATTGCTGCAGACAGGATTACGCACTGGTGTTACATACAGACACTTCAAGGTGCCTTGTGATAAGGGCCACTGCTCAGGCTGCTGTATATGTTCGCGTTGAGTTTTTTGTTCTTAGTGCTGAGGGCCACTTTGTTGTCGGCGCACCCACTAACACATGCTTGACTTTCTCCTTGTAGGCCACCCTGTTGTTGATAAGGCTAACCACTGTTGTGTCACCTGAAAGCTTGATAATGATATTGGAACATTCTACAAAGGTGCCGTCGTAGGAAAGAGGAGAGGACTTACAACACTGCCCTGTGGGGCACCAGTGTTCAGGATGAGGGCTGAGGAGGTGTGATTGTTTAACCTAACAGACTGGACTCTGTTGGTTAGGAAGTCCAGTATCCAGTTGCAAAGAGAGGTGTTGATGCCAAGGTCACAAGGTCATGAGTTTTGTGATTGGTTCTGAGGGTGGGATGGTTGATCGCCGAACCGAAGTAGATGAACAGCATTCTCACACAGGTGTAGTTGTTGTCCTGGTAGGAGAGGGCAGAGTTGGAAATATGGATATGGCATTCTCCATACACCTGGTCTGGGGCAAATCGAAGGGGGTTCAGTGTGGGTGGCAGACGGACTTGACATGAGCCTGGGCTAGCCCCTTGATGCCCATCTTGATAGTTGGGGTGATGTGACAGTGCAGCAGTTTTTTGTGGTCTGCTGTAGTGGAGTGTTTTGGCACCGGAATCATGGAGGTGGTTTTAAAGCACAGGCCCTGAGCATACGTCAAGGGATGCCATCACTAATGTGCAATAATCCTGTTTATTACACGGCATTGTCAAATGCTCGATCCTGATTGGTCAATTACAACATTCTACGGTCTGTTATTTCTGAATAGCAGACCGTTGCTATGAATAGCAGACCGTTGTTAAGGACGCTTCTGATCGACTCGGGCGAATCACGTCCTGTCATATCAATCCGCAGAAAGACGTTTATACCTGCGGCAAGAAATCGTTAATTTTCTGTTGTTTTCTGTTGCTGAAACTTTTGATTTCTTTAGTGAGTAGCCGTGTAATAAGCGGGATAATGTAGAGCGAGCCGGTCACTATAGAGAAATAAACCCCTTCAGGGTGATGTAGGACCCCGACGCGAAGCGGAGGGGTCCTACATCACCCTGAAGGGGTTTATTTCTCTATAGTGACCGGCTCGCTCTACATTATCCCTTACTCAGTGCAGGGACACACTTAACTGGGGGAGAGTTTGAGGGGCTGGTGGTCTGCAGGGAGCACAGCCTTAATGTCTGCCCCCAGGGTATCCCTGTCCCATGTGGGTTTACAGCAAAAGATCAGCAGACCAAGCTGAGTGGTAGTGTTTGTGTTTGGAAACCCTCTGCCCTATGTGTGAAGGTACCAACACACAGGGGCTGAAGGCAGCAGAACTGAAGCGATATTGTATTTATAAATATATATTTATGTGTATTTAACTATTGGAAGCGTATTACAACACTGTATTGATTTAGACTCTAATACAATTAAAGAAAAGATTAAAAAAAAAAAAAGTCCTACATTACAAAAAATTACAGTCAGCATTGGCATCAGCATTGGCGATTGTCTCTTTAGTCATGGATAATCAATTTTATCTTTGGTTGGCACAAACCAAGAAGACACACACAAATCAGGATAAATATAATGCCCCATGTTTTTGTGTCTGAATGGTGGTGTATAATGAACAACATCAATGCAGGTAATTTATGGAGTATCACTAATATCCACTCAGATAATCTATAGCCCCTTTTAGACTGCCAGATTTTTGGCGAATGTTGGGCCGTTTTGCAGGCTGCGAGCGACACACAGAGCTGCATTGGTGAGTTGATGAGAGGTGCCCAATTTTCGTAGGGGTAAACATATTGGCAGAACCTTTTTGGTTTATAAAGAAACGGGGCACCCTTCGCCACGGGAGGGGCTGTTGATGACGCCGCACATGCAACCCACTGGCAGTGAACTAACAGGAAACAGCTGACAGCAGGAATGAGTAGCTAGTAGCAAGAGGGAAACGCAAACAACGTCGTTGAAGGACGGGCCAACTTATGAGAGAATCACCAAAGGACTGACCAGCCGCAGCTTCCCTCGGAGCGAGGCGCAAGATGTCACTGTTAACGTCACACGCTAAGCTACACGTTTTGTTACTTGCTCACGCCCCCCATTGCCCCGAAAAAGGCATTCTGTATGAACAAAAGTAGGCAGGGGCATTCCCTGATTTTGTTTTTATACTGCCAATGCTGAATGAGAACTGATTGGGCTTTCCTGCAAATTTGTACAATTCCTATTTAAAAAGGGCTTATGCCAGTGATTCTCAATCAGGGTTCTGGGGACCCCCAGGTATGCTTGAGACTTTCAGGGGGTCCCCAGGAAAATGTGGAATCGTTTACTTCACTATTTGATTCACTATAAAAATAAACCCAACCTCGGTAAGACTCAAAAGAGTGACTATTCTGATTATACCTCCACGATTATCTCTAACTGTGGTTGACAACTAAAGAATCCTCATCTCAATCATATCCAAAAACAAAATCTTCAAGGATGGAGGTCCCTAAAGTGATATCTTATCAAATGGGGGCCAGTGACCTAATGTGTATCAATTTAGGGGTCGCCAACATGAAAAAGGTTGAGAGCCACTGATCGATGCTCAATATGATTGTTTCACAACCTGTCACATTGTATTTTGCTCTCTTGATCTGCAAGTCACTTCATCAAGGAAATCTCAGGAACAAATTTCCTAGTACTGCAAATCCTTTTGCCTGAATGAATGCATTGGATAGAGTTAAGTGTAAGTGTAACTGTGACACTGTGTTGTCGAATTTTTAGGTGGAATCCACCCAGAGTATGATCAGGATCCTGGGACTATCAGCGACCCTGCCCAACTATCTTGATGTGGCCGCCTTCCTTCATGTCAACCCCTACATCGGCCTCTTCTTCTTTGACAGTCGCTTCAGACCTGTGCCCCTCGGACAGACCTTTGTCGGCATCAAAACCACTAACAAGGTAAACATACAAACATGATCTGAATGTATTTACAATCCTACAGGACCATGTAACTTTTACCTGGACATGTAGTTTAGTTCTTCCAGATGATACATGCATACAATATATGAGTAACCAACAACAAAGGGGACATCTGTACTGAAGAGCTACATCTGATAAGACTTCCTCACAAGACAAAAGTTTGGTTAAATCTATCATTTGAAGAGCCTGACTAATACATCAGCATGGCCATAACTGTTTCATGGAAACCATTCAGAAAATTCAACCTGTGGAATTTTAAGAGTTTCGATCATACCCAAGTAGAACTTTGTATTTTATAGCATGAAGAATATTTTAGACCTGCATTAAAACTAAACATTTTGCAAGCTCATACGAATTTTTTTTTTTTTTTTTTTTTTTTTTTTCTAAAAAATATCAGGCTGTGGGGGATGGATACATTCAAAGTGATATGGCAGAAATTCTTTCTGTGGTCAAAACATTTGAATTTTGTCTACTTAAAAATTTTAAATTATGTTATTTCCTCTTATTGATGTCACTTTAAGTAACAGAACAATATCTTGGTGCAGAAATACAGTGACGAAATATTTATGCAATATTTGTTGAGTGTTGCCCTGTTCTCACATAAATGTGAGAATTGGTCTAAACAGACATGAGAAATGACTATGATTCGGCAGAAAACCATTAAAAATATAAAAGTTGCAATTTTATTATTTTATTTCATTTCTTGCTAATAAGTAGACTTGTTTAAGTGTCTTCAGCCATTGAAAACAATATTGACAGTTTTATACTGCCTTGTTTTTTCCCTTAAATGCTGAGGACCAAAACCTAACAGTTTTCACTGACTGACTGCTACTGCACAGAATTTACTTACAACACTCAGTGTATACAGGGCCTCTAGATTCACATGTCACAGAGGAAGGCTTGTATCAGTATGAACTTAGTCTCCAACAGGTCATAATTTTTATTTGCTGAATTACAAGTAAATCACCGCTGGTCCGTCAAAAAGGGAGTGTCAGTGTTCTTCTAACTGGGTATTAATAGCAAAGGTTTAGTTGCTAGGTATTGAAAGACAAAGAAAAAAAAAAGGCAAAGTAACATTGGAATATGCACAGTCTGCAGGTTACAACACAGTCTACAATTGTATACGTGCCTGCAAGTCATTAGTTACATTATAGCTAAAACACTGCAGTAGTTAGGTAAGATAAAATTGTTTATTTTATGTCCTGTCCAGATCCAGCAGCTTCATGACATGGAGGAAGTTTGTTACAACAAAGTTCTGGAGCAGGTTAAAGCTGGTCATCAGGTAGGGCTCCTCTGCATGTTTTATTATTATATACACAGCTTTTTGTGTCTCTTTTGTGTGTGTGTGTGTGTGTGTGTGTGTGTGTGTGTGTGTGTGTGTGCGTGTGTGCGTGCCTGCGTGCGTGTGTGAGTGAGTGAATGAATGTAATTAAGGATGTGTAGGTGAGTAAATTGAGAAGAATACTCACTACTTTTAAATGTCACAATTTCTATGCCAAAAAAAGGTTAGAGAAGTTTACCTTTTCAGCAAAGCTTCAAATTACCGCTGACAAATGTGATTTTGTCAGCTGAAATGATCACTGTGGGTAGGGCCGTCACAATCATGAAAATTTCTGATACGATACGATACGATATACTTTATTGTCCCCATAGGAAATTCATCTTGGATTCAGGAGCTGCACAGCTATTGCTTCCTTACAATAATAGTCCAGAAGCAATGAAGCATACACCATAAAAACATAAAAACGCATACTACACATAACAGTATTGCACATGAGCCATTTAAGTATTGCACATAACACCAGCAACAACAGAGCACCATAAGCAAAGCAAAACACAACCCCTGAAGCATCCAGCGACATTATTCAAAATCTTAATTAAGATTGTCACGTGATTTTTTTAATTATTCAGTTTAAATTTGGGCATCCTGTAGCAGATCATTAATTGTCATACAAATAATTGTGATTAACAATTGAATTTTCTGTTCTTTTCTGTTCATTTTATGCCACACAGCGACTGCAGTTGTGTTTGGTTTTGCAACTAGTTCTAAATCTATGTTGTTAATTTCAATGGTTGCTCCCTGAAAATGATGCAATTGTTGGCAAAGGAATGTCAATTAATCTACATATAGTTTGCTGGGAAAAAAACTACTGTTCCATAACAGATCAGCTGTTTGGTCCAATCAGATTGCACAACAATTTAAAGGACTGTCAGTCAATGATCTCCAGCATAACTTTCCCCAGAGCTGTCAAATGCGCTGCTGCACCCGTAGGGTAGACTCTCTGCTATAAATAAAGAGACCAGTTATTGGCACATCTCTGTCATCATCTTGCCTCAGAGGGCAAGAAAAACGGTCTCATACAGCTGAAACAGAAGTATCTGTCCTACAGCAGTAAGAGCTACAGTAGACAGCCAAGCTCCATTTCCTTGCTTTCTTTTCTCTGACATTGGAACCTTGAACTCAAGTCTTTATTTCCCTCACCTCAGCTGATGGAAAGGCACCTGTAGTATCCAAAACTTGGCACAGAGTGTAGTTGACACTCGACACATTTGTTATACTATATTCACACAGCTAACGCAGGCTCCCTTTTGCAGATTAAATCAAAGGGTTTAGTAATTCACTTTCCCTCACACAAAAATAAAGTCGGTGAAGACAACAAAATATTTTGATGGAAAAGGCTGTCGGTTATCTCTGTACACTCCAAAAGTCCACAACAGAAAACTGTGCAGCTCCACTCTGCATTTGCAGATACTCACAGCCCTAAAGTGTCGTTAAAAAGGATAGTTTGGATCTTGTGAAGTGGGGCTGTATGAGGTACTTATCCATAGTCAGTGTATCACATACAGTAGATGTCAGTCAGCACACTCCTACTTTGGAGAAGTAGGCTTGAGTTTCACCATGGGTAAAAAGAAATGTACTACTGTGAACGGGGGCAGCAGCAAAATGTATTTTAGCCACCTAAAAAAATCAACATCAGTTTAAGAAGAGTTATATTTAGAATATTTTCATCATGTTACCTTGCCATCAGACAGCGATTTCCAACGGGGAACTGAAGCCGTTATATTGCACTCTTCAAAGCCAGACTTCATTGAGAAAATCAGTCATTTCTGCTGGTCTGCCTCTGCCTTAATCAGTTAGCTTATTTGTGTTATTGCCATTTAAAACGTTCGTTCAGATTCACCAAAGTCACACAATAGCACAAACTAGCTTACCGATTGAGGCAGCAGTGAAACAGCAGCTCCTGCCCTCAGCAAGCTAAAATTACTGTTTTTGTCAGTGGCTTTTACAAGAGCATTGATGGGAAATGGAAGCCATTAACAGCTTCCGTGTCAGAATGTTCTGTCTCACGGTAAGGTAAAGAGGTAAAAAAAAATCCTTAATGTAGTTTATATTAAAACTGATATTGATTTTTTTTTAGGTGCCTAACACACATTTTGCCTCTGACCCCATCCACAGCAGTGCATTGCTTATCATCTGTGGCGCTGCTCTTGTCTGCTTCTCCAAACTGGGGCATGCCAGCTGACATGTACTGTATGTAATACACTGACTATAGATAAGTATCTAACACAAACCCCATTTGAAAAGATTTGAACTGTCCCCTTGAGTCTTTCGGTCCTGAAGAGGTATGCATGTATTTCTGTGTCTTGCAATACAGTTAACAAACAAACAAAATATACATATATTGACCTATATTAAACATAATATATTAAAAATAGAATGAAATATCACTTAAAATCATCACGTTAATAATAATAGATAATATTGAATTGCAAACTTCCCTTGATTGTGAAGTCTAAGAAAATATGCAAAATGATCATGATCAGCTTAAATAATCACGACCAGGCAATCATGTAATAATTTCAAAATTAACTAACACTTAGTCGTGAGTTGGTTGAAAACATATGATGTACACCTCACCAAAGATTGCACAACTGGACCTTGCAGCTTTGGCTCCCCTATGTTATCCTGATATTAGGCTCAAATGTTTTTTGAGTTTATGTGTGCCTGCTGTAAAAAAATGAGAGCAGGGTAGACAACCCTTCTACAGTCATACCCACTGAACATTTTCCGTTTCCCTTCCAAAGTAGTTAATCTGCTTGATTTAATCTTCTCATTGAAATCTGCATTTCCCACATTTCTAGGTATTGCAGCTATATTAGAAAGGGGTTTGAATTTCCTTTATGCATGTCTTTCATACTTCTTCATGATTGTCCTAAGACTGTCACTGTGAAATGTTTGGACTAGAACAACTCAAAGAGGCTCACAGTAATGCCAGTGTAGCAATACAACTGTTTCCCTTGAAAATGCTTCTGTGAACTTTTTCATGAACAGGACCTCCTGCAGTAAATATTTTTGTGAACCTTTTGGATTGAACACCTGCTATCTAAAGTCTCTGAAGTCCTTATCTCCCCCAGTGTTACTCTCCCCTTCTTTCCCCCATTCACCAACCACCAGCCTCCACTCATTCTGCTTCCACTCTGCAGCCTCAGAAGGCCTGTTGGGAAGATGAGAGTTGTGAATTCAGACTTTACCGTTTAGCTCCCATCTGCTACAGGAGTTGAACTCCCTATTGAGCATGGTTGTTATCCTGTCTGCATCATTTTATTGCAAGTGTTCACACACACATACACACACTCTTTTTCTTGCTTTTTTCCCTTCTCTCTTGCCCATTATCTCCCTCAGAGACACACTTAATATGAGTCTTGCTGGAGCCCTTGAGAGCTTGTAAACCAACTTAATTCTACTGCACCACTGACAACTTTTTTTATCTCCCCAGTTAAAACTATACAATGGTCCAGTCCGGCTTGTAGGTTGAGGCCGCTGAGGCCACAGCTCAGCTGGGGAGGCCTCTTCTCCGCTCATTATTAAATTGTCAAGAAGTGGCTGTGACATATATTAATTTCATCTGGGAGGATCTGATGGATGAAATTTCCTTTATGATTTTGCTACCACCCTCCTGGTGGGAAGCATGCTGCCAGAAAGAAGTTTAATAAGCTGAGAAGCAGGCGGTTACTGCCGACAATGCTTCCACACAGCTCAGTGGTGCAGATAAAACGCCTTCAATAAATAACATTTGCTGCAGTGGTCTCTTTGGACCCACTGTGTTTGGAGCATACACGCAGCTGGTTGCTGCATGTGTGTGCAGTCATGTAATGTTTGGTCTAATTTCCATACTAAAAAGTAACAAAAATACATGAAAAATAGTATCAACAGGGTCTGTCATGTCTCTATGCAGGTACTTGTTACTCCATAGTAGGGACTGTTTTACAGCCCAGGCGCCAGAAGAAAATGTTGTAGTAGCTCCTGCAAACTATGGCTACATTACATTTGTATGTTTCATATGTATCATATCAACGTTTGTAAAGAGACATTATAAAAGCGAGTGGACTTTGGCTTCTGCAGACCAGTATTCAAGCCCAACAAACAACAAAACCGAGTGCTTTTATCAAGCATCCCACTTGTTCAGGCATTGGAAAATAAACTGGAGAACCTCTCTGCCACATCAGTTACCAGATATCAAGATATCAGGAAATGTTATATCCTTTGATTCACCAAAACTGGCTAAATCCTTGACAGCACCATCCAACTAGGTGGGTCTTTTTCTTTTTGCAATCAAACAGAGCAAAGGACTCTGATAAGAGATGGAGGCGCATAGTTTATGGTTAACAGGGACTAGTGTGTCGGTGGGAATGTGAAGTGCTGTCCTGTTCCTGCTGTGGATCACTGCTATTCGCTGTTCAGAGGTGTAGTAGGAGCAACCATGCAGGCGTCTTCTTTAGGTCAGAATGTGTAGATAGTGAAATCATTCCACAACCAGAAACCACGGATTACCAGAACCATCCGGAAACACAGACAACTATAAAGCAGCAGCCAACAATGTAAGAAGATGTAAAAAAAGATTCAATTGCGGTACACAAGTTAAAGGAGCTGATGGATCACATTTCACTGGAGTTGTACTTTGTATAATTCGAGAGGCAGCGTACACCCTGGACAGGTCACCAGACTATTGCAGGGCTGGGAGACAGACAACTATTTACGCTCACTAACACCTACAGTAATTTAGAGTCACAAATTAACCTGCATTCATTCATTCATTCACCTTTATTTAACCAGGCAGGTCATTAAGAACAAATTCTTATTTACAATGGCGGCCTGGCAAGCGACAAGGGTCACTTGAGGGAAGGGGAAGGTGGGCTAGGGAGCAAAACACAGTAAAGATCATAAAAATACAACAACAACAGTAACAACAATAATAATTAAGAAAAACCAAAAAAAACAAGCATATATATACATATACATACACACACATACATACACATATACATACATATACATATATATATATTTACATATACATACACACATACACATACACACATGCGTACATACACGTGCATACATACACACATACATACAGTACATACATATACGCGCATATATACATACATACACACATACATATAAAATTACAACAATACCACAGAGAGACAGACAGAGAAACAATCGTCAACAAAACAAAATGTGTGAGGTGGTATTACATGGTAGAGAAACAGTTGCAGGAGTCAGTGAGAATGTCTGATAGAGCAGCTTTGAAGGCAGGGATGGGGATGAGCTGGTCAAGTTTGAGGGTTTTTTGCAGAACATTCCAGTCACCGGCAGCAGCAGACTGAAATGATGTGAGTCCAATGGAGGTGGAGGTTTTCGGCATTTTTAATTGGATGTAGAGTGAGGACGGGGTATTGTGTGTGACAGACAGAGGGTGCAACAGGTGATGCAGATAGGGGGGTGTAAGACCAAGAAGGGTTTTGTAAATGAAAGTAAACCAGTGCATGTTTCGACGGATGTGAAGTGAGGGCCAGTGGACCAGAGAGTCTTGTCTTTGGACTGTGGGAGGAAGCCAGAGAACCTGGAGAAAACCCACGCCACTACATGGGGAGAACATGCAAACTCTGCACAGAGGGGTTCCCCCACCCTGGATTCGAACCGGGAACCCTCTTGCTGTGATGCAACATTGCTAACCACTGGACCACCATGCCCTTATCCTTAACCACAGTGTTGCTGAAATGTCAGGTTTCAACATATCCACCACATAGTAAATACAAATGTAACATATTTGTAGTTTTTCAGAAAATGACATTTCCAACACTTTTTCTGGCGATTGGGGTGCTTTTAATCAAATTTAATTTAATTTTTAAATTTTTAATCCCACAAGGGGAAATTCATTCTTTTCACTCTGTTGTCATTTTACATATACACACAGGCCCGTAATACACACACACAAACACGACCTATACATGCATTAAATGGAGAGATGTCAGTGTACTTATTTTGTCAGAGTGCACACTGGGTTCATATTGAAAATACAGTCATTATAGATTGTTGTTAATACCTTTTCTATATTTTCAATATTTTTAGCCCTTCTAATTAAAGAATCAACAAGACTAGATTGACATCTAGTGTATGACTGGACCCACATTACTTCCTTTGAGGGCATGTCAGGAGGGGGTCTTTTAATGGCCTTAAGGAACACAAGGAATGATTACAGAAAGCAAAGCCTGTTTCAGTGTTCATACTGGCACCTCACTTTTGTTTTCAGATAGACTTAAAAAATGTTAACCTGTTCTTTAAGGCAATCAGCCTACTCAGGGATAAATATAGATGAAGTGAGCAAAAAAGCTACATTACACAAAGGTGTTACAAATGAAAGGAAAAACCAGAGTGACTGAGTGAAGAACCATAAAGAATGCTGATTTTTCTATACATGTCACAGGGTTCAGTGAGTGATTTGATGTGTATGAACATATCATCTTCAAGAAACTACGCAAGGAAATGTATTTTGGAAGAATACTGTTTATCTTTACAGTAGAGTTTTACACACTCAGAGACTTTCTGACAAGGTTCACTAAAGCTGTTCTGATAGGCTTGTTGTGGAACTACATCTTACTAATTCACTTTATGATGGGTTTCACTTTTGACTTGTCACCCATCTGTATGTGTGGCTATGACTGAAAGAGGGTTTTCTGGTGTACTAATCTAAGCTCCAACAGCACCACAATGGCAGACTTTGGGTGTGGCCCAAATAAAAATAAATTATGTATTATGCTGATGTTGGGACCATTTTCATCATGTATGTTTGTGTGTGTTTTAGGTAATGGTTTTTGTCCACGCTCGTAACGCCACGGTATGTTTGTGTGTGTTTTAGGTAATGGTTTTTGTCCACGCTCGTAACGCCACGGTGAGGACGGCCATGGGGCTGATCGAGATGGCAAAGAACCACGGAGAAACATGCTTCTTTCAACCAGACCAGGGTCCAGACTACGGCCAGTGTGAGAAACAGGTAGAAAAGCTTTCAACAATCTGATGGTTTCCACAGAGTTTTAATTTTATTATTTTTTTGTAAGACATTAATATAGACAAAATAAGATCACACAAACACACTGGATAAAATCAGCCATTAGGTAGGCACACGAAAGGCTCTGTCACATCACTATTTATACAGTGACATTTTGAGTTCAGTCTGTTGTTTTTCAGTGGAACTGCCCCATCAAGGAAATCTGAGCAGTTTGCTCAGCTGATCCATAACTTTAGTGAATTTGTTCCACCATCCACTTTTACATAACTGTCCTCTGTTGGAGTATTAACTGCTTCCTAAAAAAGATGTAGTCAAAGAGATGCTAAACTGCATCCCTTGTATAAACTTTAAAGCATTGTCTGGTTTGAGACAAGACCAGCTCACTTCTAGCTGGCTAGTGTTTAGTAGTTAGCTTGCCAGCTACAGTAGCTGGCCCCAAAGTAGTCCATTTTCCATCAAAACTAGCTCTGGTTCTTGAACTGGTTTTGTTCTTGGAACCTTGGTGCTATCTATGGAACCAGTCCACCTTTCCAACAGTTTTGAGCGGAACCATTGTAATCACAGGATACATCATAAATTAAAAGTGTTGCATAATGCACAACAGACGTAAACAGTAGTAGCAATATGGTGGATGGCATTGATCACCTGCAAGTTTTTGTTCTGTTATTACAGATATTTTTTCAGCCAAAAAATAATCATGGACCAACTGTCAATGATAAGAGGACATAGAAGGCTTCTATGTGCAAGACTTCCTCCTCTCTTTTCAACCTGTAGAACATGACACACCCACTGATACTGTCACTGTTCACTCTTTAGGTTAAGCTTGGGCAGTATCACAATATTACGGTATACCAGATGCAGGGGTAGCGCTGCGCACTAATATCTTCATACCCCAGTAATATTTCAAGAAGGTATGAAGGTACCATGCTTTGAAGCCTTGACTTTGGCACTTTGGGCGTAGCCATCTTGGTTGTTTTGGAGCCAGATGTGACCAGATTTAGACGAGAGGATGGAGCTGTGGAAGAGCGAGGGGTGGATCTGACTTATAAATTATGGTGACGTCTCCCTCCCTTAATAATGCATAACTTATAGGTGAGTAACATGTAAATTCACCCCCTGTATGGTTGTCATGACGGCAGAAATTAGCTAGAGAGACCTACTGTTTTTGCACCAGGCTGTAAACACATGCATTTCTGCTGTTAAGTGTTGCATTTTCACATGGAGGTCTATGGCGATTGACTCAAGTGGCCATTTGAGGAACTGCAGTTTTTGGTACTTCCACATTGGCTTAATATTATTTATTTTTGGTTGAAATGCTCCAGGTGTGGGAACCAGAAAAGAACCTCTTCCATATTTGTGGAAAATGGGTCAATGTCACCAAGCTTTCAGTTTGCAAGGATGTGTAGGTTAATTTTGCTGTGCTGCTTTTTCAGCAGTTTGGAATTACACCACTACACCATGCATAGAACTGACACTCGAAGAAACCCAGAGGAAAAAGATGACGATAGCCACAGAAATTAACTTAAAGCTGTATATTTAGGTATGAAATACAAACAATGGAAATAATTTTCAAGAGCAATTCATTCACAGTGCATATGCACAAATCTGCACAAATCTGGGATTCATCAATGTTTTCTTCCCTGAATTCGTTCGTACTCTGCCAACAAATTTAGAACTTGCACATGCCATGAATCCTACTGTAATTTTGCATGTTCATCTTATTTATCTTTATTTAAGAACATTTCTACACATATATTAGTGAATGAGGTCCATTGTTCTTCTGGAGTTTTTTTTTTTTTTTTTTTTCATCATTTAGTCAAAGTTATTGGGACAAATCAGCTCCGCGTGTTTACACTGCTGAACATTTACACAGAGAACCAAACAGTGTCGGGTTGTGGGAACTGCCCTGGCGAAACCAAAGACAGCAGATGTGACGACAGAAAAGAGAACACTGGATGTGTTGATCTACAGCTCTTTATTACTGTCACTCCATACAGCACAGCTCTAGTGCTGTATTGCATATATATGCAGACATGGGAGCAGGACACTGGTAGTGCGTGCGTGTGCGTGTGTAATTAATGGTCTCTGTGCTGTGAGAGTACACAGAGGTGGAGCTATATTCTCCCTCCGAGGATGGTCAGTCAGACTCCAACTCCCATATTTAAATCTGCTGCAACAGAAGGCAGAGTGATAAATTTAGTAACCTTTTCCTTCATTCCCTGGGGCTGAGCCAAGATTGATGCGCCTCTAATCTCTCCTCTATTTAAATGGGATATGTATACAAATCAGATCACTTTTCATGCTTTCTAAAACTGGAAATAGAGACAAGAGATTACATTGGGGGACTAAAAATGGTGCGTTGTGGCCTGGTTAGTCTTTGAAACACAACTTTAAAAGCATTTGTGCAGCCTTTTCTTCAGTGTACGTACATGAATGAATCTTGTTGTATATGCACTAACTGTACATTAATTCACTCCTAGCCCTTCTGCCTGTGTCCCAACATAATGAGTATTATCCACTCCATTAGTCCGTCTTTGAGTGTTTTGTCGGCTTGGCCTGCTCTGGCGAAGGAAGAGGCATCAGGCTGATTCCACTCTAAGCCCACACAGAGATAATGCACCGCTTATTTGCACTCTGGAAATTGCCCCCCATTAATATTTATAGGTGTTTTTTAATCTCCAATATGCATATGCAGTGAAATAAAGCACCTCTAAGGTCAGTCATATAATTTAGCGTTTATTTATCGAGCTTTGAAAGTCAGAAGTGATTCCACTATATTTTTCTCTCTCCTAATGTTATTTAATTGGCTTAATCTCGGGGGCTTGGAGAGGCTGTCAATCAAGCTTAGATATCTTAATGCACCCACTCTAATCAATTCTTGTTAAATACAGTTTTTGGTGAGCCAATGATTATAAGTGCTGTTGAGTAAAATAATAAAAACATTCTGCAAAAGGGCATTTTGCACAACAGGCCTGCCTCTTGATCATATGTGTACTTAGTGTTTAAATGGAGTACTACCAAGAAAACTGTGTGTGGGAGTAAGAGGGGAACAGTTAAAATGATGCTGATGACAGTGCCCCTAATTCTTGGGTTGTAATAGCTGTGTCATATACAATTAACATCAGAACATAGAGGGAATACCGCTTGGAGTATTGCTGATGATAAATTAGATGTGCTTATGGTCAGCAAAATGTTCTGGTCAGCACAAATCCAGAGTTGGTCCCAGCCCCTGGCCGTGTTTCAGTTTAAATAACTCCTTGGGACAGAACTGCCAATGTTAGTATAAGTTACACTCACACAGGGGAAGTTTATTTTTTTGGAAAATTACATCATGTTATAACATTGTTTATTATTATATCAAGAGGGCCCGCTCATTAAAAAACATTCAGTGCAATACATGTCCAACTAATTAGCATTAGCAAATTACTTTGGTAAGAAACAAAATGCCACCCAGATTTTTTTTTACAAACACAATAAGGAAATTCTGATCAAATTCAAATGTAATGAAAGTACAACAACATTTGCAGTTATTGTTCTATGATCACTGAACATTAACTGGGAGCACATTACACTGCTACACTAGGGTTAACCAATAGTACATGTGGTGCATGTTGAATTGCACATTTAAAGGGTAACTTTGATTTTTTTGTTGATTTTTTTTTTTTTACCTGGAACCTATTTTTCAGTGCTTTTGCATCTAAGTGACTAATGGAAACAACAATTTTTGAAACTGGTCCAGTATTAAGTGAGAGTGAAGCAGAACAGACTGCAGTGTAATCGCTGCGGGAAATTTTACATCCCCTAAAAGTGCTTGTTTTTGCCACTTACAGAACAGGGCTCAAATTGTTAATACATGTGTCTGACAACAGTATGAAGGATCCCCACAGAGATAGACCTCTTTGTTAAAGAGCAAAATTCTTTTTGTTTAACCAGAAACAGGCCCAAAATCACCATCGCCAAACAAACGAGACTCCATTTAAATAAACAGTAATTTTAGCATATATATTTGTAGCCAGTGTGTTTTCACATCTAACTGGTTATTTAAGGGTTTATTTCAACCAACCCCGAGTCAGTAATTGTTGGAACAGTGGGAAGAAGCACCAAGTCACCTTTTGTGGATTTTATTTTGCTTCTGTCGACTTTGAATGAAGTGTGTTTTTAGATAATACAATTACTCTTTATTTGAGTGGAGTCTGGTAGGTTTGACTAAAGTGATTTTGGGGCTGTTTCTGGTTAAACAAAAATGTTCTTACTCTTAAATAAAAACGGTCTGTCTCTTGAGGGATCTTTTCCATAATGTTGTCAGACACCTAAAATAACAATCTGTCAGAGATATAACAAACTGTTTTAATGGATTTACACTGACAGTGCTCAATTGTCTGCAGGGACTACATTGCAACTTATTTCGCTGCTGCTGGCTGCAGTGCTCTCACTCAATACTGGACCAGTTTCAAAAATTGTTATTCTAATTAGTCATATGGACACAAAAACATAGAAAAATAGGGTCCAGGTTAAAGAAAATACCAAATGTTTATTATTTGCCTCATGTTTGCCAACTTGAGGAGGCAAATATGTAAATGACTTAAAACAAAGATCTTAAAAAAAAAGTAACCCTAGGAAATAAACTAATCAATAAATTATTTGGTCAATCAAAATATCAGAGCTTGGGAAAAGATATCAATCACAATATCCTAAATCCCAAGGTGAAGTCTTCCCATTGAAGGTGTTCCAACCTTCAGTCAACCCAAAGATATTTCATGTAGTATCGCATAAAACAAAGAAAAGCAGTAAATTTGCACATGTGAGAAGCTGGAAACAGTGACTGTATTTTTTGTTTGAAAAAATGACCAAAAAAAACATTGAATCAATTCTTGAAATAGCTGGTAAATAATTATCTGTCTGATCGGTGAAGGTATTTATTGTCTGATGTAGTACTGTTTAATTCTTGGGCCCACAGTAGATTTTGCTGCACAATTCAATGAACAAAATTGGACTTCTCAGGGATGTATTCAGCCTGATGTATTTATTCCTCTGTGCCACATAGCTCTATTGTTGTTGCCAGTGTTGCAGTGGGTGACATGGCTGCAGCTTTGTTCTGAGTGTGGACGGAATAACGTCTTAAAGGAAGAAGCTGACATTCCCCTTATATTGCTGTCATTGCAAACCAATCCAAATCAATATTGTGTCAGTCCGTCTCTAAATACTTTCTGACTTTGCTACACTGTTTGTGGCTCTCAGCTCCCATTGGTCCACAAATGTAACAAATCACAAATATAGTGTTTTGTTTTTTAAAGCAATTGGTCAGTGTAGTTTTTACTCAAACAGGAAGTGAAAGTGCATTTGCCAGTGACTATTTTCAGCAGCGAATTGATCCATAGTTGGTGCTCTAGTGAGTATTTGGGGCAGCAGGGTGGTGTATGTGGGAGTGGGTCACAATTAATTACAGTGTTGGTGTGTATGTCAGTCCATTGTTGGTTGGGGTCTGCACATGGGATTTGTTAACAGTAAGAAAATATGGCATTTTGACAACCCGTTGATTCATGAAGGAATTGTTTTTCTTGTCTTTTTCTAAAAGTGAATGATGAAAGAGTGTTGTGTAGTACAGCAATTTTCAGCCAGTGAGCCTCAGAATGCCATCTAGTGGGCTGCACAAGTACTGCCAATTGTTTAAATTAAAATTAATAATTTACAAAGCTAGTTATTTCTATGACTAAATATGCTCAAGAATTGACATTAAAAAAGTAAATAAAATGCCTTATTTCAGTAAGCAGTTACATTTGAATATCACCACACCAGTCACAATACATCATAATGTAGAGACAAATATGTTTTGCCACTGTTAGCCAGATAACATTGCCTCAGATGCAGTGGTACAAAAATAGATCAGATTTTAAAACAAAAAAGTGACAAGGGACACAACCTTGCCAGTAAATGCTCCAAACGTGTCGTGAGGAAATATGAGCTAGAATACATAAAATTAGGATTCATAATGGCAGGCAGCAATGCTGAGCCAAAAACATAGTTTGCTGAATGTGGTGACATTGATATACAATACCATTTTCTCTTTCCCGCCAATACCTGTACATGCATGTTTACAAAAAAATAAATAAATAAATAAATGAATATATATATATATATATATATGTATATGTGTATGTATGTATGTGTGTGTGTGTGTGTGTGTGTGTGTATGTGTGTGTGTGTGTGTGTGTGTGTGTGTGTGTGTGTCAGGCTCAGCTATCAGAGCTGAACCTATTCATTCCATACATATTGACTTTTTACTGGTGGGTCTTTCCAGTGTAAAATAATGCCAACTTGCTGACATTTTGCCAACAGCTAACGTTACACTGTTTATTGGTAATGAATTCTTCACTGCTTCACAATAATGGTTGACGGTGGCTCCACAAAGAAACTTGATGTGTAGGCTACCATTTTTGGGCAGTGAAGAAGAGTTGATTTCTGAGAAAAAAATGATGTTTTATCAGGTGTGAAACTACTTAAAAGTTTATTGATAGATCACAGGATTTTGAATTGGTGGATAGACTTGTGCACTCGCCGATGCCCTAACCAGAAATTTAGAGTGTCAGAGGCATTTGCGATACAAGTATAAATATCGGAACAACTCTAGTTTTGTATGCCTCTGCTAGCGATAGCCATGGCCGGAGGCGTTGCCTTTACAGGTTGTCCATCCATCTGTCTGCCCCTTACTTGTGAACATGGTATCTCAAGAACGCCTTGAGGTTAATTTTTTTTCAAAATTGGGACAAACATCCACTTGGACTCAGTGGTGAACTGATCAGATTTTGATGGTCAAAGGTTAAGGTCGCTCTGACCTCATCTGTCTCATTTGTGTGACTGTGATATCTCAAGAACACCTTGAGGGAATTTCATCAAATTTGGCACAAACGTCCACTTGGACTCAGTGATGAACTGATCAGATTTTCGTGGTTGTCAAGGGTCAGGGTCACTTGGATCTTGTGTCCATCTCATTCTGGTGAATATGATACTCACAAAAGGCCTTGAGGAATTTCCTCAAATTTTGCACAAACGTCCACTTGGATTCAGGAATGTGGAGGTAAAGGTCAAGGTCGCTGTAAACTCAAAAAACATATTTTTGGCTATAACTCAAGGATTCTTACTCTATTTATGACAACAGTTCACACACGTATGTAAGGCAAAAATGAACTTTAAATATCAGGAACAGAAGGAGAGACGTTTGCCCACCCTGAAACTGTGCTGAGTGTATAGATCGTCTGCACTGCTGGGGGAAAGATGTGTCTGAAGCATCCATGTTTTCACAGACATGAATGTAAACTGTAATTGCAGTTTGACTTGTTGGCAGAGGCATTCAACCTCAAAGCGGTAATTATTGTTTATCATTTATTTGGAGAGGTTGTCCAGGAATTTTTTTTTATAATTAGAGGTGGGCATTAAGTTACAAAAGGTTCGGAACCCCTGATGTATTAGATAGACTTGTATGAAGTTTTGTCTCTCCGTTGTGTTAGTTCATTGGGTTTGAAATTCAGCTTTTTACAGAACTATAAATGTAATAAAACAGCTAAAAGCTGATGCTCACAATATCTTAAATGTAAATGCAAAGAAGTAGCAAAATAACTGAGGGTGTAAAGCATATCGTATAACCCCAACCTTTGTGCAGGAAACCTCTGCCTAAAGCTCTCCCCAGAGAGTATTGTATTCGTGAGCCCGTTTGACTTTCATTTGCTCCAACTCTGACAATCCAGCCTCTACCTTCCCTTCACCTCCCCCTGTCTCCCTCGTTTTTTAATATCCAGTTCTCAGAGATGAAACCATGTGACTAGTTCCAGAGGAGAACTCTACTGTGGAGGTTAAGAGACACCTTGTGGTCCCCTGAGTCCATTACACAGATAATATTACAGACCTATCATAGGTTATTGAGGACTGTGAAGTGACACCTTTAGCACTAACTCATGGTTTCAGTAGTAAGCATTCATGGCATGTGGTATGAGAGATTTGTCTGTTAAAGCAGGGATGCACATTACTTTAGAATGAGTGTTAAATTAATGATGATGTTCTTTAAAGGTAGAGATAGACAGTACAGATGTACTGACACACCTTCACTTTTCTTGTGAGGACATCTTTCTCTTTAAACTCTCCATCTCTGTGGTCTTCAGATGTGCAGCTTTCATGTCATTTTGTTTGACAAGATACACCGATGCAGACACACTGATGCCTGCGAGCACCAAGCCTCCAGGGACTCCACAGCAACACCAGAGTAGGCTCATTAATGTCTGTGTTTGCTTTCATTGGTGCTATTTTTACAAGTCTAGTCCACCGCCAGTCCTTTCATTGTGTCAGATCCGTGACAACCTGTCATCGTGCCAAACCAGCTCCCTAGTACACTGATCAACAACAATGAGCTGCAACTCAAAGGCTGGTGGAAAATAGGAATGACACAGCGGAGTGACAAACACACACATCGTAAAAATGGCTGCTTTAAATAGAAACTCGCTTTTGTAAAATAGTGGGACAGTGTGAAGGAAACTGAGTGCCTCTCCATCCAATCTGACTCTTCTGGCGTTACGGCTCATCTACAGTCTCATAGCCCTGCATCTTATCATGGTTGTGCATAGCAAGTCCATTTTCCTTTTGACTTACTTCTTCATCAGCATTAAAACAGCTGATTTGAGTGTTGAGATGAATTGAAAAATGCCTTTTTAACCTCTTTAGATCACATCGCCAGTCCTATTATCCACCTATTTAACAATATATGCTAAAAAAATCTGTTTCTTTGTAATCTTATATCAAAATTCAATCATGTTTTTTTTTTCCAGTAAAACAAAATATGAAAAATCTAACTTTTCGCCGCACAGAGCCTAAAATGTTAGCTACCTCGCAACAGCATGCTACATCAATATGTCGTTATTTCCCCAAAATATAGTGGTTAGAGGCTGTGGGCTAGAATTTATTGACTTTGAGGTGAATGGTATCTGTGACAGCTTCAGATTATCGGTAAGGCATTTTACAGTGCACTGCTTCAGCAACTAGCATTACTTGGAGCATACAATGGGCTTTGTCTCTCTCCTGCTGATGGATACTACTGTCCCATTGGCATTATCGTCAGGGCCTCACTGGGGTGACATGCCCACTTTTCAATAATCAAATCATATCCCTCCCAACATTATGTCATTCCCTCCTGTCCTGTTTCACTCAAAAATACATGGTGATACGAGAGCTAGATACTTTCAAAATACTGTTTCATTTGGACCCTAACTTTCCTGCACCCAGCATGTTCAAGAGAAAAGGATTCATTGCATAAACTAAAAATCACCACATTCATGTAACCAAATATGACCTCTCTCACTACTTCACATATTAGATCTTTGTTAAACTTAAAGGCCTTCTCTAAACTCTTACAGATATTTTGTAAACAGATATTTCTTCTATGTTTTGGCCTCTCATCCACATGTAAAAAGAATTTTAGGTCATGAAAACAGTAGATTTGTAAAAATGCCTCCTGAGGTGCAGATTTTTAAAACTCTGGTTACTGTCTATATGAGTGAATGCATAAAACAAAGCTTTTCGGAAATGATGATGTAATCTCCTCAATTCGTGCATGCCCATTGTTGCTTTGTGTTATGACAGACTACCAGTTTGCTAATGTTTTGTTAGCATTCTAATGACTACTTTATGCTTAAACTTAGTATTGCTGCACCATTTAATAGACAAATGGAGGGATCTGCTGCACCCAGTGTTGCTCCACCTCAGCATACTTGGTTTAAAGTCTGCCTGAAACACTTTTGAATCATGCCTGGTAGAACCATCACATGATGGGACACTTTCCAGAATTGGATAATGTCAATGAGGAATGACAGCTGAAAACAGCTAACACTGGCACACATTTGGAGTCACTTTCATGTTCTAGTGTGGACAGAGATGTTTTGTAAAATGAAGGTCATGTGGACAGAATCATTTTTTGAAATGGAGGGAAATATCTGTATATGTGTAGACAGGGCCTCAGACTTTTCTACGGTTCCTTACTAAGAGCAATTTCCAGCATTGCTTAGAGATACTGTGATGACGTTTCATGTGCTGTAAAAGCAAGGTAAAAATAGCTTGCAGCTAATTTCAGATTGATTTGGTGACAGATACTTTGTGGCTATACTTAAATTGTTTTGTATACAGCGCACCATCTTATTTTTATTTTGCATCTATAATTTTTAAGTATCTATATATTAGTGTAAGAAAACTATAGCATCTCCTGCTCCCCCTCTCCTGTCTCATAGACTCCGTAGGAACTGTGACAGAGAAGATGGACTCCTCTTGAGGCAGACATGTTAGGTCCAAATCAATAAAAAATGAAAAGCATCAGTAATTATTCATTTAATTTCAATGATTAATAAATACAGGCATGTATGGATATTAACTAGTGTACTTCACGCTTCAAAGATGCAGGCATAGCAGACCTGCCATGTAAGATCGCAAAGCAGATAGCAGAGCTGTGAGTGAGATCATTAGCATACCCTTCCTGTGGACACTGGGACACTGACTTCAGTGGCAGTCCATCATCTTGGGCAGCTGTGACAGAGCCTGAATGCAACACAGCAACATCTTGAGGACATCAGGGGATGGGGGAGATTTGCCACTCATCTTTATGTACTAACCAGTTAAATTGTATTTTTTATGTATTACTATAAGGCTGCATCTAGCCTACTAAGGTGTTGCACAGGTAAAATGAAAGCAGTCTAGCTAGAAATTATGTTGGGCTAATGTAATGTTTCTTAAGATGTTGCTGTTTAGAGGCACAAAATAATGGAAGCATGCATGGATATTTATCTAAATAATGACCTGATTTATCACTGCCAACTGACCATTTCAGCAGGGAAAATGACAGCAGTAAAGAACATTGCATGAAATCACTTTACAGCAGCTCTTTTTAGCACCGCAACAAAGTAAAAGACCAGTATCTGTTGCCTCCTGTTTGACTTGTATTTTTCTTATCTTTTATAGCAGGTCCACTCCACTGCAATATAACTAGAGCCACTGAAATACTAGGTCTGTTACATTTTCATCTAAACCCTTTAGAATTTTATATCTTATGTGGAACTTAGAGATTTGAGAATTTGAGAATTTTAAGGTCCAGTGTGTAGAATTTAGAAAGACATAGTGACAGACATGGCATATGATATTAATAACTATATTTTTATTAGTGTACAATCACCTGAAAATAAGATTTTTTTCTACTTTAAAATGAGCCATTCATATATAGAGTGGGTCCTCGTCCATGGAGTCCGCCATGTTGTTTCTACAGTAGCCCAAAACGGTCAAACATTAGCTCTTGATAGGGCCATCCGCGTTCTCATGTCCATCGACGTAGTTTTTCTACATGCTACAAATCTACAAATCTCCTACACGCTTGGCACACAAAAGAAGTTTCAGTTGCTTGCAATCTGCAACCTCACCACTAGATGCCACTAAATCCTGTCCACTCGACCTTCAACTAACATTTCCCCACTTACAGATATCAACATATAGGATGCACAATTCACCATCCATCCATTTTCTAACTGCTTATCCTCTTAAGGGTCATGGGGGGGCTGGAGCCTATCTCAGCTGACATTGGGTGAGAGGCGGGGTACACCCTGGACAGGTCACCAGACTATTGTAGGGCTGACACATAGAGACAGACAACCATTCACACCTACGGACAATTTGAAGTCACCAATAAACCTATCCCCAACCTGCATGTCTTTGGACTGTGGGAGGAAGCCGGAGTACCTGGAGAAAACCCATGCTGACACAGGGAGAACATGCAAACTCCACACAGAAGGGCTTATGACAGAAGGGCTCCCATACCCGGGATCAAACCAGGAACCCTCTTGCTGTGAGGCGACAGTGCTAACCACGACACCACCGTGCCACTCCACAATTGCAGCAGCAGAGGATAATTTATTTTCTGTTAGATGTGCAAAATGTGGCACTTACCATGCAAACCAAATAAACCATGACTAAGCTCATTTACTACATGAGTAGTCTCGCACTTTACTAAATGTGAAATTTTGCACTGACAGTGTTCTGCTGTAGGTTCAGTAAATATCCGCCTTGGATGGAGCTGAAGTAGAATGGAATATTTAGAGACAGAGGCAGATCGTGATAGAAAAGTGGAGTAGAGTGGATGTGAGTGGAAACTCATCCTCCCACTCGCTTCTGTCTATCCAGCATTAACAACCAGCCTCTCTGAGCACCAAACATTATGACTATCAAGGGCCACTAAATGAAATCAACAATTAGCCACCCTGCTGCCTAAATTAAACAAAGTAAATGAACAGTTTTGGTGCTCGTGACAGTCAGTGTGGGATACCAGTGAGCTATGGTTTCATTTGCCATCTTTTGGTGTGGCTTTGCACGTTTAAATTGCAGCACTGAAACTGTAATTTGCTGCATCATAATTCTGATGCTTCCATATTTCTAAAAAAATTGCTTTTGTGTCCCCTGTACATTATTACCCAAAGGATCAGGGATCTATGAGTGCTCAAATTAAATTGTCAGAAATGTAAAACCTGTTAGTTACACCTACCTCTATTTAGTGGTCCTGAGAGACGCTTTGACAACCTCTTGAATAGTTTATTTCAGCTCTGGTGTTGGCTGCTGTTCTTTACATAGTCGCAGCAATGACAGACGGTAAGTGGAGCTGGCAGCTGGCTGTCTGTGGACAGAGTGAGCTCTGCAGCAGGAGAAGCAGCGAGCGGCAGGGCCTAATGGGACCTGATCAGGAGCTTAGGTCACTGCCATCTCAAATACAGCCATGGCACAGCAGACATCAGCGCTAACTCACCTTAGATTAGAGGCTGGAGGCATGGCTGTAACACACTCTGACACCTCAAAGCAAAGCCTCAGCCATGGCATTTCAATTACCTGCCTTCCCTAGCTCATGTGGATCTCAACAGCACAGTGCACAACCTGGCCCTGAGGACTCCCACCAGGCCACAGTTTGCCCTGGTTTCAGGATGTATATGGCTTTAGACAGCATAGTCGGATTGTTTTTTGTTCTGTTGTGTCATTTTTATGGAATTGTCATCTGAATAAATCAGTGCACAAAGCATCAGACTGGCAGTGGAAGGGTACCAGGATAACAAATGCACTGCTGAGTGAAGAAGGAATATGCTAGATTTATGGAGAAAGTGCCAAAGGATCCACATTTCAACTATTAAAGGTCAGATGTCAAGTTGTCTGACCACATCTACCGGCAAGTGTTTTTACATACCTGTTCTGAATGTTCACACTCAAAGGGAGGGTAGTAAGGTGGGTTCATAGAGAGGGGAGAGATGCCATGACTCGTACATACAGTCATACATCCTCTAAGGCAGGGGTACTCAAATACAAATCTTAAAGGTCCACAAAGACAGTTTTCAATGAGTCAGAGGTCCGGGGGGGACGTGGTGACGCAACGTGGTCGCACACATGCACACGACATTTTTCAATGAGTCCAAGGTCCATTTATTATAGTTGTTCAAGCTAAAAGCCATAATACTGTCATATTAAAAACAAAATGTCCTTTTTTTAATTTTTATTTTTATTACCAAACAACAAATAAAATGCATACTAAAATAAAATAATAATAATAACAATAATAATAATAATAATAAAAAAGCCACTTCCATTTTGACATAAATTCAAATAAATACTCTAATAAAACAAAACAAAACCCCTGCAAAGTATCCAAAACAAAGATATCAGGAGGGGGGTTAAAGATTTAGATTTTAGTGCATTAATTTTTTTAGTTCTTACTTCTGAATTTTGAGGAGAGGTCTCTTCAAAATTCGTATGTTTGGTCTCATTATACTGTTTCAAAATGGAAATCTTCACCAGAGCTACGGTCTCATGGCATATTAGGCACATTGGGCTTGTGCTGGTTGGAGGGAGAATTAACGCGAATTGTTAAGTCCATTCATATTTGAATTGCCGATTTTCACTTTCCACCTTTCTTTTCTTTTCGAACTTGGAACAGGTCATTTTCACTCAATCTAGGCTCCTACTGCTGGCAAAGTATCGATAAACGCACCACTTCAAAAGCGAAAGTAAAAGAGTGCCGCTCTCGCTAACAGCCTGTCAGCGCATCGTTGTCATGGAGATGACTGTCCCTTTACATGTGTTGACCAAACAAAAAAAACACACACAGTGAAGGAGTCACATGTTCAGCTCGCGGTCCGCAAATAGGCGCCTCGCGGGCCGGATGCGGACCGCGGGCCGCCATTTGAGGGCAACTGCTCTAAGGCATTCATTCATTCAGATTGAACCAATTCAGCCTGAACTATAGGTGCAGCTTGTAGCCCAGTTAGGGAGCACCTGATTCAGTCAGCATGCCTCTAGCTTTGCCCCGTTAAACAAAAATGGTACTGATCCTAGCAGGAAGCCAGTGAGGGATCATGTCCTTGAATCAGCAGGAGCGTTTTTTTGGAGACTATTATTATCGGTGGAATTTGGCTCTGATAATGGCTAATAGCTACACTGAACACACGCTTAAGTAAATCACTGACCAAAACTGAAGAAGGGTGCTTGATCAGTGGGTACAGCTCCAGAGAAAGCAGTCCCTTCTGGTGTGTGTGTGTCTAACTGTACCTTTTTTAAAGATGTATAAGACAATACAATATAATTTTTTGGTTGGACCCCAACAGCAGACCAGCCCTATTCACCTTATTCCAGAGGTCACAAATGTACATCTTATTATGGGTGCAACTTCTGGTGAGGTAGCAGAAGTAGCAGTAAGGTAGCTAGTCGTATTGAGTGTCCATAGTTAGTTCCAGTGGCTAATCTTGGTGGCAAACTTTCTTTTTGCCTACAATTTAGCAAATACTGCTTTGCTTAGCTTTTTCTAAAACGTACTTGCGGAGCTCTGGTGCCTGTAGCACTGTCCATGTCTGTAATGTTATTAACAACAAAAAAGAATGCCTTAAGTTACTTATTTTTTTTACTGCTTTATATCACTAATATTACAAAAGCCTGCTAAATCTTTGCCAAATGTGCTAGTCTGTGTTTATGAGTCTTAAAAAAAATCATAAATCATCTTTTTAAAGTAGATGTTTACTGTAAGACAGCTCGGACCCTACTGTTAAAATGTAGCAAGGCAAGCTAACTGCTAATCCACTTGGTTAAAAAGGAAAACAATCAGTGCTTTGAGATGGCAGAGGAATGATTACATTATCCTGTTGGCAGTGTAACAGGTGGTGTGTTCCACATGTTTTATTTCCCAATCGCTCTATGAAAGGGGATTAGTGTACAGTTAGCTAAAGTTACCATTGGTTCCAGTTCAGCACCAGAAGTTGAGCTTAGAATTCATGCAAAGTATCATGTGGGCTAGTAATAAAGTGGATAAAAGCATAATTCTGTGACCAATGCCATGGATGTATAAAGAGAATTGAATACAGCGTAGGAGGCGGGGCCCTGTTCATTCCTATGAAAGCTGCTCAGAGGCGCGTGAAGCCAAAAACTCAATTTCCACAGAATTAATTTACCCAGATCTTTAATTTGTTGAGCCCATAATGCAAGGACAGTAGAGCCTTGCAGCAGCCGAGCGGCCAACTTCCGCCAGCTGAGCTTCTAATTTCCGGTTTAGCCTTCCACTATCTTGAATGGGGATAAAAATGATTTAATTGTTGGCTTTCTAGACTTTAGATACAATTTCAGACCGAACAGATCAAATCCTTACAGTGAAACGAAATGTGTCATTTTGCAGGGGTTGTGATTCTCAAAAAATGTGTTTACAGAGGTCTCTTTCACAATTTAAGTCAATGGAAAAAAATCTTTTTTAGCCCCATGACATCACATGATGGACCTGGTAATTCCATGTTTCGCCATTAAGAAAATTGGCTTCGAAGCCCAGCACTGTTCCCGGGGCTTGACTGAGACTCCCTGACTGATGAAGTTAAACTATAGATTGGCCAAATGACTGAATGATGAAGTTGTACCATTGTTCCGTTGAATGCTGCCAGTACCTGTATTTGTTTCATATTAGTCCTCGTTTCAAATAAAAAGTCCTTTAGCATCTCATACACAGTCCAACCATATGCTAGGTTTTGACCTAGTACATGGCTTTTGGCCTAGACCTCTTAAATACCAATTACAAAATACTTAAATGTAACTGAAATACGTATTCCAAATACAAGTAACAAAAATATTTCTTATTAGCTGAATTATCGGCTGTTGACTTTTTCGTGCTTCAAACTATTGTTATTATATCTGCTATCTACTGGGTTTTGACGTAGTCTTGTTAGTAATGTTTTGTGACTCATGGAGAATGTGTTTTGAGTATTTAAGAATAAAAACAGAAATTATTGCATTCTTTCGTTTGTTGTAACAAATTGAATTAGATTTTTTTTTTTAGCCCTGTTAGATACCAATCACAAAATACTTCAAAGTAACTGAATGCATATTTCAAACACAGGTAACGGAAATATTTTCCAGTGGTTGATTAATCGGCTGGCGGCTTTTTTTGTGCACCAAACTATAGCTGTTATATTTATTCCAATTGTTTTCACATTATGAAAACATATCTTTACTTCTGTGGCATTTTTCCTCATCTTCAATCAGACCCTAGAATACCAAATACCTGCTGCACAGTTGGTTACTTAAAGTCTCAGCCCCTCCACCTTTATCCACAAGGTTTGCATACAAATCCACACATTCCTCACAACCCAAACACTTGGGTGTGTGTGTGTGTGTGTGTGTGTGTGTGTGTGTGTGTGTGTGTGTGTGTGTGTGTGGGTGTGTGTGTGGGTGTGTGGGTGTGTGGGTGTGGGTGTGTGGGTGTGTGGGTGTGTGTGTGTGTGTGTGTGTGTGTGTGGCAGACAGCTGCTGGCAGTAATGGGCTTTCTCTTTGCAGTGCAGAGGAGTGCTGGGCGCTGACCTCTATTTAGATGCCCAGAGAGAGAGATAAAGTCCTGTGATGAGGACTCCCCTCAAGCTCGGCCAGGTCACAGCCCTACTGTCAGTCACCAGCACACATCTCTATCTGACTGTGTATGTGTATGTGTGTGTGTGTGTGTGTGTGTGTGTGGTCTTTGAATTTACAGCAAGTCAGCACCTATGCATTTTATTGCAGTTAACCTTAATACCCAGGTTATACCTTTGTAAAGCGGAGCATGTTCAGTTTTTAAGACTGCATCAGTTGCACATTGTCATGTTCTTGAACTACAGTACACGTGTTGCGCTGGGAAAATAACAGCAGCAATTATGACTTATGTCAGTTTTTTTCAGTGTTCTCTGGATGTTGGATTTGTGACTATTTTCAACCTCAGACACCAAAAACCCAGTGCTTGTTGCTTATCCTCAGCATTCCATTAAGCACTTTCCTTTTGTTAAACTGACCTCTCTCACCACCTCTTTCAGATCCAGCGCTCCAGAAACAAGCAGATGAAAGAGATGTTCCCAGAAGGCTTTGGGATCCACCATGCTGGCATGCTGCGCTCTGACCGCAGTATGATGGAGAGCATGTTCTCCAAAGGCCACCTCAAGGTGCTGGTCTGTACTGCCACCCTGGCGTGGGGAGTTAACCTGCCGGCCCATGCAGTTATCATCAAGGTTTTACTATTTGACTTTCTTTGTTTTTCTTTCTCTCTGGCTTTGTCTTGGTTGGTCTCTTGCTGTCTCCTTTTTGCTTGTATTTTCTGTAATCAAGCCTGGAACCAGCCAGGCAAAGAAAGTACCTGCCCTGAGGTCTCAGACTTTTAGCTACCTCAGAGGCTCCAATTACTTTGTGCTTATTTCATTTATTGCAAGTTTGTTTGGTAAAATACACCAGAGAAGCAGAGTCTAAGTTGAATATTCAAGTACCCCAAAGTGGCTCCTGAATTTTTACAGGTTTCCAACCCCAATTCCACTGGTTTCTACTAAAGATGTCAATCTTAAAAACAATTTACTGTTTATTTTGGCTCAGTCATTTTATTTTCATTTTAATACAACTGGTCACTGTTGTCTTTAAAGAGATAGTTCACCCCAAAATCAAAAGTACATATTGTGCGCATATGTGCGTGTGCGTGAGGCAGACAGCTGCTGGCAACAAGCAGACAGAGGGACTGCTGTTGAGTTCTTCCATACATTCATACGCTCTCCCGTTCTCGCAAATGCAATATCTGAAGAACTCCTTGAAATTTCTTCAAATTTGGCACAAACATCCTCCTGAAATAAGTTATGAACTGATAAGATTTTGGTACTGATAGGTCAAAGGTCAACGTCACTGTGACCTCATCTACCTCATTCATGTGAACACGATAGAACACTCTCAAAGAGAATGTTTATTCAAATGTTGCCAAATGTCACTTGGACTCAATGGTGAACTGATTATGAACTTGTTTTTTTGGTCAATGATCAAGATTGCCACGACCTCTTATCCATCTGATGTTTGTGAACACAATGTATTAAGAAGGCTCAGAGGGAATTTCTTTCATTTTGGCACAAACATCCACTTGGACTCAAGAATGAGGTGATTAGAATTTGGTTGTCAAAGGTCACTGTGACCTCACAAAACATGTTTTTGGCCATAATTCTAGAATTTATTCATTTATTATCATAAAATTTCACACAAATGTCTAATACAATAAAGTGATGAAGTCATCACTTTTTAAATCCAAAAGGTCAAGGGTCAACTTCACTGTGACATTGAAGTATTCTGCACTTTTCACTTTCACACTTTTCTGGCCATTACTCAACATCATATCTCAGGAACGAAAGGGAAGACATTTGGTAAGATACTTAATTGGTGACACTAATCTTGGGTGCCCACCTTGAATCTGTGCTGATTGAATATCCTCTGTGCTGTCAGGGGTAAGAGAAGTGTGTGTGAAGCGTCCATGTTTTCACAGACATGGATGTAAACTGTAAGTGTAAAGCGGTAATTCTAGTTTTAAAGAAGCAAGCATTTACTACTATCTCACCCAGTACCACAGAGCTAGCTAACAATACAGCTCAGCCGAAGACAAAGCTATTAATGTTTACGTCTTGCACTGTCACAAGCAAGAGCCGCTGATCCATAAGTAGATACAGCCCTCCATCTGCATGGTGACATGGCTGGCGATTGTAGTTTGGTACAAAGAAAATACTTTCCTATGTGAAACTGCTCACAACAAGGTCTGTGGATTATCTTGAGCAACCTGGTCATGGTTTCTGGAAAGAGACATTGCTGTTTTTTGGCACACAACAAACGGAGTACCACCTAGGTCCGTTATATTGGAGAGAAGGCAGACATCTCTACGTATGACATCTCGGCAACTCACACCAAAACCATCTAGACTGATAAATAACACTGCAAGCAAGAGGAAAAATATGTATTTTTGATGTTGGGTTGAACTGTCCCTTTAAGAAGTATCCCTCAAACGTTTGTGAATTTAAGGGGGAAAACATGATATTAGACAAAAATAGACACGGGTCATTGAAAGTGCTGGAGTTCATATCTTTTGTGAAGTACTACAATTTTTTTTTTAATTTTTTTACCTAACATTAGACAAATAGGCTACATTCCACCATCTGCATATGCATCTTACACAGCTGCATTTTTCTTAAATTAATGTGTTCACCTTGAGCAGTGTCTTAAACTATGCTGTCTTGGGTCCTTGAATTTAAGGGATTTGAATCTGGAAAGTCCTTGAATTTTAAGTTTTTAAGGAGCAGTTCACCCCCAAATCAAAAATACATATTTTCCCTCTTCCCTGTAGTGTTGTATATCAATCTACATATTTTGGTGTCAATTGCCAAGTGTAGGAACTATTTTCTTTCTACCAAACTACATCCGCCAAGCATATCACTACACAGAAAGAAGCATGCATCGACTGCTAGCCCACCTTGCACCACTTTTTATATATTTTAGGGTGTACTGTCTCTTCAAGAAGGTGCTTGAACCTGTGTTTTTAATAGTTTTTTGACAACAATAAAGCTCTACGGCACAGAGGAATAAGATATATTAGGCTTTGGATATGCACACAGTGCTTGTTGGTATAGTCAGTGTTTTATCGGTTTGGGTCCGTACATTGTATATGACAATAATAAGAAAACTATAAAACATCACCAAACTTATCCTTTAACTGATAACACTACAGAATTGGTATGTTGCCTTTTTTTTTTTTTACACACAAAAATTTCAAACACATCTTTATTGTTTAGAAATGCATATCTAAAATACTTCAAACACATTTCTATTTTAACATTTTTAACAAGTTTTGTATTATTTCGACATACATTTTTAAAAAACATTTTAAACACATTTCTGTTGTTTAGAAATATGTTTCTAAAACATTTTGAACACATTTGTATTTAGAAATTTTAATCAAATTTCCTTTGTTTAGAAATAAAGAACATCACCAGACTTATCCTTTAATTAATAAAAATATCAATACAAAATCAATATTTTTTTTTACAACACAAATTTTTTAAAAATTCTGTTAACCAAGAATCATTTCAATATTGAAATACCAAATCCAAAACAAATGATAGAAAACTGTTTAAAAAATGTTAATATAATCTGCTAAACTGTATTGGTATCAAATTTGTTCAAGCCCCTACCTTAACTAACCATGTCATTAAAATCACCATCTGAATGGTAGCCTTTAACGTACATACTAGTACGGTAGCATTAGTTTGTGTTAGCATGTTTCGGTATAGTTTGTGATATTTAGAACTGTTATAGCTATTTGTAATGCCAGTGCATATCATTCCATATTGAACAGTGAGTACACATTTTCTTTCTAATTACATATGAATTAATAGTCTTTGTTGTCTATTGATTATTTAATGTATTAAATAAGCTCTCCTCTTGTTGTTGCGCTGCAAGTGAAATACTAATAGTCATTTGGTCCTTCTTTACACATTTTAAATGAGCAGCTTTTAACTCGTGTAATAAGATATTCACAGAAATACATGTCCTTACATATGTTTCAAAGCTTCTGAAGCCCCTTCTGTCTCGTGTCACTAACAGGGTACTCAAATCTATGATGCCAAGTGCGGCACCCTGGTGGATCTGGGCATCCTAGATGTCATGCAGATTTTCGGGCGTGCAGGTCGTCCCCAGTTCGACAAATACGGTGAGGGCACTATCATCACCACCCATGAGAAACTGAGCCACTACCTGACCCTGCTCACCCAGCAGAACCCCATCGAGAGTCAGTTCCTGAGCAGCCTGGCCGACAACCTCAATGCTGAGGTCAGTCTCTATAAGCACCTTTTCAACAGGAGTGATAATAATGTTTTCTTATTCTTTCAGTGTAGATGCAACATCACTTTCTGTTTCCTTTTTGAAAAATAAAGGAAGTTGTGGAGTGTAGAGGTTTGAATGTGTGTTTGCTCAAGACTTCACAGATGCCGTGAAAATTAAATGTTTTAACTAATGTTCTGTTCATATTTATGTCAAAAATATATAAGTATAGTAGGAAGCCCCGGATTGGTATGATAATAATAAAATCAACTTTATTTTTATACGAGACAAAACTAAGGTAGAGTTAGGATAAAGTTGAAACAAGAAAATGCAAAATGGCAGACTCAAAGTATCAATATAAATAAGCACAAGTAAAAAGACCTAAAACAACACAGGCAATAAAAACGACAAAATAGAAAAAGAAAAAAGAAAAGAAATAAAATAATTAAAAATCAATAAAAAGCTGACATCATATAATAGCCAGTCTATAAAAAAGGGTTTGAAGAAGTGAGTTTAAAAGTTAGTTCACTTCCTCTTTGGACCGACATGAACTTGTCTAGGTTTGGTGTTAATTGATGTGTATGAGCTGCAGGACCTGGCTACAATCTTCTAGCAGTTATGTGGCAACATAATAGCATCCAGTAAATAGTCAGAATGTAACATATGTTACAAGTTGGATTTTCAAACCATTTATTTACACAATAAAAATCTAGCTCTTTGTAATCATTTGTCAAATATGGTCTAAAACAAATCTACCAAGAAGTCAAAAACTTGAGTCTGGAAGAGTATGGACTTTGGAAACGGGAGATTTGTAGGAATCTTGCCAACATGTATTTTGTTGATTATGAGTTTATGAGAACTGTAACGTGTTTGTTTCTCTCAAAACAAATTAAGGTTTGAAAAAAGTGGCCCTCATTTGGCAAGAAAAAAAGTAGTGGACAACTTATGTCTTGATCATTTTTTTTGGTTTCATTTCACATTAAAGCACTGAAACCTGCTCTGATGCATTTCAAGCATCAATAAATCACATCATATAAGACATCAAAGAGCCCTCTTTACAGAACATGTCATACAAATCAACAATAAGCAGCAAAAACCCAGAAAATAAAAAGAATGAGTGACTTTAAATTAAAGACATAAAGGGCAAGAAAACAGAAGAAAAGGACAATCAGGTCACGTAGTTTTTTCTGTTAAGTGCCTCATGATGAAGGGCATCAGCAGATTTGTCAATCCTTTAGTGAAAAATCACCAAAAACTATCCTTTTTCTATTTTGATGATAACAAACACATTGATGCAGTTTTCATGCAACTGATCCTCTTTTTCAGCTGGGTTAGAAAGGAGAGCAAATTGTTCTCATCTAAATCTTCACACATCCATTTCCTTTGTTTGTCTGTTTGAACTGAGACGGTTCTGACTGTGCTTTGAGGTCCAAAGCATATTGTAGAATCAACAAAACTGACAGTGTTGTTAGAAAGAGTAGATGGAAACACAACTGGGCTATTTGTTTTAGAGTGCAGTGTCCAAAAGTGTCCACTAGATGGCGACAGAGACCACTGATGTTATTGTCTGTGTTTGACAAGTCTTTCCTCTCCCTCCTGGTTTCAGATTGCTCTGGGGACAGTCACCAACGTGGAGGAGGCAGTGAAGTGGCTTAGTTATACTTACCTCTATGTTCGCATGAGGGCCAACCCACTGGCATACGGCATCAACCACAAGGCTTATCAGGTTGGTGATCAGACTATGATCTATTTTATTCTGCTTGTTCGTCTTTCCAAGATCATAGCAGAGCAGGAATGTCCTCTGTATTTTTTTTATTTTGACTATGATGACAATAAAAATAATAAAGGTAGCAATAAAAATTGATAAATGGTGAATATCTAATTTCAAATCTGCATCAGTCTAAACTTGATTGTGACTGATTGATCCACTTGTGTCAAATACTTCCAGAGTTCTGATAATCCAAACTTTTTTTCTGCTAGAGAATTTAGAGTTGTATCTGTATGAGGTCATATAAATGGTTGTGGATAGATAGGACAATAAGAAACTGATTTGAAATTAATTGATAGAATTTTTAAAATCATTATTTTAAAAGCAAAAACAGTTTAGTAAGAAAAGACATAAAACAACATGTCAAAGAATGTACATGACTTGTTTTTTCAGTCTCATATAGTGAAATGTAATTGGTGGACTGAAAATTACGTTTTGTTTTGTTGGGTTTTTTTTTTCTTTTCAGATGGATCCCTCCTTGGAGCTATACAGGAAAGAGCTTGTGGTGGAGGCAGGCAGAAAGCTAGATAAGGCCAGAATGATCCGTTTCGAGGAGCGCACCGGCTACTTTGCCTCCACTGACTTGGGCAGGACCGCCAGCCACTTCTATATCAAATACAACACCATAGAGGTAGACTCATTTTTACATCAGATACAACACTATAAAGGTGGACTCACTTCTACATCAGATACAACACCACACAGGTAGACTCACTTCTACATCAGATACGACACCACAGAGGTAGACTCACTTCTACATCAGATACGACACCACAGAGGTAGACTCACTTCTACATCAGATGCGACACCACAGAGGTAGACTCACTTCTACATCAGATGCAACACCACAGAGGTAGACTCACTTCTACATCAGATGCAACACCATAGAGGTAGACTCACTTCTACATCAGATACGACACCACAGAGGTAGACTCACGTCTACATCAGATACGACACCATAGAGGTAGACTCACTTCTACATCAGATACGACACCACAGAGGTAGACTCACTTCTACATCAGATGCAACACCATAGAGGTAGACTCACTTCTACATCAGATACGACACCATAGGGGTACTTCTACATCAGATACAACACCACAGAGGTAGACTCACTTCTACATCAGATACGACACCACAGAAGTAGACTCACTTCTATATCAGATACAACACCACAGAGGTAGACTCACTTCAACATCAGATACGACACCACAGAGGTAGACTCATTTGTACATCAGATGCACCATAGGGGTAGACTCACTTATCCTGACCAGGAAAGTAGGGGAAGTCATACCCTCACCATTTTAGGCAAAAAACAGCTAGTGGTCCCCTTTGCTTAAGATGCAGTACCATAGGGGTAGATTAACTTTTCTGGTGAGAGTTAGCCTTAACGTACATCAAAAGAGATGCAAAGAGTAGTGCACTGTTTCATGTGTAGACTTTTTATCAGAGTGATTAATTACTGCCCAACTGCACCCAGGGTGCCACCCAAGAAATAAAGATAATATAATTAAAGTGAAGAAACAAGGCAGCAATTCATGGAAATTAATTGTTTTTTTAGAGCTGATGGCAAGACCACAAACACAGTTAACATCTTATAACATTGTAGCCTTGCAGAGAAAAGAAACCTTGTGTGTTTACCACAGGTATCTGGTTCTTCATTGTTCAATTCTTGTGCATTTACACCAGATTCAGTTAACATCACTGTCAGATTTTATGACTTGTCCTGATCAAAACTGCATTAACCTTGTATTTCTTTTCCCTCCTTCTATAAAGACTTTCAATGAACTTTTCAACTCTCAGCGAACAGAAGCTGACATCCTAAGTATTGTGTCAAAGGCTGAGGAGTTTGAACAGCTAAAGGTAAGAGGTCATCACGTATAAGCTACAACAATGGCACTGAGATATTACCAACATATCTAAAAAAAAAAGTTGTAATTATAAAATCCTACTATATGAGAATGTTAGTGCATCATGGTGGTGATGTGTTTTGGCAGGTTCGTGAGGAGGAGATGGAGGAGCTGGAACAGTTGCTGTGTAACTACTGTGAACTACCGGCTGCAGGCGGGGTAGAGAACGGCTATGGCAAGATCAACGTTCTGCTTCAGACATACATCAGCCGAGGAGAGGTGGACAGCTTCTCCCTCATCTCAGACCTGTCGTATGTGGCACAGGTGAGAAAAAAAGGAACAACACATACATACATGCTCCAGGATGAGCCAATATATCAGAAAATAGATGCCATAAATTTTGAGGATTTAAGTTCATTCCAGCCTATTAATTAAGTTACAGTAGCAGTTGGAAATTAAGTTAATAATAAATGTGTTTTGTCAATTTGCTGCTACACTGGATGTTTGTTTTTGTAATAAATCCAGTTTTCCAGTTTTGTTTTGGACTGAGACAAACATACTCCTAATTTGTCTTTCAAACATAACATTGTGCTTAGTCACGCATCTAATGATAATCATTTCCATTATTGATTAATGTGACAGTGATATTCTTTATCAAGTAATCATGTGTTTTATGACATTTTCGATTTTAGAACTTTGTGACAAAGTGAAACCAGAAGCAATAACTTATAAGCTTAAAAGCTTAAAAATCTCTAAATTTCTAAGCACTTTTTGTACTGTGTTGACTTTAATTGATCGGCATTTTGATATGTCACATCGCTCAAGTGGATGTTTTATCTTAGAAAAAGAGAGGTGCTCATTAATACAGATTTTAATAAATTTACAGCCAGACTTTAAGTGAAATAAGTCTTTTGTGTGCATAGAAAAATTATTTCATTGCACGGGCAATAGTGTTTTCAGGATATCGGTCCAAACTGTCTGTTCCATTCTTGTTAAGGCAATATTACGAACACCTTGAGGGAATTCCCTCAAATTTGGCAAAAACATCTGCTTGGACTCAACAATGATCTGATTAGATTTTGGTGGTCATAGGTCAAAGGACAAGGTCACTGTGACCTCATCTGTCCGATTCTTGTGAACTCAGGATCTCACTTATCTCTCTTAATATCTCATAACACTTTGTGGCAATCTCTTCACATTTGGCACAAACATGTACTTGGACTCAAAGTAAACCAATTACTTTTTGGTAGTCAAAGGTCAAGGTTGCTGTGACCTCATCTGTCTCATTCTTTTGAATGCAATATCTTCAGAACACTTTGAGAGAATTGTGTTTTTAATTTGGCAAAAACATCCACTTGGACTCAATGATGAACTGATTAGATTTTGATAGTCAAAGGTCAAGGTTTCTGTAACCTTGTCTGTCTCACTTTTGTAAATGGAGTATCTCAAAAACGCCTTGAGGGATGTCTTTAAATTCTGTACAAACGTCTGCTTTAACTCAGCAATGATCTGATTAGATTTTGATGGTCAAGGTCAAGGTCACTGTGACCTCATCTGTCTCATTTTGGTGAACCCAATATCTCAAGAAAACTTTGAGGGAATTTCTTAAAGTTTGGTACAATCATCTATTTGAACTCAGCAATAAACTGATTTAATTTTGGTGGTCAAAAGTCAAGGTCACTGTGACCACACAAAAGATACCACCCCTTTGACCTAAGCGATTCATAAGTGTTTTGGGAGAAGTTTTGCTTTTGTTTACTTTGTCCATCAGCTGTAGATGAACATCTGTCTTTAGGTTGTGTTGAGACAAATTTGCTTCATTTCATATTTGTCGATCACAAAGAAAAGTGTTGTGGCTTTAAGGTCACCTGGCTTTTCTTTTTTTTCTTCTTCTTTTTGATTGGTTTGGCAGATGAACTTTAGAGAAGGACTGATTTGGATTGCTTATTAGGGAAGCAGACAAAGATATGGGCTTTCACATTCATGTACTGTAGGCTTCCAGCAGTTGAGGTCTGCAGTAGCATCTACAAGTCAAAGTAAATTTGGGTATGATTGTTCGAACTACAAATGAAGGACAGACCATCCTAAATCTGATTAGAATTGGCACTCTAGTAAAATGAAGGAAATTTAATTATGATAATGTGTGTGCTTGCTTCACCGTAGCAGACTCTTGATGCTCTCTTTTCAGGTACTGAGACACACACTAAAGTGATCTAACATTGATTATTACGATTTAGAACACTTGTATACATGATTTTACCATTGAGCTCCCATAGGCAAGCAGCTGGGACACGTGTCATTGCTCACATAGTTGTCTGCACACTTTTTAACTATATACCTGCAGGAATAAAAAGTTTATCCACTAGTAGGTAGTATACTTGGTTAGTAGTACTTGGCAGTACACTGGCAGTAGTTACTGTAGTGGGAGACAGTATTGTAATACGGAACAGAAGAGTATGAACAGAGATTAGCAGGATCCTGTTTTGGTGCATCTGCTCTCCCCAGACGTCAGGCCTTCCTGTTGCCAGCCAGACCTCTCAGTCTCACCCAGCTATCAAACGGATTTCAATATTCCCCCTCTAGAGTGCATTCAGACCTCACCAGACAATCAGATCACATTAACACCTGACCAAATCAATCACAGCCTGACCGGACTTGAGCAGTCTATCAGCAAGCAACACTGCCACCTGACCTCTTCTCCAGAACTGACATGAGCAATCCATCAGCTCACAGCTGTGGCCAACCTGGACGTCTGAACCCAGCCAGCCCTCCTTCTGATCACATATGATTAATCACCAGTTTACTGCATGATGTAGCATACAGCTGCTGCCAGTGACTTCAGTACAAATGCGTGTCAGTTGTTTTATTCCAACTTTAGTTTACTATCAAAACTGTATGTGGCAGTAGTACGTGTGCCCCTGGGACTGATGTTGATTCAGCTCTTTTCCCTCTCCTGCTGTTGTCTCTGCTCACAGAACGCTGCTCGGATCGTCAGGGCTTTGTTTGAGATTGCTCTGAGGAAGCGCTGGCCAGCCATGACCTACAGACTGCTCACCCTCTGTAAGGTGATCGACAAGCGACTGTGGGGCTTCTCCCACCCTCTCCGCCAGTTCCCCAACCTGAGCCATATTGTACTGAACCGCCTAGAGGAGAAGAAGCTCACTGTGGACAAACTGAAGGAGATGAGGAAGGACGAGATTGGTAAAAACAACTAAATAAAAGCCTTACTGGTGAACGTGTATTCAGTTTGTGTGGAGTAGACTAAACCACACTTTAATGCAGGCATATGGTACACAGGTCAGGTGTAAATATGCCATCAATTCTCAAATAGTGGCGGGACCTTTATCAACCTTTTCTGCAAAAAAATGTTAGCTGTATAAAATAATGGACATAGCCACTGTGACTTCACTCATTGGTTTGTGGATTGCAATTTGAAGCCCCTAGTTTTGCAGTTTGGACATAATCATCTGTTGTTTTTTGGAGTCAGAAGTGAGCATACGTAAACAAAAGGGTGAAGATAGCCCCAACACGAGCTGCTAGCTTGGTTAACACAGCTTGGTAACTGCGAGAATAATAATGTTAATTTTTGCTTGTGGAACACAGGCTTGAAACCACAAACTGTATGTAAAGTCCCACCTTACAAAAATGAAGCCAAAATATCCTGAATATGGCTGCTACCATTTTGCGCTGGTGACATTATTTGGCGCTAGATTTTATGCAGTAGTGATTTCTGTGGTATCTTCCCGCCTATACACCTGTCTGACCAATCGCAAGCAGCGTTATTAATTGAAAGCCCACCAATTGGCACACACAGCTGTCAGTCATGATATCGAGAACCCTTCCCAAAAAAGATAAAAAGAAATTAGCCAGCCACCAGGGGGCAGTTGAGATGTTTTGGCTTAACTTTTAGAGAACTGTCATGTCATCCATCTTTATTATACAGTCTATGCTTAAAACCATTTAAAAAAAATGTACTTAACAGAAAAACTGGATATATGACACCTTCCAGGATGCTGACTGACTTTTTTAGGCGACTAAACTTTAAACTTACTAATTTTACATTGTTACAATGTCACAGATTTTTAAATAGCTTTTCTCAGCTCCAGGAAAGATTTACAAATATAAAACTTACATGGATCATAAAGCCCTAATGGAAAGATTCATAATTGACCTTGTTTGTAGTTCAAGGTGTCCTGTCACCAGTTTTACAGACGTCTCTCTTATAATGGTGGTCTTTACCCAGCACTTTCTCCACGTTTACCTGTCGTCTTGACACGTTCTTTCCAAAGCATTATTACATTCCGACAATCATACAGCATGCTGCTGTGAGGCTTGCAATCATCAGCTCTAGTTAGTTCTACTTTGTTGTTTTTTCATTGTGTCAAGGTACCGTCAATTGACCCCAACAGATGTTTTAATGAAAAGCCTTTCAGTGACTAAAGAAGGGTATGATCCCTGTTTGTGCTGGTCAGCTTTTAATATGAAACAGCTGCAGGAAGTTTTGATTTTCATTGAGAGTGGTAAAGTAATTGGAATTCATTAGTGAATAAAAATACATTTTGTTACAAAGACAAACTCAGAACAGCAGAGTGAGAATAAACCACTCTGTTGTTGTACTTATATTAATGAACATTAGGCTACATTTTAAACGTTGGATTTTATTTGGGAATTTACTATCATCTGTATGAACTCCATCACGTTTCCTCATATTTACAACACCAATGTTAATGTCAAGCGTGTTGTTCCCAGGTCACATGCTGCACCATGTCAACATCGGGTTATCAGTCAAACAGTGTGTCCACCAGATCCCATCAATCACAATGGAAGCCAACATTCAGCCAATCACACGCACTGTCCTACGTGTTCGTCTCATCATCACGCCTGACTTTCGCTGGAACGATCAGGTAAATATGGATGACGTAATGTGTACTGTAATGTAAAGGCATACTGCTGGTGTCGACTTTAAAAAATTACATTGAAAGTACATGTCATAGTCTTCCAGATGTCTGGCTTATTTTTTGTTGCATTTTCAGACACATTTGTCAGCCTACCAGTTTTTGCCACCACCTAAAGATATATTCCCTCTTTTTTGCAAGCAAATAACCAACAGCCAAAATTATAATGTATTTTACAATATTATAAGGATTTACATTGTTGTGTCACTGTAATGCTCAAAAACAGCAGTGGGTCTATTTGGATGACTTAAAGTGAGCATTGACATCACATTCAAATACAGGGATTGATGAGTAAACTGATCATTAAAATGCTGCACATGGACCTGTTTCAGTTTAGAGTTCCACTACTTGTACCCACGTGTGTAGAAGCCAACAGTGAAGCAGAGCTGCTGTATGTCGCCCCGGAGGCTTGAGCAGATGCGATCATGTGTTGATCATGTGTGCTGCAGTTGGTAAGCAGGGTGAGCTGCACTGTGCTTTCCCTGCTTCTCCTGTTGACAGAGACAAAGCAGCAAGTCAAAGTGTGAATCCCGCTACATAAGCTCTGTCTGTGAAAGCACACACAGGCACAAGCTCCTGGTCACATTTGTTGTAGGGAGAGAATTCCAAAGGTGACATTCACACCCATTTCTTTTCCTTTAAAGTTCTTTTTATTGTCTTGGTCACATGAATACTAAGAATGAAGCAGTCGTTAGCAATGAAATTCTAAGATTTCAGGATCCCTCCAACTGTGCTCAGATGTGGTTTTACTCCATACTGGCAATAGCTGTGGCTGGAGGCATTATGTTTTCAGGTTGTACACACATACATTCATCCCATTTTTGTGGATGTGATGTCTTGAGAACACTTCAAGAGAATTTCTTTAAATTTAACAGAAATGTCCACTTGGATGCAAAAATGAACTGATTAAATTTTGGTGGTCAAATGTCAAGGTCACTGTGACCTTGCATCCATCCCATTCTTGTGAATGCATTATCTCAAGAACCCATTTTGGGGATTTCTTGAGATTTGCCAAAAATATCAGCTTGGACTCATGGTGGTCAAAGGTCACTATTACGTCACAAAACACATTTTTGGCCACGAGCTAAAAATTTCATACACTAATTATAACAACGTTTCACGCAAATGTCTAAAAGGCTAAAGTGATGTGTGATGAAGTGATGAAATTTTATATCCAAAAGGTTTTCTGGCCATTATTCTCGTCATAACTCAGAAACAGACAGTGGAAGACTGGGGGGGGGTCGTGGTAGCTGAAGGCATCATGTTCAGGGTTTCCGAATGTACATATGTCATCCATCCCTCTCTTGTGAATGTGACATCTCAAGAACACCTTGAGGGAATTTCTTCAGAATTGGCAAAAACGTCCGCTTGGACTTAACCATGATCTGATTAGTTTTTGGTGGTCAAAGGTCAAGGTCACTGTAACCTTGTGTCCATCCCATTTTTATGAGCACATTATCTCAAGAACGCTTTTAGGGAATTTCTTTAGATTTAGTACAAACATCCACTTGGACTCAAGGATAAAGTGATTACATTTTGGTGGGTCAAGGTTGCTGTGACCTCATTTGTTTTACTGTTATAAATGCAATATCTCAAGAACACCTTGAAAGTTTTTTTTTTATGTCAAATTTGACACAAACGTCCACTTGGATTCAACAGTGAACTGATTACATTTTGGTGGTCAAATGTCATGGTCACTGTGACACATTATTTCAAGAACGTTTTCAGGGAATTTCTTTAGATTTGGCACAGATATCAACTTGGAGTCAAGGATGAACTGACCATGACCATAGGTCAAAGGTCATGGTCACTTTTGTGAATTTTTTTTTTTTTCTTTCAAATTTTTTTTTTACCTGTTATTTAAAATAAACAGATTTTTTCACAGCAAACATGTCAAACAAGTCTTGTGGTGTAACCAACTGCACAGAACACAACATAGCTGAATAGTGCATCACTGTTACTGTTGCTTCCACATTATTTCAAAGCTCCGCTGCCGGTAGCATATTTAGCAATGATTGTTTTGAACACACTAGACATACAGATCAACAGTGGAGCAGCTGACTACAGCTGCTGTCCTCCATGAAGGAATAAGCTGCAAACTTTTCAGTCAGAGGGGTATGAGGAATTTAATACCAAATATATTTTCAGTAAATCACTTATTTCATTCTTGGCCGGATGTAACCCTGAACTATCCTGGAGAAGTGCAAGTCAGTCAGTCCTTCCAATTCAGCATTTGTCTCCTCCGTCTGTCTCTTGAGCAGCACCTCCCCACGTACACACCAAAACTACTTATTGACACAAGCAGTGAAGTCATGGTCACATTTTCACAATGGAGAGAAGAGCTGCTCCTCCTACCTTGTTATTCTTACAGCCATGGAATCTCCATCTGTCCTTGAGAGCCAGCATGTCCCACCTCAGTGGGCAAACAGGCCAGAGGGGATCATGGGAAGCTTAGTCCGGAGTTTGTCATGGAATCTGAGAGGAATAGGAAGCTCATTGTAGCAGGGCTGAATATGAAGATGAATGTTTATGTCCGATTAGCGATGCATGCTCCAATCATGGGAGAGTAGTAATGGAAGACTGGCTGGCTTAGCCCTGATCCGGCTGCAGAGCCACGACACATGTACCGACACATGAGCCGCCTCCCTGATGGCACCCAGGAAACACCACACTGACACATTATGATGAATACTGCCATTACTCAGCAAGCATTGTTTATTGTTCTTTATTAAGATGAATAAATTTATTACAATTAAATTGTCAATGGATTTGGAAGGCTGATATTTTAGAATCAGAATCAGCCTTATTGGCCAAATATGTGTGCACATACAAGGAATCTGACTTGCTTAAAGTGTACATACACAGAATAGACATACAGTCAAAAACAAGTACATCAAAGCTGGACAAGGTAAACATATACACTTAACTACTATAAACATTTGACAACTCTACACAGAATAAACATAAACATATAGAAAAGTGTATAAATGTACAACAACACAGTGAAGTATGTAAATCAGTCTGACAATAGTGCAAAGATGCAGAGTGCAAATGTTGCTGGAATATATACAGAATGATGAATGTAACAAGTTGCTAATATACATAAGACTGCTGGGTATGACAGCATATACAGTTTGCTTGCATTATGTTTGACAGATATTTACATGTTTGCAGTGTGTATTGACACAAAAAAATATATATAATTTACTGGTAAAGTGGATGCTTGGTGTTACAGCGTTATTCCACAGGGATTGTTCCTGACACCATGGACTGGTGTTAAGTGTTCATCATGGTGACAGCCTGCAGAAACAAACTGTTCTTGTGTCTGGTTGTTTTGGCACACAGTGTTCTGTAAGATTAGTTTAAGTGTACTCTAAAGTTTAGAATTTTGTTATTGTTTTACCTTGCAATCAGATAGCAATTTTCAACGTGGAACTGAGGATGTCGTATCGCTCTCTACAAAGCCAGATTCAATGGAGAAAAAAAGTGATTGAACATGGCTGAACACAGGAGCGGCTGGTGTACCTCTACTTTGATCAGTTAGTTTGTGTGTGTGTGTGTTATTCTGTGACTGTGTTTAAAGGGGTTAGTTTGAATTCACCAAGTCACACAATAGCACAAACAAACTAACCGATTGAGGCAGCAGTAGACCAACAACTTCCGTGTTCAGTGAGCTTAAATGACTGTTTTTGTCAATGGAGTCTTGTGGCTTTGAAAAGAACATAGATGGGGAACTGAAGCCGTAAATGGTTTCCCTGTCGGAAAGGGCTGTCTGATAGAAAGATAGAGAGGTAAAAATACTCTACATACAGCATACACTTAAATTGATATAGAATTTTGTCGGTGGACTTGCTTAGCTTTCGTGTCTGTACTCCTTCCACTTCTCCAAATTGTTGAGGGAACCAGCACACACGTACTGAATGTATTACACTAGCTATGGATAAATACCCCATACAACCCCACTGTAAAAACCCAAACTATTTCTTTAAGAACCCATACTGCCTTAATTTTTGGTGCATATTATCAACCAAAAAAATGCAAAAAGGTGAGTTTACAGTAGAGTTGAAACAACACCTATCTACAGCCTCAGCAACAATTTATCTAATGCCCTTGACAGTGGTTAGTATATATAATAACAGGATTATTCTGTTGGATTGTGTTATGTTGTAAATTGGTGAGTTTGTCTATTTTGTGGTTCTTATTTAGTTTGTGTTGTTTATTTGAGCCCTTCTTGTTGAAAAGAATGTCTGATTGACATGGTCTTTCCCTCAATGATTCAGGTCCACGGGTCAGTGGGTGAGCCATGGTGGTTATGGGTGGAGGATCCCATCAATGATCACATCTACCACTCTGAGTACTTCCTTTTGCAGAAGAAACAGGTTTGTTTTATTTTGTTTTTTTCTATCTTGAACCTCAGTTAACATGAGGACAGTGTTCCTCAAAGAGTACGTCATGACTGATGTGTGTACTTTATCTTTATGAGTGTGTGTTCATCCCTCCAGGTGGTAACAGGAGAGCCTCAGCACATAGTGTTCACCATCCCCATCTTTGAGCCGTTGCCCTCCCAGTACTACATCAAGGCGGTGTCTGACCGCTGGCTCGGAGCCGAGGCCGTCTGCATCATTAACTTCCAGAACCTCATCCTACCCGAGAGACACCCTCCACACACCGGTACACACGCGCGCGTACACACACACACATTTATGATGTGACAACAGGGATTTGACTTGACTTGAATTTAAAATAGTAATACTAAGTCTGTTGGTCTGTGACAGTACCAGCAACAGTTGGTGGACACTGTTGAATACTTCCAGCTGTTAGATTCCAGTTGCTTCAGTCCCTTGTTAAGAGCCAGACTGAGCACTGTCTACTCTAGTCCAGTCTGTGGTGGAAGAAGTACACAGACCCTTTACTTAAGTCAAAGTAGCAGTAGGAGCCAGATATATTGTCCGATAACACTGAAGCGTATCGCAGATGAGTATGTCTTTAAAAATGACTATTGGCCAATATATTGCAATCAGATTTTCCCAAATCCAAAAGTAAAGGTGCTAAAACTCAAATTTGTGGTGACATAGGGTCTAAAGTCTGGAGCTGCTCCATAGACAATGAATGGTGAAAGATGTTCTAGATGACATTGAGAGCAGCCAGAGGAATGCTCTGAGTATATGGGTATATTTTCTGTTTCAGAACTGAGAACACTGCAAATGAATAAAGCTTATTTTGGTAAAAAAAAAAAAAAAAAAAAACATTTTTGATGGGTGTCACTAACAGACATTTTGTATTTTTACACCTTTCTTCATGTCGCACACCTAGAGAATTCTGTTATGTCGCGGATACCGTCATACTTTGTCATGCACATGCAATGTGATTGGGTAATCACGACGAGCCTCTTTGACACGTCTACCGGAGCCTTATGTAACCCGGCGTGAGCAACGTAGGGCCGGATCAGGTTGACCAGATCATCAAAATGGTTGGCAGACATCTAAAAATATGTAAAGTGCATCTCCTCGTCCATGTCCTGTATTTGTTGGACTAATAACTCACTGACCATAACTCTGTTTCCTCTGGCATTGAAAGAGAGCAGCTCATGTCCAGAAATATTGAATGATTAAATTTTCCTGGGAATTTTTAATTTAGGTGGTGCTCGCCTTTAAAAACATCGTATCAGTCAGACTATACTTCTAATTGTATCTCTCGTTTTACTCCTGGACTTTTATACAATCTTTCAAACAATAGCCTTAATCTTACTGTTTACTCTTCACTTTCATCAGTATGCAAGAGTTACTGCTCTTGCACATTAAAAGCTTTATTCTGGTGAATAAGTGGGCGGGCTTTTTCTGTAAATCAGCTATATGGAATGCAGTGTGCTTCTCAGTGAGTTAGTGGAGTTATTCTCAGATAAAAACTGGTCTACACAACGAGGTATGGTTAGCTGTGGACAGAATATAATTAGCAATGGATGAGACAGACTGGAGGTTTAACGATATTCAGCAGAGTAAGCAGGTGATTATTATTATTATTTTAATGTTCTTGTTTTCCCTCGTTGAAGAGGCAAAAAACATATTTAGTGGTGTTCACATTATTAAGTCATTTCAGAAGAAGATATACTTTTATTTATCCCCTAGGGGAAATTCAATTTTTTTCACATTGTTGTCATATACACAGAGGCCTGAAATACACACACATGCACAAACAGCACCCCTACATGCATTAATGGAGAGATGTCAGAGAGATAGCCCGAATACTTGTGTGGACTGAAGGTCTTCTCACATGGAAATTATATTTTCCAGTTTAGTGCTTAGTGTGAACAAAGTCTGGTTGCTACAGTAACTTCCTGGCATGGTAGGAGGCATTATGTTTTCAGGTTCTCTGAAACCCTAAATCTCAAAAAAGCCTTCAGGGTATTTTGTCAGATTTGACACAAACCTCCACTTGTACTCAACAATGAACTGTTTTCAAAGATCAAAGGCTACTGTGACCTCATCCATCACATTCTTATGAACATGATGTCTCAAGAGCACTTGGAGGGAATTTCTTTAAATTTGATAATAACATCTACGTGGGCTCAACGAAAAACTGATTTGACCTTGGTGGTCAAAGACCAAAGTCACTGTAACCTTGTTTCCATCTCATTTTTGTGAAAAAGATATCTGAAGAACCCCTAAAGGGAATTTCCTTAGATTTGGCACAAACATACACATGAACTCAAGAATGAACTGATTAGAATTTGATGGTCAAAGGTCACCATGCCCTCATAAAACATGTTTCTGGCCATAATTCAAGACTTCTTAGGCCAATTATGATCAAAATTTCACACAGTGTCTGATAGAATAAAATGATGAATTGATGACATTTTATATCCAGAAGGTCAAAGGTCCATTTTCATTGTGGCATCATAATGTTCTGCAAAAACATTTTTCTGGCCATTATTCAAGGTTATATCTCAGGCACAGAAGGGGAGACATTTAGTCAGATACTAAATTGGTGAATTGGTCTTGGGTGTCCATCTTCAAACTGTGATGATTGTATAGGTCTTCTTTGCTGCCGCCGGAAAATATGTGTGTGAAGAATCCATGTTTTCATAGACGCTAATGTAAACTGCAATTGCAACTTGATTCGCCGACACGTACAACCGCGAGGCAGTAATTCTTTTTTTTTTCTTACTGCAGTATAAATTAGCCATAAATTGTTGGACTAAACCAGCACAGACATCAAGTAGGCTTTCTATAGACTGATGAAGGATGCATCTTTTGCACAGTGAAAGAAACCTTAGCTTTTACTACAATCTAATACTGGCATAAGCCAAAGGATACTTTTCCTACAAACCACCAGCTATAACTTTCAGTCAGCTTAAAACAGCGGCTCACCACCACAAAATGGCTTAGTTGTTTGGAAGCTACACGGAGACATCAAAACCCCATGTAGACTGGAGAACAAAAGCATCTAATCCTCCCATACTCCACTCATTCACTCCTCCAGACTGTAAGAAAGGAACCAGAGAATTACTTCTGACCGCATTTCCCCTCAGTAAGAAGAGACACAATTACAACAGCTATCAGGGAAAAACCCCACAGCACAGAGGAGATCATATCACAGGCTGAAGGAAGGGCACTGTTTGACCAATGTTTCCAGTCTTTCATTAATAAGAAAGCCTCTTATATAAAGGTTTGAGTGTGTCATCTTCCATTATACATATGTAAAAAAGAAAATAAAAAATCTGAAGAAATCTTTAAAGCACCCAAGCATTCAATATGTAGTTAAATGTTGCTAACATTAGAGCCCAGAGATTTAAAAGAGTCTCATCCAGGCACTGTGACTGTACAGTAAACAGAAAAGATACTGTTGTTCTATTCCGTTTCTGTAGATGTTGGTAGAGAAAAATGGAAGAAAAACAAATCACTGTTTTGATATGAACAATGGTTCAAATGTGTTAAATAAAAAGGTAATTTCCTGGTGATGAACACAGAGAATTATGCATCATTTATCTCATATTTGAGTTGATGTAATTATCAGTTTCTGCCCTGTAGATTCATGTCAGCATTTGCTACTGGGAAACTCAGATGTTTCTGAAAGCTCAAATATATCAGACTTGGCACTTTTTAATACAGAAGTGCCTGAAAACCAAAGAAACATGGAAACTTCACGTCAGCCATAGTCCACCATTCAAAATGAAAGCCAAACTGTATTATTAGCATAATATTTTTTATGCACAGTGTTTTAACCTTCTCATGACCAACTTTTCTCACACTCAGTCATTGTCTGATTCCGTCCAATGGCATGTCCTCTTGTGCCTCCTAAAGAACAAAATCTTCTCTACCATCCATCTCATTTGACATGAGTGTAGCATTAACACCCAACCCTTTCTTTCAGCTCAGCAGGCAGCTGTTCTCAGTGAGAAAGCTCTGACAAACCCACCGCGCTGCAAGTTAGAGACTAGCTGTTAAACATAGTGGAGCATTTGGCAGCTAAAGAGACATATTTTTTCAGGAGTTGGTGGAGACCAAAAAAGAGCTAAAGGAGAATGAATATTAGACTTATTCAACAGGTGGAGAAAAACACGACTCCAAATGATATTGCTGCTCTGTGTCTTACTTCATAATTGATCTGTCGTTAGTTTTCACTCTGATAAAAGTGTGCTCTGTGCTTTGAACTTGAAGAAGCTCAGGGGAGTCCAATAGTTTTTATAGTTCTGAACAAGGCTTGAGCGGTATGTATTTTTTCATACCGTCTTACTTTCCTGAAATTTCACTGGGGTATACAGTATACTGTATGGTGGTATTAAGGCAGATTTATACTTGTGTGTCAGCTCTATGCAGAGCCTACACCATAGCCTACACACATGGCCTAAGCCGTTGTGAGCATGTACACTTGTGAGGTCGTGTGTCTGTGTCACTCTGCAGTTAAACCTCCACAACACTAGTCGGCAGTGGGGTTTCTCTAAAGTGCTGTAAAGTTTAGCTGATTCGAAACACACCTAAAACACACATTAAACATGGCTTAATAGCAACATTTTAAAACACAAGTACACTTTATCTGGACACATTTACCCCACAAATACAACATGCTAATGCATTTAGCATGACATTTCAAGCGTGATGCTCTTCCTCAGAGCAACATCACGCTAAATAAAATTGCATACGGGAGCTCTTTTGGTGTGCAGATCGCTTTTTTCTTTTTTCTTGCTTTTGATACTTTGTGATCCAGCACCCAACCCAGTGGGCTTCGGGGATGTGCGTGTCCTATTTTTTATCATGGATTTAAACATTAGGCATATTACACTCTTTAAACAGTAGGGGACTTTGTTGTGTAGAAGAGTTAAGATGAAGATACGTCTTGTCTCTGGCTTTCATATTGCTGAAAACAAACAAATAGTGTGACTCTTGCAACCCTTACCCTGTTAGTTTTAATCCACATTTTGATGTGAATAAATGTCAGGTTTTACCATTAGGTAAACATTTTTATAACATTCTTACCGTATTGTACCCTATTTAATCTTTTTTTCATACCATTCACTTTTTGCTGCCATGAACAGAGAAGAAGAAAAAAAGAATAATCCTATTAATCCTTACCTATTACTGTTTCCCTCTCAGAGCTGCTGGACCTGCAGCCGTTGCCGGTGACAGCTCTGGGTAACCGGGAGTTTGAGTGCCTGTACAAGTTCACTCACTTCAACCCCATCCAGACTCAGATCTTCCACACGCTGTATCACACTGACACTAACGTCCTGCTGGGGGCACCAACGGGCTCTGGAAAAACCATTGCAGCAGAGATGGCCATGTTTCGGGTCTTCAACAAGTATCCAACCTCTAAGGTTTGACTGGCTCCATCTGTCTTACTGTTGAGTTCAAGGGGATTTTAGTCCAAGGAATGTACTGAGTTGCTGCTGTCTTTTCTATTGATCAACGCTGGTACTAAGGGCTTTTTACAGAGGGCTCTGAGAACCACGGCGAAAGACTGGAACAAACAACATCAGTGCACTGTAAATATAAAAAGAATTTCTCAATTAGTCCAACCAATCACAAACTGCATCCTTATGAATCCACTGTTGTTCCTATGGGTGCACTATTGTTGATCTGTTCTGTACTTTAAGTTACTTATGTTGCAGAGGTTGTTATTAGCTGCATATCTTGACAGTTGCTTTATTAAGAAACGAAAGTAGGTCAAGTAATCAAATGCAGTCAAATATGAGCTAATGTGTGGCTCTAAGCAAAGCTTATATGACTTGTCATCCATTTGATATTTAGACTTCAGTTTCTGATGGGGTGTCACAAGGCACATACAATCTACTGTGTAATTGCTGTTTGGAAACACTAATAATTTATGTCATAAGGCTAAATTAGCAATGTTACACTGTAAAGAGGACAATCTGTCAGACCCTGCTGTGGGAGATGTCTAAACAATTAACAGTCAGAAAAGATATAAAAAAAAGCAAACAAACTCGTGGTGAGACTGCTAGGGAAAATTATGACGATGTTTATTTGTATAACAATATCTTTTTGAGGCTTGTATAGGGTAAGCGCAGTTTTTTTTTTTTTTTTTTTTTTTTTTCTTTCTCTTAGTCTTTGAACTAGCTTTTCTTAGATACATAGCCTGGTGTGCTCATGGGTGTGCATTGTTTGTGACATTAAACAGGGGCCTGCTCATCAAAAATATGGCTCCCCAGTCCTGCTAGTGGTCCAAAACAAGGATAGCTTTACAGAGATAGTATGAATCTTTTGAAGTGGGGTGGTATAAGGTACTCATTCGTAGTCAGTGTATTACATACAGTAGATGTTGGTTGGCTCATCCCCAGATTGGAGAAGCAGGCAGAAATACCACCATGCAAGCTAAGCAATGTACTGCTGTGGAGGGGTCAGCAAGAAATGCATTTTAGCCACCTAAAAAAAAAAAAATCTACATCAGTTTAATTGTATGCTATATTTAGAATATTTACCGCTTTACCTTAATGTATACAGCCCTTACTGACGGGAAAGCCATTAATGCTCTCGTCAAAGAGCTAAAATACATTTTGCTGCGCCGCCCCCCCCCCCCCCCCCCACAGTGGTACATTGGCACATTGATACATTGCTTAGCTTCTGGTGCTTCTGGTACTTCATGGTACTTCTGCCTGGTGCTCCAAACACGAGGTGTACCGACCGACATCTACTCTATGTAACACATTAACTGTGGATAAGTGCCTCGTACAACCCCACTTCAAACGATCCAGACTATCCATTGAACACTGACCTTCTTGTCAGTGATTGGTTGGTTTTACATTCATAAGCTACACAGAAAATAACAGTGTCTTTGATAACTTTTTGTTGTTGTTTTTAGATTTTCAGTGGCCTTGTGCCACAGGTTAATTATAATCACAGTCCGGTATTTAATCCACTGTTGCCTGAGAGCAGCCACCAAATGAAGAGATGTTTACAGATGCTCCAACATGGGAAGCTGTGGTGATGCAGCTTTGTATTTGTGTGTTTGTGTGTTCAGGTGGTGTACATCGCCCCCCTGAAAGCACTGGTCAGAGAGAGGATTGAGGACTGGAAGATCAGGATTGAGGAGAAATTGGGGAAGAAGTAAGTGAAAACAGAGATCACCAAGTGGATGACATCACACAGAGGTGGAATGCCTTTATGTACAGTAATACATATTACATAACAGTGGTAATAACAAATGATGGAAATCATTTTTGTCACACTGGGCTATGATGGTATAAAATAGAATTACAATTTTGAACATAACTGAATAAAAAAAGCATCATGTAGATGTAGGATTAATGACAGAAATGAGCAGGCTAAAGTGTTCTGTTTTGTTTAATCTGTGTGTAGGGTGGTGGAGTTGACAGGTGATGTGACTCCGGACATGAGAGCCATAGCACAGGCTGACCTCATCGTCACCACACCAGAGAAATGGGACGGAGTGAGCAGAAGCTGGCAAAACAGAAGCTACGTTCAAAAAGTAGCCATTCTCATCATTGATGAGATTCACCTGCTGGGTAAGAGTCCTCAACAAAGCTACAAGTAGAAATGTTTTGGTCTTATGTCAGTCCTGTCTGAGGTATAAAATTCTGTATTGCACATTGGGCGAGAGGCTGGGCTCACCCTGGACAGGTCGCCAGTTAATCAAAGGGTTGACACACAGAGACAGGCAGCAATCCATGCTCACATTTGCACTTATGGGTCATTTAGAGTCACCAGTTAACCGAATGTGCATGTCTTTGGACTGTGAGAGGAAGCCAGAGGATGTGGAGAAAACATGCAGATAACATGAGAACTGCACACACAGGGAGGTGACAGTGCTAACCACTGCACCACATCGCCACCTGAGTTGACAGTGTTGAAACAAAATATATCCAAAATGCATAATATATAAAATATGTTACGGTCAATCAGAGGCGAATATTTCCATATCCAAATTTTCCATATTGGAAAATACCAGTGTAACTGCACTAAACGTAACTTCTTGGACTGTACCACTGTGTCTTTTTCCAGGTGAGGACAGAGGTCCAGTATTGGAGGTCATTGTGTCCAGGACCAACTTCATCTCCTCTCACACCTCTAAGAGCGTCCGAGTGGTTGGTCTGTCCACAGCTCTGGCCAATGCTCGAGACCTCGCTGACTGGCTGGGAATCAGACAGGTCAGATATCTATCATGGCACCAAAACATACAGCAGTACGAGTCCTCTGCCATAAATATCAGAGTAAAGCTTGAGACTGCTTTGTCAGTGTATTGTTGTTACCCTCTGACTCCTTGCTCTTTGGTTAGATGGAGGGATCATGTTCATAAGCTCCCTTGTTTGAGGAATAGTGAGATCAGCTTTGTGTACCAAGCACACCACTGCAGTGAAGCCAGCCAGAAACCACAGTCTTTGTCTAAGTCTGTATTTTTATGGTTCATTTGTTGACTGCCTCTTCATATCTGATTGAATGTATATAATAGTAGCAATTAAGATAAACAGATACTTTTGGCCTGGACTTAATGTTGAAGTTTATCTCTGTAATCGACTGCAGTCTGTGTCTGGATGCCATGCTTAAGTTGTAATCATCAGGAATGACTGTAGTGATGCGGATGGATGAGCCGGCCTGTCAGCCTGAAGCAGAGAGGACTTACTGAAATGATTTGACTGATATGTTTTTATACCGAAGGCCAACGCTGATAGTTTACACACCTCCATGAAGGCTCATGTAGCAGCAGTCAGACAGTTTGCCAATGCGAAAAAATGCATCAAACCAGATTATTGTTACAGTCTTTTTTTTTTATTATTGTCCATTCTAAGCAGCATATGTTAGTAATTGCTATCCTGTTCCAAGAGGGCTCTGTATCTGTGCTCTGACCAGTATCTTGGGACTGAACTCGTCTATATTCCCTCTATTAATATCTGCAAGCCTAACCACTTCATGTTAAGAATTGCTTAAAGATTTGTTTATTATTTTCATCACATTTGTATCCCTCCACATCAGTGATAGCCGTTGCAGGAGGTATTATGTTTTCAGGTTGCATGTCTGTCTGTACATACAGACAGACAGAGAGAGAGAGAGCTGTGTCTGTCTCTTGATCCACTTCTATATTCTTTGTGTCCATGGTGGCAGCAGTAGTGGCAGGAGATGCAAAAATGCAGGAGTACAACCTGTAGCTCAAGCAACAGCCTGAGAGGCAGCAAACCCCCTGACTGATGTGTTTTATGTCATCTGGCAGAGTTTTACTGGGAGGGGAACAGGGAGATCTAGGCTCTGCTAAGATGGATGAAAGTTTACCATGGTTCATTCACACATACCACCCACATTGTTATGATACAAAGCTGGTTGAAAATCAATGAAGTATCCCTTTAAGCAACAGTTGGGTCAATTTGACGGTATCTCAGTAGCATCATAAGAGACTGGCTTCCTGTAGAAGAGCTCAGGGAAATAACTGTGTTGCTCTTTATCAGAGCACCCTCAATTGTAAAGAAGTGTAACATACTGTTTGACAACTTCTGATAAAGCATAAATCTCATCTTTGTGTGGCTCGTTCAAGTAAGTTTGTTAATGTAACATAGTGTTTGCCTCTAAATGGTATACCAAGTCAGAATAGGTTTATTACCTGTTATGGCAGATAAAATAAGCAAACATCTATTGCTCATTACATTATATGAAATGGAAATTTGCTTTTGGCATTCTTGCAAACACAGTAAAAAAACACAAAACAGAGATTAAATGGCAGTTTAAAAAACATAAATATATGTTATACAGCAGCAGTGCTCATGAAATCATCATTCTAGCTATTGCCAGATGGCAATAGCTAGAATGATGAGGTTAAAAAAATTAAATGCGGCTTTGCTTGGTGAGTCATGTTTCATGTTGGTTTAATTCTCTTGTCATATTTCAAAAGTTACAAACACTTAGGCTTTTACTTTCGATGATAGCCAGGAATGAGAATCCTGTCAGTTCCTGGGGGCTGCTCTGAACGAAGCTAAGCTTTCTGGAAGATCTTGTTGTAGACAAACAAAAGGTGATAAAGTGCAAAGACAGCTATGTCTTGTTTATTGGATGAGCATAAAATAGCCCCAAAACTGTCAGTATGTGGTGATGTGGGATTGTGGGAGCAAAGTAAAGTTAATTAGTCAGTAGGCAAAAGTCAGATAAGCTGCAGCCGTGGAGAAGGTTAATTAACATGCTTGTTAATAGACTTACTAATCTAAACATTTATTGGGATTGCTCTAATTACAATGAGCAAGGGAACTTGCAGAGTTATGTTCTAAATTTGGTCCACAGTATACATATACAGTATATGTATGGAAATAAGTTGCCATGTAGTTTAAGTTCATTTAAGACTCTGCTATTTGAAAAAATTATAAAGAAACTAGAATTACTGCCTTGCAGTTGTATGCCTCCACACACCAGTCATGTTGCTCTTACAGTTAGCATCCATGTCTATGAACACATGGATATTTCATACTCATCTTCACCCAGCAGTACAGAAGATCTATATAATCGGCACAGTTTCAAGGAGAACACCCAACATTAGTGTCACCAATTCAGTATCTGACCAAATGTCTCTCCTTCTGTTCCTGAGATATGACCAGGGTTGCCACATTTGATTTGTGAAAAAGCGCGACATTTGACACGTGATGCAGGGCTTTAAAGCATATTTGCAAATATACTATGTTTACAGTTGTAGGACTCCCTACTGCCTCTCTGACTTCTTTGTCCTGAAGTGCAGCCAAGCTGATATCACTCAGCAGTCAGATACAACTGTTGTTCTCCTTTGACCATTTATTGATAAAAGCTTCACTAACTACACCTGACCATTTATTGAAGTCATAAGAAATGGTATTAATGTATGAGTAACATAAACATGTTGGGTTTATACCATGTCCATGACCAAATCAGGAGCACATTATCTCCATTCAATCTTAAATGGGTTTAAGAGACTGATTGCCATGGACACAGATGCACTGACCAAGTAAATCAGTGGCCGTAAAATAATTGATCACTGATTGTAAAATCAAAAAAAGATCCAAAAATGTACAGAAACCTACCAACTGTTTTTGTCAAGTGGTTTCAGAGCAACCCAGGCTTTTAATGCATGCAGTGATTTGTCAAAACTGACGCTGGACATCTTAATCATCCCAAAAGCGGCACAGGACACAGGAGTTGCCCAACTGCGACATCCTGTCAGGGGCTTTCAAAATAAAATAATCTCTGCACTCCAATGTGTCAGTTCTTATGGGGAAAGCTGTCACAGTACTGCTGGGGAATACAGTAGCTCACTAACTGCACAAAATAATGTGAAATGACTGGATAGCCTACCTAAGACAGTGATAGCCGGTGCAGCAGTTGCAAGGTGATAAGGTGAACTTTCGTATTTCTGCCACCAATTAAAAAGAAATAGGCATATGGCCAGTCATCGCTGTGTTCTGCTCATTTTTACCTGTTTACAGACACAGGATTGGATGTCAAAACATAAAGAGGAAAAACAGAATGACAGTAGAAGAATCTGGTTTTATTTTGAACTCTGATGTTCTACATTAGAAGTACATTTTCACAAAATTGTGCCCCATGAAAGAATAGTCATTTTCTGGAGCAGTCGCTCACATGAAGAGATCAATCCTGGGAAGGCCAGAACATTTTGCAACCCTAAATATGACGTTGAATATTAGCCAGAAAACATTATGATGTTACGGTAAAGTTGACCTTTGACGTTTTGGATATAAAATGTCATCATTTTATCCTGTTAGACATTTGTGTGAAATTGTGGCATAATTAGCATTTGAATTTTTGAGTCATGGCCAACTACATGTTTTGTGAGGTCACAGTTACCTTGACCTTTGACCACCAAATTCTCATCAGCTCATCCTTGATTCCAAGTGGACGTTCGTCCCAAATTTGAGGAAACTCCCTCATGACCTTCTTAAGCTGTCACATTCGTGAAAATGAGACAGATGCAGGGTCACAGTGACCTTGACCTTTGACCATAAAATTCTAATTTACTTAATTGTTGAGTCTAAATGGACGTTTGTGTCAGATTTGAAGAAATTCTCTCAAGGTGTTCTTGAGATACCACATTCACAAAAATGAGACAGATGCAAGGTCACAGTGAGTTTGACCATAAAATTCTTAATACTTAATTATTGAGTCTAAGTGGACATTTGTGTCAAATTTGAAGAAATTCTCTCAAGATGTTTTTGAGATATCATGTTTACGAAAATGAGACAGATGCAAGGTCACAGTGACCTTGACCTTTGACCACCAAAATCGAATCGGTTCATTGTTGGGTCCACGTTTGGACTCACTTGGATGTTTGTGCCAATTAGAAGAAATTCCCTCAAGACATTCTTGAGAAGCCATGTTCACAAGAATGGGACCGATGGACAAACAGCCCGAAAACATAATGCCTCCGTCACAGCTATCACCGGCACAGATGCATAAAAAGGTTAGAAGAAACATTAAGCACACCCAAATTGAGAACATTAGTCAGTACTGACTCATTAAGCACACTTACTATACCATCCTGAGCAGCATATCAACCTTAACCTGAGCTCCTAACATTACAGTGTTTATTTTTTTCTCTTTTGGGTTGTTGCTTCTGATCAATATATCATGAAATTCTAGTCATGTCTGTAGGGATTCATCATCACAGATACATTTCATAATACTGTAGCTTGACTTTTGCTCTTCTGCCAGAGCTGTAGAGAGACAGTGTTAGAAAGCAGATTGGCTGCCTGCCATCCATATATCTGACTGGCTGGCTGGTGTTGGGACTGAGCTGCTGCCCAGTCCATTAGCCAGGCTTTTAAGATGTCTGTAGACATGCAGCAGCCCTCAACACAATACACACCAAACACTGCACAATACCCTGTACAACATCCTGTAACGCACTTTGAATTCAATTCTGTTCACAAACTGCACCGTATCGCCTCATCACACAAATCAACGCAGCAGACACATCAAAGGTTAAACACACCACAGCAGAGTCCAGCAGTGGCCTGCTGCTCTGGGCCTCAGTGACAGTGACAGACAGTTTACATTACTGCCAGATGGAGCTTCATGTTGCCAGCTGCTCACATTAAATCTCTTCTCTTTTTTTCCCTCCTCCCTCCCCCTCCCCTCTCCTCTGTGTAACAGGTGGGTTTGTTTAACTTCCGTCCGTCTGTTCGCCCTGTACCGCTGGAAGTTCACATCCATGGTTTCCCCGGACAACACTACTGCCCCCGCATGGCCAGCATGAACAAACCCACCTTCCAAGGTACAGCTCCATATCCCCATGTACACATGTTTGATACATGCTTCTTTATACATGTGCACATTTGATTTGTTGGTGGCTGTTGATGCAGCTGGCTGTATTTAAAGTTACTGCTGCATTATCTGAACTTTTTTAAAAGAGCTGTTTAATCTTTTGTCTTATGCTAACATAATATTTATATAATCTGCAATCCTCATGTGTGCTTCCGATAAATTAAAAGGGGCATTAAACTTTTTTTAGGCCAGGAGCCTCATTACAGAAACATCCTACGTCTAAAATCCTATCTTATCTCAATTTAGGATAACATTTAGGATTTTTGAAATTACAGAAACATGTTTCCTAACTGCATTTAGGAAAAAGTCCTACTTTATCTCAGGACAGGAACTTGAGTCTTACAGAACAGTATTTAGTTAAGGATTTCCTAAGGTAGGATGGCATAGAACCTGTCGTAAATTCAAAATAACTGCCCAAACTGGCAGCACTGTTGTCAAGTCTGCACAGTGACAATAAATATGGAGAACTAATGAACACTGAAATATATTGTGTACTTAGAATTTTTATGCATCTGCACTGGCAGTAGCCGTGGTACAGTCCATTTGGACTCAAAGATGAACTGATTAGATTTTGGTGGTCAAAGGTCAAGGTCACTATGACCTCTTATTCTCATGGACGCACTATCTCAAGATGGCCTCAAGGGAATTTCCTGAAATTTGGCAAAGACGTCCACATGGACTCAGCGATGAACTGATTAGATTTTGGCAGGTAAAGGTCAAGGTTACAATGACTTCACAAAACAGCTTGGCCATAATTTAAGAACTCATATGCTAATTATGACAAAATTACCATTACTCAGCATCATAACTCAGAAACAGTCAGGGAGACATTTGGTCAGGTATTGAATAAGTGACACCAATTTTTAATGCCCATCTTGAAACTGTGCTGAATATATTGATCTTTGCTGTTGTAAAGCTGTAAGATGTGTGTGAGGCATCCATGTTTAGAATTTGTAGCTTCTTTGCAGCAACATCCATATTTAAAGCATTGTCCTCTGTCATTGCTACATGTCAGTCTGGACAGACATGGATGTAAACTATAACTGGAACTTGACTGGTTTGTAGACTAATACGACTGTGAAGCTGTAGTTCTAGTTTGGTTTTGTGTCACCTCTTTTCTTTTTTCTTAATTTTTTCTTTTTTTTTGTCTCACTGAAATATGATTGAACAGCTATCGTAACATTTAATTTAGAATTTTATCAGTGTCCTTCAGGCACAATTAGTGCCTCCAACTCCTTGTAGCTAAAATTTAAAGCCTGTCCTTTCGTTTGTCCATGACAGCAAGCTAGCTAACCAGCGACAAGTGGGAGCTGTTGATACTGTGGCTTGACCATATCTAGAAGCCTAACTTAAGATAAGATGGGATAGGACATAGCCATGAGTTTAGGCAGTGCTTCTGTAATAGAAAGATAGGATTTTTCTAACTTTGAAGCTTAAAAAAGGACCTCTATAATGAGGCCCCAGGAATCCAGTTTTTTCTATTGTTAAACCCCACACTCCACATGTTCAGGTTTTCTGAACTTGAGTCCACACTGCATTGTGATCCTTTTTCAGCTGACTAAACCAAGGAATTAATGGGTTTGGAGGTGAGTACCACAGAGGGAAGTAGGGAAGTCAGAAAGTTTTGGGAGTCTGACTACCAGATTGTCAGTGGGAGTCTTTTCATGGGATTTGTTGACAAAAAGAAAAACATATATAGAATAACACCAGCCTTATCCTTTAAAGCTGTAGTTAGTAACTTTTACTTTAAAAAAAAAAAAAACGTTTTGTCATATTTGTTGAGACTGTCACGATATCCACACAGTTGGACATGAGACCAAAGAAATCCAAGGTGAACGAAAACAACCAATCAGTCAGGGCTAAGGAGTCAATCACTGCTCGAAAACAGTGGTCAAAAGCCCCATTTCCACCAAACATGTTTGATATGGTACCTTTGGCACCAAAAGTATCCCTTCAGACATGGTACCTAGGCCCTAGGTCCGCTTAGCTTTTCCACCGCAAACAATGCCCTTAAATGTGGGTGGATTTTAAATGTGGGCACCGCCCGCTGGCCGCATCAACCATTCTCAAACAGTACCATTAGAAGCACTACAAGAAGGCACAGCATGATTTTTTTTCACAGATCGTCTCATGTACCACAGTGTGGATGTAGTGACAGTTTCAGCAAATAGACAAAGTTATCATCATAGAAGTTGCCAACTGCAGATTTAAATGTCTGCATGTGTGCTACTCCCACAAGAAGAAGCAATTTGAAACACTTGGAACCCAAAATAATCCTAAAACAGTTACCGGAGCAGTAACAAGTAATCAATACACAGTATGTGAAACTTTTAAACATTTTGAATTTATCTCTACAGCAATTCGCAGCCATTCCCCAGCCAAGCCAGTGCTGATTTTTGTCTCATCAAGACGGCAAACCCGACTGACTGCCCTGGACCTTATCGCCTACCTGGCCACAGAGGACAACCCCAAACAGTGGCTGCATCAGGACGAGAGAGAGGTACGCTAACACTGTGTGTACACAGGAGGCAGAGTGCAAGCAGGATGTTAGCAGAGCAGCACATTCAGTCTTCTTTCTGACACTATACAGGATGCATTCAGGCACAGTAGTGGGAGTAAGTCACCCAGAGGCCAGCACACAATCACTGTAGTTCCTCAAATAAAATGGAAAACAATAGATTAAAAGTGTGATAAACCATAAGCATCAAGTGGGTCAGTACAGCGTGCTTGACTTTGTCCTTCCACATGTAGTTTATGTACTGTAGGCAGGTGTTAAGCTCTGTGGTAAACAACATCAGACCTAGGGACTCAGCTTTAGCCATGACTGTAGAGAACTGACACATTTAGTGCAAATATTAGCAGATGCCTCTGTTTTTTGTTATGAGCTTCCTTCACTTCTAATGTGTATCTCCATGAATGCCCTTTCCTTTTGCTTTCCCTCCCCCTCTGGCTGAATTGTGCTGATGCACCAGTTCTCTGTGTAAGTGCTGGTTTAAGTGTAATTACAGATGGAATTCAACCCAACTTGTGCCGGAAAAGCCTGTGTCATCCTCCATTATATTGTCTGTGCATACCTTAGGATCAGTTCAAGATGGGAGCAAATGACTCCTCTGGGTTAGCATTTGAAAAGTATGCTAATATTATTACAACACTCGGATATCCAGGCCTGTAATTACCTCGACGTGCGTGTCTAACAGTGTTACAGAGAAGGGGGTGGGACTACTAACTGGTTTTACTGTCAATTGGTTTTGTGAAGTTGTGCATTTATTGAAACTTGAGCAGGATTTGTAGTGTCATCTCTATAAGACACCGTCATCAGTGAACAAGCACCATTTCAACCACCTAGTCTTTTACTGTATAGTATTGTCTACATATAATATTTATTGTTGTCTGCCATTGCTGTGTTATTTTATATGGGAGTGCCTCACCTCCCATCTGCACATACTAGGTCAAAAGACTAGAGGAGCAACAGAATTCTAGTCATTGACATATGCTGGCACCAGCTAACAAAACTCAGGGTGCTTTCATACCTGTAGTTGGGTTCATTTGGTCACACCAGAGGGAAAATATGATCCATTGTTGCATTTTAGTTTTGGTATGGTTCCTGTTCACACTGACTTGTTGCAAAAAAAAACCAAGAGGAGTTAATATGAAGTTCTACCAAGTGACAGGTAACTCGTTGATTGGACACTTTTAGTGTTTGTCATCCTGCACCATCAGGGCCCACATGGGGAATTGAAATTCTGGTGTCACTTCTTTGGTAACACAAAGTGCTCATAGAGAAATAATTGATTGTAAGCATTATTAGTAGGATATTATCAGACTGCAAATCAATGGCATGTTATAATTAATGACTAACACAGAGACAGGATGAAAAGAAGACGTCTTGTCCAGCAATGATTCGGGGCTTCATACTGTGGAATCACTGTCACACATTTTTTGATGGACTTAATAAACAGACAAAGTACACACAGACAGATACAATAACGGCAGTTTTACAGCTTTTTTATTAGGGAAAATACCCTCAGTGACGTGCATATGCGTTACCATAGTTACATGTCTGCATTTGCATAAATAGGTCATGGGATATACGTGGCCTTTATCAGGATCAGTTATAAGAGTGTGGACAGATTTCATGATCAGCAAATGGATTTATTATTTGATTAGCTGTTGATATCATGCTTAAATTACATATCTGCTATCATAAAATCCTGTAGGTGGTTCATTTTTTTTCACACCACAAATGACTCGCATCAGAGTCCGTTTGGAAGCTGACGGAGACCCACCTTTTCAAGCTGTCTTGGTTTGGTTGTGTGGTCCACACCAGGGTTCAATTGACAGCTTTCACACCAGCCCAAACAAATCGCACTAACCTCCCAAATGGACCTGACTTCATTCCAACCAAACCAAAATTGTTAAATCACCCTCAGACTCAAAAGGCACCCAGCATTGTGACGCCAGAGAGTTAAGTAAGTTTCAGCTTTATAATCTTCAATTTTTCATGTCCTCTGATGAGATGGAAACAAATAGTGCACATTTTGATTTACATAGGAATGAATTTGCAAAACAGTATGCACCCACACCAAATGACACTTGAACCAAGAACACATATATAAATGATATGGGACTTCCATGTCAATCTTGCCATCTTGTATGTCATTGTTTTAGTATTCCAAGGTAAATATCCTGCAGAACAAGGAGTTGTATACAAACTAAAATCTAATGGTGAATGAACTGGACAATCTGATTAGATACTGTTTCCATTTTTTATTATGGTAGTGACTCGTTGACCTTTTCTCTAACTTCACCATGAAGGTAATCACTGGTACTACAGAAGTGTTAAACCTAATAATCAGTTCGACATAAAAACAATTAACATATCACGTTCATGCTCACGAAAGGATGAACCCATTCCATTTTGTACAGTCCAAACACTGTTGTGCCATCCACGAGCCAAAATGTCAATTTGAGCTGTCATATTAGTTGTTAAAAACTCCCTATTTCCATTGTCCAGTCTGCTTTCCATTATTAATTATATATGCATTGTTCCTCCATTTGAGGTTTGACTGGTGCTCTTTTTCTGCAGTGGTATAATGGTGCCTTAGTGGAGAATAAGCTTTACCTATTGCGTATCTCAATGAGCCAGCTGCCAAAATTTGCATAACAGCAGCGGTTGGAAAAACGCATAAATCAGAATTTTCTTTTGCCGATTTTCTGATGATTCAGTCAAGAATTCGCGCTATGTTTGAAAAGAAAACCTGGTGCCAAGCACACGCTGCACACTCCAGCTGTGTTGGCAGCCTATGCCCTGTAAATTAAGAGGGATTTTGATATGTCATCAAATCACTGTGAAAGTGATCGCAACAATATTGTTTGCCACTGTCGTCGTCCTTAAAGTTGTGGTGTGGACTCTGACATCCACTTGAGTCACAACAATTTTCATAACTACAGTGGCATGCAAAAGTTTGGGCACCACTGGTCCCAATTTCTTTTACTGTGAATAGTTAATTGAGTAGAGGATGAACTGATCTCCAAAAGGCATGAAGTTAAAGATGAAATATGCTTTTCAACATTTTAAGCAAGATTAGCGTATTATTTTTGTCTTGTACAATTTTATAGTGAAAAAAGGACAGGAGCACCATGCAAAAGTTTGGGCACCCCAAGACAACTGAGCTCTCAGATAACTTTTACTAGGGTGTCAGACCTTAATAAGCTTGTTGTGGCTATAGCTTGCTCACAATCATCTTTAGGAAAGGCCAAGTGATGCAAATTTCAAAGCAGTATAAGACTCCTGAAACCTTGTCCTAACAATCAGCAGCCGTGAGCTCCTCTAAACAGCTGAATAGCACTCTGAAAACTAAAAAACCTGATGCCCACAAAGCAGGAGAAGACTATAAGAAAATAGCAAATTGTTTTCAAGTAGCAGTTTCCTCAGTTTGTAATGTAATGAAGAAATGGAAGTTACAGGAACAGTTGAGGTCAAGTTGAGGTCTGGAAGACCAAGAAAACTTTCAGAGAGCTGCTTGTAGGATTGTTAGAGAGGCAATCAAAACCCCCATTTGACTGCAAAAGACCTGCAGGAAGATTTATCAGACTGTGGAGTGGTGGTGCACTGTTCTACTGTGCAGCAACACCTGTACAAATATGACCATCATGGAAGCGCCATCAGAAGAGAATCTTTCCTATGTCCTCACCATACATTTCAATTTCAGAAGTTTGCAAATGAGCATCTAAACAAGCCTGATGCTTTTTGGAAACAAGTTGAAGTTAAAATAGAACTTTTGGGACACTGTGAGCAAAGGTTTGTTTGGAGAAAAATGGATGCAGAATTCAATGAAGAGAACACCTGTCCAACTGTTAAACATGGTGGATCTATCAGGCTTTTGGCTTTCGTTGCAGCCAGTGGCATGGGGAACATTTCACAGGTAGAGGGTAGAACGGATTTAGTAAAATTCCAGCAAATTCTGGAAGCAAACATCACACCATCTGTAAAAAAAAAAAAAAAAGAGGATGGCTCCTACAACAGGACAATGATCCTAAACACACCTTAAAATTCACAATGGACTACCTCAATAGGAGCAAGCTGAAGGTTTTGCCATGGCCCTCACAGTCTCCCAACCTGTGGATAGACCTCAAAAGAGCAGTGCGTGCAAGATGGCCCAAGAAATTCACCGAGCTAGAGGCCTTTTGTGGGAAGAATGGGTGAAAAGCTTCCAAATAAGAATTGAAAGACTCTTAGCTGGTTACAAAAAGTGTTTAGAGGCTGTGATACTTGCCAAAGGGACCATGCAAGATGTCCAGACTTGTGCTTCAGGCCCTTTTCCTTTTTTGTCATTTTGTAAGTGGAAAGAATTGAAATTAAAAAGTATTCTTGCTTAAAATATTTGAAAAAAATGTGACATCTTTAACTCAATGCCTTTTTGAGATCAGTTCATTTTCTACTTACTTACCTATCCACAATAAATGAAATTCTGGCCAGGGGTGCCCACACTTTGGCACGCAACTGCATATATTTATGGATATTGTGGTAGTTGTCATTCTCGGTGTGGACACATAGATCTTGTAGTTTATTTTAACTGTTGTTCAATCTGTCAAAATTCAGTTTAAGTTAGTTTAAGTTAAGTAGATGACCAAGAAGATGTGCTACATGGAGATCTTGAATGTATAATCAGTATTTTTGAGACATAGGAATACTGTAATTTCCATAAACAAACAAAATGGCAAAGCATTACAGAGCTTTCAGTTGTGTGCCACTGGGTTATAAATCTTAAGTATTGCTGTGTGATACAAAGGGCCATTGTTTTATAGCTCCATACAGGTAGAGGAAGTGATCATCCAGAGGAAATTATTCCAATTTTTGCTATAATTTGGCAGAAACAGCAAAAGCTTGTGGAAAAATTACTTCCTGACAATCATTTCAATCATCACCTTCTCTGTTTACTATAGGTATACATGGAGTAGCATTATTCATTCAACTACGGTATATTCAAGTTTTAAAATGATACATAAGAAACTGTTACATCCTGAATTTGCTTTCCTGAACCCTGCAGATATACTGTCTCAGTGCAAATATGTGCTGTCTTATAACACAGGCCCAGTTTTTATATGTGTGTGCACAGCGTCCCCGGCCTCTGTGTGTGTTCCGCTGACATATGCTGCCGCCTGCTGCTTCTCTGCGCTGGCCCGTGTAGCAGCTCAGCTCCCTGCTGTTTGACTGACAGGCTTCTGGCGATAGCTGCTTAACTCTCACCGGGGGTCACCCACTGCCCCAAATCCCCTCTCCGACCTGACAGCTCTTTCTTCCTCTGCTGCCGCCCCAAACCCCCAGCTCTCTTCTCTCAGCACTGCATTTTCACCATCTTCTTTCAGTCTCTTACTTATTACCTCTTATTGTATTTTTCAGTTGATTAGTTGGAATGTTTGACAGATGTAGATGTAGTTTGAATAACTGATTCTAATGAGACGCATCCAATTCTGGAAGGGGGGGTGGTAAATTTTTTGTTTAATATGGATACTCTTCTTCAGGTACACCGAGCTGAAAATAAGATTGAAATCACAGATTTTGTGTGTATGATAGATTAATCCAGTATTAAGTGCAGTTTTTTATTTTACTGGTACATAGGCCATCTCACTTATTTATTTTTTTTTCATTCTTTATTTTGATATTATATATATGTATATTTTTACATAAAGAACACAAATAACGAGGACAGAAGCCAACTGTTGTGTCCGTCTCTGTTTACTCCTGCAGTTGTGCTTTGCTGGCTCTGGCTCTGTTTACTCTGGCAAAGCACAGGTTACACTTTTTTTTCCCTTCAACCCAGAAACTGTTTGTGTTGGCTGGAAGACATTAGATCCGCACAATACAAGACAAGATGCCTCAATCCTACTGGAACCAGAGGAGAGCCATGCAAATGAGCCACATGTCTGCATCTGAATAACTGTGGCTGTAGAGGGGTTGTTCCTGGCTATTCATGATTCTTTATATTCTACGTCTACTGTATATCCACAGTTCTCAGTTGTTCAGAAGTAATCTGATTGAATTTCAGCTACAGGATCAAATCTTGAAAATAGGCTGTTTAAAAGATTAAAATTATTCTGAAATTAGATTTGATCATGTATTCCAGATTTGGTTTTAATCCAGATCAAACTTTGAGAATGTATTGTTCAAAACTTTTTAGTAAAGTTGGAATACCTTTGATTTAAAATGATAATGATAATAATCCCAGCACCAAGGTCAATTCGATTTGGAAAAAAGGAAAAAATGCAATGTAACGTTTAAATTGATCAAATATAATTTTTTATATAAATTTATTTATATATTGCACTTGATATTTTTTTCAGCATTACAGTGTTAAAGTTGATAAAGTAGACATAAGGCTGCCTATTAAGCCTCTTGGTACACTTAAGTACAAAAAAATAAAGAATTTTGTCCCCATGAAAAAAAATTCTTTCATGTATCATTTTATATTAATTACAGTGACACAGTCAATAGTAGTTTCTAAGAATTACGCCCCCATGCTCTTTTCTGTCTCTTTAAATAAAAACATTTGAAGTGACCATGCACTGGCTGTTCTACCTGTTGTTCTTTACAAAGCTAGCTGCCTACAGTGTGATATATAGTCCTATTTAGAGCACTGGTTATCTGGATTTGGTCGTCTTGAAAAGTTTGTATCTGGATCAGTGTGATCTTTTTTTGAACAACTGGGCCCAGGTGTCAGATCACAACAGCGTAGAATATTTAGAGAACAGGAAGCCGTAATTGCTGTTTTACAGTAACCCTTCATAAAAGCACAATAGTTTCCAGTCTTTACGCTAAACTAAGCTAACAAGCCGCTGGACGTAGCTTCATATTTACTGTACAGGCATGAGAGTGGTATCAGTGTTCTTCTCTAACTCTTGGGAAGAAAGCAAACAGGTTTCCTAAAACCGAGAACTGTTCTTTTAAGAAACATCAGTTTTTCAGTCTATTTACCTCCAGCTGTGCCTCTTTTTGCCCGCGGCTATAACTAACAGAAACTAATGGCCAGTCCATAGACTGTAAAAAATAATGGATGTAGTCACCATAATGTCACCCATTAGTTTGTGGACTCCGCTTTTGAAGCCTTAAGTTTGGTATTTTGGCTGTTGCCATCTTGAATTTTAGAGCCAGAAGTGACCATATTTGGACAAGAGGATTGAGCTAACCCTACTTTGTGCATTTACAGCCACGGATAACTGCGATAATGCTAATTCTATTTTTTGCTAGTGAAAAACAGGCTGAAACCATCAAAACAGAATGTACTTATCGGAAAGACTGAACGTCTGACTACTAAGAGGGTTTTTAATACAACCAAAAGCTAAACTAAAGTTTTTTAAGTGACCCATACATTACAATTAACTTTCATGAACTGAAAACACACTGAAATCGCAAAAGCTAAGGCTATGCCCACATGCCACGCCTGTGTATCTGGTGTTATGCCATGTTTACATTATCTAACCAACACTGTTGATATGGTAGTGGCTTGTCAACAGATGGCACCCACCTGTCACTCAAAGCGGTCAGACCCTTAATTATTCATAACTTTAAGCCTTAATAACATTTTAACAGGGGACTTATGTAAAGATTTAACCCCGTGTTCAGTTGTCATGAACGGGGCTATTAGCTATAGAGACCAAAACCGTTTTTTGTACAAGGCTGTAAACATGTTTATTGCTGCGGTAAGACTGGTCATTTTAACAGGGGGGGGTATGGGGATTGACTTGCTCTTGGAGCCAGCCTCAAGTGGCCATTCAAGGAACTGCAGTTTTTGGTACTTCGGCGTTGGTTTCACTTTTCAGCACCGGAGGTTGCTGCTTGGGCCAGTCTTGACATATTATATACATTTATAGTGTCATGGTTTGGCAGGTAAACCCTCAGCTGTGTCATTGTGTATGATGCCTCTTGGTCAGTGTGTAAATGGATTTGCATCTGTCCTCAGTCTATAATTGTCTGTGCTCTGTCTTGTCTACAGATAGAGGATATCATCGCCACAGTGAGGGATTCCAACCTGAAGCTGACGCTGGCCTTTGGGATTGGCATGCATCATGCAGGCCTGCATGAGAGAGACAGGAAGACTGTGGAGGAGCTGTTTGTCAACTGTAAGATCCAGGTATGACCACACACTGTACACCACACCTGTACTGAGTACTAGACTTATCTCTTGACAGGATTGATTAACATTCTTACAAATGTTGTGCTATTTGATTGATGACATTTTATTGCAAAAATAATCAGTGCTGTAGTGGTTTTATTTTAAAGGTCGCTTTAAACACTCTGTCCTTGGTCTAAAAAAAAAAAAACATAAAATCTGTTGTATCTGCTTAGTTAGAACATTTGCATTTCCATTGAGAGGGGTTGATGAGGCCTTATGCAGACAGTAACATACACACTACGCTGTACTGTAATGTATGATTGATTAATGATTGAACTATTACAGATGTGACAGATACACTACTCGTACATTACCATATTACCCATATTACCATGTTTTCCTCACCACTTACATTACTCTTACTACAATATTTTTTAACATATTTTCATTCTGTATACATTTAATTTCTTGTATTATTTTCATTTATTTGATTTGTATCAGGTTTCCTCCTAAGCTGTATCATTCCAATAAGTTATCATGTCTTTCCTCAGGTTCTGATTGCCACCAGTACTCTGGCCTGGGGAGTGAACTTCCCCGCTCACCTGGTGGTCGTTAAGGGAACTGAATACTATGATGGCAAATCCAGACGCTATGTGGACTACCCCATTACAGGTACACAGTCCTCCTTATGGCTGACTCACAAGACACAATGGGCAATATCATGAACATAATAACGAAAATTCTCCATACGCTGTTAAGGCTCATTTATACATGTATAGATATGTCCGTTTCAAACATTGTAAATGTCACTGCCCTCATACTTCCATGTGTCCTTTACTGTACGTTCAGACCAAAAGAGGCAAAAGAGACAAGGACGCCGGAAGTTAATACATTTTCAATGAGAGCCCGGCGTCCTGAGCGGCCAAAGCGTCAGCCGCCGTCAGCCGCCGTCAGCCGCGCGTCCAGAGCGTCCAAAGCGGCTAAAGCGTCCAAAGCGGCACCAGATGAAAAGTTGAACCTCGGTTAACTTTATGGTAATTAGCTATGACGCGGTTCAGCGGCAACCGCCGGCAACCAATCAGAGTAGAGGTGTCCTTGGCTCGAGCGGGCCCCAAAGCACAACGCATGTAACTTTGGTTCCTAGTTCCGTCATGGATGCCGAGAAATTGATCACTTGTGTGCGGGCTCATCCCATCCGCTAACCGCCTCACCCCATTTTCCCCGTTCTTCCAAAAAAGGAACACTCTTTGGCCACACACACACACACACACACGAACTTGACGAACTTGTATGACACCAAACGAAAGACAAGCAGACAACACCACATGCGTAATTGTGCACAGAGATGCTGCAGCTGAGACGTAAGGAGCGCGCATTTACACCCGTGTGTGTGTGTGTGTGTGTGTGTGTGTGTGTGTGTGTGTGTGTGTGTGTGTGTGTGTGTGTGTGTGTGTGTGTGTGTGTGTGTGTGTGTGTGTGTGTGTGTGTGTGTTCTATAGGCCTAAAGAAAATTACCCCGGAGCCGGAAAACATAACAATCTTGTGGCCAAAGAGCGTTTTCCTTTTTTGGAAGAAAGGGGAAAAATGGGGTGAGGCGGTTATGACATTAAATTAACTCCCGCTCATAATTGTTATTATTGTATCATTAACATGGTCTGCGATGACTATAAATATGCGCGTTTAACCCTCAAAATCATATGGACTCATCATGGATTTGGATGACATGACTGTGATGTGTGCTGCTGCCTGCCTGTACACCCGAAGAAGACGCTTGAAAAAAAATGCACTTTTCACTGCACACATCAAGATACTTTTGCTCTATTTAAATGTCAGTTAGTTGATAAAATGCTTTGTTGTGCAATGTGTCATCTCATTCAGATGAAGCAAGAAAGGCTTGCATGCCCAGGGTACGTCTTTGCCACAGAATTTTAGTATATTTCAAAGTTGTAAAAGTTTGATGTTGTGGTGGGTAAATCATAATGCCCTTTGTTAATTGCTTCCTCCTCAATAGTTTTTTTTTTTAACAATTTTTTTATTGAGTTTCAAGTGCCTATCAAACTTTGTATCAAATGTACAAACATTTTCATTTTTTATATATATATCCCCTCAAACGGTCACGCATCCACACAGACAAAAATAAAAATAAAATGGAAAAATAAAAATGAATAGTGACAACGGACATCAAACTAAAGAAAATAGGATAAAATAAATAAATAAATAAGATAAAATAAGATGGAACAAAATAAATAGTAAATAAAATAAAATAATAAAATAAAAGGCAGGATCATTACATCATTTGTTTCTCAGTCAATGTTGTCCGTTTTATCGGTCAAGAAGGACATAAATGAATCCCAGATACAAGCAAACTCTGACTGTTTACCTTTAACCATGTATGTCAATCTCTCCAGTCCAAGACAAGTCATCAGCTCCTTCTTCCATATTGCCAGTGATGGTGGTTCTACATTCTTCCAATATATCGCAATCACTCTTCTTGCATGGAGAAGTCCAAAATCAATCATTTTTGATTGCTTTGTTGTTCTGTTAGAGTCCTTAGGGTATATTCCAAGTATACAGAGTGTTGAGATCAAAGGAATATTGCACTTAACCATCCGTGATAAACATTTAATTACATTTTCCCAGAATAACATAATCTTAGGGCATTTCCATAAACAGTGGATCAAGGTTCCCTTTTCAGTTAAACATTTAACACAGACATCAGGAATGTTAGGTGAAATATGGTGAAGTTTAACCGGGGTTATGTAGACCCTCATCAACCACTTATACTGAACCAATCTCAATCTTGTGTTAATTGAGGTCTTCTGAGCTTTTAAACATGCCCTTCCCCAGTCTTCATTACTGATATCTTCCTGTGTGTCTGTTCTCCAAGCTTTTAATCTGTCTGATGCTGATTCTGTTGAGTACTCCGCTAAAAGGTTATAGAATCTAGATATATGTTTCTTACCATCCAAATTATTAAGCACAGTTTCCTCAATAATCGATAGCGGGGGTGTGGCCATAATTGTCTTATATTTTGATGATATAAAACTTCTCAATTGCAAATATTTGAAAAAATGTTTTTGAGGAATTTCATACTTATGGCAAAGCTGATCAAATCTGAGAAGGATACCCTCAAAATAAAGGTCCGAAACCATTCCAATTCCTTTCTCTGCCCATAATTTGAATCCCCCATCCAATTTACCAGGTTTGAATTGTCCATTTCCCCAGATAGGTGTAAATTGTGATATAGTTATTGTTTCATCAACAAAATTATGTGCTGCATACCATACTGATATTGTATTTTTTACAAAAGGGTTTCTTGTTTGCTTTTCCAACGTCTTGATATCTGAGGAATATAAGTACTGCTTTATGGGCAAGTTTGAAACCGATTTTTGCTCAATATGTACCCAAGCAGGTGGTGTGGATGAAGAAAAGTAAAACATTGCAGAACTTAATTGGGTAGCCCAATAGTACCATTTAAGGTTTGGGACCCGAAGTCCTCCCCTTTCATAGGGCAAAAATAATAACCTCAGCCGGAGCCTAGCTTTTCTGTTGTTCCAAATGAACTGACTGAATATACCATCAACTTTCTTATAGAAGCCACTTGGCAATGGAAGCGGGAGTGCTTGAAAAAGATATATAAATTTGGGTATAATAGACATTTTAATTAGGTTTATGCGACCAATCAATGATATTGGTAGATTAGACCAACGGTCCAATTTCTCTGTCACTGCGTCCACCAGAGGGTCATAGTTTATAGAGACAATGTCACCAAGTTTTGGGGTAATCTTAATGCCCAAATATTTAAATCCATCATTCGTGGCCATAAATGGTGTATTTATTTTGGGGTTGAGTCTTTCTTCTTCATTTAGAAATAATAATACTGATTTAGATTTGTTGATTCTGTATCCAGAGAACTCACCAAAGTTTTCAAGTAAAGTGATCAAATTTGGAATACTGTTTCTCAGGTCCGTTAAGAAAAAAATTATATCGTCAGCATATAATGCTATATGATGCTCCATGTCCCAAATTCTAATGCCAGATATATTCCTACGTGTCTTTACTGCAATCGCGAGAGGTTCTATTGCTAAAGTGAAAAGCAAAGGAGACAGAGGGCAGCCTTGCCTGGTTGAGCGTTGTAAACTAAAAGGTTTGGAAATTGTATTATTGGTCAGTATTTCTGCTATTGGATTTGTATACAGTAATTTAATCCATTTGAGAAAGGTTTCTCCTAAACCATATCTAGGAAGCAGATCAAAAAGGTACTTCCATTCTATTCTGTCGAATGCCTGACTAGCATCGATCGATAACATTGCAGTATCTTTTGCATTCTTTTTCTCAAACAGTACGTTTAAAACTCTCCTAATATTATGAAAGCCTTGCCGTTTTAATACAAAGCCATTCTGATCATTACTGACCAATTGAGGAAGATATTGTTCTAATCTTTTAGAGAGAGCTTTACATAATATTTTTGTGTCAGATCCCATTAAACTGATGGGCCTGAAAGATGAACAACTAGTTGGTGGTTTGTCAGGTTTTAATATCACAGTTATCAAAGCTAGTCTTAATGATGGTGGAAGAGTTCCTATTTTATATGATTCGTTAAACATATCTAATAAAGGTTGCACAAGTTTCTGTTTAAACTTCTTATAAAACTCTATAGGTATCCCGTCGGGACCAGGTGCTTTCCCGCTGTTCATGTTGCTCATAGCGTCATAAAGATCTTCAACTGTTAATGCACCATCCAACGCCTCTTTTTCATCTTCAGATAGGCTCTGGAATTGTAACTGATCAAGAAATGCTTGTTGAGTAGTTCCTGTATATTCTGACTTGTATAATTGTTCATAAAAGTTTCTGAAGGTGGTATTAATTTCAATTGGGTCTGTTGTTTCCTCCTCAATAGTTAATCCGCTCGTGACTAGATGGTGATTTTGATTTATGTCCATGCTCTGAGATTTTTTTTTCTGTATTTAATGACACACAAAACCTCCTATGCAACTAGGCATGCTTTAAACTGAAGGTGAACAACAGCAAGCAGCACTATGCCGCTGTCAAGAAGTCTGCTTTGTGGCTCCTTTAAATGACTAGCGCGATTTAACTTTGACGTCAGTCACGTGAAGAGCGACCAGAGTGGCTAAAATATTTTGCCGCTTTGGAAGCTGTCCTGTTTCTCGCGCAGCCTCGGGCGTCCTTGCCTCTTTTGGTCTGAACGCACAGTTATGATGGAACAGATACATCCACTAGACGGTACGAGAGGGCAGGGTCAAAAGTTTCATACAACAACAAATTAGGCGACAGTGGAGGAGGTTGTGATATTGTACCTTTAAGTGGAGGCAGCTTTGTCAACAGTGGTGGCCTGTGCAGCTATTAAATACATCCAGACATGGGGACGACAAATTCTTTTCACGATATCACCAATTAAGTCCATTCTACCATTATTTAAATTTCTTTGTTGTCTCCTACGGTCGTGTCTCGCTTGAACTATGTTATACTCCCCCCATGGTCCCCAGTGGTACTGCTCCGTTTTGTCTTTATCCATAAGCTCTCAGGAAACATGCACAAATACAGACAAAATGAACACAGAGTACAGACAGAAGGCTCCGTCTGTCTCTGTTTCTAACATTGAGCATAAATGAGCCCTTACTCTACCCATACCTCAGATCTGATACTGTACGGTACATATCTGTATGCAAACCAACCTAGACTGTTCATAGTTGTAGGATCCATAATGTTCATCTATTTTGGCATTGTATATTATATGATCTATTGTCTTCTACCCATTAGGAATTTTCTCATTAAAAAGTGGAAATACACAAGTTTATTTGCTTTAACGTATCATCATGAAGTAAATGTTGATTGCACAATGTAATGGCTATAGAATAATGACACCATTGGTATTTAGACTGGTTCTCTACAAAGCTCGTTTTCGCTATGCAAATCTGTCTGCCACCCAGTATGTTCTCCCAGGAAGATGAAGGCTCAGTTGATGGCACAGAGGAAGTGCCTCAACCATTGCACAGTCGATACAGGAGGGGGATAGTACCTGTGTTTTCCCTGGTAGCTTTCGGTCGCTATCCCTAGATACAAAAGAGTATCATTGTAAATTCTTTGTAGATACTATCCCCAGTGTTGGAATAGGTGGATGGTGGAACAACTGATTGGGGATTGAAAAGGTGTCTCTAACTCCTATTTTTTACTATCACAGTGTTTTTTGTTTTTTTTTAAACATCTGAACTAGACCACACTGACTTGTATTTGTGCTAGAGAGTTGTTTTCACATTCTTCTACTGGAGGGGGATGATCTCGGTGCACTTTGCTAAAATCTGAGATTCAAACAAATGCCAGACAAGCTAGACTTGGTGCATCACTAATTAGAAAGCCAATCACTGTCTAATATGGGAAACACTTATGGATTGGGGGAACAGACTTCGACACAACACCTGAAACCTGAAAAAAAAATAGTGTAACAAACACAGTCTTTTGTAACATATGTGCTGTATGTGTAGATGTCCTGCAGATGATGGGGCGAGCAGGTCGGCCTCAGTTTGATGACCAGGGAAAGGCAGTTATCCTCGTCCACGACATCAAGAAGGATTTCTACAAGAAGTTCCTCTACGAGCCCTTCCCTGTTGAGTCCAGGTAACAGTTATATGTCTGTTGTCTTGGTTATTAAGATTTCTTCCATTATAGCTTGTAATGTCAAAGACCAGGGGCTGTGTATAGAGTAAGGTTTGTTTATAATTTCTGTTTGAGCATGTTGGTATTCACAGTCACTCAGTAACCCATAATAATGCTGTGGCAGAGATGAGGAAAATGTCTAATCAATCAACCAGCTGATAGACTTGGTGCTACAGACTTATTTTTGTTTGTACAAAAAATATTGAGGTTCAAAATGCAGCTCTACTGGTTTATGATAGTTAGAGCCCTTATATCAGATGCCAGTGAAACAAGATAGTAAATCAGAATCATTGTGATCTTTCTTTGTGTGTTGTATCTGCAGTCTCCTCAGTGTGCTGTCAGACCATCTGAATGCTGAGATTGCTGCAGGAACCATCTCATCCAAACAGGATGCAATGGACTACATCACCTGGACATACTTCTTCAGGCGGCTGGTGATGAACCCCAGGTTAGAACAACCTGCTCACACGACATATCATCACAGAGCGCAGCAGATCATGCAGTTCAAAACTCAAGCAAACACACATGCGCACATTCTTGGCCCACTCTCTCAACCTGGTTAGAGCAGTGCCATGTTCTTCGGTCAAACATCTGCTGTGTAGACAGAGACCATTCCAGAACATTCCAGCCTGTTGGTATTTGCACGGCTGTCATCCCACATTTACCATTCAGGCCCTGGCTGAGGCCTCACAGCAGGATTGTACCAGTGCAGGTCTGTGAAACCTGAAACTCAGAGTTTTGGATTCAAGCTGAGATTTTTGGTCAATATTAAATATCTGACAGTTATTACGCAAACAGTGACAAGAATTTAGTGTTCCTCTGGGATGGGTGGAAAGCCTCAGACATCATTAATGGTCATCTTTTGGGTGGTATGGACCATGTGAATATAACATTCTGGTTTTATATTGGAACCAGGACCTTTGATATCATTCCCTTTCTGTATCTCTCTAATACTGTCTCTCCCCATAAGTTGGAATAACAAAGCTTCAAAAATAGTTAGAAACGTACTAGTTCCGCATAGCCAGACCACGCTGTACCGGTGCTGAAAAAAGGTTTGGCTGAACCCATTATGTTTCCGCACAAAGGGAGAAAACGGCTCTGTGTTGTTTGGATTTCTTTACACCAATCACAGTCAGCGAAAAGCCCAGGATGCAGCAACGGTGCTCTTGCAAAACAGAGTCAGGAGAGGATAAATGTTGGTGAAGAGGCAAGTGCCTACCATTGAAATGGCCAAATCCCTGCAAAAGAAAACACTATGTAAAACATTAAAAGATGTTTCAGTGTGTAGGTTGCTTGCTCAGAGGGTGTTATTGTGAATTTTGAAAATTGTTTGATGCAGGAAGCACGTCACTCTCTGAGACAGGCTGCCAGTTACAGGCTGTATACCCACAGTGTGCATCCTGAGAGCCAGACTGCAAATCCACCAACACTGAGAACCAGGTTAGAAAAACTACTTCCCCTGCCACTACAGAGTGCTGCAGGAATGAGCCCTGAAACACAGAAATGAGTTAGCAGTTTTGCACTTCCCATTCTCTAGTCTCAAAGTCAGTGGGTTTTTTGAATGGGTTTTTGGTTAGATGTCTGAAGTAATGTCCGTGGTTAACACAAGCTAAAGAGACTTTCGTGTTTTGTTGTACGTCATAAAATACGTCAGTAAATACCCCACTTGTGAATTTTGAAGCTTTAAGATGTCTTAAAAAAGGCAGTTGCTAACAAGTGGCTGAATGAAACGGCCTCGTTGTGGTAGTGTCATGTGATGTCATGTGACTGTAGTGTAGTTTATTTATAGCCTAATGTTAGCCTTTTCCTTCTGCTGATTGCATTTACGCATCAAAAATCATAAAAGTGGTGTTAATTTGTGGAGATTATCTTGCTGAATAAAACATGTAAGTATAATAAACTTTTGTTTCCCATAGACATTATTTTCTGCAATAATCTAAATCCAACTGAAAAATCCTATAGGCTTTTTGTCGACAGAGTCAGGTCAACACTAACTTCCAGGTTAGCCATAAAAAGACGTACATTATTAGCATTTGATGCTTATGATAGTACTATTACTTTATTACTTGTCAGTGCTGACAACCCTTGAATTGCCTTTTTATATTAAAGAAGCCTATTTACCAAATTTGTGGCAATTCAGTGTATATACTTTATATAATCAAAATATCTGAAAATCCTTAAAAAGATAAATATTATTTCCATCCATCCATATTCTGTTGTTTACATGATGTCCAGGCTGCAGTGTTAGCAGACTAAGCAAAGTAGAACAGACTCTCATCTCCCTAGCTGCTTCTTCCACTTCCACCTGAGTTATCCAAAGTCATTGCTACTTCAGATGGATTACATTTTCCCTCCAGTTTGTTCTGGGTTGGCCTTGGGTCTCCTCCAAGTTAGACGTGCCTGGAAAACATCCACAGAGGGCCATCCAAGAGGCATCCTGATCAGATGCCTGAACTACCTCACCTGAAATCTTTTCAGGCAAGGCAGCAGCAGTTCTGCTCCTCCCATACTTCTTCCATATGTCAGCTCCTCACTCTGTCTCTGAGGGATAAGTCCAGACACCCATTTCAGCTGCTTTTATCTATGATTATCATGATTTCTTACTGAAGACTCACGACTATAAGTGAGAGCTGGAACAAAGATAAAGTGGTAAATGTGAGCCTCCAGCTTCAGCTCCCACTTCACCCTGACAGGCAGGCAAAATGACATTACTGTCTATGCATGCTGCACCAGTTGCCTGTGATCTCATGTTCCATCGTACCCTTACTTCATAACAAGATTGCAAAATACATGAAGTCTTTCACAAATGGGGAATCTGCAGTATTTGAGTACCATGGCCTCAGATTTGTAGACACTGATTCTCATCCCAGTGACTTCACGCTTGACTAAAGACCATCCTAGTGTGTGCCGGCGGTCACAGGCTGATGAAGGCAACAGAACTACATCAGCAGCAGAAAGCAGAGGTCACAAACTGCCTACCTAGAGTTTATGTCAATGGAAATCACAAGTGAAACCCCAACTGAGAACACGCTTTTGTTACAGCTGAGAATAAGAACAAAGCTCATATTGTCAGTATACAAGGACAGCCATCTTAGATGGCTTGTTGAAACATCCCCCATCCCATAATCTGTTGCAACCCCAAAAGAAACCCCAAACAGTAAGCCTTGTCCAAGCTGACAGTGAAATTTGTCAAATTAATTAAGCTCTTCCACATTCCTGATGTTACAAATCTCTATAGCTAAACATGTGTTTTCTGTTTTAAAAAGTATAAACACAGAAAGACAGAAAAAAGGCTACCTACCCATCTTTAAATGGTTACACCTATGATGTGGAGCACACAGCTGATAACCTGCGTGGTTTGTTTACATGACATTACAGAAGGGCACGTTCAATAGATTCAATGTAGACAGAGAGGCACTCCTACGTATTTGCAGAGGGAAATATTTTTTCCTGCTCAAAGCTGAATAACGGAAATCGTGAGTGCAGCAACACTGATGATAAAGCTACTTGCTGTGTGAGAACACTGCTTTGTCACTTTATGACCCGCCTGCCTAAAACCCACGATATTTTCCAACAAGCTTACCGAACAGCCCGAACCATGGATCAACCTCCGGGACCCACGGGCTGTAGGTCGACTTGCGCATCACTACTGTAGGCACCCTGATGTAGTTATTTGCACGTTAAAGAGCTAAACTCAATAAGCAGGCCTGTCCAAAAGCCAGCCGGACTCATTTTAAAAGGCTTGTGTTAAAAAAAATCTATATGTGGCCCCACCACACAGTATTTGTTAATCAAGTAAGTTCACTTTGCATTTTTTATGTTCACCTCATGATGGCAGTACTATCATACAAACATGCCCCGAGTAGGAACTATGCAAGTGGAACTAATATGTTTTCATAAACAAACCGTAAACAAGCAAACTAACAGTTACCTAACAGCAGACATTTGCTGCGAGGTAGGAGACATGGCTACAGCAAAGAAGCATTAAGTCGACGGTGAGGGCTGTTGCTTACATGAGCGGTGGAAAGTTGAAAACTTCATCATTGAAAGATTAAATATTTGCTTTGTCTTATTTGTGTGGGACTTTTTATTTTGAATAATCCATTTGATGCAAGAAGCAGCTGGCCCCCAGGTATCACATCATCGAATATGACCCCCATTTCAAAAAGTTTGGACACCCCTGCCAATAAGGATTTGATTACAATGATTTGTGGGTTTGATACTGGTTTCAGATTTGATAAAAATGTTATTGATTTCCCATCCATTGTAACTGTACGAGTAAATAGTAACTAAGTCTATAGATTATTTAACAGTCGACATTAAACTTGAACACACAGCAAAAAAAAAGAAAAAAACGTTGACATGGGTGCAGCAACACTTACACCAGAAGATGTACACTGGCCTGGCAGTGTTCTTCGTATTACATCACTTGCACTCACAGTTGGTACTGAGTTAGACTCACAGGCCTTCCACTAAATCAAAACTGAATTTGGTTCCAGTATGACAAACATATTTTGCCTTTATTGTATGCTCTCCAATCAACAGTTGCACATCAGCACCTTTAAATTCAGCTTCATGTTAACATCAAATGATATTCAGTGTCTTAAATTTTGCCACTGATGGTGCAAATCCCCTGACACTGCTATCTCCATGCAGCTGCGTTTTATATCTGAACAGCTAATCTATCACCACCGCTTTCAGACTTTGATTCCCACAACACACACGCACAAATACACACAGACACAGACACAGCATCCCATGGGTATCGTAAACGTCTGCAGGCGGACTCCCTGTGCCATCAGGAGCCTAATGGTGATGATGCTAATGGGCATGACTTAATCAGACAGGCCCTGCCAGCACTAAAGACCTGTGAAATGTGTTCAGTAATAAACACATTCAGCGCTCAGATCTGCGTACTGTGAACATGTGGAGCGATGGGAATGAAAGAAATACTTAACATTAAACACACATTAAATTTGACCATCACCCGTCTCAACTGCTGCTTCCAGCCCGCAACTGAGGCCGTGATTCCTCCTCCCTGCTCTCAACTGCACGATAAATGGTTCTATATGATGATCATGAAGATATCATTTGTTTTTGTGTAATATAAGAAGTGGGCGTTTTTTTTAAAGGTTTGCATGCATTATGCAGATAGCATTAAAATGACTTTAATCTAATATATCTCCCTCCACCTGTTAACTGACTTATTGGTAGTCATTTTTGCTTATTTTGCTTTTTTTAAACCTATCTCTACAACTTGAAGTTTCGCTTGGGTTTAGTGTTTTGTTTGCCTTAAATATTTTTAGTCTGTGAATATGTTTTGAGGTGGTCGATCCCCATGGATTTTATTAACATTTTTATTTTCTTTCTTTTTTGCCTTTTTAGTTTGTTTTTTTTATCAGTGAAACAAAATGTGTCATGGAAGCAACTTCTACTTTGAATCAAATAAAATATACTTATAATTTAACATAAACTGCTATCACAACATGTGAAAATACCGTATACATAAAAAAAATTTCATATGTCTTTTCTTACATGAGCCACAAAATAAGCCAAGAGGGAGCCTATTAAAAAAAAAAAAAAAAAAAAGATGTTTTACTGGGCAAGGAGCTAGCGCCAAAGAGAAATAATTAGATCTGTGTTTGGACAGAGGACCAGACTGAACAAGAAAGATGGGCAATTTCAACCTCAGATTCAAGAGAAGCAAGAAGATATCTCTCTTGCAAGGATGCAGGAGTTTGCAAGCCCATAATACAAGTGTTTTTTGAACTTGGAAAACAACCCAACTGCTAGAAACATTGTTATACATTGGCATCTCCGCAAACCACGTGTTGTGTGCTTATTTTTTTGGCCTAGAACACCAAGTTCTGGGGGCACAACCTCGGCTGGAAACCCAACAGTGTCTTGGTTAAAAAGAACTGTTTTTTGTGGCACTATTCCTGCTGGAAAAATAGCGGCAGGTCACTGACAAAACACCCACATTTGGTGGCTAAAAATTGGCTGAAAACAGCAATGACTCGCTAAAAACAACCAGTTTTGTTGTTTGTCTCAAATAGTGGTCTGTAGCTTAGCAGGTGTCACGCTTAGGTGACATGCCATCCACCATCACCTGATGGCAAAGTCAGCTCATCATTTCCGAAAGGTTGATATGATACAAATAAAATGTGCAAAAGTAATGTATTTGTGGTTTGCAGAAACGTACAATGGCAACATTTTATTTTGGTGATTATTATTTAACTGTCTTGAAGTGAAGGTAGGTTGCAGTGCAAGATCAACAGAAAGATGCAGCATCAGGAGTTACACAGGCATAGTGCCAGGTTGTTGTGGTAAGTCTAAAGGCAAGGCTGTGAATTTACCGGTCCTATCAGTCATTAGGGTTTGGATAACAATGAGACCGTGGATACAAGCAATTGAAATGAGTTTCGTTTACAGGGTGGTTGGGTTCCCCCTTAAAGATAGAGTGATGGGCGCAGTTATTCAAAGGGAGCTCGGCACAGATCCACCGTTCCTTCACAATGAAAGGAGTCAGCTGAGGTGGATTGGGCATGGTCAGCATCATCCCTAGACACATCCCTGTAGATAATCTAAGCACATCCAGCTGGTAGGAAACCACAGGGCAGACCTAGAGCAGGCTAAGAGATTGTAAATCCTATCTGCCCAGGAAACATCTTGGGTCCCTGGAGGAATGGGAGGACGTGGCTGGGGAAAAGGACCGCCATGAGCCTGACTCAGATAAGCGGTGGATAGATGGAAATTCCAAGGTGCTTTGGCCTCTTCTGGCACATATATTATTGTATTTTTTTTTCTTGTTCATTGGAGGTTTCCTTCTATTTGTTGATTATCCAGCTGTGGCTCAGGAGGTAGAGCAGGTCCTCCACTAATTGGAAGCTCAAAGGTTCAATCCTGGGCTCCTCGAGTCAGCATGTCCAAACTTCCTTGGGCAAGATACTGAACACCAAATTGCTCCTGATAGCTATCGGTGTATGAATGTGCAACTAATGAGTAGTGGCACCATGCATGGTAGCCTCAACCATCAGTGTATGAATGTGTGTAAATTTGGCATTCAGTGTATTTGTAAGACTAGAAAGGTACCTTTTAAATGCATTCCTTTTTCCATTTATATTCCATTTCTTGTCTTTTATCTGATGCAGTGGCATAATCCAAAATTTAGATAAGTCTGGTTATTGAGATGAACACCGAAATCCCATTCCTAACAGTGTTTAATATTAATAGTGGTCTAATGTATACTTTATATGAGTAATTAAATGTTTGTACTTAAACAAGATTACCAAAATATTAAAACTGTGTTTAAGAAATATTAAAATCTCTTCTTTTCATTGTTATTACGTTTTTGATATATCACTTACATACATATCAGAAATTTCACAATGCCAGCAGCCTTCCATCCCCCAAACCCCACATCTGTGCAAGAGTTTTCAAAGTCTGAATCATTGGAAATAACCAATGCAGTTTAAAGACTTGCACATGTCTCTAATAGCAGATTTGTATTTCATCTTAGCTTGCAAACATTCTGAAAGAAACAAAAGGAAGGCCTCACAACAATACTGTATTGCAGCTTATACAGTAATTTGTAAAGGACCACTTATTATCTTCATTTACTGACAGTAGAGAACAACCAGATGGCACTGTAATAGCACGAATAACTACCAGTAATGTTCTGTAAACACTTCTCCAACTTAATCAAGACATTTTTACCTTACTTACATTACAAACTTACACAGGTTTTTTTTCACCTTTCCAAACACACCTTTGGGATTTTAGGCATCTGTCCCTACCAGCTTTATTGAAAGCATGCCTGGTTTCCTTTGCTCTTCTGTTTGACTGGCACACACCATGCACAAATAATGTATTGGCACTATGAGCTAATGAAGAATGTCTTTGATTACATTTCTGCTGAGCCTCATGTGGTAACTCTTATTCAGCAGTGCTGAGCATGGAACCCATTTTGGCTGGCCACTGGTTGTCTTATTTCAGGTAATAACAGTCTAACCTGGGAATCATTTGCTGGCAAGGGCGGGACATTTTCCTTACAGCTGTGGCTTTTCCTCACAACACAACAAGATTCTAACCCGCAACAGTGAGTAGATACAGTAGTGACGAGCCATTTGACTCCACCATATTATCATCAATACTTGGGTTTTCCATTAGGCCCTAATGAGGTTCCATCATCAGTGTTACATCATCAAGGAGAGATAAACCTAGTCAAGTCTTCTGTCTGGGTTTTGAGTCTCATCCTGTACTTAACTATATCGGGAATATGCTGTTTAAATTGAACCTGGTCTGTTTGCAACAATATCCAGGTAGTTTTCAGTGGTGTGTGCATGTGTTGGACTATCTCACATCAACAGTTCTTTCATATCTGTACCCACTTAATGTCAGCAGCTGAGGACTAACACAGTTTTAGTTTATTGCTTGAGTAGTAGGTTAAGTAGTTCAGAACCCCTGGTCACACCGGAAAGTGTCACAGTGAAGTTTACTCAATGTACTTGTGAAACAGATGGTGATAGGAGTTTAGTGACATAGTGAAAACTCACAGGGCTAGCCAGTGAACCAGTGAACTCATGTCTCAGGCAAGCTAGCAGTAAATATGCTTGTCAGCTGGGAATATGCTAGCAAAAGTCACAATTGCTCTCCAAGCTAGCTAGCATGCTAACTGACTTTACGAAATGTTGGCAGTTTATACAGTATATGTATTTGTACAACCCATTGTTGACCCATGTCTTATACCTATCTGTAAACCCCTTTTGTGGAGCATTATAGATCCACAGAGCAGGGTTGTTGATTGTTGAGCACAGTCAAAATAGGCAGCCCAAGGCCCACCATAAAAAATGTTGGCATTGTACCTTTCTGCAAACCACAGATACACTACATTTGTACTATATTTTGTAGCAGGTACTGGAACTTAATATTTCTTTCCAATTCAACAACACTGTGGTTAACGTATGGCTAGGTTTGGGCACAAAAACTACCTGATCATAGTTAGAAAAAGATCATATTTTGGCTTAAACTACTCGGTTTTGGGGCCACAGTCTCCTGTGGAAATGTAGAGATGTCTCAGTAAAAAGCAAGCACTTTTCGTGAAGCATTACCTGGAAAAACAGTGATGGGTTGCTAAAACACAACCAGTTTTGTTCTCTGTTGGTCTCAAAGGTGGTCTGCAGTTTAGCAGGTGTCCCATCATGCACCATTCCCTCCACTTTTCCGACGACATAGGCAGCTCATATTCTATGTCATTTTAGAAACATTGCTATGTTGTATGTATGTATGTATGTATGTATGTTGTATGTTGGTACAAATGTAATGTATTCATGGTGTGCAGAAATGTACATGACTGGACTGAAATAGGCTGTAACAGCTTTATCTGTTTTGGACTCTGTGGCTGTCCACTGCCTAATAGTACACCAATGTTAAGACAGTTTGCAGTCTGTTAACTGCAGATTTATTTGTCAGAATTCATCAAATACACCAATGTTTTGCTCCATGCAGTATGGAGTTATGTGGGGTTAAAATGGTCAGTGAATCATCACTCAGCACATCTTGAATTTCTTCGACAGTATTTATATCCTCTTGAGCCTCCCTGTTAAAAGGCCAGTTGGGGATGAAAGCAATGTGTAAAACATAAAGTAAACTGTGTATATGTCTGTATTTTTACATAACGTCAATGATGGTATTTGCAATCACACTCCTGTGTCCTGTGCTGTTTAGTTATTACAGCCTAGAAGACATCAGCCACGAGTCCATCAACAAATATCTGTCCAACCTGGTGGAGAGAAGCCTGCGGGACCTGGAGTGCTCCTACTGCATAGAGATACAAGAGGTGCCTTGTGTTTTTTAAGTAAATTTGTAGTCTGTAACATAAAACTGATTTGTTTAGCATGGGATCAAGCTTTTTTTTAATCACATTGTTTTTCTTTAATGCTCCAGGATGATCGGAACATTGAGCCTTTGACTTATGGCCGCATCGCCTCCTATTACTACCTGAAGCATCAGACCATCCGCACGTTTAAAGAAAGGCTGAGGGCTGAACTGCCCATCCATGAGCTACTCTCCATTTTGACGGTGAGTTATACACTGTGAACACACAGCTATTGTTGTTCTGTCACAATTAACTATGTCTTATCAATGCCACGACTATATTACATATACGCAGTCTTACACTGAAACCTATGTGACAGAGTTGGGAGGAAGTCACATGTGCAACTTAATAGGCAAGTCTTAAGTTTCAAGTCTCAGGTCTGCTATAATTCAAGCAAGGCAAGTCAAGTTAATGCTTAGATCAAGCAAGTCACAAGTCAAGTCATATGAAATTCTGATAATCTACCCCACGTTCCACGTTTAAATCAGTTAAAACATAGTGGTCATGAAAAATTGAGGATTATTTTCAACAATACCAAAACTGTTGCAGCCTGCTTGACCAGCCAATAAGCTAAATTAAAAAAAAAAAAAAAAAAAAAAAAACTCATTTATGTACCTTTCTTTGTGGGTTTTGCAGTGACGGTTGTATGGTGGATGTTGTGGCAGTCATGTCACTTTTTTTTAAGCTGTTCACCTTGCATACCACTGTTCTTACTACAGTCATCGACAGCATAATCCTTAAATCTAAATAGGCCCCTCCAGCAAAGCTGCGTTGTGCTTTGGCCTCTGCTGGTCTGCCATGTACTATTAGGTTCCCAGGCTTGCAAGCATTGCACTAAAAATCACCCAATCATGTTTGAAAAACGAAACGTAACTGTCAATATCGAGAGGAATGCAAATATTTAATTAAAACAAAGATAAAGTCCTTTCTAGGTATATGTCTCAAGTCAAGTCTCAAGTTATGAATACAAAGTCAAAGTCATGTTGAGTCTGTTATCAGTGTTAGTCAAGCAAGTGTCAAGTCCTCATATTTGTGACTGGAGTCGGACTCAAGTCATGTGACTAGTGTCCCCCACCTCTGTTACATGATTAATGCAGATCTGCAAAAACAAGGTATGTGTGGGCACATTTGTAGTGTGTTCTAAAGTAGAGTGTTAAATAAATGTAAATTTAGTGCTGCTGTTGTGGCTGTAGGCTCAGTTGGGCACGTTCAGGTTTTATTCAGAAATCAACAATCTTTCTTGCTCACAAGACATTGTGTGGACTATAACAAAAGCTAGAGTCTTGATGGATCCAGTACACCCCTGCTTAATGCTGTAGTGACTGTCTGTTTTGAGCTCTTTATGCCACAAGGCAATTTGTTTTCGGGATGTCGGTCCAAATGTACGTTTATACATCTGTACATTCCAATCTCGTGAACACAATATCTTATATCAGGTCACTGTGACCCAGTTCGTCTTATTCTCGTTTACACAATATCTCATTAACACTGTGAGGGAATTTCCTCAACTTTGGCACAAACATCCGCTTGGACTCAACAATGAACTGATTACATTTTGGTCATCAAAGGTTAAGGTCATTGTGACCTTGCATCCACCTCATTCCTATGAATGCAATATCTCCAGAACACCTTCAGGGAATTTCCCTAAATATCACACAAACATCCACTTGGACTCAACAATGAACTCATTAGAATTTGATGGTCAAAGGTCACTGTGACCTTGCAAAACTTGTTTTTTGCTATAACTCAAGAATTCATACATTGATTATGACAAAATTTCTTACAAATGTCTGATAGAAGAAATTGATGAAGTGAACTTATTTTACCTCTGAAAGGGTTACGTTCAACTTCATTATGACATCATAATGTTCTGCAGAAACACTTTTCTGGCCATTTCTCAACATCATAACAAGAACAGAAGGGGAAACATTTTATCAGATACTGAATTTGTGACACTAATTTTGGGTGTCTGCCTTGACACTAAGCTAATTTTATAGATATTCTGTGTTGCCAGATTGAAAATGTGTGTGTGCGTCCACATTTTAGAATTTGTAGCTTCTGTGCAATATCCATATTTGAAACATTGTCAACTGTCATGGCTTCATTTTAGCCCAGACAGACATGGATGTAAACTGTAACTACAACTTGACTGGTTTGCGGAAGCATATAACTGCAAGGTGGTAAATGTAGGTGTGTTTTTGCAGCTGTAATGAAATCGATTGCTCTCTTGCCATGGTTAAAACTGCTGGTAAGTAAAATGCAGAATACTTAACAATTCTTCATCCAGACCAGCTAAGTAAAGACTTTGTTGTCTTTTCAGACCAGTGATAAAAATTATCTATGGAATGTACAATAATAAATTCAGTAATAGAATGCCTACATTATATGATTTTTTGGGGGGGCATTTGCCCACACAGGGATTGCTCATACACACATGCAGTCTTCACTCCATTCTATCAAATTAGCACCTTTGTCTGAGCTTCATTAACTTTCCTCATTCTGGAGCTTCAGTGTGAGATGGCTCCCTCCTCCTTTTACTGATTGACCTTGTGCATCCTGACTGCAAGGTCATTCACACTGTGGTGGGGTCAACACAAGACCTGGTGGTTTCACACCTTTCACTAGGGGGGTGAGGTGATACTTATTTTTACCAGTGCTTCTAATGGCTTTATATCTCTGTTTAGAATTATGCATAGTGAGTTTCATTACTTCATCAATTATTTTTAGGCTGTCTGTGAGTTCAAAAATCTGATTTTCTAAGAGCAACAAGTACAAGGACAATCAAGTAATTTTTGGTTAAAGTGCTTTTGTCTTGTTTCAAGATATTGACACTAATTTCTTCTGTCAGGAAGCTTATGTCCTTTCGTAAAATTTAGTGTAAAATTGGGCCGTTTGCCAAGGAACAGGTCAGTATTATTTGATGTTGGGGATCCAAGAATTTTTATATTATTTTCCCTAATGAACTCCTGCACTTATTTGCCACATGATCATCTGTCATCATGTATGTGTTGATGAAAATCTGCATCTAGATGTGGATTAAAAATTAAAAACATTTTCTGTTGCTAAAATATACATAAAAGGAAAATATATAATATAGTTTAATTGAAAAAAAAAAAGAAACTCAGTAATTTCCTATACCTGCTGGCCACCAGAGTAGATGTTACTCTACTAAGTGTTTTTGGCAGCAGGACATTTTTAATAGTTTGCGTACAGTAATGGAGCTCTATATGTCAGTCTTTGGATACACACACACATACACACACAGTCATTGCTAGTTGGATACAATCACTGTTTGTTCAGGTCTGCACATGATTGATAGGCAATATGAAAAATGTAATATAAATATTTCCTGATTAAAGACAGCAGTGGGGCTTATCTCACCCCAAAACATAAGCTACAAAAAGCTGACTGATTTGTCAAGACAGCATTTTATTTATGTTGTGGCCAAAATACATTTTTACAGTTTCACACTAGAGATTTATTCATGACTTGTGTGTTTTTAGATCTTAATTAGCTTTTATTCTTGCATTGTAGGTATCCTTATCGTACAGCTGGAAGTCCATTCAGTGGGTTCAGTGGTTGGACCTGACTTCAATAATGATGCTAACATATGGAGGGGAGGACTACTCTGAGACACTTAACATCACTCTCCTTTGCACACATGTAGTTGGAAGCAGACCAAAGCATGCCATGCTTAGCTGCCTCCCTCCCCAACAAGCTGCGATACAATAGGCCAGTCACCCCGCCGCCCCGTCCACTCCCCCTCTGTTAGCTACAAAGCACTGGCATGCTCCTCCAGTTCCCCCTAATTGCTGCAGTGTGGCCACTAATGAGCAACACCCACACATCGCTACACCACCACCTCCCGCCTCCTCCTTACACACTTATTTTTCTCTCTGAGCACTATGCTACCACTCAGCTGGTCTTTGTCTCTGTGTTTCTTCTTGCCGTATTTGTTCTCTGCTTCCTAAGATGGCACTGTTTTCAGTTAAGTCAAACCGCATGAAACATAAAATTTTTCAAACAAGACAGTCAATTCAGCATATTCCAAAAAGAGGAGTTTGCACATCCAAATTTTTCAGGTAAAGGAGGACAAAATATTCAGATTTCACTTGATTAATTGGCTCACATCAGCATAGGATACGTGTGCATGTTTTGGCACAGAGTCTTCTTCTACAGTTGCTTTGATCCCATTAATGCTTGTTGCCATTTTTTTTCTTTTGCTGTTTTTCTGGCTCAGGCACAGGCATGGATATATAAAGAGAATTGGATACAGCATTGGAGACAGGGCTCTGTTCATTTCTATAAAAGTTGCTCATGAAGCCAAAAAAGTTTGACTTCCGTATAAAATTATCCAGATCTTCTGCTCTGCTCTTGCATCTTTCGACCCACAGAGCAGGCGCACTAGAGACTTTGCCTGCTGAGCAGGTGACTTCCAGTGAAGCCCCTCTGCTAACTTGAATAGGGATAAAATGATTTAATGATGCGGCTCTTCAAAACCTTTGAAATCTTATCTGACCAAATGGATCAATCCCAATAGTTATAGTTGTATTGTTCAGTACATATTATCCCTTGATTTACAGACATCTCTTTCCTCATGTAAGTCTATGAAAAAAGTAGCAGCGTGTGACTGACCTGGCTACTAATCAGTTTTCCTCATTCTTGATACTTACCTCTGATTGGCTCTGTTTGTCAGAACATCAATGAGCACAATATCAGACCAGATCAGGATGGGATTCTGGGGGCTGGAAGCAAATTAGCTTTCCCTTGCAATGAGTTATTTTTACAGATATTACAGGTGAACTCACTTTTAACTCTACCTCTAAAGTGGTTTAGATAATCTGGCTAATCATGTCAGTTCATCTGGCCTCTTGTCTGTCTTGCCTTGTTGGACTCTGATGTAGTAATATTGCTGCGTTCTCAGATCTCAACAGTTATTTTGTTGAATACAACTATGACAATAAGATCCAAACTGTATTAACAAATCCAACACGCTGAGCTTTTAAACCTTTAAGTTTGAAGAGTTGACAGTCAGAAACTAGAACGCAGTTGCAACAATTATTTTAATCAACAATTAATCTGTTGATATACTCTTTGTACCATAACGATCAATTACTCTTTAAGTCTCTAAAAAGTTTAAATAATGTGAAATGGGGCACCGTGGTGACCTGGGCACTCAAGGCACTGAATATGTAACCATAACGTCCCTGGTTTGAATTTAGCTTTGTTATATATCATTCCCATTGCCCTCTCCTCATTTCAGGTCTGTCTTATCTGTCTTCTGTACAATAAAGGCATAAATTAACTAAATTAAATATTATGTTGTGAAGCATAACTATCACCAGATATTTACCAGACAGAGTCCAAAGGGGGGTCTTCAAAGTGCTTTTTCTGACTGACAATGTGTTATTAAGACGTAACAGTAATTTATTTACAGTTATACAAAACAGAGAAAAGCATTAAATCCTCACAGTGGAATAGCTAAAACTAGAGAATGTTTTGCATATTTGCTTGATAACAACTTTAAAGATTCATTGATTATCAGCGTAGGTGTTGATTGATCTTCTGTTAATTGGGTAATAAACCTTTAGCACTAACTGAGACAAAAGAAAAGAAAAAGGCTTTTCTAAAATAGAACACGACCAATTATATGATATTTTTCGGACAAACTACAGACAACAGAAATTAACTATTTTGAACTAGCCCGTGAACCAGACGAAACTGTGACACCCCCCCCACCCCCCTCCCCCCCGATTCAGGCTGATTTCAAGCCGACCTTACTCGGGTCAAAACAATCATAAGTGTTTATCGAACCTGGGGCATGTTTGAAATGATGACTTACAACTTGCGGAGCCTTTACACTTTACTCAAAATATGTGATGATGTCATTTTTGCCTCACAAGAAGAAGGAAAGGATGGATGGCTGCAGCTGATGTGGAACTTGTTGTTGAAGTGCTACTTTCAAATTCTGATAGCAAACACAGCAATACTGGTTCACAGACCTATTAATGCTACCATCACAGTCATCTCTGCATGCTTTAGCCTGTTTTCTTTTGTCTGTCAGTCCGCGCTTTGTCACCTGTTTCGTTGCTTTGACTTTTTGTAGTTGTAGGTCTATCCAGCTGCATCCATAGGCATTCTGATCTATGGTCGTTGATAACACCTGACTGAGAGTTTCCAGGCTGCAATTTGGTCTGGCAATGTCAGGCTAAGTTAATTCTGCAAGCCGGTTCACCAAGTCTGTATGTCCTTTCTTTTTTCAAAAGCATAACCTTTCTATAACTTGTAAAAAAAAAAAGTTTTGTAACAGTTGTATGGTGGAGCTGACCCCCCCACAGTAGGCCTCAGCTGTGTACACCTCCCTCCCTTTTTGTTTGCCTAGCTCCACTCTGTTGGTTTTCTCTTTGCAACTAGTGCTTCAAAGCTCCAGTCTCTCCTATTACTTTCTCCCTCCTCTGTCTCTGTAAATGTTAGTAGCAGAGGGTGTGAGGCGGTGTGGAGTTGTTGGTTATGATGTCTGCTTAAAGATCTATAGTCTCTCTCCAGCACATCCATATGCACACACAACGGCACTGAAAGATAAATCATTCGGAGATATTCCTATTCCTATCTCTCATCCCAGCCCCCACCTCGCTCAGGTCCTTTTTCAAGTCCTAGCTTTTGAAACACTGGCTTCAGTCAGTGATGGATGGAGCCTTAACAGTCCAGGCTGGGGGGAGGCTATGACAGATGCCTCCAGCACAGCCTGTTGATGGGACTACATTAGCGGAAGTTGAACTGAAGTGAATTAGAGGAGAGGAGCCACGCGTGTCTGCGCATTTCTCTGTGTTTTGCACCACAAACAAGGTGCAACTCACAGCCTCAGCACAAAGAGGAGATTGATGGACAATCATCCTCAATTTACTTATCTAGTCACCCACAGCGTTTCCCTTTGTCTTTTTCATTTGCACAGCATTCTCAGATATTTACTTCAAAGAACTTAGATAAAGATAGAAGAGATTTTTCTAAGCAAGTGTGCTGGATTTTGTGGTCATCAGACCTGGTGAAAAGATTGCACTGTAGTCTTTGTGACGAAGGGGAACAGGCGGTTTTCCGAACCAGAAAAGCGGGGAGGTAAATGCAACTGTTAGAGTACAGATGCTCGGATTAAAAAGGTCTGACCACGACATGCTTTAGACTTCCTGTTTCACTTTTGATCTCTGTCTCGTAGGATGCAGAGGAGTATGCCGAGCTGCCCGTCAGACACAATGAGGACCAGCTGAACAGCCAGCTGGCTCAGCAGCTCCCCCTTCAGGTCAACCCCCACTCCTATGACAGCGCCCACACCAAGACCCACCTGCTGCTGCAGGCCCACTTCAGCCACGCCCAGCTGCCATGCAGCGACTACACCACCGATACCAAGACAGTACTGGACAACGCCATCCGAATCTGTCAGGTAGGATTTACTAAGCAGCTGATACACAGCTGCAACCAATGAACAATGTGATAACAGTGCATACATTTAGCTAACTTTTTATGCCTTCACACCAGTGCCAGCTGTGGCCAGAGGTAATATATTTGTGGGTTCTTTGTCCGTACGCGTGTAGGTATGTCTGTGCTATTCTCGTAAACACGATATGTCAAGAATGCGTCTAGGTAATTTTTTCAAATTTGGCACAAACATCCACTTGGACTCAAGGATGAATTTATTAGATTTTGGCAGTCAAACCTCAAAGGTCAAGGACACTGTGACCTTGCATCTGTCCCATTCTTGTTATGAGGATCTCAGGAACACCTGGAGGAAAGTTATTCAATTTTGGCACGAATGCGACCCTAGGATCAACTGACTGGATTTTGATGGTTAAAGGTCACTGTCACCAAAATATTTTTTTTTCCAAAGTGACTTGTAATAAGTGTATTCAACCATGTGGATACAACTCCAAAAATTGCAAGAATCATGCAGGTACTTAATCTTGATCAAATTATGCTGAACTGCTTCAGGTGCCACATTTAGAAACAACAAGAGATAAAGACAGAGGGCTTTTCTCTTGTTTTTTGTTTGTTTGTGTTGTTTGTTTCTTTTTTGGGCTAAGGTGCAGTCTGAATAGATGAGTATTCAGTCTGATTATCTTGAATTGACTTTGAACAGCTACCTTGGGTACGTTGAAGACCAGCCGGGTTGCTGCATTCTGGTTGCGCTGCAGAGGTCAAATGGCACGTAGAGGCATTGAGTGAATAGCATGGCCAAGTGGCATGGTATAAAGAGAAAGGACAAGGGGACCTCGAACAGAACCCCGAGTGACTCCATTGGTGAGGCTACAAGGTTCAGACACAGATTCTTCCCAAGTTACCTAGTAAATATGAGTAGAGCTGGGACGGATCCGATACAGTTCGGTATCAGGTTTCATTACTGACATAATTCACTCATTGGATATCACACTGACGCCACCAATCCACGCACTGATCCAGATTCCATAGTCATATGTTTGTTATGCCATAGAGCATCTGGAATTCACTCATGGAGGGCTTGTCTGCCTGTCTATTCACGTAAGAAGCAATAAAAATTTTAGGTGGCTAAAATCTAACCAACTGAGGCAGTGTTTGCCTGGAGCTGTTTCATTTTATGTATGTGATACAAGGGTTTTCTATTCATATAATATTGTAGAGAAACATTGTGATTCAGTGTATTGGCAGAATTCAGGTGTTGAAATAGTTCTGAAAAGAAAAATTGGATCGGGCCATTTGTAAGTGCAAGTATATCAATTTAAGGTTGTAGCTAAAACATTAACTCTATGAGAAACTTGACGAGAGGCCAAGAAACATCACTGTATAACACAATAGTAAAAATATGGAATCTGTGTTTTTGCAGTTGAACAAACAAACATAGTGAAGAGTGCTCATGGGTTACATTATCATGTCAGTGGTCTGAATCTCCCAATTAAATGTTCATGTATATCATATCAATAATATTAGCAATGAACTTTACAGCTTTGAACCTGTTCTCTCAAGTAGGCCACACCTGTTATTCCATCATTTGCAAGAATCCCTCCCCAGATGCTGATAAAAGCACAAATCCTGTAACAACTGCCTAACCTGATGAAGCCTGCAGTGGAATGCATTCTTCGTGGAGTTGAGCCAGTTATTTCATAAACACATTGATAAAAGACTTCTGGTTGATTTGTCATCGTAAAAGTTAAGCAATATATTGAAAACTAAAGGGTTTTAACATAATAGCAAATAATAAGTTTAGTAGCATAAACACTAACTTTTCTTTCAACTGGATAACAGCTGAATCATGTAATGATAGCAACAAGATGTAAAAAGGTTAAAGAGGACTACATAACTAACAGATCTGAATTATGCATCACACATGAAAAGAGAGCACATGTTGGAAGCAGTGCTGCGCTGTCAATGAAGCAGAGAGTACGGGGAATGTTAAACATTAGTTGGTGATTTGTAGCTGAACTTGCTGATCCATCTCATAAATAACATGATGCTCAGAGGCTAGATCTAACACCCAGGATTCTTATTGTCTGGCATCCACAAGGGCTGTGTTACTCAGCGTGCATATGAAAAGTGGCTGCAGACAGAATTCTCAGTGTCTGGTCAAGTTATTGGAGTCAGTAACATTGATAACAATCCTATAACTTTATCGATCAAAGATTGTCCATGCAGGTTATTTGTGTCTATGCTTGTGTTTATTTAGTTTCTATGTGTGTCCTGTTTGAAGTTAGGACCATGTCTTAACGTCTGTAAGCCATTGTCCACAGCTCTGGATGTGTGTGTGCATATGTACATGTGCTTGTGATTTTCCATGCTGTGTGGTTACTTCTCTGGTGTCCTGCTGCTACCATTAACTAAAATAGTTCTGGCCTTCACTTTCTTCATGGTTGTTTTTATTGAATCAATGTATATTTTTATTGATACTTACACTATACATAAAGTAAATACAACTGTCTGACAAACTGTCACTACGTCACCAGTCTCGGGTTAGGCTTCATTTCATCCATGACTGTCAGCTAACATAACATTGGATACACTCTGTCTCTTTGACGTTGCATATCTAATTGCAACACATGACACACATAGATTCAGATGAGTGTCACAGTCAAAGAGTGAAAGAGCAAAATTTATTGATGAATTACATCTGAAAAGAAAAAAAAAAAACGAAGCAAAAAATGGCCTGGGCAAAACTCAAAACCTGGGGATTAAAAACTCTTCTTAGTTGAAAACCTGGGGATTAAAAACTCTTCTTAGTTGAAACCCTGCTGGGTAAAGAAGGCTTGATTGACACTATGATTTAAATAGACAACAGGGTTGCATGTAAAGGGAGATGTCACAGTGTTTTTGGGTTGTGCATACATACATCCGTCCATCCCATTCTTGTGAATGCAATATTTCAAGATTGCTTTGAGGGTATTTCTTCAATTTTGGCACAAATTTCCACTTGGAGTCAACAACAAACTGATTAGATTTTAGTGTTCATAGGTCAGAGTTCAAGGTTTTTATGACCTTGAATCTGTCTCATTCTCATGAATGCGGTATTTCAACTACATCTGGAGATAATTTCTTAAACATTGGCATAACAATCACTTAGACTCAAAGATTAACTGATTAGATTTTGGTAGTCAAAGGTCAAGGTTACTGTGACCATGCATCTGTCTCATTCTTGTGAATGGGATATCTCAAGAACACCTCGAGGGAATTTTTTTCAAATTTGGCAAAAAGGCCACTTGGACTTCAAATAAATTGATCACAATTTGGTGGTCGGGGGTCAAAGCTCAAGGTCACTGTGACCTCACAAAACCTGCTTTTGATAATATCTCAAAAATTCATACAATAATTATCACACATATTTTAAAAAAATCGCCTAATGGGATAAAATGATGAAGTTATGACATTTTAAATCCAAAAGGTCAAAAGTCAGCTTAACTGTGACATCATAATGTTTTGCAAAAACACATTTCTGGCCATTACTCAACATCATATCTCAGGAACAGAAGGGGAGACATCTGGTCAGATAGTTAACTGATGACACTAACCTTGAGTGGCCACCTTGAAACTGTGCTGATTGTATGGATCTTCTGTGCTCCTGTGGAGGAAATTTGTGTAAAGCATCCATGTTTTCACAGATATGGATGTAAACTGTAAGTGCAACTTAACTGATCTGGGGAGGGATACAACAGCAAAGCAGTAATTCTGGTTTACAAAGATTGGTTGCTCCATAAACAACAAACTGATTTTTAAAGATGCTCTTATTTCCATTGACTGCAATAGTTTACATGAGTATAGAATTTAAAATACTGTCAAAAAATATAGTTCTTGAGATACAATTCTGAAATGTACCACACTTGAAAAGTCAGACTTGAAAATTCAGTCCTTGTTTTTTATGAACATTTCTGGTCAACTGGGACTACATTTTGGTAAAAATTTCAATGCGGTAGCACGTATGACTGATTCTTTATGAATTTTCAAAGTTTTAAACTTTATACAGCTGCTTTAGCACCACCATCAGGATTATTAATCCCAAACTTTAGTTAAGGAAGTTTAGGACTGGAACTATGTGCAATGTTTGTTTTATTTTCATGCATGATAAGGCAGATTTTAATGGCAGGACTAGACTAGACTAAAATCAACCTTTGCAGTAACAAAAGGCAGCAGCACTGATGATGAATTATGATTACTTTTATACATTCTTCTGTTTTCTGTCCTCAGGCAATGCTGGATGTAGCTGCCAATGAAGGCTGGCTCGTTACGGCCATCAGTATCTGCAACCTGGTGCAGATGATTGTCCAGGGCCGCTGGCTGCACGACTCTTCATTACTGACGCTGCCACATGTGGAACAACAAGACCTCTATCTGTTCAGGTATACCTCACTACACCACTCACAGAGCTACAATGCCTGTACAATGATTTGTAGCTAGCTCTAGTAGATAGCTTATCTGGCTTGTTGCTCTTCCAGCTGTGATTAGACTCAGTGAACATGACATATCAGCATGTTCCATTAATGTCTGAACAGCTTCTTCACATGCCTTCTTCAAAGCTTTAAAGAGGAGCTATTATGCTCACTATCAGGTTCACACTATTATTTAAGGTTTCTGCAAGAACATGTTTACATGCTTTAATAGTCAAAAAACATTTTATTTTCCTCATACTGTCTGTAGTGGAGCCCCTGTATTAACCCTCTGTCTGAGATGCTCCATTTAAGAGTCTGTCTCTTTAAGACACCTCCCAAAAAAAAACTCAGTCTGCTCTGGTCAGCGCTTCCAGGTCTTCCTCATCTCAGTGTCTCTAACCTGTCACTGCAGCTGGAGAATAACTGGACGGAGAATAGTGGCACTTTTTATCGTGAAAAATCACAGATAAATGTTTCTTAACACAACCAGACATGTTCCAGCAGGAATACAATCAGAATACAACCGGGGAAACATTTTCAACCGCAGCAAACAAGATTACGTGTTTCCCTGACATTAGCATGTAGCTATATGTAGCAGTGAACCAACAGCTTGGAAGACAAACCAAGATCTGGGCGTCCAAGGGATTCTTCAGCAAGAAATGACTGCATCCTGATCTGCATGTGCAGGGAAAACCGCTGAATGACATCACAGGAGCTTCAGCAGCAGTGGTCAAACCAAACTGGTGTCCAGTGTTCCACCCGCACTGTACGTGGCCGACTGTTAGATCATGGCTTAAGATCCTACAAGGCTGTCAAGAAGCCCCTGATCAATGAGAGACAGAGGTTAGCCCGGCATCGTTGGGCCCAAGCACACAAGAACTGGACAGCCAGGAATTGGAAGAAGATTCTGTGGTCAGATGAGTCCAGTTTCCAGCTTTATCTTCCTCCTGCTAATGTGAGGGTACGCAGAAGGCCAGGCGAAGCATTATCTCCAGCATGTACAGTACCCACTGTCAAGCATGGTGGAGGCAGTATCATGGTTTGGGGGTGCTGCTGGTGTTGGTCATCTCACTGCCTGTGATGGCACATTGAACTCTGCCAAGTATTGTGCCATTCTCGAAACCCACATGCCCCCTTCTGCACGTGCACTGTTCTGTCGAGGTCAAAACTGGATGTTTCAACAAGATAATGCCCCTTGCCACACATCCAGGGCCAGTAGAACTGCAGGAGCACAGTATCCAGGTCTTAGAGTGGCCAGCTCAATCCCCACATATGAGACTCATTGAAAATCTGTGGTGGATTATCAAAAGGTCTGTTTCAAAGCATAAACCAAAGAATTTAGAAGAATTAAAAGCAGTAATTCAAGAAGAATGGGACAAGATTACCCCTCAACAGTGTGAAAGGCTCGTGGGGAACATGCCAGGCAGGATTAGAGCTCTACTGCGTGCTAATGGCAGGACTACTAAATATTAATTTGATGATGTGATGGTTTATTTATTTTTTGTTCAGGTTTGAACACATTCTCTGTTATTTGTTGACTTTGAGACCGTCAATGTTGAGAACTGACATATTGAAACCGTCAAGAATTTAGTTTTGTTAGTTTTTCTTGTAAACAATAAACAAAAAATATATCATTTGTATTTGTTTGTGTCTGTCTAATGCAGCCACACCTTTTGAAACACAAAAAAGATTTTTCCACAAATATTTCATGATAATATTTGAGATTGTGTAAAATTTTAAGGTGTCCGAAAACTTTTTTCCACCACTGTATATAAATGACACATAAAATGGAAAAGCATAATAGCTTCCCTTTGAGGTCTTGCTGCTGTAACAGCAAACAGGACTCTGTATTGTATGCACCATTGGCGTGTGTTTCTCGGATTTAATGTTTCCTACCATTCCCACTCTTAGCTATGGACCGCCAAACGCCATCATTTACATTCTGCAAACCTCCCACACAGGTGCAAACACACATGCAGTCACACATATAGGACCTAGTGAGTTAATGTTCAAAGCAAACAGCTGACAAAAAGTAGTTTTCCCATGCAGACACTGTATGGATTTCAAGGCCTGCATCCAGCAGTGTCGAATAATTTGGTGCAAACGCAATAGAAATGATAAGAGAGGGATGAGGAAGGAAGACCCACAGTCCCTGTGGTGAGAGACAGCAGGAGGGATGGGGTAGGATTTGTTGTGATGACCAACAGTCTCTCCTTTCCCTCTTCTTCTCCAAAGGAAATGGGCAAACAGGAAGGGGAGGAGCAATGCAGGGGGCTTCAACGGGCCAATTGAAGGACTTCCTGAGCTGATTGCTGCCTGCAACGGAAAGGAAAGTGTTTTTGCTGATATCATCGGCCACGAGTTTCAATCAAGTCAGATTGCCCAGGTAAGATATTGTTAATATTATTAATATTATCACACCAAGAATGCACTGGGAGTATAAATGTCCCTCAGAATCAGTAAAGTATGCTCTCTGGAATATGTTGATTTACTACAGAAATAATGGGAAACAAAAAAAGATAGATTGCACGGACTTTTAAAAAATGATCTTGGGAATGGACCTACTCCCACATTTAGTGCATGCAGATCACATGCTACCTCACACACACACCATTATCAGTGATGTGCCATGAGCAGTCTTGCCACTGTGGTCCCAGATACCTCCAGGATCCCCAATTACAGCTCCATTGATAGGGTTTACAGCTCCAATTTAAGTGCTAATTGCAGCAGTAATGAGAGTGTCCGGGCACGGCAGCAGGCCCTGTGGCTTCACCCAATCAGTGTCCCCGCTTTCCTCCTTCTCCACCTGTACTCCCCCTCCACCCCTACCCCCCCGCAGTGTGGCGGCCTCTCTAATTAAATAATTAGATGTGCAGCAGCGTTTCTGTCTGACTTGCCCAGGGAGAGTAATCCTCACATAAATAGCTTTTGCCGGGTGAATCAGAGAGGCTTTTCTCCTCCCAGCCCTCAATACACTGCCATACACACACACACACACACACACACACACCCACACATACACGATCTTCCACCAGTGTGTTTTTTCCTGTCACTTTCTCTGTGCCTTCATCTTTTCTATGTCTTATGTCTTCCTCATGGTGGGGCTTTTGGGTTGAGCCAAATGTTAAATTCTCCATAAAAACACTTAAAAGGCATCTAAGACCAGAGAACAGCGTCTGATAGAATGACGCAAGCTTTTATCAAACTGCAGACTTACTGTAAAGTAGCTGACAATCTGTCCATCTCACACAGACCCCTCTCAAAACACTCTTTTTCTTTTTTTCTCAGAATTTTGTACTGCCTTTTTGAGCACCACTTTCATAAGAAAATTTGAAGAAACATGGTGATTTTTCATCTCTACAGCTTTGGATTATTATTGTGCAGAGTGGGAAATTCACTTTTTGAATTTGCTACTGTAGTACTTAATTTCCCAAATTCCACCAGCCACTGAAATGATTTACTGTTTTAAATTAATGTAACATAATAATATGAAAGTGTATTCACTTATGACCACCTCAGGGTACCTTCCTCATTTCAGGACACATTCACACACTCATTTGTGATTCTTATACAAATATCAAATATTTTGTAAAAGACATACAAACAGTGAGTACAAGACAAAAAAATATTGACAGTAAGAGCCCTGCTTTCCCACCACTCTGGACAGCACACCAACAACAGTACTGATAGGTACACAGCCGGTCTGTGGCCATGTTAAAAAAAAAAAAAAAAAAAAAAAAAGAGAGATTCTGAGAATGAGGTGGAAATATTATGAGATTGAACCCGTAATTAAACTCGTAATTTATAAGAAAAAAAAGTCACATATTAAGAATAGAAAGTCGGGTAAAAGCGACAAAGCATGTACAAACAGTGTAGGGGGTTACATTTACATCTGTTTTAGCAGTACCTTAGTAATATTATGCCTTACCAACAATGATTTCAGGTGATACTATTCATTCTGTTTATTGTTTTCATTTTTCATTTATCTACACTGATCCACATGTAACAGTCTTAATCTGTGACTTTTTTTCTCCCAAAATTACAAGTTTAATCTCGTAATATTTTGATTTTATTCTCGTAGATTTACAACTATCTTCTCACAGATATATGACTTTAGTCTCGAAAGTTTTTTTTCTCTTTAACATGGCCCTAATCCTCCTTCGTAGTGCATCATATTAGTAACAAAATAAGATAAAGAGAAAAAGATTTAAACCGTTCTATACAAAGCACAACAATACATTACTCATTTAATTGATTATTTCAAATTTGGTGCATAATGGCGAATCCCCAAAAATACTATATGGTTCTTACTGTATTGGCACACAGAGGTTGTGTATGACTTTCTCATTGTCCGTCATAATCTTTTATCTGTCATTTTTATTTTCATTTTTGGATAATTACAAGACATATTTAACAGCATTTTGATTTTCACTCTTCTTTTTTTTTTTTTTTTTTAGTAAGTAATACAGAAGAAGCTTGTAGATTATGCATTTATGAGGACATGGAGAGAAAAGATGAACAGAGACACCGACTGTAAGGTCACCTTTCATGTCAACACCACACAGATCAGACCTTGCTGCCACTTGCTTGCCCCGTAATATTAGCTGACGCTAGCTGATAAACGTTATCAGTATAATTTGCTTGTCTAACATTTTCCACCACATTAATCCCTCTTTTATCAAAGGCATCACAACTTCTGGTCTTTTTAAAGAAACTTTGGACACTCAGCTGCCATTACATTTTGGAATGGTATGTAGCGATATAGCCTACCAATGCGATGGCTAAAGCCAGACTGTGTATACAGTATACATCTGCTGATCATGGCAACTGTTAAGGAACACTTAAGCAATCTATGTATTTATGCAAGATCATTACTTTGGTAAGACATATGCATGTCAGCGTGAGTTCAGGCATTTTCCCTGATCTATCAGTAATTGTCTCGTCTAATAATGCTCATATCAATTTCTTTGTCAGTTCTCTGTGACTGAAAAGGTAAGTAAACACATATGGTTTTAGTAAGTGCCGAATGACAAACTGTCTGTCACCAGAATTCGAGTCCATCACGGTCATTGTATCACTGATGATGCATGATGGACGTCACTAATACTGTCCAATACATAGGTTACCTGTGGGTCAGTATGACTTTATTTGTACACCTTTGGGTTAATTTGTAATAAGGTTCTGTGAACATAAGATGGACCAGAACTAAATGCCTATGTACAGTAGGTGATTTGAAGGATAAATACACACTAGAGTGGGAGAAATTATAGGTGTAACATGCAAGTCCTTAGTGTGAGTCTTGGACTCTGATATCTTGCACGTTGCAGTCTCATACTAGACGTCTGCATGTGTTCCTAAAAGTCTTGATCCACGCTTGATGTAAATTATTTCCAGTTTAACTGACTTGGGTAGGGTCCCATTCTTTTGCCACAAGTCTGGACTCTGTGTCAGTATGTTTGATACTTGTGTGTCTAAGTCAACTCTCCATTACCTCTGATCAAGTGCTGCAAAGTTTGAGATCCACAGATTTTTTTCTTGTTGGTGTTGAACAGTACAATAAGGATATAAATGTGAATTTTAAGTCACCATCTTCTTTCTTCCTCATCAGGCATGGTCCTTCCTGAGTCATCTCCCAGTGCTGGAGGTGGAGATGAGTGTGAAGGGCTGGTGGGAGGAGTGCCAGGAGCAGACGGAGCATCCCCTGCCAGCTGCAGGAGCTAACCTGAAGGACAAGAGCAGCTGGCTGGATGTCCATGCTGACCAGGAGTATGTCCTGCAGGTGTCACTGAGACGCATCAACCTGGGCCAGCAGAGGGTCAGTATGCCCAATACCAATACTCAACTGTCAAAATGAGAATCCTAGACATTTAGGATAACATAGTAAAAAAATACAGTAACACTAAATATAATACTGTAGAATATAATACTGTGGCAACTGTTCTCAGTGAAAAGCTCAGATACACCCACTGTACTCTACCTGCTCAGCAAACAGCAGGCAGACACAGTTAGAACATAGTGGAGCATTTAGCAGCTAAAGAGAGAAATCTTTCCCCCAGAAGTTGGTAGAGACCAAAAACAGCGCTGAAAGAGAGTGAATATTGATTTTACATTCATAAGGTGGATACCAAATAAATGATAATATTGCCCCATTACTGCTTGATGTGTAAATAAGCAACTGTTTGCTAACAAGCTCAGTCAACTCAAGAGGTGATGATATGTCACTGTTGTGGTTACACCTTGTTTCTAATGTTAGACCTAGTGCATCATAGTTGAGTGCCAAACTGTTTCACCTCCCCTGCTGGCCTCTACAGATATAACATGTGTACATGTCAAGAGTCACAAATTTCCCTCACGAGTTGGTTGAAACCAAACAGAGCTAACAGGGGAGTGAATATTTGAGCTACATTCATCGGGGACACAACACATCTAAATTAATTCTTATGTTCCATCTCCTACATTCTGATTCCTGTACTCATGTACTCTGTAGCATCCCAGTCAGTTGCTGTGTAGGAAATATAATGCTCTTATGCTGTGCCTCACTTATGTGACAGGTAGATGAGACTATATTGCTCATTACAGACCTGAAAACAGCTATGAAGCAGAGGCACTTCTCCTGTTCAATCTCACGCACTTCCATAGAATTGGTGGACTGGTTAAAGACAATCTCTCTAGCCTGCTTCGAACAACCTAGAAACTGAAATGTAGCTCTTTAGGAATACTTGTATATAAAATAGTGTCGTTGTGATACCAAAATTAGGATTTTTATACAATACCTGTCTAAATACCTCAGTACCAATACTGGAATAATATCATTGCAATAACCCAAAACATCAGGAAATAATTTGACTAAATAGAAAACTAAAAAATGTGCTGAGTAGAGCGCAGACCTCTGCCAAGGGTTGGATTTAGTTATTTATGTTCAGTCTACTTTAGTGCACTACTGTAGTGTGCAGGCTAATAATCCTGGAGGTGCCAGACTTCCAGTTCATGACATTTATGTTTTCAGGCTCAGTAAAATTGTAGTTTACTATGTTCTGTTAGGTGTCTTTGTTTTTGTTTGTTTTTACGCCTGAGTACCGGCTTTAGCCATGGCTGGAAGCACTGTCTGTATGTACACCCATCCCATTCTTGTGAACGCGATATGTCAAGAATACCTTGAGGGAATGTCTTCAAATTTGGCATAAATATTCATCTGGACTCAACGGTCAAAGGTCAAGGTCATTGTTACCTCATCTTACTCATTCTCTTAAACGCAATATCTCAAAAATGCTTGAGGGAATTTTTTTAAATTTGGCACAAACTTTCCCTTGGATTCAAGGATGAACTGATTTGAATTTGGTGGTCAAAAGTCAAAGTTCAGATCACTGGGACCGCATCTGTCACATTCTCGTGAATGCAATATCTCCAGAACACCTGGAGGAAATTTCTTCAAATTTGGCACAAACATCTACTTGGACTTAAGGATGGACTGATCAGAATTTGGTGGACAAAGATCACTGTAATTTCCTCAAATTTGGCATAAACGTCCACTTCGATTCAAGAATGAACTGATCAGAATTTGAAGGTTGAAGCTCAAGGTCACTGTGACCTCACAAAACATGTTTTTGGCCATAACTCAGGAATTCATACACTAATTATGACAAAATTTCACACAAATGTCCAACAGGATAAAATGATGAAGTCATGACTGTTTGGTCAGATACTGAATTGGTGACACTAATCTTGGGTGCCCACCTTGAAACTGTGCTGATTGTAAAGATCATCTGTGCTGTCAGGGGAAGATGTGTGTGAAGCATCCATGTTTTCACAGACATGGATATAAAATGTATGTGCAATGTGATGGGTTTGTGGAGGCAAGTAGGTGTGTTTTTGACAATTAAGTAGTGCATTTAGAACATTATGGATGATTATAATAATCAGATCAAGTTTATTGTGTTGTAGAGTTTATGTGATTTCTTTGATAGTAACATTATATTTGCAACCAGATATCAGTTAATAAACAGCATTTAGTAAGACTCGATACACCCTCTTGGCAGAGGTCTGAGCTCTAGTGAGTGAATTTTTGAGTAACAGAAACAAAAATGTACATGTTGTTATTATCATTATCAGTACCAAACGAGTGTTTCTCATCATTTATGACCTAACTGTGAATGCCTAATTTTAGCAGCTTGCAGGTTATTGTGAAGTTAACGTTACCAGTGTGAATGTTGGGTTTACATATAGAGATGTTTGCCACATTGGTCAGTTAACTAATAAGATAAGGCCAAATTAGCCCAGCAGTCAGCTTGTCATTGCCCCAACTGTTAATTGCCTTGGGAAACTCTGATAGTGAAAAAAGCTTGCTTATTACAAAATGAATCTCACTTGTTTGATTTATGTCTGGAGGGCATAAACCTGTTGCTCTTTGAACAGGTCGGCATGTCTGCCAGCGAGATGCTAACACAAGTTGGATGTGTTAGCTCCCTCGGTCTGCGTAGGCTTTAGGCATGTTTTACAGACGGGATTTATGGTCCATGGGCTTGCCCTGCCTGTTGGCTATGTCAGCCAAATAATGCCATATTTCACTTTGTGCGTCTGCATTGTCAACGAGTCGCGGACGGTTTCTCACTGTGCCTGCTGTGAGTAGAAGCAGAACACCTAAACGCAGTTCATAGGAAATATGGCTCTTTTTAAAACACTGTCATTCTGTAAGTACTGATACTAATAGCAAGGGATATAATACAGTTTTTAATGGCATGATATTATGATACCATTCTAGTACTGATATACCGTGCAACTTTAATATAAAAGACATTTAACTACATACAACTGCATAAATCATGTCTTATACAAAGTAATTAAAAAGAAGAGAATGTACTTCTGGGTCCTTTGTCTGTTACTTTAAATGAAGAACTATGATACAGTGATGTGTGACAAACAGCACAAACGCTCCGCATAAAGGCTGAGATTTCATAATCAAATCAACTTGATATGATGGTTATGTAAGTTTCTGTGGAACAGTGGTGATGTACAGTGTGTCTGTTCTTTCAGAGGAAGCAGGACAGTAAGGCCCAGGCTCCCAGGTTCCCCAAGGTGAAGGATGAAGGCTGGTTCCTGGTTGTTGGAGAGGTGGATCGCAGGGAGCTGCTTGCTGTCAAACGGGTCGGATACGTGCGCAACCGCACAGCTGTGTCTGTGGCGTTCTACACACCAGAGAAGACTGGAAGGTAAGCAGTTGCACATAAACATCCCCATACACTCCATATATAGTGGCTGAAAGGAAACACCTCAGTATGACAGTGTCGGGTCAGAGACCGTGATGTGCATCATTAGCCAGAGAAACACTTTCATTTAACAATCTAAGACCAGGCTGCAAGTTGTGATATGGTCCCTACTGGTCTAAGAACTCAAGACGTTTCACCAGAGTACAGAAGATTGTGTCTTCAGCTAGCTTCAGAAGTTTTGCCTCGTTTGGGTAGTGACCTAATCCCATAAAGAAGACCAAGACAACATCTTTGTCTCTCAATACTTTCTGACTTCTCTACTGTCTGTGGCTCTCAGCTCTAAGCTCACTGGTTCCTACTGAAGATGTAAATCTTTAGAAATGGCTCAACAAAGACAATGTTTCATTTGAAAAAAGAAACAGGTTTAGTCATTTCCTAAATAGGGCTGGGTATCATTTTAAAAAATTACAACACCAGTCCCCTTAAAGTGATACTGATACCAATAGAGTATATTTTTTCTACTTCATTCAATACCTATCATGCAATCTCACAATCCATTGCTTATTGGTCTGATGATGATAAGCCTCTGAGGACAACAGCCAATATGTAGCCAGTGTAGCCAGCTGATATCCAGGATAAGACTTCCTCTTCCGTGCACCACTCATTTTGGCTAATCTCTAAAGGCAGATATCTGTGTATGAATGCAGACACAGATTAAAAAAGCTAATATAAAGCTAACTCATCAACAGGGGATAGTGGATGGGTTCTGAGATTGCATTTTGGCCAATGCTTCTGTCCCTTCTGCTCTCCACATGGATTGTTTACCTGCTGCTCAAACATGATTGGACAATACAATACAGACTACAAAAGAAAGCCAAAATGTTTACAATACGAAAATCGTGTACAGATCCTGCATACAAATTCAAATATCTGTTTAGGCTTAGGCATCTCAGTAATCTGAACTGCCAGCTCTGCCAAACAGACCGCACTGGACTTCACCACACTACAGACTGTATGGGTTGTTGTTGCTGTGGTTGTGGGCCAATCACATGTTGCGTTAAAATTTAAGTAAAACCATACAAATAGTCATCTTTTTTTTCTTTATCTGGGTACAAAAAGGATTGGACGCAGGTATTATTTGACTAGAGAAGTTTCGATACTACTTGCTACTGGGTTATTTCAGTCGATTCTTAAAGGTATCAAGTACCGATATCCAGCCCTATTACTAAAACAGCTTCCTCTGTAGCTTTTAGCAAACCTTTTTCTTTGGTGCTGTAGTGAGTACTTTGGGCAGCAGAACAATGTGTGTGAGGTAGAGTCAAATAGGATTTATTGACAATAAGAAGATACAGAGTATCAATAGAGTTATCCTTGAACCAAACAGAAGGAAATAACTTTTTTTACCGTGCTGAGGCTCTGGAGAAGCTAAAAAATGAATCAAAGTTTTGTATGGAACAAACACAAACTGCAGGTAACTGTATTTCAACAAAACTACCATTGCTATCAGAAAAATACCATAACAACAACAAGCCCTGTGTGTCCATGCTTGTGTTCTTACTGCTGATCCATGTACCGTCTGGTTTCAGGTGTATCTACACACTGTACCTGATGAGTGACAGCTACCTGGGTCTGGACCAACAGTACGAGATCCACCTGAATGTAACACCTGCCAGCATTGCTGCTCAGGTCAACACAGAGGTGTCTGACTCAGTGACTAAGCTGTCCCTCACCTGAAGAGCAACACACGAGTGGGATCAATGTGAAACACAAGTGACTGTGTTAAAGGGTTTTTCTGTTGTGTCACTGCTCGGTGATGATCAGTGATTCCATTGATTGTTCATGGTGACAGTTTGGAATTTACTATTTTGCTTTACCCACTTTGTATCAGCTTCACTTAACCTACTTCTGCTTCAGTTTGTAATTTCTAAGCGAACTTCACCTCTTGCTTAAAACTTGTATTGTGAATGCATTGCATTCTGGTTAACTGAGACTGCTGTTAGCACAAAAACAATAAATTTGTGCCTATTCTATGAATTTCTTTGATCATTTAAAATCAGTGTGACATGGAAGGTATATAAAAAAATCTTGGGATTCTTTCAAAGAGAAGTTTTAGTGTACTAATTTAACACTGCATTACATCAGCAACTTTCAAGTGTCTTATGCTTTGGCCACACCTTAATCAATGATGTCACAGCAGGTGTTTATCATCTGACAAGTGCTGCAAAATACCATCACTGATGGACAACAGTTTGTTCCCATTTCAAAAGTGTCTCCCTCAAAGTCAGTTTTTCTAGACCAAATACATTATAATTGGGTAACAAGGCTGTACTATTCCACATGTGGCCCTGAAATAAAGCTTTCTTTTGCCAAAAGTTCTGTGTCTAAAAATTATATGAAAGCTGGTCACTTGTCTCACTCAATACATTTACATGACATTACAGAAAATCGGTTTATTGTGTTAGTCCGATTGAAAATGGACTTTCATAATACATGTTAACATGTTAGTCTGACTGAAATTGTACTAAGTCAAATTTCTCAAAGTCAGACTAACACACCCAGATAATGTGACTGGGAGTCAAATTACTCCTGCATGTATGCAGTCAATGGGACCCAAACTGGCCGAGGTGTTCTGCGCATGCTCCACATTTTCCGCCCCAAGCTTGGACCTAGAAGTCAAATAGCATTAAATGGTTAACAGAAGAAGAAGCCGGTAACAACATGGCAAAATCTACATCCAGAGCTGTGCATTTTTGGACAGACAAGGAGACACAATTCATGCTGTGTAAGCTGAAAGAGTTAAATATTATAAAATACACGGATGGGATGCTGCTAGCGAACCGTAACTAACTTGTTTGTCTAATGTTTGGTATGTGACGTAATAGGTCAACCAGAAAATGGTCCAATACTAACAAGGAAAGGAGGCATATCGCCACCTATCGTAGCAGAGTCGGGCATACTTTGGTCAATAAACTGATTCTGATTAAATGGTCGAGTCGAGCTATTACTGTAACTCGACTTAACTGCATGTAAACGCACACACATTCAGACAGCCTCTCCTCGTAGGCATTGATGGTGTTTCACTTGGTTGTGCACACATATACTGGCAGAAGTAGTTGTGTGAAGGATTAAAGGAAGAGAGCTTAAGACAGAAGTTCAGATCCCATATACTTTTCCCCCCTGCACTATCACACGCAGCCAGTGGTTGTATAAAGTGGGAAATTGGCCAGGTATATGTCTGGAACCTCTATTCCAAGGGTTTGGCCAATCTAAAGATTTTCAAACTGGTTTGATATTAAGCCAAACACCGGGCTGGACCAGCATACTGAATTTTACCACTAGATCTAGTCACATTTGACTCAGCTGCTGCTCCCAAGTGGAACATGACGTTGTGTCCCAACAGGGAGTGTCCACATATCGCTTTGCATCACATCACAAAACATCAAAGCTCTCTGTCCAGGCTGAAACCACTAAGTATGCACTTCGTTTGTTTTCCCAAGAGACTAACTCTTCCAAGTCTCCTCTCGTCACTCCAAGAAACACGTGAATTTTCTTATAAACAAACGCAGCATGGCGCTTGGCTCCCTTCTCACCTCTACTGAAATGTGATCTCCTCCATGTTGCAGGTGCTCTGCTCACAGCCTGTCAGACACTAGTGGCTCTGTTCGTCCTTTTGTAGACAAACATAATATTATGTTCATTATGTTGTCAGATTGCTGGAATTTGCACCATGACGTCATCAGCACAGGTCTCTGATGTCAACTTTTTTGAAATTTACCAGAACCTGTGACAATGACAAATGCTGGTTCAGCCGTTTTGCCAACACATTCTCACTCCAATCTCGTCATATATCGATGTTTGGTCATGGACTTTCCACATCAAGATATGACATGCAAGGTACCCTGGGTATGTTGGTTATTGACATTCTGGGACTCTGTGTTAACGTCAGCCTGTTACATGCATTGTGTCTCTTCAAAATACACTATGTTTTCACAGGACATGGACAGTTACATGGACTTTCAAAATAAACGTGCTATGTTGGTGTTGGTACAGCACTGCAAATTGACTTTTTTTTTCTTTCCTTTAACAACAAATGCATGTGGTCACATTTACCCTACACACACACGTGGTTGGGTTTGAAAAAAATTAACAGGGTTTGGCTTTGCAATCACACGGTAAGCAAACACCAGCCTCCTGGGTGGAAGTCAGTGGTTGTAGGACCTATCTGCCGCCCTTCACATCCATCCTATTCAGACTTTTGCCGCCTTAACTTACATTGTTGTCGGGCCACATATTCCCCTGACACCACCGGGCGCCATTACACAATAACGGCAACCAGCAGCATGTCATGCTGATCTGAAAGGATGTCTTTTTTCGTTGGTGTCTGACACTGGAAGTCACTGCCCAAGCACTGGTATTTGACGACTTTGGAGTGAGACTGGGTTGGTTTTACATATAATCAAACCGGTTTGAGCTTGTACCCCAAACTGGATCGGCAAATGCATAAACCAACCCAACTCTACCCTTTCTCCTGACTCTGCCACTGGATATGAGGTTTCAGACACTGTTGGATGATCCAACAGCTTATGGTTGTGAATTGTCAGAACTATGCTAAGTTGAACTTTGGGTAGGCTTTTCTAATTTGGGGAGAGGGCACAGCTTCAGTCGTCCAGCTTCGACACCTCAAAAGACCATGCTTTCATTAGCCCCATCCATTGAAGGCTACAGACCTGGGGACTTATACCAGTGGAACATTCACCACCATTCTGTATGCCACTGTAGTTTGTTAGGGGCAGACTGAGCTCTGCAACATAGATAAAAAAAATCAATTCCAGTCAACATCCAATATGTAACACTAGCTACTAGAGTCATGTCAACAAGTTACCTGTTCCCTTTCATTGACTGAGAAGTTCCACAAAACTGACAGAAAATACACAAGTTGCCAATATAATCAATAAACGTTCACCATATTCAGTGTTTCCACCCTGTGCATTCAAATCACAAGCCTCTCTGGTTCTGTAAGACAGCCTACATATACTCCTACTGGGCTTTCACCAGCACTTTAATATTACTATAATATTGCTGAATATTGTGTTATGAAAATATATATCAAGAATTGAGATGTGGTCAGAATGCAACATACTTCACACATTCAACTTAACAGATAATAATACAGCAGCATTTATAGATATGTGAACATGAGCTAATTCAATTTAAAACAAGCACTGTGGCCTTATGGGAAAACAGCCAGGGGTAAATATATGATGAGACAGTGAGTAGTAAATGGCTCAGCATTAGATCATTTTAAACAGAAACAGCACCTCAGCCCAACCCATGTTGTAATAAAAGGGTTAGTGTTAGGGTCAAGTGCTACAAGAAGCCTTTGGTTCTTGTGACACAATATACAAAAGTGAGCTTACCAGACATCTGTAGCCTGCTCCTCATTTCTGCTTGAGGCTAGCAGCTCAAGCCTCCATTAGCTAGTACAAACAGAACACACCTGGAAAACCAACCAAACTGTCAGTGGTCGAGTTGCATTGTGGGTCATGTAGGTGCCAGGTTTTGAGAAGGAAGAAGAATGTGTGGAATGAAAAAGAGAATATCTCTGGTTCTGCTGTTTCACTTTTGATCCTTTTTATGACTTGGCACTGGCAACAGTGGAACATTCTCATGAATGGGATATCTCAAAAACGCATTAAGGGAGTTTCATCAAATTCAGCACAAATGTCCATTTGGACTCAAGGATGAACCCAATTAGATACGGATAGTCAAAGGTCCAAGATCATGGTCACTGTGACCCTGTCCTTCTCATTCTTTTCAATGTAATATCTCAAGAACACCTTGTGGGAATTTCTTCAATTTGGCACAAGCGTCCACTTGGACTCAAGCATGAACTGAGTAAATTGTGTTGGCCAAAGGTCAAGGTCACTGTGACCTCGTGTATGTCTCACTCTTGTGAGTGTGACATCTCAAGAATGCCTTTAGGGAATTTCCTTTAATTTGGCGCAAACGTCCACTTGAATTTAAGGATGAACTGATTTTGGTGGTCAAAGATCAAATGTCAAGGTGGCTATAGCGTCTCAAAACACATTTTGGCCGTAACTCTATAATACAACAACTTGACTGGTTTGTGGAGGCATACTACCATGAGGAAGTGATACTAGTTTAAAACTGTCCATTGTTAGTCCAACAATATTATACTTATACAATGTTAAATCAGTGGAGTACTCTTCTAAGGTTAAAACTTTTTTAAATGGTTATTAAAGATCCTGGTTACGCTGGCTACGGCTCATAAACGGTGGTTAAAGTTAGGCAGCTGAAACACTTGGTTAGAATGAAGGAGAGATCATGGTTATGAATGAATGATCTTTATTGTCATTGCACATGAGCAACGAAATTTGTTTCAGTTTCAGCCCGTCCAAACAGGAGCGGGGAGAACTGTGGGTCGTATGGCTGAAAAGAAAAACAAGTTATTTTAGGCCTGAGACAAAATCCAAACTTCAGCCTCTGGCATTAAAGTCTGATGTCCTACACACCCATCTACAGCACCACCGTGTCTCCACACCCTTACATCTGCCTCAATACATAATGGCCGCACTGCTTCCTGTAAAGGCCTTTCTTCAGAGCAGACATTTTGTCTGGTTAGAGCAGCAAAAGCACAGGTGTTACTAATAACATTATGGATGGCTTTGTTCTATTCAAGTGTCCCAGTAAGCCATGACAGTGAGTGTGACAGTGAGCCAGCATGCACAGAACCAGGAGCCTGAAACTGGAGCAGCTTAATGGAATTCAGCCACCATTCATTAGATTTTACACCTGTGCTTCTGCTACTGTGTCATGTCAACAAGTCTTGTGTGAAAAAGGCCTGTTGGCACTGAACGTTGTCATCGCTGTGTTCAGTGGTAGCAGCAGAGTCTTCAATATGAACAAAATATTACTGGGATACACACTAATAGAGGCCAAGTCCCTTTTCCAGTGTCACTATAGGACCTTAATTTGGAAAAAATATGTATGGTAGTCAACAGTTAGACAAATCATTTTTTTATCCTGTTTGAATTGTGTTATGAGTTACACATATGATGTTTGTCAATTTAGAACAAAATGTTTCAAGTCAAGAAAGTCGCAGTTCTTTGTAGGTTTGTCATAGTACGATTTAGTTTAGTGTGAATCCACTCAGTGAACTATATCTCTCGACTCACATTTACATCACCAACACCGGCTAGCTAGCTAGATAACTCAGCTATTTTCAGTGCACAAATGTAACATTGTCTAATCCTGATGTGTTTTTACCCCCAAAATGAGTTGTGGGCTCACGTTACTGTCTTTAAGAGGCGGCGGCACGCTTTTACAGACTAGCATGACGATAGGTAAGATGGTGTCTTGTGAAACTAGATAACCATGTCAGCATAGCCTGTTTAGAAGGGGGATAAATAACGCTCCAGTGTTAGGTTAAATTTTGCAGCAAAAACAACTTGCATGGCAAATTTCATAGGGGTCCCTTGAATTCTCTCCTCAATATATCTCAGTGAAAATGGGTTCTGTGGGTACGCTTCAGCACCGTAACAGAACTCCTGAATTTCAGTTATGGCTTTTGGTTTGGTGTGCCACCCCAAGATATTCAGTGGCTCCATCTGGCCACCCCTATAAAAAATTTCTTGGTTGCCACTGCCAGTGTGGTTTACTGGTGGGCAAGGGACTTTCCCTCTCTGTGGGATGATGGGTAGTTTTTAACAAGCTAACGTTATAGTGTAAGAAACATACAGGAATGGCTTAAGGAAAATTATAATGAAACGTTAATGACTCAGCCACCAGGATTGTGTGATACAGCATCAGTTCTATTACACCTTTGGGATGAAGTCAGATATGCCGAAAGGATCTGTGTCTTTAAGAGTTAACCACATTGACACAAGTAAAGTTCATCATTCAGTTTCATTAAAAAAACATTTTTTGAGAAGTCCTGATAATCAAACAGAAGCCAACAGAGATAGTTTGTGCTTGTGTTTACTGTCTGTACATTTGATTTGATGTTTTAAACCACATGTAGATTACGGCACAATGAAGCCAAGTTGGAGTTAATCAAGGGCTGAATGTTTGACTGTGTCACGTTTGATTTGCCTGTATACATTTAAAAAGCTGGGCTCTAATCCACTTCTCATGTTGGTGCTCATTAATAAACTTCAGAGAAAAGCTGAATCACTGTCTCCACTGGGTTCCAACAAGGAAAAAAAAAAAAAAAAATTTAACTGAGTCGGGGCTGGAATAAGGGAACCGGAAAATTCCAAAGATCCCTCCAAGTCAGATTAGCAGCAGATAGCAACAATAGGACACAGAGGTCACATCCCCTGCAATACTGGTGAGAATTTTGGAGGTTTGTTGACCTGAGGAGGATTTGATATTCTATGATTATACCCACATTGTAGGATCTTTAGGACATATTCTGTTTTTTTACCAAACATGTTAAAATTTGACACAATAAAGGGATGCTGTATTTTTCACAGTCACATATGTGGCAACAGCATGAAACAGCATGTGGGAGACAACATTTACCAAGAAAAGATAATAATAAATTGTCTAATTTGGATAATTATTATTATTATTTTAATTCCCAGACAGCATTTTTTCGATGGTTAGTCAGAGATTTCTTTGTGGGTTGAGATCCACGGGAGAGAATCTGAATTTATGACCCCAGTATTTGAAGAATCCAGGCTATGCCCCTCAGCAGCACAAATGTAATTCCTATCAGATTTGTTTCCTTGTGTGAACGTAACCCAAACAAATCTGAAAATACCAAAAGCCAAATTCCATTTGTTGTTTTACCCTGCTTACATGTTGTTGAAACTGTATCTGACCAAACTACAGTTGCCAACGTCAACCCCCCCCCCGATCCCTCTCACTCTCTGTGTAATGTGTTCAGTTTTTCCAGGCTGAAATACATGATCCCAGATTTGCTGTGTGGCAAAATGATTAAAGACAAATTAATTCAGGAATATGCAACATATTAACACAAAATTGAAATAATGAAGATCTTCAGACTGGAATTTGCCACAGGGATCCTCTTCAGGACGAGACTTTAAGGCCAGGTAATAAAGCAAGACTCACATTATGTCTGATGTTGTGTTTTAGACGTGCATATTTCCAAATACATGTTCAATGAGCACAAACCTGTTACACATATGAAGACTAAAGCTTTAAGGACCTCTTGATTTTGGGGCCCAAAGCTGGTTTACTAAGCAGGCAACGACCCCTCTGAGCCCTAGAGGCCCACAGGCAGTACCTTTTGTGGCAATTCATTGACTGCAAATTTTGTTGGAAATTTGCTGCATTTAAACACAATAAAAACACACCAGTACTGCTGTTTGTTTTTACCTCGTCTTGACTCTGTTTTTTAAAGAGGCCCTGTGTCATAATTAGGAGCTTTAATGATACATTTTATATTATGCTTACCTACATGCTGCATAGTCTTAAACAAATCTGCGTTTAATCTGTGGCTGCAGCTAATAATTAATTTCATTTAGGATTACTCTAATTATTTTGTAATTAAAGTGATTTTTGTTCATATAAACATCAGAAAACATTAAAAGAAATGCATAACAAAATATCCTACAAGGTGACGTCATTAAATGTCTTTTGTCCAATCAAAAGCCATAAATTTTACTTTAATGCAAGTTTTAGAGAAGCAGGAAATTCACGCAATTATGAACCTGGAATAATAATAGCATAACAATGTATAGCAACACTTACATGTTGTGTCACATTATCTGTTTAAGAAAATCTGTTTATCGCAGAGGCCCAAACGGAACTTTCTGGGTGTTGTCAAGTATTTTAATTATAAATAATTTAAGCATCACACAGAGTAACTTTTGTATATCAGTAATACATATTAATGTACCAGTTTGTAGTGAAACCTTTGTTAGAATATGTCTTCTTCTGTGATATTAATAAATAACAGTGAAGCCTTGATCTTTTAACAATAAGCTATATTACCATCCTGTTGTGATATCTGGGCTGAAGTCCTTCCTGACTGCACGGAGACTTAATGACATGGAGTATTTTGGATCGTCATATTTTCCACAGTCGCAGTCTAATTACCAGTACATTTGGAGTTGAAGCGAAGGTTAAACCAGCGTCAACCATTTCGTGCGCCTCCGGCACCCCGGATGATTTCCTCACCGCACGCTGGATCCCATTACCGAGCGGCCGCAGTCAGACAGGGAGAGAGAGCCATGACGGCCTGTGCCCGCTCTATCACCATCATCATCCTCATGTCCTACATGGGTTGGAAAAGGACAGCAGCCCAGAATGTCAGCTTTCCAAACAGCATGAAAACTATTTAACACTTCCAATGATATGGTGAATTATGATGGCACTGGAATTATAATGCGTTCATAATTCCCTATGATCACATTAATACAGTTAGGCTACTGTGTAAAGGTCGACCAGGAAATTAAAGTTAAAGTTAAGTTTAATAAACCAGAACCACACAGAAACTCATCTCGGTGCTGTCTAGGTAAAGTCATGAGCTGAGGTTGCAGATGCAGAAGGGTTCAGACAGTAGCGCTGCTCTAAACACCATGTGGCCTTATGGCATCTCTACTAATGTCCAGTAGTCTATTGTTGGCCTGTATGGTTTAATGTTGTGCTGGCATACAGCCTGGTTCATCAGTAAAATTTAGACCTGTATTTATTTCCTTTGTGGAAACAAGACAATACGGGCCATATTCTGTGTTAGTGGGCCTAATTTGTGATTTAAAAATATTACAAAGAAATTGAAAATGAACCTTTGCTCACTCCTCTGTGCAGAACATCACGAAAACTTCATGTGTTGTGCTGTAGTCTTATATTTTCAGTTTCCAATCTGATAAGGGACTGTTCTTTACTCAGGGGGGTGGCTGGGGTGTGACTTTTCTTTCTTTCTTTCTTTTTTTTAACCCTCCCCAAAGCAACAAATACTTTGCCTTGAGCCTCCCCGTGTGTATGGTGGAAAATACATGACCCTTCTTCCACTATAAATCAGTTATTGAATATTTAAAATGCACCCTTTGATATATGAAAGTTTAAAGTTGAAGATGAAATTCCGCAGTTTAAAAAAGCCTTGGTTTTTCACTTTTGTCGCACATGCTGGTTAGTTCATGCAAATGATTTATTTTTGTCCAAATTTTAAACAAGATGTACAATAAAGTGATTTTAATTAAATATCACTATTTAAAGCTCAGATTTGGTTATATGATTGTTTGTTGTTGTTTGCAAGCGTTCCTTGCACATGATGGATTGTCAAAAATCTGAAAATCCAACAATAATTTACAGTTTCTGGCTGTAATGATGCAGTTTTTAAAGGAAGATATTTAAAGGCAGATTTCTGAAGAGCACATACAGGCAGGTTTTCTTTAAAAACAAATACTTTGTTGTTTTCTTTAAAAAACAGATTTAAAAAAAAAAAAAAAAAAAAGTCCCTCCCCAGTGCTTAAAAAATGATTTGACATGCCTATCACTTTTTGCACTACCCTTCCCCCTCGTAAGTAACGAACAGTCCCTAAAACGAACAAGTGTTTAGTTATGTAGGCTAAATCTGTTGGACTTTTCCTCTACAAAGAGTTTGAAAACAATTGCCACAGTATTTCAGATGCAGAGGACGTATAGCTAAGTGTAGCCTATGTGTCATATGGGCCATAAACAGGCTACATAGCCTACTAAATAGACCGCAGCACTGCTGAACAGTTCATGGTGAAATATGTTCGGGATTTTATATTCTCTGCACAGGTTTAAGATGCCCCTGCCTCCACAGGTATACCCTACAATTCTGGCTTAATGTATGTAAAAAAAAAAGTGGCTGCTGCAGCAGTAAACATCCCCACGTTATGTTATATAAGTCAATGTGTATTGAAATTAAATTAAATTAAATGAAAGACAATCCCACAGATTGTTAAATGTCTTTAAAGCAATCTCATGTAAATACGTGTTTTTGTTGATAGGCAATAAACCTTTTAAAATAACATTTCTTAAAAGAAGATGCACAGTTTTCTCCCAGAAGAGAGTGAGCGGACTCAGGGGGGATTTTCAATCCAATTCGTGGCAGAAGTGAACATTTTCAAGAGCCAATCCCCGTTCCTCTTGGAGCGCGTCATTATAAGATGTAGCCAATAGAAAGGCAAACAGGGTATCCAATCGTCCAATCGGAGCGGAGTTGCCTGCAGGGGGCGGGTCTTCGAGCCTGCAGCACCGAGGAGGCTCTGGATGCGCTGCTATCCATAACATCACATAGGATGGAAGATATGCGAATGCTAGGGTTTTTGGAGATTCTTCGTGGACACTTTGAAGCCCAACAGGCGTCCATTTAGCCACCTGTCCTCTGTATCTGCGCTGAGGTAAGCGAGCAAGCACCTGTAGACGTGTAGCTAAATGTTAATTTAAAAATACAGTCACTGCATTTTTGTAGAAAGATTCAAACAAGTGTCATTTTAGTTTCAGCGTGCTGTTAGTAGACAGACACAAATGATGCGTCACCTAAAATGTCAGTGCCAATAAAGTCTACCTTCCATATGTTTCATCCCACAGGGCCAAGGGTCCCCTCCGGTGTCACAGTGCATTTGAACATCAGGTAAGGTTACCATGGACCCAAGTCAGCGGTGAGCCCTCCAATGGGCTGACCAAAGCGCCACTACAAACCTCAGAAATCCAGGAATTAGTCGTGTCCTGCTCGTCGCCAACGTTCGAACACCTGGAAATATGGGAATGTGTTGACTAACCAGCAGCTGTGGATTTTAGGCCGAGCGGAGGGACAAACCTGACTCTGATGTGTGGAGACGCTGCAGCTCCATTCCTGTGCTATGAGACACCTGGACACCGAGTGACCGCAGCGGGACTGAGAGCGGAAGAGTAGTCGGTGACACAGAGACGACAACATGAAGGAGAAATCTAAAAATGCCGCCCGGACTCGACGGGAAAAGGAAAATAGTGAATTTTATGAACTAGCTAAACTCTTGCCACTGCCGTCCGCCATCACCTCCCAGCTGGATAAAGCCTCAATCATCCGGCTCACAACAAGCTACCTGAAAATGAGAATAGTCTTTCCTGAAGGTAAGAGAGCAGAATTTAAACAGTGTGAATGAAATAATACAAAATAAATAAATAAAATAAAATGTAGCAACAACAACAACAACAATAATAATAGGGCCCTAATAATGTTACAGTATAACCCCCTAAATAATAATTATAAAAAACTAAACAATTATATTAGAGCTGTTATTATAGATATAATTATGTGTAAGAAATAAGCTCCTATGGCATTCATCTTCTTTTTACTATAACTTTGGTTGGTAGCCTATTTTTACTAATACTATTACAATTATCCTTTTAGTGGAACAGGCTATTTATTGGGATAGGTTTTTAGTTTTTTTAGTGGGATGGGTTTTTTATTAGGCTATTCTTTATTATTTTCTTATTACTTTTGTCCTTTTTGATAAGTAAATGTAATTTGCTGTTTGTTAATTTGTAACTCAACTTTTTTCTATCATTCTACCGGAATGAAAAGTTATATTGTCTTCATTTCAAATATCTGACTGGCAGACTTATCAAATAATAATAATTGTAAGTAAATAAAGAAAGAAATTCGTTGTATAAATGTCAATAGGCGTTTTTTTTTTTTTTATTTTGTTCTCATCGTCCACGTCATACATTGTCAACTGTTTGAGCGTCACTCCCGAGGAAATATACAGCCTATAGGCGATTATAAACGGAGAAAATATACACTCGTGCGCACATTTTTAATGATGATTTTTTTCATTTTATTTTTTATTTTATTGCATTTTATTTTTTACAGCTTCAGCACATTATTTTTGGTGTAGCCCTCTATATTCGTCCTGATGGTCCACTATTAAACCATCTTTCCCTGCAGTTGCAGTCAGATCTGTCTTATCGCGGTGATACTGAAACAGAATAAAATATCCTGATATGACATTCTCCACAGTTTATCCTATGAGTAAATGAGTGTATTGAGTGAGCAGCAGAAGTCTCTTGTGTCCCTCAGTCCGTCTGTCCGTGTCCCCAGCCGGAAGGGCTGTGGTTTCTCTCCGGGGCCCCTGGCGGCCCCTGCCAGCAGATTAGATGTGATGAGGCTCCATCCTGCGTGACTGCTGCAGAGCCGCGGATATTAGTATGATCTGCACGTGTGATCCCTCAACATATGGAGCTCCTTGTAACAGTAAAGCAGGCTGTGGTGGTAGGAAGGTGGAGTGACAAAGAAAACACAAAGGAAACACGGATGCTGCTAAGATCTGTGTTTTTACACTCAGAGTGCCAAGCAGCTAAATCCTGCTGTGACGGGAGACTTGGACTAAATAAGACCCATCATTATAAGATCTGCAGGATTTATTTTCTAATACTACGCAATCACTGTCAAATTAGAGGTAAAAAAAAAAAAGAAGAAGAAGCAGAGGAAAGAAGCAAGATAGATGATCTGAATGTAATCCATTCATGTTAGTGCACACTGTTGGTCCTCAAGCTAAAATTCATTCCAGCAATCCAGGTTGCAAAGTACTTTAGCTTTATCACTGTGCATTTCAAATTATTAAAATGAATTCATTAAAACATTAGCTAAGAGATAAGAAAAGTGCTTGAGCCAAGTGTAAATGTTGTTACATGTGCTATTATGCACAAGAAACTCAGGCAGGCAGATCCGGGTCAACTTGAAATCAGCTGTTGTTATTTGTGTTGCTTGAGCCCATAAAACTTGCAGTGACAATGAGACAAATACTGCAAATTGTTATACATATACTGTATAAAGCAAAATGTAGGGTTGTTGAAGGACACCTCTTATTATTGAACCACATGATTCCATAAAACAGCACCATGAGCTTGACATATTTAGAGTAAAATTAGGATTAATCAGAATGATGAAAAGGACGGTCACTGAGTCAGATTTCTTTCTGTCAAGATATTGTGACATACGACTCTGTTGCATCTTAACCACACCAAATATTGTTAAACGATTCCAAAGCTCTATAAGGCCAACGAAGAGCACTTGACTGTTTTGCATTAATGACAGCAAAAACAGTGATATCCTCTCTCAGGGACTGTGAGGCACAGCTCTCAGTAACACCAGTTGCCTCCATTCTGCATGACTGGAAGATGTCTGGCTGTCATACTGTGCTGTTTCACATGTGTGGCAACGTAAGCATGCTAGAGAAGCTCTCTGAATAATTTAAGGGACAATCTCGCTCATGCAGGCTGCAGGGTTTTTACTCCTCTGTCCTTCACAGACCATGTTGTGTTTTCCCCATTAAATCACCTCTGCTGTTTAAAGGCCGGACCTCTTCACTCAGGCTTCTCACACCTTTTTACTCCAAACCCCCCCCCCCTTCCACACACATACACACACATGCACACACTCCACCAGGAGCCACATGTGATGATTTAGTTGTGAAGAAGCATCTGAGAGGGCTGGAGGGGTTTTACATAAGTGGGGAGAAGAAAAGCTAAAAGTGGTCTTAATTTTGAGTGTACAAAAGGACTACCTTTTTGTGGGATGTGTTTGTGGGGGGTGGGGGAGATTATTTATGACACTCAGAGTGGTCACTACATGACCTTTGACCTTAGCTATGTTGTCCATTCTGGGTTAAATTACTTGACACCACAAATATCTTGAGCCCTGAAAGAGATGGAATCAGAGAGGAGGATAAAGTCGCTTATTATTATTATTTAAAAAAAAATCTTATTCACTGTTTGTTTATTAATCAAACAACCATTGACATCATGTTTACTGTGACTAATATAACTCCAATCTTATTATTGTTCATTTATAGGCTAGTAGATGAAAACATCATAACCATATAACAAAATACAAACAATGTTATAAGGATGAAGATAACGGTGTGTTATGCTGTCAGTGTTTTAACCGCATCTCTCAGTGTTCCCCTCAGTGTTCCTCCGCAGATGGTCTCGTTGGTTTGAAGTTGGGACTATCGCGTGCGGCGGGGTTTTTCTTGGAAGATGCGCTATGTGGCCGCTGTTCAAAATGAGATATCGACATGGCTCAACTGAGATAGTTTATTATTCCACACGGAGCTGTTTTGCTCAGTTTTGATTGGCTGAGTGTTCTTAACACTTCAAAACCTGCCACTGTCACTGTGACTGTCAAAAGACTTAGTTCCAATAAATACGAATGAGTTTAGGTGACCTCAGTAACATGTTTAAAACTCCACACCTTTTATATCATTTTTATTTTTTACTATTATTATGTATCGTAATTTATTTACGAAACATAATCATGGAGATTAGTTTAATACTGCGCTGCTGCTGATGTGACCGGACTGATTTCAGCGCCATAGTGTTGAATTCTAAACTCCAACGCCAAATCAATAATGCTCTCACGGTGTCATCGGTTTAGGCTACGAAATGTATTTAGTTATTTATGTATTCATTAGTGATTTAAAATGATTCTTCCAAATGGATTTCTTTCGATTAAGATTCATTTTTTCTACAGGCTAAAATCACCCCCAGTGGTCCCAGCCTGGGGTCCTAAAATAAAAGAAATCGGAGAGACAGATGATGAAGGAAGAAAAATGAGGAGTTTGTGTTTTTTTGTTTTTAATTTTCTCTTATTTCTGCATTTGATTTTCGTTCCCGTGAAACACTGGATACTTTCAGGCCTCTCAATCCGTCAGATTGGCTTGACGGATTGAGTTTCAGTTTGCGTCTATATAATAATACGCGGGTCATGTGTAGACGTCACTCTTTTAAGATAAACAAGCAAAAAGTCTGGGAACAATAATAATAATAATGATAATAATAATAATAATAATAATAATAATAATAATAATAAGATTAAGAAGAAGAAGAAGAAATCAAAATAGAGCTAGGCTCGTTGGTAAATTAAGTGGTTAAATGAAGTCTCACTTCTGGTCTGAAAGACAGGGGTAAAAGAAAATATGTGTATAACATCTTGTGTGTGTGTGTGTGTGCGTTTCAAATGAAGCAATAAGTTGGATGAAATTTAAATTCGGAGTGGAAGACTGCTGACTTCAGAAGCTTTCGTTAACTCAGTGTCTTTAAACAAACTTCACAGTTAAACTCCTACACTACTGCATAGGCAGACGAGCTCTGCGTTCAGTTCAGGTTCGCAGGTGATTCGTTCGTTACCTGCAGCGGGTCAAGTGCAGCAGCCCTACACCAGTCTACCACGCAGATGGGCCCAGTGTCCACACTGGTTTTGTTTAGATTCCCCACATTAGGCCCGCTGCCCTCAGCCGAACACTGAACCCATCTTTTGTGATGAGCCTCTGCAATAATTACTGTCTGTGGACATAATATCACCGCACAGCTGTAGAGCTCATGCCTCAGTAGTTCTTTATAAACACCGTGAAGTACAAATTCCCTTCTGTGGGATCCAAATGTACATTTCTATCACCTACTGCTTGTCGCCGTTTTTTTTTTACGAAATGTGTTATTTGCACCTTCCTGTAGGCCTACCATAAGTCCTTTAATTTTCTTAAAGTTTAGGATGTGTTTTTTTTAACCACTCAAATAGCTAGAAATGAACCTCGTCAGTGATTATTACATATTATCATGTCAATTTTTTTCTGGCGATTAGGTTTGACCCGTTTTTTCTTGTTTCAACAAAAGCACAGCCCTACTACAGTTTTAAATACTAACAATTATAGCAATTGTTATTATTATTATTATTATTATTATTATTATTATTATTATGACTAACTTACTACTATTACTAGTAGTATACTTATTTTTAATAAGGGCCTACAGGACTTGTGTGAAGACTAGCTAATTGAATGGGACCAACAGCTTTAACAGACTCCTCTGAGGCAGATGATAAAATCACTGTTGTAACTAAAGGAATCATTACTGAATGATTTTCTTATAGCGGCGTTCAAAGACTGTCTTAATACTTCTTTTTTCTGTTTGAAGTGGGAGCCAGTGATTTCTCCCCACTTGTGGGTGTTTTGGGGCTAATTTGATGGCGTCTTTTGATGCGATGGTGCAGTCCATATTAGCTCCATATGAAGCGGAGAGGCGGCGGGCCGCTGTGATCCTCACACGCCGCCTGTTTATTCTGCAGAGCGGGATTTGCATGTGAATAGAGATCGCTGCTGCTCGGACTCCTGTTTGCTCTGTCCGCCGTGGCTCTGTGCCTCACACCATCTGACGTGATCTTCTTACGACTGTTGTGAAGGCTTTATCTATACATTTACTTCCTGCAGCATTTGCGGTGATGCGATAAAAGTCCGAGTGTAATTTTAGGTTTGGTGTTTGGTAGAGCTTCAGGCTGCAGACCATGAACTCAACACACTGATTCGCGTTGGGTTGATTTTTGACTTATGATGGTCGCTGCTGCAGTTTAATGATCATTAGCAGTACTAATTGTAAACCAACAGGCCCTTTGATTTAACCACATTTCCCCCTGCAGACACTATTATACCCACAGTGTGAACAGTACCGGTTTATTTAGAATCAAAATTAGCTTTATTGGCCAATTATGTGTATACACACACACACACACACACACACACACACACACACACACGCACACACATAAAGAATTTGACTCCGTTTTTTTGTTTGTTTAGTTTTTTTGTTCTTTGCATTGCTCTCAGTGTACAGAAAACAAGGACACAGAAACAAACATAACAGCTTAGAACAAGGGCAGGGGAAGGCAGGGAATAGACAAGACGACTATGTGAAAAAAATTATGTTTAAATATACATGTAAAACACAAAACGATAATAAGAGAAAGTAAATGTACAAATCGAGTGGTTCTTTAAGTTGCAATCCATACTAATAGAGCAAAGAAATAAATATTGAAAGGGTGGATGTGTAAAGTATATGGATGACTGCATGTCTTTAAACAATACAGCATGTAGGTTTATATTTCTATCATATTTCAGTAAATTCTTATATCAGTCCCTATGTTGTCATTGTGTTTTGATAATATGATGTAGTTAAATGTGTGTACAGTGTTAACACTGAAAGCATATTTAGTGAGTGTGTACTGAACAATAAAGAAATTAAATTGCCTGTGATCTGTAAAACAAGTTTATAGACATTAATATTTGTTTTCACATTTGCTGGAATGAAAGCCTCATCACTTATATTGATAATGCCCCTACAATTAATTATGTGTGTAGACTATTTATGAATCTATAATGAACTTCTGCTGTTCATAGCAGACATATAGGCTAAACTGTAGAATTAGAGCCTTTTTTTGGTTTACAAGGCTCTAACTATTATATCTCCTCTGCTTTCATTGTTAAATATGACATTTTGTTTCTTGTGATTATATTTTTCATTTGTGTGTGTGTGATTTGTTTACCAGGCCTGGGGGAGTCCTGGGGTCATGTGAGCCGAAGCACTTCTCTGGATGGAGTCAGCCAGGAGCTAGGCTCCCATCTCTTACAGGTACTTACAGTGCTACAGTGGTTAGGGGCTCTTACATTTTTAAAAGCAGCTGAAAAAAATGGTGTGTTTTGGGGTTTTCAAGTGACAGCGATGTCACAGGGTCTCTTAAAAGGCCATTAACATGTTCATTGCGATGAAGAATTTGAAAAAAAAAAAAGTAAAGCTTAGCTCTGTGGAAAATTCACCCTCACAAGACGTTGTTATTATTTTTATTATTACTGTTCAGCCATAGGTAGACTGTGTGTGTGTGGTTTAGTGCCGTCTGCCTCCTGCTGCCTTCATTCTTGTGCTTTAAGAGTGAAATGAGCTGAACGCATTCATGGTCACGCACAGAGCCTCAGTCTGTCCTGCAGCCCCTCTCACATCAGCAGCAACACAATGGAGCAGGGCTGCAGGGCTGCAGGGCTACAGGCTGGCCACAGAGAACCACAGGCTGGCCAGCTCTGGTCTACAGGATTGTCAGAGTAACAGACCACAGGGCTACAAGCTTTCACACAGGTCTACAGAATAGTCATATGGGGCAACAGGCTGGCTTAAAATGTAGGTCTACTGGTCTGATAATAATAATAAATAGAGCTGTATGCTGGCCAGAGAGGACCACAGCATAACGACTAAGTGCGTCACTTTGTGCTGAAAATTGTTGGGGACATGAGGGCTGAAAAAATATTTTTTAAATGGTCTTTTAGGCAATTTAATGTGGGGATCAGTATGAGGTCAGAGTAGACAATTATGGCGGGGCTGGAAAAACGGTGCATCAAAAGTGCATAGCCTAGGCTACTACCAAAGGCTTAGCTTTTGTTGTGGGAGGACACATTTGAAGTGGGGGGGTCAGGGGTCCTGTTAAACCTGTTAAAATGTGCATGTGGCACCTATTCACATCCTGGACTTTAGCTTGTATGTTTTGTCATATTCACACAGGGAGACAATGGAAAATTTGGACAAGAAAAAACTGTCAAGAAATAGCTGAAATTACTAATCATTGGCACATGCATGTTTTGGGGTTCTAAGCTGACATTCATTTTTTGAATAATGCACATTTGTTTCTTTTAATATTTACCTCATATTTCACTGTATGTTTTCTTATTGTGCAAATTAACCTTTCTGAAAGCATTTCAATTTGTTAATTAATAGTTAATATTTCTCATCAAGAAATTTCTTTCTTGATAAGATATTTTTCAGAGTATTTTTAAGAAATTATGCTTTTAAAAAGTGATGGGGACAAAATTGTCCATTTCAAAATGTGGTGGGGATATGTCCCCAGTGTCCCCTGTTTAAATTACACCTATTTTAATGACAAGTAGCTACAAACTAACCAGGGGGCTACAGCTACAAGCTAGCAGCTATGGAAATGTGCTGCTTGTTAAACGATCAATTTTATTGTTATTGTTATCAGTTAATAATCCAAATGCTTTTAATAATATAGTCTTCCATTCAGTGGCATGGTATGGTGGTATGGTACTAACTACGACTTGACATAAGACAACATCAGCATACATATTACCCAGTAATCATCAGCGCAAATATGACAAAAATACAAAATAAAATAAGACAGTATTAATTCAGTTGAATATTTTTTATAGTTTATTTGTGGTTTTATAGTTTATGTAAAGTAAACATATAATTTTAGTGTAGAATAGACTGCCACTGAAAAAAAAAGAAACCATGATGGAGATGGGTTTGCCTTTACAATGGCATATATATAGCAGTTAGCCCCACTTTTTTTTTTATTTAACATGAGTTTTTCTTTGAACATGGGTGTATTTCTAAGGTGGCAATCTGAATGAGTTGAGAATGATCCCCTTCTCCAGCCAACACACTGTTAGAGGGCCTGCTCTCTCCACAGCCCCCCTGTCCTTTGGGCCCTGGTGCAACTGCACTGCCTGTAATGTCTATATATTTATGCCCCTGCTTCCACTCGCTGGTTTAGTAGGGAAGTACAGCTTGCTAAACCAAATGCAGTCTAATACAGCAGCTAGTAAAAAGTGAATGGGTAGGATTTATTGCAGAGCTGCTGTGTTACACTGCATTGGTATGAACTGGTAACTCAGTGTTTAATTCAAATGCTCCTGTAAATGTCAGTGTTATCTCTTTGTTTTTTCATGCCTCTCCTCAGATGATTATTTTGTCATGATGTTACAGCAGTCAGCCTGTCTGTTGTGTTAGCAGCTCTGCAGAATTATTACAGTACAGTTGAATGATATACAGTCATAATAACAAGACACTGTGTTGTATACATGTTGTCCAGGAAGTGGACTCAAAACAAAACACTGATTTCATTAGAATTAAAAGGCAAATTATTATTATTGGCCTTCTGGTGATATCTAATATAACAGCTCTCTTTTTGTTGTTTCTTTCAGACATTAGATGGCTTCATTTTTGTGGTTGCTCCAGATGGGAAAATAATGTACATATCAGAAACAGCATCAGTGCACTTGGGCCTGTCACAGGTTGGTCTGACAAACTATCCTTGACCACCTCTGGTATGTTGGTCCTGATGTGTCATGTGTCTGAGATGAATGTTCATTTCCACAGGTAGAATTGACGGGAAACAGCATTTATGAATACATCCATCCAGCAGACCATGATGAAATGACAGCCGTCCTCACAGCACACCAGCCTTACCACTCACACTTTGTTCACGGTAAGTGGCAACCTAGGCATGCTGAACTATATATGACATGGACTCATCATACAGCATAAATAACTTTTTTTTTTTTTTTGCATGTTCTTAATTCTCTGCAGAGTATGAGATGGAACGCTCCTTCTTTCTGAGAATGAAATGTGTCCTTGCTAAAAGAAATGCTGGGCTTACCTGTGGAGGCTACAAGGTAGGACTTTGCTGCTAAACTGGCGTGAACACAACTGTCTTTTTTAATGTTTTTACTCTTACCCGACAAATTGGAAGCTGACTAATGACATGTTCTGGTAAATGTCAAGTCATATTAATCACATCAAAATAAATCCAACAAACATTCGTAAAAGTAAAAAAAAAGTCGGCACTAAACCGCACACACAATTTTTAGGGGTTTAGGAGTAGGTTGACAAAGAAACAGCTCCTAGATATGATTTTTAAGTTGTTCCTCCAAATAGATTTCTGGTGATTGTCCTAGATGTTTGCATTGTATTTAATGTACGAGCTGCAATGCTCATGACAGCCTACAATACATGCAGTAGTTGATGGAATGAACAACACAATTTTGCTGTTCTAAGTACCTCACTGGTGGTAGTTAAAATGATGAGGGTGGTGGAAAAGGAAAGGCCTGGGGATCATTAAAATCAAAAGGAGTTCATCCTCAGCGAGCATGACTCATCTCAGCAAATTTGATGCCAATTTGCGTTTGGATAACATGCTAGCTTGTGTGCAAAGTTAAAATTTTGTTGTGTTGCAAAACGTATTTTAGCCACCTAAAAAAATCAATATCAGTTGAAGTGTATGTTATATTTTAAAATATTTTCTCTGCTTTACCTTACACACTAACCAATCGAGGCAGCAGTTGACCATTAACTCTGTGTTGTTCGAATTAAAATGTCAGTGGAGTCTGGCAGCTTTGTGATAATGGCTTCAGTTCCCTGTTGGAAATGGCTGTCTGAAGGCAAGAGAAAGCAGTGAAAATATTTTAAATTTAGTGAACATTTCAACTGATAGTGGCTTTTTTAGGTGCCTAAAAACTAACTCATTCAGTCATGCACGTGTACTCAACATTGTTTCATTATTTGTACGTGACATAGCGTTTTCTACCAAATAGTTACTCTAAACAAACATTGTGAATCAGTCTATAACAGTGGAAATGTTGGCCTAATGGTAGCGCTACATGAAAGGTCAGGGGTCACCAAAGTCATCAAGGGTTATCTCCAATGCAGCATCTTCCCAAATGATGTTGAAGCTGGGCAGATGTTGAGCCAAGGTCAATTTTTTTTGGCTAGACAACCCTGTATTTTTTTTCTGGAACCCTCTGCAGTGTCACCCCTGCTGTGTTGCCGGGGTGGCTTAAAATGAATGAGAAGGCTGAGTTTTTTCACAAAGCTGTAAAGTTAGATTTAAGCCTCACTAATGCTCAAGTAGAGTACAGAGTACAGGACTAAAGATCAACTGGAGCATGTATGGATTGATGTTTATTCTTCCTCTATTCATTTGTGAACTCTTGTCCCAGGTGATCCACTGTAGCGGCTACCTGAAGATCCGTCAGTACAGCCTGGACATGTCTCCGTTTGACGGCTGCTATCAGAACGTGGGGCTGGTGGCTGTCGGTCACTCGTTGCCACCCAGTGCAGTCACTGAGATCAAACTGCACAGTAACATGTTCATGTTCAGAGCCAGCCTGGACATGAAGCTCATCTTCCTTGACTCGCGGTACGTTGTGTGTGACACTGTTCTGTATCCGCCTGCACTCAGTGGATACGTCTTTGTACACATGGACAGATGTAACAGTGTGGTTGGGACTTCTTTCTCATATTTGTAAGATATATATTTTGTTTGTGCTGTTTGTATATGAGTGTGTGTAAATGTGGGGCGGCATAATGAACCCTGTGAATGTGTGTGTTGTTCAGGGTTGCAGAGCTGACAGGCTATGAGCCTCAGGATCTAATCGAGAAGACTCTGTATCATCATGTCCACAGCTGTGACTCCTTCCACCTGCGATGTGCTCATCATTTGTGTGAGTTAGGTTTGTTTTACCTTTCTACAAAATCTCTCCACACACACACACACACACACACACACACACACACACACACACACACACACAGTTCCAGAGCAGACACAGTACACCTGGCTATGCAATGTTATAGTATATATATATATATATATATATGTATAGTATATATATATAGTTCATATGTTATGCTGTTATGTTACGTGTTGTCGTATCGTGTCATTTGATGTTATGTCAGGTCACACCACGTTATGGTGTAACGTTACATTACCGTATGGAATTTTTTAATAATTAGGCAATAGTAATTCTATATATTGATATAAAACAGCTCTTGTGTACCTATTCACAATACCATAAGATAAAATAAAATAAAATAAAATAAAATATGCTTACTGCAGTTTTCTAATTTCATAATTATCTGATGCTAATCATTTATCACCTCTTGCTGCAATTTGCTGCTGTATTTTGATTTGTCAAAGGAATACTTTGCCAGTTGTTTAAGCAGCTTTGTATCATAACAACGTGGGTAGTACGTGTCAATGAACCATGATAAACTTGCCTCCATCTAACCAGCGCCCAGATCTCCCTACTCATTTCCTAGTGATTTTTCTAGCTCTAGGGCTGTTGCTCAAACTACAAATTGTACCACTGCATTTTGGTATGACTGCCACCATGGACACAAAGAGTATAGAAGCAGATTGAAACCACACTCTGGGTGCCATACTGTTTCCCAATTGTAGAAATGCAAACTGAAAAAGCTGGGATCAAACAGTAAAAGTAGGGAGCGCTGATCAAAAGTAAACCAAGATTCTGTTACTGTATTGTCTATTTCTCGCTTAAATGTTTTCAGAAACATATTTTTGTGCACTGTTTGGCTGTAATACAAGAGTTTGTGAACAGGAAATGGATGCCATGCTGTTTCCTGTAATGTGAAATTAAGGCTGAGATCAAACGGTAAATCTAATAAGCATTGATCAAAAATAAACCAGCGGTTACTGGCAGGCCACCATAATGTTTTCAGACAAGCCGCCCAAAACCAACTTGCTTTATGTCACCCACCAGCAGGAGTGTCTACTGTCCTGTGCAGCACAGTGTACTCTTGTAGTTTTAGTTTTTCTACCTTAGAGGAAAAGTGAGTGCCACAGCCCTTTTTTTGTTTGGTCAAGCACCAATTTCAAAAGTATTTGTGTCTCTCCGCTGCATAGACAGCGCAGTTTTGTGAAAAGACCATCTTTCCAGCAGTGAAAATACTTTTTAATGTAGTTAAGTATATGCTATAATTGGTATTTTTTCCCCACAGTAATCATTTGCTGTAACTTCTTTCCCATCGCTTGGTCTTGCAGTGCTGGTGAAAGGTCAGGTCACCACTAAGTACTACCGTTTCTTGGCCAAGCATGGTGGCTGGGTCTGGGTTCAGAGTTATGCAACCATCGTACACAACAGCCGCTCATCCCGACCGCACTGCATCGTCAGTGTCAACTATGTTCTCACGTGAGTATCTGTCTCTGCTCTTAAATATCTTTATGAGATTGCTACACTGATAAATCTGACCGCCAGATAAAGATCTACAAGGTTTACTTCAGACAAACAGTGATGTTAAGTTCATGTCTTATCACTGTGGTGTTAGTTACTGTAGGTTGCTTCATCTGTCAGCCATGGTAACTACTGCTGCTCACACTAACTGTGTGTCACACAAGTGGCTGTGTCATTTGTTTGAATGTTGACCATTGATGTGTTATAAGAACTGGATACTAGACCCCAAGATGGCACCTATTCAGTCAAATGAAAATTTCTATCTTCCTAGTTTACTTCTGCAGTATGCAGCTCAGTGACTATGTGTAGTAGTGTTTCCCTACTGGCTCCGCCCATAAGTTCCCACTCGGCTCATAGACTTTACGCACTGTAAACCCCAATCCATCCATGACACAAAATGTCAATGTAAAGTCTAAACCAATGCCCCAGATTGTCAAAATGTCATAAAAACTTTATGGTCCCTTGTGAGCTTGACATATTTTTTATGCTAGATTTTTGAGTCTTGAGTTAATTTGGTTTACATTTATAAAGCCAATTTCACCTTATTAGTTAAAGGCCAATAAACAACACATCATTGTGCATTTAACATATTGTGGCAATTTGGGGCTAAATGGGCAGAGTTTACCAGCATGCCATAAGACAATGTGTTTAAGGCCATAAGACGAAGAAAACTGTGTAAATGTGTTCTAAATCACTCACATTACCCATTACACAGTATTGTACTGTTTTGCATTACACAGTAGTTCTGATGGATTACAGTTGATGTTGTGGTGAAAGACAATTACACCACGAGTTAAGTTGTGTACAAAGTTAGTGACATCCCGCCTATGTGGATATTAGAGAGTCTAACATAAAGGTGTAATAGGTGAGGTGTAAGAAAGGTGCAATAAATGATGCACCTCCTGGTTCACAGTTTATCTCTTTGTCTCATTCTTGCAATTTAGAAACCTAAAATCAACACAATATAGTCTTATAGTTCAATTGAATTTAAAACTAAATGATTGTGAAGTATGTACTCAATGTCATTATGTTTGTATGACATAAAATAAAATGCTCAAACAACAACAACAAACAACAACAAAAACAACAACAACAAAAAAGATATGTTAAAATGAAATAAAATTCCTGTCAAATAAGGGTCATATGACACATTTATTTTGGGTCTAGTGTACTCAAAACTCTTATGTTACTGTATTGTTCTAAACTAAAAGTTTTGAGTGCAAGCTGTTTACAAAAAATGTAAGTTTATTGAGCAAATTGGGGTTTACAGTGCCTTGTGATGATGTCACAGATTTTTAAATTGCTTTTCTTGGCTCGAGGAAAGTTTTACGAATATAAAACCTTCCACACAGCGCCGGCCTTACCTTTGTCTTGTTTGGTCGTAAGGCGAAGGCAGCACATCAGCAGCAGCTGGCATGGATATCTATTTCATCAGATGGAAAACATGTCTTAAACATGTCCAGGGTGTGACTCCAAATGTAATATAATTAAAGATGACTGATGTACCCTGAGTGGTTCGGAGAATTAATGGATGGATGGATGTTTACTACTAACGCCCACTACTGATCATCCAGCCATTCTGACCAAGCAGGAACTTATAGACACATTTCTGGAGCGTTCTCTCTAGAAACAAAAGTAAAGCCCTCTGACACAAACTAACTATAGGTTGAATCTTTATTGTATATTACTTATTGATACAGACAAGTGAACAGAACATATATTTATATGAAAATGTTACAGCGTTGTAGTGGTATATATGAATGGGAGGATGCCTGACCTTTTCACTCAGATGGAATTTTTTTGTGAAATGACAGAAATGTGTAGCAGCTCCAGGGCAGAGAGGGTTGGCTCACATCTCTGTTGTACTGTCATCCTCTGCTTTGATAAGATAATGAGTGTTGGTACTGGAGATTTACGCAAACAGTTGCTGTGAAGCAATTAACTGGAGGTTAATTGGAATTATGACATGTGTTTGTTGAAGCCTGGTTTGCGGAATCTTGCAATGAAGAAAGTTTGTAAAGTCATATTCTGTTTTTATAGTCTATGTTGTTTTAGGCAGAGTTAGAAACAAAGGAAATGTGATGAGGATTTCTTTGAGGAAAAGCAGAACTTTCCAGCTCTTTCTACCTTTGATGGTTGTCGACGTTCCTGCTCTATCACTGTGTCTGCTCTCTTGTGTGCCAGTTATGTCAGAATGTCTGAGCCCTTAGTTATTAAGTTTGCTAAGTGTGCTCATGTGTTGGCTGTTACCTGTTGCGGCCTCCCTGCGGTGGCGTCAGTCACCTGGTAGAGTTGATCTAAGGCTGGCAGCTCTGCCTGCAGAGTATATAAACAGAGGCAGGCGCTGAAGCATATCTGACTGGGCTGGGGTTGCGTTTGCTGGGCCTTTATCCTGCACAAACAGGCCAACAGCACTGCATTGCCACTAAAACCTTCATTACAAACTGCTGCTTTAATTTCTTTCCAACAGAATCAAACTGTAATCATAGCAAAGCATGAACCACGCTCTTATTAGTAAGTGAGGGATACCATTTACTTGCCTATTATCCCATTATTTTATGACCCCTGATGTGCATTTTTCACAGATGTACAAGTGAGCGCGTGAATGAATAAGGTCCATAAAAGCCTCCATTAAGCAGCTCAGCCGGCTGCCTTCAGAGGCAGAGAACAGCTTGACACACATTTCCTCTACCTCCTACATCAAATCCATAACAGCTTTGTGTTTATGGCCTTTTAATTGATAGGCTGTAAAGTTGATGAGCGTTTATGGGCTCCAGCTTGCTGTGAAGGGAATGAAGCCTTATTTCCCTCCTTGTTCTGCTTTTGTAAATCTTTTTGAGGTTCTGTAAGGATTGAGACGCACAGTGATGTTGGAAATGAGGCAGTGTGCTTCCTTTTCTTTTTTCCTGTAATACACAGGACTAAAGCCAGACAGTTGGATGTGGGCAGGAGGTATGCTTTTGTGGAGTGTTGTCGTCAGGAGCAGAGTTTGTTTGCCCAGTAGCTTTAGTGTATACAGCCGCGGATAACACAGCTGATAAGGCCACTTCACCTGCATGTGAACTCCCACTGTGTGTTCAGCTCTGATAACCTCTGCACTCCCTGTCCCGGGTCTGTGGACCTGCCTCTGCTACCACAACCTGACAGTGATTTAGCAATCGTTTGAATAAAGGCATGTCTGCAGCAAAAGCACGTAACCACATGTTTTGCTTGTCTGACTCTCACAACAGTTACGCTGTCTGTTTAATCAGTGCTGTGTCACACTATTGTAGTTCAACACAAACTCGTCACTGTGCTGTCTTACACGCACACTCCAACCCTCTTTGTTTAAGTGGACACAACATCAGTACCAAATACAAACACTTTCACTGATATACTGTATCTACATTTTGTTACATGTAGTTAGTTTAACACTGTATGTATACATGAGTAAAACAAAGACAAGGACGAGGTTTTACGTGTCGCCTTTACATTAACAGTCATGTAGAGCACTGGGGATCCTTAAGGTGTCACAGAATAAATCTGATGGATCGTAAGATAAGTAACAAGATGAGAAAGAAGAGCATGGATTTGGCTAAAATATATATTTTTATTTTTCTCCTATCTTTTTTTCTTGTTAATTTGACCTCCTCAGGCTGCTAAAACTTTGGGTTTACAGGTTCACAGATACATGCTACTTAATTTTAAAGGACATAAAGAGCATTAATATTGCAGCAAATCAATGTTTGCTATGTACAGATATAGTGGAGTAACGCAATTCTTCTGGAGCAGACAAGACAGCATATACGCCTACGAGTGTTCTAGTCTGCCATTAAATGCCAGAGGCCAAAGAAGAATAGCTACCAGCACGGCCGAACAACAGCAACATGTGTAAGACAGTGACAATTGCAGCTGCAGTGACAGCTTAGCCCTAACTTGTCAAAAACAAAATTGTGTTTTCCTAACCAGCATATTTTGTTAATTCTTTGCAATGGGAGTGCAGCATATTTACATTCTGCTACAATTGCAAACAGCGTGATGAGCACGATGAGCACAGAGTTTATTCTGTGCTGAGCGCTGCATATTTTTTTCTGGTTGCTGAGAGTTGAAGAATGCTTTACTTTGGGCAAAACAATGTGCTTGACACTGTCACTTTTTACACAGACGTCCAATTACAGTAGAGAGGAGGCGGGACAAATAGCCAACCACTATCTTATATGATAGTGAATCAAAAATGTTTGGGAATCACTGGGAAATTGTGATGACATTTTTCATTGTTTCCTGAAGTTTATAGGGTTAATTTAGTATTTTCCGACCTGTACCCCATTTTCCCATGTTTTTGAGTCTAAGTGACTAATAGGAACAACAGTTCTTGAAACTGGTGCAGTATTGAGGAGAGCGCTGCAGTCAGCAACAGTGAAACACGTCACAATGTAACCACTCTGGGCATGTTTGCCCATCAATTTAAACTCACTAAAAGTGGTTGTTTTTGCCACTGACAGGCTCAAATTGTTATTCCAGTGTCTGACAATAAATGGAAAGGATCCCTACAGAGGTCGACCTTATTGTTAAAGTGTAAGATTATTTTTGTTTAATCAGAAAAAGACCCGATGGTGCCATTACCATCCTCACCAAACTCAATCTAAATAAACAGTATTTTTTGGGTTGATGATTGTTGGAACAGTGAAAAGAAAAACCAAGACAGTTTTTATGAGTTCTGTTTTGTTTGTGTCAACTTTGAATGAAGAGTGTTTTACGATGATAAAATTACTGTTTATATAAATGGAGTCTGGTGGGTTTTGTGGTGACGATATCCGGGCTGTTTCTAATTATACGAAAAGGATCGTACTCTTTAGCAAAAAGGTCTGTCTCTGTAGGGACCCTTTCTATAATGTTGTCAGACACTAGAATAACAATCTGAGCCTGTCAGTGGCAAAAACAAGTACTTCTAGTGAATGTAAATTGACAATGCACACATTCTATGAGGAGTTACATTGCAGCCTGTTTGGCGGCTGCCAGCTGCAGTAGTCTCACTCACTGGACCAGTTTGAAAAACTGTCATTCACATTAGTCACTTAGACAAAAGAACCTGGGAAAATATGGTCCAGGATGAAAAATACCAAAGTTACCCTTTAGTAGACCAAACAAGTCATTCTTTTAAAAAATCTGCAGATGAATCGGCAGTGAAAATAATCTCTAGGTGAAACCCTATTATTGGTCAACAATTACCATCACCTTGCCCTCTTATTTGAATGTGAATTTAAGAGGCTACTAAATTACTTTATTAAGCGTGTGTGAAACTCTTCTAGAGGGATGAATAGTCAGTACATTTACATGCACAGTTAAGGGGAGCTACGGTTATAGCTCGACTAGGCCATTTAATTGGATTATTGTCCTTGTCCCAGTATACAAGCACAGGAGAGGAATCGATTTATTGACTTAAGTATGTCCGGTAGGTGGCGATCTGCCCCCTTTCAGTTTGTTAGTATTGGACCTTTTTCTGGTCAACCTCTTATATCACAGACCAAACAGCCGCCATTTTGTGTTTTCCTCCCACCCATGTATTTTAAAATAATTAACTCATTCAGCTGACAAAGCATGAACTTTGTTTCCTCGTCTATCCAAAAATGCACAACTCTGGATGCAGATTTTGTCATGTTGTTACCAGCTTCTTGTTCTGGTAAGCATTTAATGCTATTTGACTTCCGGGTCAAAGCCCAGGGTGGAAATTGTGGATCATGTGCAGAGCGCCTAGACCAGTTTGGGTCCGACTGACTGTATACATGCAGGAGTAATTCGACTTCCAATCACAGTATCTGGGTGGGTTAGTCCGACTTTGAGAAATTTGATTTAGTACGATTTCAGTCAGACTAACATGTTAACATGTCTGGTTTCAGATGGACTAACATAATATATCAATTTTCTCTAATGTCATGTAAATGTACAGAGTGTTTTTCCAGAACACTTTCCCTCATGTGGTATTTTGATGATGATGATGGTGGTGGTGGTGGAGATCACTGTTTAATACATCACTCCAAATTCTCTCATAGGTGTTCATTTGGGTTGAGATCTTGTGACTGTCAAGAACATGTGCATATAATTCACATCATTTTTTTTCTCATCAAACCATTTGGTGAATCCTGCTGCTGCATGGAAACTTTTGGATTTGTTTGCTTCTACACTCATGTATTCCTCTTAAAACTGCACAAAAGTTATTTTCTTAATAGCAACAAAATTCTTTTAGAACTACTGCAATTTAAGGTCATCATAGTCAGAGTACTAAATGAATGTGGTATTTTTTATTTCTCTCCGAATGAAACTGATGCAAATCCAATGAAGTGTGTCTGCATGTGTGTATGAATTAGTGCTTGTGTGGAGAGAGATTGAGACAGAGGGGAGATGTGCGTGGATGATGGATCACTGTTTGTCTCAAGTAAACCCTGTCCAGGTTTTCTGTTCCCAAACTCGATTCATCATCCACGGCGAGATCTGTAGAACACTTTAGCGAGAAATCAATTCCCATTTCCCAGTAGTGAGACATCCAAGCTTCTCCTATGGGCCTGATTTAGCCAGACATAGCCTTTAATCTCCCAGTGTATTTGATTGGACAGCTTTCCCTCTGTAGAGTGTTTGTTGAAGGCCTTGCTGCAATCCTTCTGGTAAAACAAGCATCCCAACAGCCGTTCCAGCCCTCTTAGCACACCCCCACCTCTTACACACACACACACACACACACACACACACACACACACACACACACACACACACACACACACACAAACACAAACACACATCTCTCTGCATGCATGGCCCTCTCAGCACCATGATGAGGCTCTAATTGCTAAACAGATGTTAATGGGTTTTTGCACCTAGAGAAAAACCAAACACGCAGGTACACACAGGCTGTTTGTGTTCTTTAATAAACAGCCTTTCCATGGGACCAGGATCTCTGCTTGTGTAAATATAGACCATATTAGATCTATGACATGCAAATGCTAAATATAAACAATATTACTGTGAATGCATCACATGGAATTTCTGCTTCTGTCCTCAGGGAGACAGAGTATAAAGGCCTCCAGCTTTCTCTGGACCAGGCCACATCCAAGGCCTCTTTCCCCTACAGCAGCAGCACCACCAGCAGCCTTACAGAGAACTGCAGAACTCCCAAGAGCAGAGTATCACGGCCCAAGACCAAAGCCAGACTCTCGCCATACACACAGGTGAGGATTTAATGTTTTACTGCACGGTCATTTAGCTTCAAACCATACACAATGTGATACTGACATGAACAGTCAGTGTACTCAGACGTCATATTTAGGTGGTATTTTCTGGTTGTAGGTTAAAAACTTTGTGCTGTAGCACTTACTCATTCAGGTGTGACACTTTGTTTTGGCTAATTTGAAGGGAGCATACAGAGGTTTCTTTGGTGAGGTACCATCATGCACTATTTAAAGGACAATTCCAACCTGTTCTCATTCCCAGGTTGTCAAATACAGTTTTTTGTCATGCCCCTGGTATCTCACAGCAACACACAGGGCATTCTTTACCGTCTTTATGTGACACACAACAAGAACACATTGCAACATGTGGTTAATGTAAACTAGAGCTGTCAAAATAACAATTCATTTGAATTAATTAATCACAGAAAAAAACAACACGTTAAAAAAAAAAAAAACACCGATTAACCGTGTTCCGCGGTGCCCTTTGACCTGGTGCATCATTGAAGGTCACAGTTGCTTTGTCACATGATGGAGGCAGACCAGACCACGCTGCTCGGCCCGTAATTGGAACAGTTACATTAAAAAAAAAGCCCACATTGAACTGTTGATAGGAGCACTGTTCTCTGCTGTTTCTGCAGTAAGGCATTTTCGTACCAGAGTACCGGAGTCTTATCTGCACAACAAATTAACCCTTGGATACTAATAAAGAGACCTTGAACAAATTAGTTTCAGGGTGTTTGTGATGCTCACTAAATTTCCTCTTTTGTTGTACAGCTGTTTCTTTTGTAATGGTCATGTCGGGAAAATGTATTCCTGGACCCAAGTGTGTCACATGACCTGCAATTTCAACTCTGGACATGATGACATGTTTGCCACACAGCTTGGCATTGTTCCTAGGAGCTTTAGTAGAGCTGACCAGTATACTTGGACTCAAATGAATCTGTTTATAGGATGACAACCTCTGCCTAGGGAGCCAATAAAAGTAGCAACAATAGTATTATTAAAACAAGCATCACACTGTTATAATTAGTGGTGTAAGAACACGTAAATCTGGATTGATATATCATCATTATGAAACATCATTATGCATTGTTATGCCTTATTTGAAATTTTCATGGCACATCTGTGTCCCATTTCCGTCCAAGCACACTTCTATCCTAAACATTCAGTCGCTGTTTAGCTGAGCATTCATGTGGCTTCTCAAGGGTATGCCAGCTCATTTGAAAGCTTTCCATAATCTCTCTTCTTGTCTCCCTCTCCACATGTCTCACTGCAGTATCCTAGTTTTCAGACAGAACGCTCAGAGTCTGACCAGGACAGTCCCTGGGGCAGCAGCCCCCTCACTGACTCAGCCTCCCCTCAGCTGCTGGAGCACAGTGAAGGCCTGGATGCCTCCTGCGTGTACAGACAGTTCACCACTGATCCCCGCACGCTCTGCTACAGCTTGTCTGAAGAGCACCCCACCAGCGACAGTTACACACACCTCCATGCACATGGTCAAGGTCAGAGTTGTGAGCGAGGTCGATGTGAGGCGGGCCGTTATTTTCTAGGAGCACCTCCGCCTGGCAGAGATGCGTGGTGGAGCACTGCCCGGTCCGTCCTACCATTGAGCAAGAGCTCCTTGGAGAACCGTGAGGGATGTGACAGCAGTGTGCCACACATCACAGCCATCCACAGCTATCATGGTGAGTGAGGACTCAGACCTGAGTCAGGTCCACTGTAGAGACTGAACCATATAAGCCTTGGTAACCTTGGTAGTTCTAGACTAAACCTGCCAACAGCCACCTACGCAGTATCCAGAGCCCCTGACAGATAGATTAAAGACGAGCTGTTAAGTGTTGTGTTGTCTCAATCCATGGCAGTCAATACTGTAAACACTTAGTCTCTTAATGCATTATGTGTTGCTGTTGTGCCATGTAACTAGCATGTCCTCATTTGTTCATGCAAGAGCACTATGCAGCAACACTGTCAGAGGAACCTGTGGAAGCCGAGAGCAGCCATGGTTGTTAATGATATTAATTTGTGTTAATATTTACTGGGCTTGTGCCTCTTGAAGATGGCACCATCCTATGATGACATGGTGTTGCTCACTCTGTGTGTCTGCGTCTTTTCTACATGTTTTTTTTTTTTTTTGAGAGTATGCATTTTTCCTTCAGATATGAAAGACTGGATCTTCTGAGTATATGCTCTGTGATGCAATACCTCAAACTCAAATTACTCTACACGTACAGTGACTTTGTTGAACGATCCAGCTCCCACAGCTATGTGCCCAGGAAACACCATAGAGCGGCTGACGATCTTGTGCGACAGTCCAGACACCGCACTCTGTTGGCTGAGAATTGCACATTTGAAAGTGTCATGCTCAGTAACAAACGTTGGTGAAAGCAGTGGCCGGAGGCATCATGTTTCCGGGTTGTCTGCTCATCACATCACATCACCTTTCACATTCTCCTGAGGGTACTGTGACCTCACAAAACATGTTTTTGGCCATAATTCAAGACTTCATATGCTCATTATGACAAAATTTCACACAAATGTCAGTAGAATAAAATGATGATGTGATGACATGTTATATCCAAAAGGTCAAAGCTGAATTTCACTGTGACATCATAATGTTCTGTAAAAACATTTTTCTGGCCATTATTCAACATCATAACTTAGGAACAGAAGGAGATTGGTCAGATACTGAATTAATGACTCTAATCTTGTGTGTCCATCTTGAAACTGTGCTGACTGTATAGATCTGATGTGCTGTGAAGCCTCCATGTTTCAGAATTTGTAACTTCCTCACAGCATTATCATATTTGAAGCATTGCCAACTGTCATGGCTACATATGAGTCTGGAAAGACATAGATGCAAACTGCAACTGCACTGTGGTTCACAGGTGGCATACAACCACAAGGCGATATTTCTAGTTAAGTGTGAGCTCATTAAACCAAATCCCTATCAACTATGTTGTCATGGCAATAAAATATTAAGTCTTGTTTCCTCTGCACTGACTGTTTTCATTGTGTCCTCCTGCAGGCCGGGGCCACTGGGATGAGGACAGTGTGGTCAGCTCTCCAGATGGGGGCTCAGCCAGTGACTCAGGGGATCGATACCAGGCTGACCACTACCGCTGCAGCCCGCAGGAACCCAGCAAGATTGAGACGCTGATCCGAGCCACGCAGCAGATGATTAAGGAAGAAGAAAATCGACTTCAGCTGCGGAAGGGCCCCCCGGATGCCCCACTGGGGCCAGCCAATGGGCTGCCAAAGGGTGCTGGTCCATGCTTTACTCCTGAGTATCCTCAAGGGCCCCTGCCGATACAGACTGTGGTGTGTCGAGGTTTGAGTCATGTGATCAGCCCTGCACCTAGTCCCGCCCCCCTGTCCAGGCTCAGCAGTCCAGGCTCTGAACGCCTCCACAAGCCCAAAGACTACCTCCAAACAGACCTGTCTCCCCTTTCTTTGCCATTGCACCACCCGTTTGGTAGGCCGGGTCCATGCTCGGCTTCGCCCACCTCGGCCCCAGCCCTTTACCCCTCCCACACTCACCCACGGCCCTACTCGGACAAGCATAAAGCCTACTCCCTGACAGGCTACACTCTGGAGCACCTCTATGACCCAGAGAGCCTGCGGGGCTACTGCACCTCGGCCAGCACGGGCCCCACCCACTATGATATGACCCCTCACCTCCGCATACCGGCAGAACAGACCCCCGGACATAAAGGCACCTCTGTCATTATCAGCAATGGCAGCTAACAGTCATCGATCACACGCAGTGGGACTGCGGTCACACAGCCTGAGCTGGTTACAACATTGGTACAACATAAACCATTGTTATTCTTAATCCTGTTAACCTGTTTTTCCATCATACTGATCCGTTTCTTCAAATGGTTGCTTTATGACAGAGCTACAATGTAGCTATATCTTCCCCCCCAGATGTTGCTCAAACGTTAGCCTCTGAAGTCTGAAAAAGAACATGTCGGTTCATGTTTATCTAAATGGGTGCTACTGGAATATTCTCAAGAGGGAACAACAAGATGACATCATTATATCAGTGCTTCTAATTCTGGTAAATCGTGCTTTTTTTTTTTTTTTTACTGCAGCTTTCTTCTAAGATTGTTACTTTGAGTCTTTTATTTGCTGCCTTTGGCCCACAGTCCAGTACAAATTTTTGGCCCCTATGCATGCATAGATTAATTTTCAAAGAAGTGAGACCTAATCCGAAACAGACCTGGAGACAGTTGTACCTGAAGAGACCCAAGGAGCATTAGACCTGTTGCTTGGTTTAACCAAACATAAAAGAATCAAAAGAGAACACCAACAGTGGCAGCAGCAAGATGTTCCACCAGTAAATGAGCAGCCATTGTCAGAAATAGGGTTAAAGGTTTTCCAATAGTGAGTTTGTTTGCATCCACTTGAGTATTAGACATGTTTACACATAGTAATACTACAGTACTACCTGATTATAGCTAATATAACCCCAACCTAACTTTGATCCTGACTTGGTCTCGGGTACTAGGAACTGAGTGGACCCATGAGGACCACTAATATATAGACTTTATGTCTGCTGCCATTTTAATTCTTTATGTTTTGGGCCCAAGCCCTTTTCTTATTTTTACCCCTATACCAGGCAATGAGCAGTACTCTGTAGGCTAATGTTTAGTCTGCACAAACAATAGAGGAGCGTTAACAAATGTAACAATGTCGCTGCTGGTCAGTTAAATTTCAGGCATCATATGCCAACTAAGGGGGAATGGAAATATGTCAAAATGTGGGACTGTCATGCACAAATCAGCAATAACAATATAGCGTTAGCTACCAAGATATTGGCATACTAGCAATTTATTTAAAAAATATATATATTCTTAGTCGAGGGCAGCCCAAAAAATGACCTCTAATTGTTTTTGGGTTGAAACAAATAGTTTCTTTGAACAGTGTACATGAAATGACCATGATCTGTTCATACCACATGAAATGGTAGTGGCATGTAATGTGTTAAAATTAAGCACTGGCTCAAGAATTCTCTGGTTTAACAATGTTGTGCAATGGGCAGTGGTTACAACCCCATAAGTAGTTTAAAGACCAAGAAAGTCTGTGTAAGGAGGAAGGCTGGAGTGGTGGACTGGTCAAACAAACACAGGACTTTCACCCAGGAGATTTCTGTTCATGTCCCATGTAAAACTAAAAGCACTGGCTTCTTTTAACTTTAGGTACTTATGTCCTTGATGTGGTCACATCATGTCATATGAAGTACTTTCCGTTACATAGCAAGTGTAGTTATTTTCACAGTAACAACAATCTTTTTCTAACCTTAACCAAGTAGTTCTGATGCTAAACCCAACTGTGCTGCCACCATGTAATTTAACACGACTTCATCCTGGGAGGACAGTCTCCAAAATATACATCAAGTGTATGGATGGAAACACACTTAATAACATCACATCTTTAATGAGACAGACTGTTGTCACAGCTGTCAGACAAACAGATAATGGATAGCACAGCAAAACTCCCCTGCACAGTACATTCTCTTCCTGCCAGTGTCTCATTACAGACTGTCACTACAGTGTTAATAGGCTTTATGTTTGAAAGGGGGTAAGTAAGAGAGAGTGTAGGTCACACAAGGGGAAAAAATTAACAATACTTTGGTAAAAAAAAATTGATCAGTATGATGGAAAACAAGGAGGGGTAGAAAATGGCTGAAGTTGTGCTTTAACATCTGTCCCAGTGTGTGTAACCTTTTGCACTATAACAGATGGAGTTTATTCTTTAATGCATTTGGAAGAGGAGAAGTGACAGGGTTGGGTATGGTGCACTTTGCAGTGATACAAATGTAACTTACAGAACAGGTTGGTCCTGAAATAAAACACATGTCATTTTAAAGTTCACAGACTAATATGCAAAGCCATTCTCTACATGTTTCTTTTATCTCAGTTGTGGTATCTTGCAGGGAAGTAAATGCAGTAAAGAAAGGCAGATACATTGATCACTCTCATGGGTACATGATGAATATGATTGTACAGTGAGATCCATGTGGATTTATGGACATATTTTGATGGGTGACGCGTCTGCTGCTTGGATATTTGATATAGTGTTTGATTGGCGAGACAATAAAATGACCTGATATATATTCTGCAGCATTCTTTTTTATTTTTTATTTTTTTTACCAGAAAGCTTCGGATCATGAAGACAAATAACACAAGATATGGGACATATTGTATTGATATCCATCCTGATATGTGTGGTAACATTTCTGAGTGACTGTAGGAAGACTGACAGACCATATTATGCAATTTGACCCGTTGGAAACGCCAGGTAAGGCAGCTTAATTGCATTCATTAGACAGATCCCTGAAGCAAGTGTTAATAATTGTTATGTGGGCATGTTTGTACAACAGGGTTCAAGCTTTCTCTTGGATTATTTTTCCTTCATGTCCTCCTCAGACCTTAGATGAACCTATATTTATACAAGTTTGGATTTTTTTCATTTTGTTAAAGCCTGAAATGTGCTCCATCTCTTAAAGTTATTTATGGTGTACTGTAAATATGCTCAGAAAAGAAACCCCCACCACATTTAAGCACATAGGCAAAAACTGTATTTATTAAGTAAATGTTTCTTTATGATTTTGAAATATAGCTGCAATCAAATCCAGTCTAACTGCTTGTATATTGAGTGTGTTTTTGACTGAAGCAAATTCTAAAAGAGGACAAAATAAAGTCATTTTGCAGAGATGGGTCATGTTTTTTTTTAACATTCAGTGTAGACCATTCACACATGGCTGTTCATACACATCCATCCATCCATTTTCTAACCGCTTATCCTCTTGAGGGTTGCAGGAGGGCTGGAGCCTATCTCAGCTGACATTGGGCGAGAGGCAGCGTACACCCTGGACAGGTCGCCAGACTATCGCCATTCACACTCACATTCACATCTACGGCCAGTTTAGAGTCACCAATTAACCTATCCCCAACTGTGGGAGGAAGCCAGAGTGCAAACTCTGCACAGACGGGCTCCTGCACCCAGGATTGAAGCAGGAAGCCTCTTGCTGTGAGGCGACAGTGCTAACCACCACACCACCATGCTACCCCTGTTCATACACAACAAAATCAAATTTTTACTGAACAGAAAGTCCTACGATTTCTTACCAAGAATGTATGCAGTATGTAAAACACATTTCACGTGAGGAATGTCAGAAATAATGTACAGTATGAATTTTCTCATGTGGGAAATTCACGTATAGTTATGCCAACATATTCTCACTCCCAGCTTGTCAAATATCAGCATTTGGTCAGTGGACTTTCACGTCTACATATGATGAGCCAGGGTATCCTGGGTGTGTCTCCTGTTGATGTTCTGGGATGGTGTATCAATTTACACTTGTTACATGCATTGTGTTTTTTCAAAATACACTTCCATTTTCACAGTTTCTGCTCATTAGATGCAAACAGTCTTTTTACTTACTTAGAAGTTCATATTTACGTGTATTTTCTTATGCAACAAAAGCATGTGGTTAGTTTTAGGCAACAATAACATGCAGTCACGTTTAGGGAACAAGAGCACATTGTTAGGTTTAGAAAAAAACATCATGGCTTGGCTTAACATTCATACAGGAAGCAAACAACAGGCTCCTGGGTGAAAGTACGGTTTTGTTGTGCCCATCCACCACCCCTCCAGCCCGCCCGCTCCATAGGGACTTTCCACTTCCTTAAATTATGTTGTTGTTATGTTATCTGGCAGTGTTTCAAAATGACACCGGTCAGCTCTCAGCCCACTGCTCGGTGGGGACAACTACAGAATATAGCGATGACTCTTCAGTAATGTGCAGTAAATGAAATGACGAGTTAGTGAAGTCAGAGTCCTATATGACAGACAGAATGTGCATTTGTATCTTGTGGTCAGCCACAATGATATGAATTGAACTGAACAAACATCCACAAACATGTCAATAATGGCTTTCCCCCCCGAATATTACCGAGCAACTTGGGGTAGAATAAATATTTGTTTTCACTGCATTAATTATAAATGGACCTGCACTTGTGTAATGCTTTTCTAGTCTTTTGACCACTCAAAGCGCTTTTTACACTACGAGTCACATGCACACACTGATGGCCTAGGCTACCATACAAGGTGTCACCTGCTACTCAGTAACCATTCACACGCACTCACACTCCAATGGAACAGCCATCAGGAGCGATTTGGGGTTCAGTATCTTGCCTAAGGATACTTTGACATGCGGACTGGAAGCGCTGGGGATCAAACTGCCGATATTCTGATTAGTGGACGACCCGCTCTACCTCCTGAGCCAAATCCATCCCTTCCAGAAAAACGTATTCAGATTAGGGTACATTCCTAATATGCACATGTGAAGACAGAATGCAGTAAATTCTCATACAGACGTGGTTTTTGGACATTTCACACATGATGAAGACTCAAATTACAGAGTGACATTTGGTCTTCAAAAGATTAATAAGCAAAATACACTTGTCAGACTGAACAACACTGTTACACATGTCACATGGTTGTATTTCACGTGTGTTTTATAATAGATGTTAACTTACCATATGAAAAACATATCACATTTATCACCATGAAATCCAAAGATTTTTTGGGACGGGATATGTGTATGTATTTCCATTACAGCAGTCTGGTTATGATTCAGTTAGATGAATTTTAGATATCTTTTTATTTTTCTGCTGTAAGCACACTAAAATTTGCACAGGTTATGTGTGGCTGCACTGGCAAATAAAGGACGCTGATGGAAAGCGATACGGCAGAATCTCCAATTAAGCCTGTAGATTTGTGGGTGTGTGGAGGTCAGAGATGAGGGCCAGCCTTCTCTCAGGCAGGATGGACATTTACTGTTTGCTTTAGTCAGCTCAGTCTGCTCTGCTGCTGGACTCTCCCAGGCCTCTGCCTTGCCTATTACCTCCACACTAAAAGCCTCTCATCCTGGTAGTTATTCCTCTTATATAGCTTCTGTCCTCTCCAGTTCACTCAAGTAACATCATATAACTCTGCCCATTAGGTACAAACACCTCGCAAAGAAATCAGCAAGACAGTAAGAAGTATTGTCAACAGCAAGGCAGCTTCTGCCCTTTGTTTTCTTCCTGCCACCAAGCTCAGACTCTCTCTGTCTCCTCCACCTGGAAAACATGACTTTCATGAAGGCAGTTCACTCTTATCAATAATCTCCTTGTACTTCCTGAGCTGGACATCAACCTCCTACTGTTTAAATTCTCCAAAGCTCTCTCCAACCAGTTGATTTCCTGCTTTCAGCCCAGTGTCCTCTGTAAGCTCATATTCTCATGGATCACTTTCCTCTTCTCACTATCCCAACTGATCCTCATGCTGTTGTTGAATCTCTAAGACTTCAGCTTCCGGGCTTTATTTTCTGAGAGCAGGTTCTTGCCCTACTCTTCAGCTGAGATGAGAGCTTGTCACAAAGCATGAATGTCCACACTGGGAGACACTTGTGTAGTGGGCCTGAAGCACTCATATTAAGGCCTGACAGACACAAATGTACATGTATGTTTAGCCTCAAATACAGTCACACAGCTGAATGTAGTGAAGCATTTTGAGCTTTTCTAGACCAATACACAACAAAAACGGTTGTTGAGCGTGTACTTGCTGTGTTTCCAGAGGCTTTTTAGGCACCAAACATAGGTGTGTCTTAGCAACCTGTGGCTCTTTTTCCAGCAGCAATAATGCCACAAAGAGCGATTGTTGCTGCTTTTCCAGCAGGGTTAGTGCCACAACAAGTGATTGTGTTTGATTGTTTTTTGACATTACTGGATATTTTCCTCACCATAATCAAGTAGTTTTTGTGCATAAACCTAACCACAATTTAACCACAGCGTTTTTTGAATGTCAAGTTTCAACACATCTGCAACATAATAATATGCAAATGTAAATGCAAATGTCTGTGGTTTGTGAAAATGCACAACGTCAGCATTTTTTTCTGGTGATTAGTTTGGATAAATACACACTTAGATTGAGAGAAATTGCTTTTGCATGAGTCTATACATTGTTTTTTTTAGTAAAATCTTACATGGTATACCTTTAAAAACTCTACATGTAAAAACTATTTGCAAGGCTGATGCTTTTAAACAGGTGTTTATGTCCTGTAAGGCCTTCAGTAACACAATGAACAGATGATCTTTGACTCTGTTAAAGAACAGAGACACTTGAGCCTGAGGGCCGTTGCTCACTTTTATTCTGCATTTCTAACAATGTTTGGTAACAACGATTGGTTGTTCTAATTGGATTAACTTGTCTGAGTGGTTTCCTGATAGAAGGCCACCCCCCTGCCCCCCTGCACCCCAACCCCCTCCCTCCAGCCTCTCTGCAGTTGGAGGTAGCAGTGCATGTCTAATGGTGGCTCCATGAGGTTAACTTCTGCACTCATTTGTTTTGCAAGCCTCCCTCCGTGGCTCCTCATTCATGTCCGTACATCCAGGACATCTCACTGACAAATCATTTACAGATGCTTTTCAGCTCAGCACACCCACCTAACAAGCATGTAACAGCAGCCTGGGCTCAGGAAACTTGGTGAAATGAGCATGATGTCTTCAAATGCAAACACTCTGTGAAATAGGTTTCCCCAGCAGGACTGGATTAGACAGAGTCAGCCAGTAGTTTGACTTCCAAATAACACGGTGGAAAGTGAGAGTGTGGAAGTCTGGAGGGGTGATGGACAGATACTTCTGCCTTGAACTCTGGTGACCGGAGTTCAACCCCCAGCTCAAGGCAGAGACTTTGAGTAATCGTTTTCAGAAAACATTTTTTCCATTTAACCATGACCAAAACATTCAACTAAAGTTTAAACCTAAACTCAAACACAACTGTGTGATACAAACAATGCTGAGCAGTTACTGGGGAGTTAACAAACTAGAAATGACCTGATAATTGCTGAATAGCTTAATGGAGGATTATGCAGTGTTTAATGAGTTACAAGAGCATATACTTGGAGATACCATGTTAATGAATCATTAGGCAATGATTAGTTCATATTTTTTATTCCAAATTCACCATTCATAACTTAATGACAAATCACAAGAAGCAGAATTCTTAAGAAAGGTTAGCAATGCAAACATCTTTAAAGTAAATGTAACAAGTTTTAAAGAATGGAATGATGTGCAATGTTGAATAAGATGGCAGAGTTAAGTAAACACAACATTAAAGAGAAACTAGAAACCATCTAAGGATGGGATCACTCCAGCAGCGATACAGCAGTCTGTGACTTAAAACCAGTGTGGACCAGGGGCATAAAGTACTGCCTACAATCAGCCCCCTTGCTCAGACCACACCCATCTTCAAACTCAAACATCATTTTGATCTCAACAACACATCTGTAAAGTTTCATGACTGCATCTTGAAGGTTGTGACGCCATGGCGTTGACAATATATGTCTTCACGCAGACAGACAGAGAGACATACTAACATCTGGCAACATAATTAAAACAGGTTCCGTGGTAGTTCCAACTTTAATAGGTGTCATCACGACCACATTTTGCCATGATGACACACAGAGACTCACAAGGTGAAAACAATAACAGTCAATGGTGTTGTGGCTGTTAACAGGACAGAAGCTCTGTGAGCTATTGAGACTGAGCTAACAGTTAGCACACATGCTACAGCGGTTCACCACCACTCCTTCAGGTAGTAACTGTCATCAAGCATGTGGGCCCCAACAATTTCACATGGATGAGCAAATGTCACTTTGTGCTGCATAATTATAAAATAAAGAGATTTGCTATGATATTAATGTTCACTATCTAAACATCCAGCCAACAAATGTCTCAGTCACAGTATGTTTCACAGCCACAAGCCTAGCAGGTAAAATTTTCGATTTTTACCATTTTTTGGCTCATTACCTACAAGTTTGCCACAACGTCTACATGGTCAACATGCTCTGCCCCCAACTTGTCACATTCGGCAGCTTGTTCATGTAAACTGTGACGGTCTACATGCTACAGTGGACTTTCAAAGTAAATCTCCATGTTCACAAGAAAAGTAGGTTTTGGCAAATACTAAAACTACATTTTAGAAAAACATCACGATTTGGGTTAAAATGCATTTGTCTGTTACGTAACTTAACTTACGGAGGTAGCTAACGAGCATGTCTTGTGACATGTATGTCATGTGACATTAACTATGTTATGTAGTTTTAACTAAGTCACTTCTGGAGTCACATGAAACACAAGAAGTGAATCCCACACAGTTGGCCACTGACCAAGCAGCCGTATTCGACGCCCTGGGGATGAGAACAGGTTGACCTTGACATTTTACTTTTCAACAAAAATAACTTAAATGTGTTAGTAAGTGTGTGCTGTACTGTTTTATGTATGAAAATTTATAGTAACATTCGATATCACAATCAATCAGATAATCAATAGTTAATCACTTAAATTGGGATTAGGGACAAGAAACCTTCAGTGAACATCCATAATCACACAATCCTTTTACAGAGAGAACTTGGTAACAACATGTACATATTTTTGTACTTGCACTGTGAACGTCTACATCTCCTGGACAATCACTTCCACATCCCTGCACAATAGTACTCTTTAAAAACAGACACTTTAAAACACATCTATTTTTGCACATTCTTATGTTTCTTCATATTATATTGTAGATTGTCTTAGTTTTATTTTATATGATGTCTTTATACTTTTGCACTGTGTTTACTGTTATGTATTAAATCACCAAGTCAGACTCCTAGTGGGTGCAGACCTCCTTGGCAACAAACCATTTATAATTCCGAACTAGTGGCTGTGTGTATCAGAGCTTGTTTTCACTTCAGTTTCATTCATTACATTTTTACATTCTGTAACTACATAACTGGACTATGATCCGCCTGAAACATTGTTAACTTTAGATTGTACAGTTGCTGAGAGCAACACGAACAGCACACTGAAGTTGGACATTTTGGTGGCGTCCCCTCGTGCAAAAACAACAGGAAGCACAAATGCAGGTTGGCTAATCTTGTGCTGTTAACGACTGAGCTTTGGAGCATGCCCACTGAGGAAACCTGAGCTCGTCATTGTAGCCGAGCCTAGACAGGTGAGAGGCCTGCTGTTGGTTATGAGAATGCTCTGATAGGATGTACACACACGAACACAAACACATGCGGATATCCTACACAGTCTCCTTCTGTATCCCTGAGGCATACACAAAGTACATCTTTATGATATTAATATCTACAGCCAGTCTCTTCAAAAGCTTTCTTCAGTCATTGATGATGCCATATATGAAAATGGAATGTAATAATCATGGCTGTTAGTCTGGTCTCTACAACACAAACTGATGCCTGGTTCTCTAAAATCACAGCACTAAACACAAAATGCATCTGCCTTGATGTAAGACAGGCTCCTTATCTACACTGACAGTAAATGGCATGTGTATAAAGTGAATAATTGATTGTATTTTTATCAACAGTACTGCAGACTCAAACCAAGGCAGGCTGTTCTCATAAACTGTTTGTACGTTATCCTACAAAAAGTAATTCACCCAAATTTGTACATATCCCACGTAATCATGAGCCAGTGAGTCGAGTAAAATCAACAGTCTCACTCTGAAGTTGTCGAAAACCAGTGCTTGGTCAGTGACTTCCGGCCTCTAACTATCCTGTTATATAGGTATGGAACGTGGCTGGTTGCTGTTATTGTTTAATGGCGCCTGGCAGCAACAGTGGGTAATGCAGCGGGACAACAAGAACCAACAACCACCGACTTTCATGCAGGAGGCCAGTGTTTGCTTCCTGAAAGATTGTAAAGCCAAACCCTGTTTTTTTTTCCTAAACCCAACCACATGTGTTGGCACAATGTAACCACATGTCTTTGCTGTTGAAGGAAAAAACGTCAAGTAACGGTGTTGTACAGACGTAGGGCATTTATTTTTAAATAGCATTTCCTGTGAAAACAGACAAGCATATAGCAAGCAAAGGTTAACACAGCGTCCCAGAACATCAACAACAAATGCACATTATACTGTATGTCGATGTGGAAAGTTCATGACCAAATGTCAATATGTGATAAGGTTGGACTGAGAATATGTTGGCATAACCCATGTATTTTGGAAGGCTGCAATCACATGACCAGTGTGCTGAAGGGATTAAACAAGGAAGTGATCCCAAGCGACCTTGTAAGGAGGCAGATTGCGTTGGTGGATGAGTCACAAAACACAGGACTTTCCCCTAGCAGACGTGGATTTAAAACCAGGTGAACTTTGAGTCATTTTAAGATACATCCTCACCATATTTCTTTTTCCTAAACCTAACCACAGTAACTTTCCTAAACCTAAAGACACCCAACAAGTTTCTCTTTCTAAACTGAACCAAACCAACTTTACATTAAGGACTAAGGATAATGTCATTCTTGGGGTGTTAATGTGTCGGATAACAAATGAACCATTGATCAAAGGGTGCAAAGTTGAAATTTTTCAGAGTCACATTAACAAAAACATGACTTGCATGTTTATTTTCATATGTTTCTTGTTATTCCCTTTTTTGCAAATAAAGAACTTCAAGTTAAACCTTCCAATGCTGTTCCTCAGAAAAGACACTGCTGTTTTCATAGAAACCTGAAGAGGAAGATATTTTGGATTTTTTTGCTTGATGAGCCTGATCATGCACATGCTGTTTTACTCTGTAAAACAAATATGCCACCCTGAATTTTAACAGCCTGGCAGCATCCGAGCACTTTTGGTTCTTTATTGTTCTACATAGATAAAACACCTTTTATACAGCAGGTGACTTGTCACACATGAAAAATCATCAGTGGAACTAATAACAATATTGATGGCTCCCCTCCAGCCGATATTCATAACAGTTACGTCTTTGTTGGACAAATCCGATGTCTGCTGTGAAAAAGGTTCTACTCTACATTTTTTCCATCTGTTTATGTTCTTCAGCTGCAAAACCTGATGATAATAACACATTCATATGATTAAAGTGCTGAGAGTAGACAGAGCAAAGAACTCACACCTTACAGATAAAAGGTCTAGAACAAATGAGAAAGAGAGTTTGTGAGAGTTTGTGAAATAAAACAATTGTTATACTTACTGATAAAAGAAAACATTCAATTTCATATAGAACTGTACAAATATTACATAAAATCATATTTACCCCATACCGTTGCATGCAAAAGTTTGGGAACCCATGGTCAAATTTTATTGCGAGTAGTAAAGTAAGAAAAAGATGACCTGATCTCCAAAAGGCAAAAAGTCAAAGATGACACATTTCTTTAATATTTTAAGCAAGAATACATCTTAATTTTAATCTTTTACAGTTTCAAAATGGCAACAAAGGAAAAGGGCCTGAAGCAAAAGTTTGGGCTCCCTTCATGGTCAGGACTTAGTAGTGCCTTCTTTGGCAAGTATCACAGCTTCTAAACACTTTGTGTAACCAGCTTAGAGTCTTTCAGTTCTTGTTTGGAGGATTTTCACCTATTCTTCCTGCAAAAGGCTTCTAGCTCTATGAGTTTCTTAGGCCGTTTTGCACGCCCTGCTCTTTTGAGGTCTATCCAAAGATTTTTAATGATGTTTAGGTCAGGGGACTGAGAGGGCCATGGCAAAACCTTCAGCTTGCACCTCTTAAGGTGGTCTATTGTGGAGTCTGAAGTGTGTTTAGGATCATTGTCCTGTTGTAGAAGCTATCCTCTCTTCATCTTCAGCTTTTTTACAGATGGTGTGATGTTTGCTTCCAGAATTTGCTGGAATTTAAATGAATCCATTCTTCCCTCTACCTGTGAAATGTTCCCTGTGCCACTGGCTGCAACACAAGCCCAAAGCATGATCGATCCACCCCCTCTGTTTAACAGCTGGACAGGTGTTCTCTTCATAAAATCTGTACCCTTTTTTCTCCAAACATACGTTTACTTATTGCATCCAAAAAGTTCTGTTTTAACTTTGTCACTCCTCAAGTCTTGTTTCCAAAAACCATCAGGCTTGTTTAGATGTTCCTTTGCAAACTTCTGATGCTGAATTTTGTGGTGAGGACACAGGAAAGATTTTGTTCTGATGACTCTTCCATGGCTATCATATTTGTACAGGTGTCACTGCACAGTAGAACAGTGCACCACCACTCCAGAGTTCGATTAATCTTCCTGCAGGTCTTTTGCAGTCAAAGGTGGGTTTTGATTTGCTGTCTAGCAATCCTACAAGCAGCTCTCTCAGAACGTTTTCTTGGTCTTCCAGACCTCAGCTTGACCTCCACAGTTCCTGTTAACTGCCATTTCCTTATTACATTACAAACTGAGGAAACAGCTACCTGAAAACACTTTGTTATCTTCTTATAGTCTTCTCCTGCTTTGTGGGCATCAGTTATTTTAGTTTTCAGAGTGCTAGGCAGCTGTTTATAGGAGCCCATGGCTGCTGATTGTTGGGTCAAGGTTTCAGGAGTCAGAGTATTCATAATGCTTTGACATTTGCATCACCTGGCCTTTCCCAATGATGATTGTGAACAAGCCAGAGCCCTAACAAGCTCATTATGGTCTGAGCTCAAATGTCTTGGGGTGCCCAAACTTTTACATGGTGCACCATTCCTTCTTTTCACTCTAAAATCATAGAAAACAAAAATAGTACACTAATCTTGCTTCAAGTGTTGACAAGCATGTTTCATATTTAACTTCATGCCTTTTGGAGGTTAATTTATCTTCTACTTACTTAACTATTCACAGCAAACGAAATATTGACCAGGGGTGCCCAGACTTTGCTTAATGCAGGTAGGATTTTACAGGAATTTATACAATGACTTGTTCATAATTTAATGTTACAAGATACACACGAGTGTGAATCCATCTAAATCGACAGAAAAATAGACACACACATGATATTATTGATAAAGTAGCAATTTATGAAGCAGATTTAATTTGATAAACACACACAACAAATGACTTTTTGCAAAGCGTTGACCACAGTCTAACTACACAGTGCAGGGGAAGACAAATGTGTCTGAGCTGCCTGACTCTGAGTTATATTTCTGCGTTTCTGTTCTGTCGACATTTAAACCTTCTTTGTGTGCGTATACCTGGAGCTCAGCTGTGGAAAGAGCACCGTGTCTGCTGTATTGATCCTCGAAAAGCAGACAACAGACTTCAGTGTTAGTTTTTGGGATTATCTTGATTCTCGTTCCACGTTAGGTATTCCCATCCCATTTGAGATGTGTGTCCATATGTTCAAATGTCAGAAAATGTCACTGCAATCAACACAGAAGCGCTTCATGTACCTGCTGAAAAAAAAAAGGTTAAACAACACAAACAGTGCATTGTTGACCAGACTGCAGTACCTCCGAGGATGCAGAACACATACTGTATCTGCAGGTACTGTATGAGGGTTACGTGCAGGGAATACAGGAGTATTGTGTTGATCATGTTTTTCAGTGTTCAGTCTTCAATCCTTTAGCAAATATTTATCTAAAGCTTAAATATTCCCCATTTATCCTTTAGATCTTTTTCTTTTTTTTTTATTTGGCAACATTTTATCCATCGTCTGCCTTCTGGACGTATTTCAAACAACACCAAAAGCTAAAGACGTATTGTTTTTGCAAATGAAAGATCCGATCATTGTCTTTTGGGTTGTTGTGATTCAGAGGTGTGGACTCAAGTACATGACTTGGACTTGAATCAGACTCAAGTTACAAATTTGATGACTTTAGACTGGACTTCTCAAAATCAAAAAAGACAATACTTGGACTTAAACACCAATGACTTATGACTTCACTCAGACTTGAGCCCCTTGACTTGAAAATACTTGATACCTTCTCCCAAGTCCAAAGATTAAAAAGTATGTTATTTAAAAAGAGTGCCTCGAATCAATTTATTTCCTGTCAGTTCCTGAATCAACTAACATTCATTCCCAGCAAGTTGATACTTAAAGGTCCGGTGTATGGGCTTTAGGGACATCTACTGTCAGAAATGGTATATAATAATGCATAACTCTGTTTTTCTTAGTTTATAATCACCTGAAACTAAGAACTGTTGTGTTTTCCTTACCTTAGAGTGAGCTGTTTATGTCCACATCCACAGAATCCTCCATGTTCTACAGTAGCTGAGAACCACAGACTGTATAAAATAATGGACTTAGCTAATGCTACATAACCCTTGGTTTATGGACTCCCATCTTGAACCCTCAAGTTCAGCATTTCGGCCGTCGCCATCTTGGAGTTTAGTAGCCAGAAGTGACCATATTTGGACAAGAGGGTGGGGCTGTGGAGGAGCAAGGGGTGGATTTTGTCAAAAAAAGTGTCACTCAAGTGACCTCATCATTAAATATGTATAACTTTGGGCCATGATAAAATGTAAACAGCTGAAATCTCTCTCCAAGTTAAGTTAATTTCTCAGGATTTTTTCTCAAAACAGTTGTGTAAAAAAAATGCCATTCCATTTTTAAAAAAAAATAATAAGTAATGGTGAATATTTTTACCAGTATTATAAATGAACATTTTAGCCTCCAAAATCCCCCCCAGCCACTGGGCCCCAAAAAGCTTTCCCTTTTTTACCCCCTTGTGGACGGCCATGTTCTTTGATTTGGTCTTCAAACAACAGCAGTTCGCTCTCAAATCTTGAGAGGTTGAATCACAACTGCACTGTCATGAGATAATTAACTCACTTAAATAGCATACACAACCACACCTGTGGTTTCATCCTTTCTAACATTTTATACTTTTTTTGGTGTCTAAAACCAGTAAGCATATAGAATTCCAAAACATCTACCAGAGGATATTTTCTAGCAGACACTAAATAAAACACTAACTGTAAAAGCTTTTATGATGTGGTTAAAGGTTGTATCACTTTTTATTGGTCAGTTCTTAAAAAAAAGGTTACCATACCCAATGTTTTTTTTCCCTCATTAACGCCATCATGGAGAAAGAGAATATGGTCTTTATCTATCTTACTCACACGCACACACACACTAGTGGAGACCTTGTAGAGTGGTGTGTTGTCCCACACTCAGACAAACCTTTGTGAAGTGGTTTGGGGGGTGGGGGTGGACTTTAATGCTCTTTTTACAGTCCCATTAATCCCTCTGTTCACAATTTCACGCACAGCTTGGGCCTCGGTGTTATTTTCACAACCTTTCACCACTAATTCCTGTGAATCCTGAAACAGAACACCTTCCCTTCTCCTCCTCCCGGCTGCATGTGTGTCTCTGTTTTCGCCAGGCAAAGACAGCTTTATCTCTGATTCCCCTCATCAAAGCCAGGCTAAAGGCAGAAGGAGGTATGAAAAGCCCCTCCTGGACTGTGGGCTGCATCTTTACGAGGCTCAGAGGCGAGGCCGGCAGTATGCTCAGGACGTGCTAACGTCTGGCTCCACTGTGTTTTGGTAGTCAGCAAACCCAGAGCAAGTATGTTTACACTGGAAGAGGGACAAGACAGCTGATCTCTGTTAGAATGACACACTTGGTATTTGGCACACTTCAAGTCATTACCACAGATGAGCCAACAGCCAATCATATGATATGCTGTAACCAAGCAACACCCCCTAGGACTGAAAAATGAAGCCAGTGCATAAATGCCCTAAACTGCAGTTCCTCGAATGGCCACTTGAGGCTGGCTCCAAGAGCAAGTCAGTCCTGATACACCCCCATGTTAAAATGCTCAACTTCACAGCAGAAATAAACATGTTTACAGCCTGATACAAAAACAGTTTTGGTCGCTATAGCTAATTTCCCTGTTCATGACAACTGTACAAGGGGGTGAATTTTTTTTTATCTCACCTGTTTACATTTTATGAAGGCTTAAACTTGTGCATAATTAAAGGGGTTTTCACAACACAACGCGGTAACTTGCTGGGGCTAGTTTCGAACAAGGTGGTCGGGGTATGAAGCGCTCACCATGTGCACGCGCACAGATTACTGCTCTGCTATGCTGAGTTCACCATGTTGAATTTCTGGCTGCCTGCCTGGCTTTGGCTGATCAAGTAGCGGGCATTATGGAATCAGAAACACAACAAGATGTGGGAGCTGATAATGTTGGTGTCTGAATACCTGGAGTTACTGGCACTAGCCAGATACATGCACAGCAGTGGTGGCTGCTGGTCTTTCAAACAGATGAAGCTCACTTTAAGTTTACATCATAAAATTTGTTATAATGTAGTGAGGCAGTAATTTAGAAAAGGAACATTTAATTGAAGCCATTTTTCAACCACACTCATGCCATAGAACCACAGCAAAACACACCTCAAAGATTTTCAGATGGGTTTAAACACCTGAACGGCACTCTGTCAGAAGACTCCACTTGCAAATATCTGCATGGGACTGAGCTCGAAATGCGACGATGCCGGTGTGTATTTCAAAAGCGCTGTCAATAACGAAGGGGTTCAGCCTTTTAGACAGTTCCTCCAATCATCATGCATACACTGAGTGACACTCTCCCGCCTACTGCTCCATTAGGTCCCACGGAAGCTAAGCCTACCTGGAAGTGATGATTTTGTCGCATTTATCCAATGACCGTCTTGCTTTGCTGCATAAAAAACCTGGTTAGTGCTGTCTCATAGGAATGCTTGGAGGCTCTGCGTCTACTGTGCTGACGCGAGAATGTATGACAGGGAGGTCGCGTTTGAAAACTGGTGATAAACAGCTGACATTTGAACATCATAGTCATGATGTTAAACGATAAATCAAAAATGATCATCAATAGTGCCTATTTGACCATTTCTTCTATGAAATTTTAGGGGAAGTTCAGCTTCCCTTGTTGTCTCAGAGCAATCGCCCCTGATGCACAGATAGACCCCAGGTGGTGCTCAAGCCCCTGCCCTTCTGCCCTCTGTCTAGATGAATGCAAGACATATTTTTCTCTATTTCTTTTTAATAGTTTTATATTTTAGTTTTTAAATTTGGCCCATGGCATTAATTCTTAGTGAAGAGTGTGTTGTATGCATTTGAGTCCAAATCTCTGCCCCTTCTTCAGCTTCCCTTGTGTCAGTCGCATGCAGTCTCTCTCATCTGCTGTCATGGACAGCCAGGTAAGGATAATGTTTGCCCTAAGCCTCAGCATTTTTCATCTCTGTTGTGAAATTAAACCACTATTAAAACATCTGAAAACAGCCAGCCCAATTTAGGCAACAACTCCCTAGTAACAACAAGTAAGCTAGTCTGACGTAAAACCACACCATCTCGTGTCTTTATAAACCAAAACTCAACCTGAATTTATTATGTCTGTCATGTCACACCTGATAATTGTTTTAAGCAAAATGACATGTAGTTTGGGACTGTGCTATGTGCAGAGGAGGATAGGAGTGTGAGGTGGCGTGTTTCTGTTCTCTGGGTTTCTTAAATAATATTTAAAGCTTATTAAGAAGATAATTGTAAGATTAGCGTGTGACTCTTTTAGAAAGAAAGCAGGAGAAGAGAATGAGGAGAGGAGAAGAACAAAGTGAGAAGAGGAGAGCAAAGGAAAGGATTGGAAAATAAAGTGAGCAGAGGAGAGGAGATAGATAGGAGAAAGTTTCTCAAAATAATGACTTATAATGACTTACAACATCTTTCTCCCCCCTTTACATTGATAGAATTGGACTTCCATGAAGAGAGAGGGCCTCTTTAATCTGATTTTAAGTTGATGCAAAGACATGAGATCTGTATCAATGTTCTTATCTCACTCCCTGAAAGAAAATTCATAAACATATTTGCCAAAATAATCAAATAATTCCAATCTGTTGGTCCAATGCTGATTAAAACCCTGTTTCAATGCCATAATTAGAGCAGCAAAGTGAAATCTTGACACTTGTATTTTAACATTGTGTGACACCCAGCTAAGCTCTAAAATACATACAGGTGAACTTCAATAACGAAGCCAACAGTCAGTGTGGGTCAAAATGCCATAACAGGCTGGTTTATTACAACCGAGGGTCACTACCAACATCATTTACCAATGGTTAAAATTCAATATCTTGCTGCAGGGAGGGTGGCACACCAGTCAGCAGACTGATGCACTGGGAGTATGCTATAAGTGGGAAAAACAAGGAATAAATAAATACCAAAACTACAAAACAAATGCCACACCAAACCTTAAAATGATAACACCACAAATCAACAGGTGAACCCCCACTGCACCAGCTGCTCCTGTGGCCATAGGCCAACACCAACTGCAGCACTAGAACAAAAGAAAACCTTAAATTAGCAATGCACTCAAACTACTAAAATTCAATAGACAAAATCCAAATAAGCAATAAAATATATTGTAAACGGCAACCAGCACTTTGCCTGTGAATTTAACAGAACACATGTTAAATCTCAATCTGCACACATGCAAACAATGCTTGATAGTGAAGAGACATTCTCATACCTTGCCACTGCCACTATTCTTGGACTGTTAGAACCCCTTACAAAAGAAAGAATAAATTGTTGGCAGACCCACATTTTTACAAAGATTCCATATTTACATAATACATACAAATAGATTACCTCAGGGTGCATTTGCACCCCTACAGTACCCTTACAAACAAGTAATCTTGAATAAAACCGTTTGTTTGGCTTACCAAGGAAGCATGTGCACAGGAGTGATCTCAGGAGCATCATAGGCCTCTTAACAACTCAGGTGCTCTCCTCCTGATTGGCCAATTGTACCTAAATCTAAGTATCCCCCTGTTACAATTGTTTAGTTATTTGTACACATTAATTAATCAAATAATTATTTTTGCAATGACAGTCAACTTACACAGTTATCACAACAAATATTAATCCCAAATACAGTCTACACACAAATGTACGAGCACATGCACACTGCTGCCTTGTTTCTCACTGATACACTGAACAAAAATATAAACGCAACACTTTGTTTTTTTTCTGACAGTTTGTGCAGAAATTCTTTGGTTATGCAAACCGATTGTTGCAGCAGCTGTCCAGGTGGCTGGTCTCAGATGATCTTGGAGGTGAACATGCTGGCTGTGGAGGTCCTGGGCTGGTGTGGTTACACGTGGTCTGTGGTTGTGAGGCCGGTTGGATGTACTGCCAAATTGTCTGAAACGCCTTTGGAGACGGCTTATGGTAGAGAAATGAACATTCAATTCACGGGCAACAGCTCTGGTGGACATTCCTGCAGTCAGCATGCCAATTGCACGCTCCCTCAAAACTTGCGACATCTGTGGCATTGTGCTGTGTGATAAAACTGAACATTTCAGAGTGGCCTTTTATTGTGGCCAGCCTAAGGCACACTTGTGCAATATTCATGCTGTCTAATCAGCATCTTGATATACCACACCTGTGAGGTGGGATGGATTATCTCGGCAAAGGAGAAGTGCTCACTAACACAGATTTAGACAGATTTGTGAACAATATTTGAGAGAAATGGTCTTTTGTGTATATAAAAAAAAATGTTTTAGATCTTTGAGTTCAGCTCATGAAAAATGGGAGCAAAAACAAAAGTGTTGCGTTTATATTTTTGTTCAGTGTATATCTGCCTTTAGAATACAGTCTTTTGTTTGCTGCTGGTTAGTTTTGCTTTGGTGGTAAACATGAAAATGTGTAATAGATTTGATTAGACAGGTAGCTGTGTTTATGACTTGACTGCTTGAAAATGTCAGACATTTAACATCCATAGCTTTAAGCTTAAACAGCTGCAAAACTGTAGGTGATAAAAAGAGAGATATAACCTCTCCATCTGTATTTCACCTCAGGCATCTGCTAATCATAAGAAGAAACATGACAATATTTATACGTCTGTTTAATTCCATGTATATGTCTATGTTGTGGATGTTTTCCTGTTTGAGACAGGAAAGTCTTTACAGCAGTAAATCAGGCTCATATGGCTCTACAATTGCTGGGTAATTACTGGGAAACAACACTTTCCACAACTCATCTGGTCTGGAGATGGCTGCTGTGATTGTTTTCTGTCTGCTAAGTGGCTCACTGACCAACATTCATGCATGCTGATGTCAACATGGGTGCATCCTTTTGTGTTCTCCACTAAAGAACAGAAGATATTTCACTTATAAATATAATAAATGATTCAATACTCGCATACATACATACATGTACATACATATATTATTACACAGCATTAGGGCTGCAACTAACAATTATTTTCTTAATCACGTTAAAGGTCCAGAGTGTAGAATTTAAGGGGATCTATTGGCAGAATGATATATACCTAAATATTCTATTCATTACTTTATAGTCACTTGAATATATAATTATCATTGTGTTTCCATAACCATTTATATATACACAGAGAGCAGGTTCTTTTCCATGGAGTCTGCCATGTTGTTTTTACATTTTCGTGTTTTCACGTCCGCCTCCATAATCCTCCTCCACGCTTTGTACATGGTTTCAGTTCTGCAGTTTCGCTGTTATTTGCCACTAAATCGTTTGCACTGAACCTTTGATCTGCTGACTGGTCTATAAACTGTCAGAAAACCAAGACCAAAATATAGTCACTTACTATAGTCAGTTACTATTGCATAAGACAAAGAAAGCTTCTCTCTAAGAAATTATGTTTGTTTGCTACTAATACGTATACATTTTGTAAGGAAAGCAGTGCTGACTGGATTCTATTTTTTTAATGCATGATTTTGTGCACAGATCAGCAGTCACAAAAAAATGTGTGTAAAACTCACTTGCTCACTGTCTCATTATGGAATCTCAGGAGATGTGACTTGTTGCAGGAAAACAATGGTGGAGACCTTAGTGAGGTAGTTTGTTGTTTGTTGTGTTTGAGTACAGAAAGTGTAGCTTAGTGCTATCTAAAGATTTTCAATGTCGTGCCTAAATATTTACCTGATTTCAACAATGTGAAAACATTCACGTGATTTCAGAATGAGACGGTTATCTCGCGTCGCAGCTGTGCCTGGATTGTGTGTCATGGTTGTGCTGCTGCCATGGTCCTGCCTGATGCCTCCCACTGCTGCTGTTACTATTAGTCATACTTGTACTGTTATTATACACATATCATTATTGTCACATACATATATAATCATATTATTAATATAATATCTGTCTCTCTTTATGAATCATTGTGTCATATGGATTACTGTTAATTTATTACGTTGATCTGTTCTGCACAACATCTATTGCTCGTCTGTCCGTCCTGGAAGACGGAAATTGTTGTTTCCATTAGTCACCTAGCTATTAAAACTTTAAAAAACTACTTAAGTTTCACTTTAAAGTCTCATGAAACATGAGCAGAACAAATTTGTGTGTAAACTGTTGGCAGAAGGAAATTTTCATGTTTTTCGGCAATCATCAATGTGTTAGTAGCTCTGATCTTTTTGTAGGTTCTATCAAAGCCTACACCTGCCTCTGACTGCTCGTAGTACTTGTGTAAATAAGGCACACACATAAGTATTGTTTGTCAGTATTAGAAATTACAATTTTACTTCGTATTGTGCTCTGTTATGTTCACAATACACAGATGCCTTTGAAACATGTAAGTTAAAAGATGACAAAAGATTAGAAATATAACACATTTAGCTAAATTAGTTGACAATTAGCAGATTTAAGCTTCAGATTAGGTTTCTTAGAAATCTGAATGAGTTATTTACATTTACTTAATGTGTTTTCTACACTTCTGGAATCCTGTTCTCACTTGATTCAATCAGGAGAGAGAACTGCACAAGTGTATCTTCTGTTTTAGTAGCGAGACTGTGAGACCCACATTACTGACCAAACACAGAGCTATCAGTGATGGCTGTCAGAATGTACATGTGATTTAACACTTAATTTAACAAGTGCATCACCTTACTCTCTGTTTTTGCTGTTGACTGCTCCAGTGGAGGCATGTCACTATCTCCCCCAAAAGAGAGGTCTCTCTGATGCTGATAACTGAAACACAACAATCCTTATTTTCAGGTGATCATAAACTAATAAAAACATCATTAATACAATAGATGCCCTTAAATCCTCCACACTGGATTTTTAAGTACAGTACTTCAACAAATGTACTTAGTTGCAAATCAGTGGCCACATCTAAATGTGAGGTCAACACTGGACACTGGCTATGACTTTAAATATCTACTTTCACACAGCACAGAAACATTCTGTTTACCAGCTATTTAGAACTCAAACAGAAGGACGGACCAAAATGCCGTCTGGGCCAAAATCCAGCATTTGTCCAAAATGACAGTTTGTTCTACAATTAAGCAGTAAGTCTGGTGATTAATTTCATGTATACCATGTTGTTACACATTTCAGAGAAGAAAGGATAGTGTATGTGACTGAACCACAGTAAGGGCTCTTGGCCATCTGTCTGCTGCTGGGACCACCATGGCAGAGTGTGTAACAGCAGTGTACTTGAACAAGTTGTGTGTTTTAGGAGATAATGGGGAACAAAGGAGAAACCATCATGCCTCATGCCTCCCTCTGACCTCTGACCTCTACATGTACCCATCCCACACTCTCAGCCTCCTCCCTGCTCTGTCTGCCCCTGTGCCTCTATCAAAAACCTCCAAAGGGCCTTCTATCCCCTCTATGTCCCGCCACATGGCACACCATCAAAACACCACTATTCACCAGGCAGCAGATTGCTGTTGAAGGAGACCACATACGTCCCGACCTTAATGTCCAACTACAACTGGCCCTTTCTACCTCCTCCTACATCCTTCTTTAACATACAAATTGGCTGTTTTGTGCGGCTGAATTGGAGATTAATTGCACACACCATTTGGCGGTGCTTGTTCAAAAAGACTGTGGCCTTTTTTTTTCTCTCCACAGTGTCGCAGTGATTAAGGTTAGAGATTAGGCACTGGAGATTACTCCACACTGCTTTCTTTGTGAGGCTGTGGAGAGGCAGGCTGGATTACACTTTAACATCCTCTGAAGCAGGTGGTTCTCATGGGGACAAGCCAAGCAGCCACTCTGTCCTTTCACTCCACCATACACAATCAGCACACATACAACTCTTACCAGGAATAGATACTTGTAGTAACATCTGTGAGCAACTAATCTTACTAATGTGTCAGTAATCCATACCTCCTCTATAGGTCCTACCCAGTGTTGGGTAAATTACTTGGAAAATGTAGTGAGCTAAGCTACCAGTTACTCCACATCAAAATAAAGTTTCACTACGTTGAAGCTATCCCCAGAGAAATGTAGCAAGCTAAGCTATGAGAAAATAGCAAAAGTAGCTGCTACTTGCAAAGCTACTTTTATCTTTTGACTTCATTTTAAATCAGCATTTTCTCAGTGTTTGGAAAAACTGTCAGCCAAACGAATAGGCAAGCATAAATGTTCAGTTAAACTGTTTACTACAAAATAACATACTTAAATTAAAACTTTTTTTGAAGTTCCAGGAGCGCCGACACATGTCTAGCCTCTGCCAGTATGGGGTTGTACATTGAAAGTAATAGGGGCATATTTTTTGACGCGTGGCGTTTGCCACCAGCATTTTTGGCCTTAACACAAGCACACAGGATTGGAGCAATGGAAGACACATACGGAAAGGATTCAGATGTCTGTGTTCTCATCACTTGTGGAAAAGTCAACCCCAAGATAATCCTCCAAAAAACTGTGCACAGTGTTATCTTCCACAACCTTAAAGCTCTTAAGTCAAATTTCACCCTGCTAGGTGTGTGGATCATCGAAACTTTCTGAACTGTGAAGGTTAAACTCAAACTACTCTTCACAACAGCAGATAAACCAGAACACACACACAAAAACACACTCTGAAGATATTTCCCCTAAGGCTTAGTGGTAACTAAATAATGGAAACACTCATTAAACCTTTTCCCTCAATAAAGCACAGCAGTGACACTCAGACAGTTAAATGTTAAACTGTTCCCAGAAGCCGCCACTTTACACAATCATTAGTAGATGTTTGAGGGGTCAGTTAAGCATTCTGTGAACAGTAACAGCGCTAATAGGTTTAAAAATACAGTTTGAATGAGTGTCTCAGTAATTACAGTCTGCACATTATTCTGTCAAACATTGTTGTAGACATTTACTCTCAGCACTGCTGTAATCCTCCAATTTAAAGGCTGACTACATTACACTATAAAGGTAGAAACTACGACCGGGTGATGCCTGAGTCTACCAAGTGTAAAGTTCTTGATATTCAATCAAGCTATTTAGAGCAAAGATCAGCTGAATACTGATGACATGCTGATATCATGGTACATCCCTACTCTACACACTGATGAGCTCTTCCACACAGATTTTAAGTTCATACAGTGAGATCGTATGGACTGTAAGGAACACCTCAGGATGAACACTGAGCTCTACAAATGATCTTGGAACATGTTTTTACTTTACACAAATTACCAAACCCTGTTTCCTCTGGAAAATCTAAATAAATTCTGATGTGACAGCAGGGGTCAGTTCCAGAAAGCTGGTTCAGTGAAAACTCTTGACCTGTTCACTACCAGGTTTTCTTCAGCAAACTGAACCTGAAGGAGCTGTCTGACACCATTTCATTTCCTCATTGACACAGTTGATCTTAAAGCACATATTGCAGAGTTTATGTTAGGGGAGATCAACATACTAATTGGATATTACTTTATTCCTGGGAACTTTCAGTGCTACTGATTTTATGCCCTATCAGTCATTTCTTCAAACACTGACCCCCACCCTTATATTCAAGTATACTGGATTAAGTCAACCCTAATGCCAGAATAAATGATGGTATTGAGTGTTTCTGCAAGCCACAGAAATGTCTTTATGTTATTATGTTGCAGATATGGTAAAACTTAACATTTCAACAATGCTGTGATCAATCTATTAAGGTCTAGCTACAAAAAAGCACTTAATTATGGTTAAAAAAAGACCACGTTTTGGCTTAAAATACCCGCTTTAGGTGGCATAATCAGTTGCTTCTCATGGCAATGTCCTTGGTGGAAAAAGAGTGACAGGTTGCTAAAAAACACCACAGTAATTACTCGCTACAACACAGCTGTTATTGTTGTTTGTTGGTCTTCAGCTTGGCATGCGTCTCGCCTCCACAATCCCCTCCATCGCCAGATGACAAAGTCAGCTCGTATACTACATCACTTTAGAATGTTGATATGATACATATGAAATGTGCAAATGTTATGTATTTGTGATTTGCAGAATCATACAATGTCATTTTCTTTAACATTTTCCGCAGGCAACTGGGCTGCCATTGTCCTGTTCGCTCGTCAGAACAGTACCCTGCACTAAAACATTTACAGCAGGTTACTAATCTATGTTGCAGGAAAACAAATCCATATGCAACTTTCAGACAAATAGGACACTGATTATGACTCAAACTCCTTATATCTGTCATGATTTTTAGCACCATTGAACCATTTTGTTCAAAGTATCATTTCATACAGAGATTCTTGTAAGTTAAGGTAGTTATTCCTTGAGCCAGGGAAAAAACATAATGACATACAAATGAAATGTATCCTTGGTTTGCAGAAACATGAAATGGCAACATTTTTTCTGCAGATTGGGCTGTCATCTGCTAAAGAAATTGAAGTCTGGAGCAGACTACGCTAAATAAAACAGTGCTGCTGCTTTTTTTTTTTTTTTTTTTTAAATAACTGTCATAGTCTGCATTTGCATGCATCGATATTTTTACCTCAGTAATTATAACTAAAGAGTGAAAATACTCTGAACTGACTGACTGATCAGTTGTTCTGCTCCCATCTGTCACATCAGACTTCAGGGCTGGAGTCAGAGTTTGTTAAACCTGCTTTCTGGAACAAGGCCCAGGATTATTGTGGGGAGTTTTCCTTTCATATAGCCATTTAAAGCATTTACACATTTGGTCAAAGGCATCCACCTCAGCCAGAGCCTGGACTGGGTGAACCTTTAGATACACGGAAACCAACCTAGTCACACTCCAAAGACACTGAAAACCTGTGCTTGGTCAGCGACTTTAGGTGTTAGACACAGACGGCACTCGGTGGTGTCAGAGGGAAACGCAGTGGGACAACAACATAAGTCCAGGGAGCAGAAGTCCAAGTAGGGTGGTGGATGGGTCCAACAACCACCGACTTTCACCTGGGAAGCTGGTGTTCGCGTTTGTCCTAACCCAGTTACATTTTTTTGTTACCTAAACCAAACCATGTGTGTGCTGGCAAAACGTAACCATGTGTTTGTTGTTGAAGGAAAAAAACGTCAATTGGTGGGGTTGTATTGTTTGTTTTGAAAGAGACTGTATACAAACTGTACATTTCCTGTGGAAACAGAAGTGTATTTTGAAAACAGACAATGTATGTAAATTGATGTGACAAGGTCGGAGTGAGAACATTTTGGGGAAACATAATTAAAGAAGGAATGATACAGTTACATGTTGCTTAAGTCCTCATGGGGTACTTTTTTCTAAAACAACTCAAAAGACAAGAACTTCTTGAAATTACCAATGTAGCCAGTGTTTAACAGGTTAATGCTAATGTGTTGGAAGTAAACTGAAATGCCACAGTAAGTGAAGGAGAGAAAAAAATCTGGTGACTAGTTAATTTGTTGAGAGAGTAACAGGTTAATCAGCGGTTCATGCAAACAGTTTAACCCTTGTCCGACCTGGGACACAGTGTGGTCAGTAGCTGTGCTGTTCTGTGGCAGTAAACATGTCTGTCCTGGCTGAGGTGCAGGTTACACATGGACTCCCAGCCCTGGCAGATTTATGTGTGCTCTGACAGCAGGGGCTTCCACCTGCACAAACACTGTCCCTGACTGCTGCTCATTGTGCTAACAAGACCTGCAGCAGCTCCCTGGACACAGCCTCTCCACGACCTGCAAGACTCTGAAACCACACACTGCAGGGAGCAGGTCACACACACACACACACACGCACACACACACGCACACGCACACGCACACACGCACACGCACACACACACACACACACACACACACACACACACACACACAGCACAAGCACAGGTTAGAAAAAAAAGTCTTGGAACTTTTTTTCTTTTACCTTGAAGACCATTGCATTTTTGAGGTTCATGCAGAAGCAGTTCAGTGGAAGGTGAACCCACCTACACTCAGACCACACTGCAAATGTTGCATGTTCAAAACCTAGTAAAACAGATGTCATAAACCGTCAGAGCCAGAGAGTCTGCAGGTTCACTCTTTAGCTGAAGGGAAATATGAAGATGTTGCTGCTGGCTTTGGTTACTTCCACAGGTATTCTACACTCATTCCCTGTTTAAGGATTTACCAAACAATTTTAGCTTGCTATTGGATGATTCTGTGAATCCTTGCTGAATGTTAACATTCAGTGACCATGTTTTTTTAAAAAATGTATTTATTTTTTTATTGTTCTCCTCTGAGATCTACGCATGGCATCTCTGGTGTACTTAAGGTCAGGGATAGTTAGGTAAAGGTTAAGGTATGGTTTGGATTAGGCAACCAAAACACTTTATTATTTTTCGTGGGGCGGAAAAGGTAGACCCAAGTCCAGGCTCAGACGAGGGATAGGAATAAGGTCAATAAGATATTTATTGAAAGGCACTGGGAAGAAAGGGCCAGTGCAGCAACATGACGTATGATATCTATAACATTAGCACCTCTACCGGTTAACAAAACTATCATGGTTGGGCTTCATCACATGAAATATTTAACGTAGAGTTAAATACTTTACATAACATTACATGGGTTAGATTAGATTTAGGAGAGTAAAGTCACGTAGGTAAAGTTTAAGAGGAGAAACATGGTTGGGTTTTGTCACATCAAATATTTAATGTAGGGTTAGGTACATAACATAAAATGACATGAGTTACGTTAGGTTTAGCAAAGTGAAGTTACATTGGTTAGGTTTAAAAAAAGAAACATGGTTGGGTGTTGTCATTTTATGTACATATGCAACATAATGTGACAATGTGACAAGGTGGGAAGGAGCGCTGGAGAGGAAGCTGACCTGGAATGACGTCTGGACGGCAGAGCCACAATGTTTTAAGTTCACGATCCAAGCTGTCTACGATGTAGCTAAGCTGTATGATGGTTGCTTGGACTGACGCTGTGTCTTTGAGGCTGCAGTCAAAAACCTTGCCTAGGCCAGTGACTGGTTTCTCTGTAATTGATGGTATTACTGCGCCATCCACGGAGAAGCAAAACTTGTCTACCACTTTTCCTCTCTTCAGGACCATGGACCTGGATTTTGTTGGCTTAAAGCTCATTCTGGCCCAAGAAATGCACTTGACCAGGCCCTGAAGGATCCACCTACAACCCAGTACTGATGTAGTGGTAACCATCAGGTCGTCCATAAAGGCTCTGATGGGGGGCTGCCAGATTCCAGACTTGGACAGGGGGCCTTCATCAACATATTCATGGCGAGGGCGAAAAGGATTACGGAGATTGTACAGCCGATTATGATCCCTTTCTCGAGCCGGTGCCAGTTGTTGATGTTGTACTGCCAGATGTGACTCTCAGCCTGAAGTCCCCATAATAATTCAGGATGAGGTCTGTGATTTTACAGGGTATGTGGTGTTGTTCCAGGGTGGTCTCTCAATCAGCTTGTGAGGGATCGACCCATATGCATTGGCTATAAAGTTACATAAGTAATGTAAAGTTATGGAGGTGAGGTTTAGGGAAGTTAATGTGGTTAGGTTTAGAAAAAGAAACATGGTGAGCACCGACAGTATGTTAAAATGACTCAACGTTCACAAGGTTCCTAACTGCCTAACCTGCCCTGTACAGATTTTCTTGCTTTTTTTACTACATCAGTTGCTCTGAGCATCAGATATTGCTGCAGATGGGTTTACATTAGAATTAGTTACAAGCATCTCACAGAGATGCCAAAGGGTGCCTTCAGCGTTAGTATCACATGACAGGGCATCGGTTTTGACAACCTGGGAATAAGAATGGGCTGGGATGAGGGGTTGTGGGGGTTTGCTGGCTAAATGAGTTATCTTTAAGAGTTTATTCTTAAAACAGATGGCACTGTACAGTAGATCTGGCTCGATAGCACTACTGGAAGAAGAAGATGGAGTTGGACAGACAGGTGATTCAGTTTGGAGAGGGCTGTAAGTCTCTGTTGACAATGCTTGTAAATGTCCATGGTATGCTGATTGAAGCTGAGGTTATTGTCCAGTGTAATGCCAGAGTATGTGGCATTACTGCAGGGGAGAGGGGAAAAAGCCATAGATCAAAGATAAAAGACAGCACCCTTGCCAATGCCAAGGTATCTGGCATTACACTAATGCCAGTGACTTGCATCACAATATACAGCTACAATACTACACAGATTTCATGCATTACACACTAAACTTCTAAATTTCATGGTGCTCTGACTACTAATTATACAGAAATGTGGGAGCAAACTGACATTGTCATCCCTGTGACTACTCCCGTCAGTTGCTCAGGCGGATCATGCAAGCTGTAAAGTTGACTTTGGCCAGAGGCTTGCAGAGGGGTCCTGGAGGTGTTAAAAAGGTCATGGGGGGAGCTGGCCCCTTGACATGGGACAGAGGGTCGCCTTTAGACTGCCTGTCTGCATTACTGGAACAGTGGAGGAGTTGACCCACTCACACACACAACACATATGCACACTTATACACCTGTTGTATTTTAAAATAACGAACATATCCACATATGCATACATGACTATGTGGTAACACTGGACAAGCATGGCAAGTATGCAGTTCGTGTGCGAAAGAAATATTTACACCACAATAACTTTCAGAGGAACTTAAAATGAATGTGGACCAGGGCATAGAGTGGGGGGACCACTGGCCCCTTTCCTACATCCTACTCCTGTACCTCTGGCGCCCTTGCTCCGATCACACCCATCTTCAAATTTAGCCTTCATTTTAGCCTCAACTACCCACCTGTAAAGTTTGGAGACTGCATCTTGCATGGTTGTGACCCAATCACAGTGACAAAATCTGTCCACAGACATATAAACACCTGGCAAAGTACTCCTAACGGCTTCTGTGGTCGTTCTCGCTACTTTAGATGTCACCAGGATCACATTTTGCCATGATAACACAGGGTGAAAACAATACCAGCCCCGCTGTTACAGCTGGTAATAAAGAAACTCACATTCACACACTCCATTAGTCTTTGCCCTCTCTGCTGGCCTGGCATATACGACTACACAGCTGCAGGAGTGTTTGTGTGCATGGAGACTGACATTGAAATGACAGGCCCTGCTCGCTCCTCCACGTTCCTTTTTTGGGTGACGAACTTGACAAATTCTTGGCTGTGGATAGAGACATCACTCTGTCATTGACACCCCACTTATCTACCGCTCACAAAATATCCCAACAGGCCGCCACAGCGTCGTCTGGCCTTCAACAATCAACAACAGTTCTCACACTCTCATAACTGCCTCTCCTCAGCTCCTTGACATTGCTACTGCCACTGTCACTGTCAATTTCTTGTCTATTTGCCACTCAAGAGTCGGGCGCTTATGTCTTACTGATTGTTTAAGTCAGTGATGTGGAGAGACAGAAAGCAGAATTGCCTCTTGCCTACCTTCACAAATCAACATGTGGCTTTTTATAATGGAGACTCTGATGCACAGGCCACGATCAGTGCTGCTGGTTTATATTAAGGTAACAGTTAATATACTTTGCCAGAAGATATGTTGAGTATCATCCATTAGTCATAAAGAAACATAAAAGATGAAAGTACAAATTGCAGAAAAAAAAGGATTTTTTTTTACATGGTCACCTTACTTACCTGATTACAATGCCATATAACCAAAAATCACATCTATTTTAACCTTTTAAAACCTGAGCAAATCGGCCTGATCCCTTTGCAGAACACACAAAAAGGCAATGAGCAACCTTAAAAGAAATGACCCAAAACTTAGCACGAAATTTGTAAAAATTACAGAACAATTTCCCGAAAAATAGTGAAAAAAGGTGAAACACAAAACAAAGAAATGATCTGAGAATTTTTTTTTCTTCTGAAACATAATTTTAAAAACATTTTTTTATAAAAGATCATTTTCTCTCTGTCTTTCTTTTCTGTTGCTTTACAGTTTTCTTGTAGTTTGCACAACATTTCTTACCTAGTTGCTCATCGCCTTTTTTGCTCAGGTTTCAAAGGTTTAACTGCTTGTGATAGGCATCTGAATGTAGTAGAAAACTGGTGTCTTTCCAGGTTTCAAAGAGTTCAGAAAAACATCAATGCATGGTTTTCCTTAATTAAAAAAAAAAAAAACATTCTTATATATGTACTATTAAGGATTCAAATCAGTGGATGGTCGTATTACAAATATCAAACACAAGAGGCTCTTCAGTCGTTTGACTTTTGCTGCCAGGAAAAATATTTTGCTCTTTTGCTGCTCCAACAAAAAGTCTTGGCACAATCTTATAATGCAGTGTGTTGTAATGCAGTGTGTTCCCAATGAATGTATATGAATATATGTATATATGTATATATATTCAGATGCAAACTGGCTCTACCTGTGACAGACTAACTAACTTCAAAATTCATTTGAATTTAATTTTTTTTTTCAGAGTTGAAGTATACAATTAATTAAGATTAATTGTTTAATCGCTTGACAGCCCTAGTATTTAGTCATATGGGGCCCCATTCACTTTCACTGTATCTACAATGAAAGCCATTATATTGAGTACACTCTCCATTCAAATTGCAAAATGTTCAAAATGGCGCACATACTCAAGATCAGTATAATAGTGGCATGCTCAGTGATTTTAAAATGTACAAATTCTTCAAGTCTTTAGGGCTACAAGAAATGTTTCTACACTGAGTATGGAACATTAAACATTAAACAATCATACACTACATATTAACTAAACAACACTACTATAAGAGGCCAAACCCAGCTTGTACCACCCTTGCAAATTCAGAGACACTTGAGAGGCCTCATATCAAGAGCATCTGCAGTCAAGAAATAACAAAATATTTTGAGGTCATCTCCACACATTACGTTCACTCTTTGCCATTTGTTGTCTCAGACCCAGACACATCCGTCTAATTTAGGCTCTGGTTCAACTGTATTGATCACGCCCCTCCGCCGGTTGCACACATTATTCCTTTCACCATTCCTCAACCTCAGCCTGCTTTAGTTTTCTCAAATGAAACTGAAGCTCCACTTTGAGCTTCGGTTTCTGATTGATTGGCATTCTAGTGAGGCAAATACATGTCTAGTTTTCATATTTGTCCTGTTGGAACGGGAAGTGTAAGCTGATATTTCACCTTAGAGCCTGGTTATTTCTCCCTGGCCTTAGGTTACCAGAGGGCAGGAGATGCCGGAGGGTGAGGGGATTGACACGTGTGGTGTGTGGATGGTCAGGTGGAGAAATGAGGCACTAATTTAGTGCCTCCGAGTGTCTATTCTAGGACTGTCGAGATTGCATGTCTCCTACACTGTCAGAGTCTCAGCCATCTGTCATTGTATCAATGTTTACATGCACAGACCATTCTCTTCTTAACACGACTTGTTTTGGATAAACTGGTAAGAGGCCTGGCCATGATGCCTGGATTTCTTCCAAATGATCACTGTGACATAGGAAGCATGAAATGCTTGCATTTTGGTTTTACTGTGCAACAAATACCATTGCAATGGAGGTACAGGTACATTTTGACCAAACACTGATGACTTATTCTGGTAGACTAAAAACGCGCACACTACTACCATTTGTGGCTAGATTCTGATGACACTGACTTTCATCTCCCATGAACTAGTGTCTAGCTCCATAGTACAAGGTGTGCACCAACAATGCTGCTTTGCCAAAAAAAAAGAATTAATAGGAACCAATTGCTGACTGAATGGAAGGGAAAACTAAATCTCTAAAATTCTGCAAACTTTAAAGCTTCATTATCTGCTTTTTGGCCACAACAATGCAGAGGTAAATTAAAACAAGTTGAAAGACAAATGCACATTCACCACATACCATATCATATCCAAGATGTAACATGTTAACAAAATATTGCCAACATGCAACATTGTCATCCCACTGGAGTCATACTTTTGGACACTTCACAGATGTAAGTTTAATGTTTCCTTACTGTATTGTAGAATTATTCTGTAATGGCAGCATTATTCAATGAGAGGTATTAGTCTATTAAAATACTCTACCCTTGAAATCTCAAATAGAGATGTTATAATTCAATCAGGAGAGACTCATTCTGAGAGAAAATAATATATTTATATGCGCACATAAGTATGAGAAATGTTAAAAGTCTTTGACGATTAGACCCCATCGTGATGTCATACATTCCAGGAGGGTGATAAAGACGTAGTAGATTTGGGAACTCCCCCTATGGAGTCAAGATGCTGTTGGTGGTAATGGTGGTGATGAGATGAGATGAAGAGGGAGCTGAGGATCTGGATGTGAAGATGAGTGGGCTTTTGATGAGTTCTTCCTGGGCTCTGGATAAGGTGACTGGAGATGAATGGGGTTTGAGTATGACAGTGGCATTAAATGGCTGGAACAGGGCAAAGTTTGATTGGCTAACCAGGAGAGAAAACGCCCAGTAGTGGAATAAAGAGAGAACAGTGAATGGATATAGCATAAACAAACTCTTCCTGGTTGATCTTACACTGAGTTTTCTTAGAGTATCAAAATATGCGACCCATTTGTAATCATTTTTTGATGGAGTAGCGCAAATCAGTAGACTCTGCCAGGGATTTGCGCCAGGGTAGCATTTTTGGACAAGGCAGCATCTAACCTCAGAACATCTTGCCCCCTACTGGGGTAAAGAAACGTGTTGCCACAGAAACAGAAAAATGTCAAAAGCCTGTTGTGTAGTAGGTAACCAAGGCTTTCAAACTGAGATCGGAGGCACATAAGATACGTAAATATTCACTGTCAGTGTGGTAAATAGCTAAATGATGCTGGCGGATAGCTAACATTAGGGCCTGTGTCCACATAGCTTTTTTTTTTCAGCAGAAAAGTGGTGGCAGAGTGGTGGCAGAGTGCTGGGGAGTGCGTCATCCCAGCGCGTCATGATTAATGACGTGCTGCGCGTGGGTTTTGTTTCTATGACAACAACATCTTGACACTTACAATAGCTAGGTAGCTAACATAACGTACATTAACGGAGGGTTGACTACACAGTCAACTTAAAGCTTACAAAGCAAACAGTAATAAAAGCACAACACTCAGTAGCAACATTTTTTGGGAGCTACACGCTCCCAAAAAATAAGCAAAAAAGACGTCAGCACTGAGAAAAAAAATGCTATGTGCACACAGGCTGTTAGCTTTAGAGGGAGGCTGCTACAGTACAGTCAGACAGTCATGTTAAACCAGCATCAGACGTCTCCAACTAAATCTCAGCCTAAGTCAAACAGTGTTGGCTGTTCTCATGCACTGTTTTTACGTATTCTTATGAAAAGTAAAGCATCACAATTCATATGTAACCCATGTAATCATGAGCCTGCAATTCATGTATAACCCAGTAGGAAGTAAGTGTAAAGAGAGAAAGCCTGTTTTCTGAGGCAGGTTTGGGTAGTGGATGGGTCAAACAACACAGGACTTTCCCAGGAGACCGGTGTTTTGAACTGAGTGAAACCAAGTGAACTTTGAGTTATTTTGAGTTGTCAACATGTTCATTGTGTTCCTCGTCTTAAACCTATGGAACTTTACTTGCTTAAACCTAGACCCATGTTTCTTTTTCTAAACCTGAGCTATGTAACTTTACGATAAGTAGGGTACATAAGTTGGTGGCACGCTAATTCATAGGTTATCACACAAACTGTTGTATAAGGATAGATTGAACAGTTGGCTATTAACAGGCTGCTTATTTACAGACAACACTTAGACTAACGATACCTGATTCAATCAAACAGATGTCTGGGTAAGCAATATCTGGCAACTGTGTTGGGTCAGTCATCCACTTGGACTGGTGAAGACTGAAGGGACATGATGACGATCAACCTTAAGTCAGTAAGGTAGCGGGAACGCACAGGTTAGACAAGGTTTGGCAAAACAATTTTTAGACATGTCTATAAACTAAACATTTGTTTAACAAGAAATACATGCATACAAACCTGTCAAAATTATAATCCAAATATGTCAAACTGCATTGACATTTGTTGATCTTCAACTTTCTATCCCCACCGCCTTGATGTCTCGTGAGGTAGCTGTAGGAGCAACTGTTAGCAGCATCTGATGTGTAAAATTGTTGTATAATATTAGAAGTATTGACTGGAGTTGGTTTAAAATTCCAAACTCCAGTTTACATGATTTCCTTTGGTACTGACAGAGTTGCTAAGTTGAGATGAGGCTGGGGGTAAACAGTCTGGCAGTGAACTAAACAAGCTAATCTTCCTCAGGCAAACAGAGCGAGAATATTTTGTAATTGATTTATTCATGGAAACAACAACAGTCAGATGCAGGAAAACAGATTGACATGAATAAGACCTTAAGCAGGATCTGACCCACAGCCAGCCTCTCAAGTTGTCACCAGAAACTTGGCAAGTACAGCGTCGTCCAGTAGGGCGCCTACTGAAACTTCGATCAGACCATGTACTGCTGTGCATGTTGCTGGTAAACCAAGCTGTGTTGTTTCAGGCACACTATGGCTGCACAGATGCTGAAGTTAAAAGCCTGGAGATATTAAAATCATAGGCCTCATTAAACTCAGTTATTTATGTTCATCTAAACCCCCCACACAGTAACCAAGCCAGTCAGATCAAATGTCCCTGGCGGTGCGGTGGTCGTGAATTGTCGTCTAAATAACAGCAGCTGTGAGAGCCTGTCGAGTCGGGCTGACTGATGTCTTGGCTAAGGATGCTCCTGGATCACAATAAACCTGTCACAGACATTTTATCATCTGCATTCCCCGCTCAGGACATTTCCACACATCTTAAATTTCCATGAGACGAGCAGCAAGACGGACACAATCTCATCTTGCCAACTTGCATGCTGTGTGTCCTCTCGCACATATTTCACTCCTCTCTGGAGATATTTCATTATCTCTATTAATGGAAAGAACTCTAGTCTTAAATTAAATCCTGTGTACCGTGTTTGGACACTTTTTTACAGTAGTAGTGATGAAGCCTAACGACAGCAAGATCAATCTGTCTGCACCACACTGCAATGTCCTGACAAACTGGCCAGGCTACTATGACATTTAGTCTGGATTTTCATGATCCCTGGGACATGATTCTTTTTTTTTTATTGGTGCAAGGAGAGGTGCATAAACACAAACAGAAGCAGCCACATACAATAATTAGGAACAGATGAAGACAGGAGTATCGAAAAAAAGCCATGAATAAATAAAAATAAACATTACAAAAATGAAAATAGAGGTAACAATGAAAATTCATAATACGCAAAGTGGTTTTTGTTATTGGGTCAACAAAGCATACGACATAGCAGGCTGGTCTTATGAACTGTTTACACATATACCTATGAAAAGTAATGCACCAGAATTAGTATATAACCCACATAATCATGAAAGCTGGCATCACGTGACCACTGCGCTGATAGGAGTCAAGAAGGAAGTGGTTTAAAGAGTGAAAGTCCATGTAAGGAGAAGGTTTGGGGTGATGGAGGGGTCAAACAAACACAGACTGCAGTTTGTGTCTCTAGTGAAACCAAGTGAGCATAGAGTTATTTCAAGGTACATGGTCACATTACGTTAAGTACGTAACTCTATGTTAAGTACCTAATGTGACAACGTCTAAAGCCCAGTTCAGACCAAAGATTTGCGATGACACGAAACCGTTTTAGAACGTTACAGAAAAACGTTGCAGCAGTGTGAACTGGCTGGTTTGGGTTCGTATCAAGTCAGCTGACGGTGTCACCTGCAACTCAGCTGGTCAAATCACCAGCAGCTGGTTTTAGAACGTAGAGCATGTCCCCTGTTTCTACAGCCAATCGGCTAGTAGTTAAGTCCACTGGTCAAGTCAAAATGACCGCAGACAGTGTGTTCACCTGTTGCGGCAGGTGCTCCTTCACCGCCTAGCACTCCATAATTACCATCACAGTGTGCCGATGTCAGACGGTGGGTCGCTGCTGCTGCTGCTCGTTGTATGTGCATATGCCATCTCCCGCCTTCACACACATATTCTTGTTGACTGATTAATTAGCGCTGGTTATTTATATTATTGTGGCATATTTATCATGAATACAGTCCGATGCTCGTTTTATTTATGTTTGTCGCCGTTTCATCACTACTACAAATGCAGCTGTAGCCAGTATCTCACTATCACTATCCGTCATTCATATTTTAAGAAGCTACAAATTATATTCAGCCACAAGATAAGCCTGAAAAGCTGGAAATCAGAACGGAAGTACAGAGAGTTGTTGCATAGAGATGATACACAATCTCATCTAGTTGCATTGGTGTGAACTGGCAGGTTTTTAGAACGTTGCAGAACAGCATATTGCAAGTAGTTGCCTGCTTCAATTCGTCTCATTGCGTTGGTGTGAATTGGCCCAGACTAAACCTAATGGACATAACTTTACTTTGCTAAACTTAACCCTACAAAACTTTACTTTCCCTATATCAAACCTACATCACTTTACTTTAACTGTGTAAGTTTATGTCGAGTATGTAACGTGATGACGCCCAGCCATGTTTCTTTTCCTAACCCTAATCAAGTAACTTTACTTTTGTAAACCTAACCTGTGAAACTTTACTTTCCTAAATCAACCTTATGTAACTTTATGTTAAATAATGTGAAGACTCAACCATGACTCTTTTCCTGAACCTATCTACCTAATTGGTGGGACACTAATTTGTTTGATATACAAACGGTTGTATGTGGATACGTTGTAATTGGATATGGTGGATTCCACACCACACAATTTGCTTCCAATGCCAATGTTCAGGCCTAATGCAGGACATACTGTATATATAATATGCCCCTATCCCTGATCATCAATATTTATTCATTCAGCAAAGGCCTGGATGATGTTCAATGACAACATTTTTTTTTGATGACATTTATTGTAATATCCGCATTTCTTGCGAACAATTATCATACTTTTCTTTTGGTGCTGACAACGATCATCCCCCAACCTTAACCAAGTATTTCTTCACTGAACCAAGCCTTCATCATAGCAATGGGAAATTGTCATATAAATCTTTTTTTGTAACTGACATTGGTAAGGATTTGGAAGTGTTTTCTTAGAGGGCAATAGCAAATTATTTTTCTTGCTTTTCAGTTTTGAGGACTTGTTTTCTTGACTAATGACGAGATACCTTTAAACTGCTATAAGATTTCCGCTAAACTGAATAATCAGGGTCACCAGAAGATGAATCTTATTATTTTTGGTGATTCTCCAACTGTCACAACATCTGCCTCAGTCCTGTTTTGCTTACTCTTCCTCTCTGTCCCTCTTTCAGTGACCTTTCTTTAGCCATGTGCCCATGTATCTCTTTGCCATGATGGCCATTCTCCTTCCATCCGCAAGGTGCCCTGACACTTTTCCACCTATCTCAGTCACCTGACTCTCACTTCCAGCCACACCAGCAGGGAAGATCATTTACCTGATCATTACCTTTCAGCTGTTTCCACTTTCCCTCATCAGCCCCACAGTACATATACATGTATTCTGATTTTGAACCTTGCAGATTTGTCTAGTTCCCAGGCATCTAACCTTCAGGGCACAATTTTAGTTTTCATCCTCACTACTTTTAAGGCGCCATCTATGACATGTTTAGTAAATAATTTAGTCTTCCCAACACCTTTGATATTGTATGATGTTATGAACATTGCTAGCTTTAGATGTGCTGTTTTTTATTGCCTTTGGACTGTTATCTCCTTTTACTGCTGTCTGAACCTGTTTCCACAAAGGGAAATTACCTCTTGTAACATGACACATGGAACATGGACAGTCTGAGGGGGATCTAACCCATGGACAGAGGTGCTCTGCAAAGACCCTTAATGTGGATGTTTCCCCAGGCTGCAGGCCAGCACGGAGTGGATGCTGCCACTGATACGACAGCTCCTGTACAGTCTGCAGCCATCCTGGGTGGGCGAGGCCAGCCATGGCTTAACACGGTAATCTCCGCGACAGGCTCAGCCCTTTGTTCCTCTTCAAAGGATCTTTGAAAGGGAAATATCCACCTCAGGTTTTACAACCAGAGTTAACCCCTCAGACAGAGCAGACAAGTCCCCTCACCAGAGACCAGTATCCACAGTCCATTAAAGACGCTCAGTGGTTTAACTTTTTTTTCCCCTTCTTCTTGTGCCTTTGATGTCTTAGCATGACTCAGACAGTTATGTGGCTTCATTTGTATGTATGCAAACTCATTCTCACACACACACATACATACACATGCACATGTATAAGGGATAGTTTCACCCTGTGCCCTTATCTGATCATAGCACACTGGAGGTTAGATGGACCAAGACCATGACAGTACAACATGGAGCTATCCTTTTAACCTTTGACCCTGCCTCCGGCCTCCAACCCTGACCACTGACAACAACAGAAAAAGGGAGGAAGGAGGACAGGAGGAATTAGGAATGGGAACTGATGAGAGCTGCCATGAGGCAGTTAAGAGATTCAGGTTTGAAATTTAAAGCAAATTCATTACAGCCAAAATACTTGGGAGCGTCCACTATAATCAACTGAAGCTGCTACACTGACCACAGGCATCGCACTGCTCATCTCTGTTTTGACGTAGCTGGTCTATTTTCTTTTTTTTTTTCTTAAAGCACGGCCACTTCCAAACCCTGCATAACTAACTGCGTTATCATACTCATTATACACACAGTAAGCTGGCCCCAAACACATGCTACAAAGACAGGTTTGTGTAGCAGGTAAAAAAAAAAAAACACTCCCCCCTACACAATGCGTCCATGCCCAATGTATCTTGGCCAATAGTGTTTATGTTAAATTGTAAATTTCATGGTGATGAGGTCAAATAAGGCTAATTGACATGGTGATGCAAAAACATCGATAATGGGAACAAAAGATGAATTCTAGCTCTGAAAACTTAGGAGCAGCTACTCATTAAGCTATTTAACCTTTGTGAGATAAGAAGATAATTACTGTGCAGTGTAACATGGACAAGACTGGTTATTATAAACTCTGTCATAATTATTTATAAACAAAAATAATTTGTATTTGGGTGGACTTTTGAGAGAAACTTTAAGATAGGATGCATTTATTAAAAAAAAAAAAAAAAAAAGTCAAGAGATACAGTTTTGGAAACATTTTTTTACTTCACACACACATGCACATATATGCAGACATCCAAGCATCTCATTTTGATATCATACTACAGTAGTATTACTACACCTTTTACTGATCACATACATTCCTGAAAACCTAATTTATTTTTAATGCCCCTTAACTTGACTTAATCTTAAAGCTGCACTAATATGTATTCTCTATATTAACACTGGATTATATGACTATATATATTTAAGCAAGGTAACATTTTCAGTAATTTTCAAAACAATAATATTTAGAATAAGAATAAGCTAAAATAACATAAAATGGACTTTCTATTCTTCTTCTTTCTATTTTTATATGAAACATAATAATCATTATTTCTTATACTGTACTTTCTGGTATGAAGTTCCACTTTAAAGTTGTTTAATATCAGTGTAATCCAGACATATCAGATAGGGCCCATAATCACTCCAAAAAAGAAAAGTAATTACCCACACTAAACCTTTGACCCCTGAATCCTCACACATCGACCAACATCATCTCTCCATTGTTCAGTTGTTCATTCCTGCCGGTGGATGTGTGCTGTACATGTGCTATATACGTTGACATACATACCGCGTGAACACAATCCCCCTGGCCAGCCCGGCAGAAGCAGGGCTACATGTCACCATGACACGCAGACTAATGCAGGAACAAGCAGGACGTGGATTAAGCAAAAATCCTACATGGGATTCCATTATGTTGCTGTGGTCATGATGGAGACCGGGCAGGTGTGCTGCAACAATGAGCTCTTTCAAATGTAGAAGTTGGAGCTGTGTGTATTTGTGTGCGTGGATACATGTGCATATGTTGGTATGTGTGTGTAAGGGTGACCACATCATCTTTGTATTTTTGTGATAATTTACATGTATAAAGAAGGACTAAAAGATTTATTTGTCTGTTTGGATGCAGCAGAACAAGCTGTAAACATACCACTGACATAGTATCAACTTCTAAAGTTTATATAGTGAATATGACAAAATTATTGCTATTAACACACCCAGCAGACATGGAGCAAAAATAATTTGGAGTTGTGTTTTCTGGCCATTTGACAAATGTAAGTCTGATAGTCATCTTTCCTTTAGGGAGAGTGAACATTTTCCTGTTTTGGGCTCCTCTAACTCCTCAGTGGCACCAGCATAAATATTCCATAGAGGTGGTCAGATTGGGCCACTAAAAATCTTAGGGTGCCACTACAAAACCAAAAGCCATAACTGAATTCCAGGAAATCTCTTGTGCTGTTGTAGTGTCTAGGCTAGTTAAAACATATGTCAATATGAGAGTTAAAGAAGCTCATACAGTTATACTTTTGTTTATTATTTTGCAGTTACATTACAAATGATGTGCAAAGGTTAATAGTAAAAACAAATAAGTCCACACACCAAGTGGTCCCATTAAGAGACAGACACAGGTACATATATGTACCTGTGTACCCCAATATCACACCAGAAAAAAAAAAAAATCTACACATATATGTGGGATATAAAATGTGTACATGCTGGTACTTTTTGGAACAATATTGGGGGTACACAGGTGCATATTTTTTTTTCTTGATTATTTTTATTATGAGTATGGGCTACAGGTGTGACATGTCACATGACTGGCCCAGGCAGCACTATGGGTATTTAAAATGGCAACTTTCTGTCACGAATCAGAAGTCTGAGGAAGAGCCGTGTGGCTCAAAATGTCACTCTGCATTCAAATCCTTCTAAACAGGTGCTACTTGATGTGCAGGCTTATTTGTTTTTTCACTTTGCCAGACATTTCTTTGGTTCAGCAACCACTCCATTAAACGCTTTTGTACTCTTTTTGATGTACACAGATTAATAGGCCTACTGATACAGTTAATGCTTTGAGTTCCACAACAGTCCTGTTTTAATGAGTCATTTATCTGTATGCACATTCATTCAGTCATTCATTTACAGAGACCTAACCAAAGAGAGTTGCAGCCGTAAACTGACATGAGCTAAAAGATGTTAACACTTGGTGTAAAGGGTAACTGCGGTTCTGTGGGTTCATCTCTGTGGGTGACTCCATTCACATTACACATAGTTATTTGACCCATTGTCAATATGAAAATATTGATTAATGCAAGATAACAGTTTTTGTGCATTTTATAAAAAGAAACTGCTCTGAACAAATATTCTTTATATCTACAAGGCTCATTTGTTTATTTTTTTATGTGAAGATTTTAATTATCATTCTCTTGAAACAACAAGACTGTTTGTTGTGACCACAACTTCAATGTAGCTTAGACTAGGCTAACAAAATAACAGACCTCTGTACTTTATGGACTAATTATAGATGAATTCATCATGTACTATTTCCTCCAAGAGAATATACCAGCAATGACAGAAGAGAAAGAGGGTGGGCCTTTAACAAAAATGTTGCAAACAGAATAGATACTGACATAATAAATTTGTGATGAGATAAAGATCTTGAGTTAACATGGCTGCAAAGAATTCTTTGTAACCATGTTATGGGCTTCCAGAGATAGTGCTATTCACCGTCAGAAACCCATAACAGTCAAACCCAGTCATAAATTATGGCCAGACAAGGCAGACCACACAAATGAAGAGGTGATGAGAGCAGCTACCTGTGGAGAGAAAGTCACCGAGGAAGGATAAAGATTTTAGAAGGGTGCATGTTAGGTTGTTGTTGCTTTAGGGGGGGGTGGATTCTGTATGCTTTGACCTCCTGCTCCGCTACATCTTTATTTCATGGCTGACAAAATGAATGCCAACGCGGCGTAAGGAATTCTGCCTCCACATCTGATTTACGGTCCTCAGCTGCTGTCAGCCACCAGCTGGCCTTTAGATGGGCCTCAGAGGGAAGCAGACAGACAGACAGACAGACAGACAGATGGAGAGAAGGAGGCACACAAGTTGGGTAAGAGAGGTGCAATATGGAAAAGAAAGGAGGAGTAAAAGTGAAGGGGAAATGAGGTATGGTGGTGGCTGACTTGCATCAGCTTTATATCAAGAAATTCTTCTATGTAGTCTGGTCACAAGACTGGGCACAAATCATTTCTTGAAATGGAACTCAGTCACTGCTGCACTTCTATAACATCGTCTGAGTTATGATAGGCTGTTCAACACCCCAAAAATGATCGAAACTAAAACAACAGAGCCACAGATGTCATCTTTTTTATTCCACTCATTCTTAGTCCTTGTGAAAATCTGGAAGTCACATCACTCAAGGACATTTATCAGACAGCTTCCTCTGGGGACACAACTTTTTTTCACATATACTACTCCCCAACATCTGTAAACAGACTCTAATATGTTAAGTCAACACATCCTTATTCCAACTCGACAAATATCGCAAATATTTCATGTCTAAAGATGATGCGCTAGGTAACCTCCTGAGTTTGCAATGGGTCTTTTTCAAAATACACTTACATTGGTAAAACACCTCATATTTACTCTTATTTCCTTGTGTTTGGTTCAACATTTACTCAGGAAGTGAACAGCACTCTCATGGGAAAGTCTGGGGTTTGCTGGACTCCTCCACCTCCCCTCCTACCTGCTCTATACTGACTTTCCAGCTCCTTGTATTACATTGTTACCAGTGGCCTTTCATACTGCTGTTAAGGGTGCGCATCTGCGTCAGTGTCTGACGCCAAAGTCACTAGCAAAGTGATGGTATTTAATGAGTTGGGAATAAAAATGGGCTAGTAAACCACATCTTGTAACAAAAACAACAGCCAGGAAAACAGGCACACCTAGTGGAGCGGAGGGGTTGTCACACATGCCACTATTTTTAGGGGGAGATGTGAAGTTGTGAAGCTGGAGATGTTTAATGGGCCTGTTAGACCCAGATCAGCAGCAGGTGTCCAGCCCAAGCTCTCAAAAAAACAAGGAAAAACTCCCCATGAACATCAGAACAACTTCATGGACATGGGAAGAAACCTCAGGAAAGGCAATTTAAAGAGAGATCACCTCTCCTCGGATGGCTGCATGCATGTGTATGTGTTCATGTGTATGAGTATGTGCAATCAGCTTAGCTTTAAAGCCTAGTTGTGAGTTAAAATCAAAGCTACAGTTACTACGTAATCTTGGTCATAGGAGGCAGACAAAATAACTGACACCAGCAGAAGAATGTAGTAAAGGAAACTTAAATAGCCTCAAACATGATTTGCTTATATATTGTCCCCTCCCCTAATGAAAATACAGGAGAAATGTTTTTTTAAAAAAGGTATACAGAGGAATGTCCCCTTTAATAATAATGTCCTTCGTCCAACTCAAGGTAATCCCAGTGAGAAAGAAATGTCCAATGTCTGATGCTTAAAATAAAAACACAGCACTAGGAAAAAGCAATGCATTGCAAAAAAAGAAAAATGTCCAAAAAAGTGGAATCAAACTCACCGGAGTGGAATAAAAGAAAACAAACAAAACAATCTGGTCCTACTTGATAGTTGGCTCAATTTCTTTCTGGTCCTCCACACACACACACACACACACACACACACACACACACACACACACACACACACACACACACACACACACACACACACACACACACACAATTGAGGTATCACCAAAAGCACGAGTCCATTAAAGTTTATTCTCCTTCCAAGGCAGATTGTTTGGTCTCCACCACTGTTCTGCATTCCTCTTTCCACAACAAAATCAAGAAACCTTCATCAGATTGCCTGCTCCTTTGTTTCCTACCAGCCACACCCCCTCACCTGTGTGCAGTACACCTGTGGCCTCATTTATAAACATGGCGTAGAAGGCGTCATACTTCACTTTCTATGCAAACTCTGGGATTTATAAAAATCAAACTTGATGGGAAAATGCGGTACCAGCAAGACCTACTGGCCAACGATGATGAGTGGCTTATGAGCCAGTTCAGACTGTGGCGTGCAGTGCTGCTGGATCTCTGCACTGCATCAGGCCCGGTGTTACAAAGAAGCACCCACAAGAACCAAGCTGTGCCGGTGCTGTGCTGCACAATGTGGCATGGCTGAACAACGTGACACTACCGCTTGATGCCCTGACTTCTATCCCCTATGTGCGCCAGCATCTGGATGTGATACATCACTTATGAAAATGTATTTTAAGAAATCATTTGAGTCAAGAAAAACAAATTGTTTGTCAAACAGCTATGGCAACTGTATCCCTCATTTAGAGTGTTTATTTCAGTCAGTCACTGAAACTGTCGGACAGTCAGCTTGAAACATCCCTCGGTTTTCTGTCTAAATAAATCACTGGAAATAGCCTTATTACCTTAATATTAGACCACTTCATCTTGGCTTCAGAAACAGTCTGAGGTGGCAGCATTTACACCAGTCACCACCAGCTGCCACTCTGCTGCATTTTTAGCCTCAGTAATGCTCACATTGAGTCCACCAAACAACATTGTCTTTCTGTTATTAACCTCCCCAACAAGAACTTTTTACCTTTTGATGCTACATTAGCCGTGCTCTCCTTCGTGCAGTTTCTTGTTAATGAATATTAATTCAGAATATTAATTCAGGGCGTTTTAACTAGCCACTTATGGGCATCTATGGGTGGGGTGAGATGCTCGCTCACCTGCGCCAAATGTCGAGTTGATTGTGATTTATAAAGGGAAACAGGCGTGGGACATGCGTGTGCACTGTGCTATAAATCAGGATATTTTTGTACATAAGCACTTTCTGTTCTTTGTTCATACGTCACCTTTAGTCACCTTTCCTGCGCACAGTTTTACAAATGAGGCCCCTGAACACAGTTAACTCACAGGTGGCAACAAGATAGAGCAGGGGTGAGAAGCAGACACTGCAAGACACATTGAGATTATATTCAAAGGCTATTCTATTTTAAATCCCTCTAACAATCCTGCACTTGTCTCTCCCCTCACCTCTGTGGCAGTTTCACAAGTAATTATATCTTTGTGGAGACCAGTTTCGGTTTATCACTGGAAAGGTGAAGACACGTAGGCCTGACTTTCCACTTGTAAAATTAAGTCTTATGCTTAAACAGCCGTCTTCAAAGTGCAGTTTAAAGGTTACAAGTGATAAATCTTCATACGTGTAAAAGAAAAGATGTGTGTGTGTGTTTGTGTAAGTGTATGTATGTGTATGTTTTAATTTTCTCAGTGTGTAATTCTGGAGCCGGACATTAGAAATATGACCTTTACCACGACTTCTTCTTTTCAGTGATCTGGCTCTGGAGATCTTCCGGTTGGGACCTCAGAGCTCTCTGTCTTCTCCCTCTCCCTTCTCCTTTTCGTGCAGAGCCAGTTTGAGGGCCTCTGTGGCCTCTGTGAAGGAGTGATGACTTGTTCTCCTTCCACTTGATACAATAGCTCTCTAGCTCCTGCTCAGCTGTCTTCAGAGCAGCCATGATGGTGTTGTTCCCGTTTTTGCTCATCAAAAGTAAGTGGACACCTGAACAAAGTTCTGTCAGTGGCAAGCCCGGTTCAGTATGCAGAATTATCAGAGCAACAGAGGCTGAAATATCCTGACTTATACTTCCTAGTATGGGTCAAGCTCCATAAACTACAACCACACAGGTGAATCCTATACTTCCCATAATGCAACTCAGTGGTGTCTTTCATTTAACATTAAATATTAAACTTTCCTGCTTGGTAAATACTCTTTCAAACGCCAGGTGCCCAGTTTGTAAGACAGGCTTTCTGTTATAATGTTGTAGTGTCAAAACATATCTCAAATTGCCCTGGTGATGTCACCAGCGTCATTTAGACAGACTCTTGTTTTCCCCTTAAGACAACATAGGAGCCATTTGTTTATCATTTATGTAGATTTCAGTTTATGATGCCAAGAAGGAGGTGGTGGTGAGGAGTGTCATTGACTACAAGACCCACAAGCCATCGGGCCAGTTGCTGGCTACTGATTGGCTATGAGGCCTCCCAAAGTAAGGGAGGGCCTTTCTTTCAATCAGTCAATCAATTTTATTTATAAAGCCCAATATCACAAATCACAATTTGCCTCAAAGGGCTTTACAGCATACGACATCCCTCTGTCCTTTGGACCCTCACAGCGGATAAGGAAAAAACTCCCCAAAAAACCCTTTAACGGGGAAAATAAAGGTAGAAACCTCAGGAAGAGCAACTGAGGAGGGATCCCTCTTCCATGACGGACAGACGAGCAATAGATGTTGTACAGAACAGATCAATATAATGAATTAACAGTAATCCATATGACACAATGAGACATAAAGAGAGACAGAGACAGAGAGAGAGAAGTTGAGACAGAGCCAGAGAGAGATGCAGGACAGACAGCAGTGATAATAGCTTACAACGACATTAATTTAGGTAACAATATTATAGTCATAATTACGGTAAATGTGGTACGATATGTTGTAGGTATATGTTCATATATGATAGTATATGTATGTGACAATAATCATATGTGTATAATAACAGTACAAGTATGACTAATAGTAACAGCAGTGGGAGGCATCAGGCAGGACCACGGCAGCAGCACAACACCACACATCATCCAGGCACAGCTGTGATACGAGTTAACCTGCGAGACAGCGGAGCAAAAAGGCTCTGGAGAACAAGCCGTGTTAGTTACATACAGTATTTCAATACAGTCCCTCGCAGCTATTGAGGCCATAGCAACAGGAGCTCCTATTGGCTCAGGTGAGGTGTCAATCAAAAGGTCAGAGGTCAGCACCCACACTGACAGCAATGAGTTGGCATATTTACATGCACACTGGAGAAATATGGGTAATATGTGGAGAAATATGAACATTTGAAATGATGCAGCAGCAGTTTGTGGATATCTATGAATGTAATAATGTACTTGGACTAAATAATTTCCTGGATTTAGATCATATTGGGCTGGTTGCACAAAGCACCTTAAGTGGAGATTTTCCTTAAACCTGGGTCAAGGTTTCCGTTAAATAAAATCGGTTGCACAAAACAATCTTAGGTCTTCTCCTTAAGATTTCATCAAGTTTTTCTCCTTATCTTGGGTTATACTTAAGAAATTGCTTAAAGTTCCTTAAATTGTTGCACAGAGGACCTTAGCAACCAAAGTAAGGAAAAAACCACAAGGTACCTCTGACTGCATCTCAACAGCAACATGGCTGATAAAAGAGGAAAATGAAGGCATCCTGTGTGTGTGACTGGAGGTCAATTTATGATTCGGCTCAAAGCCTGGAGTTGGATCCAGACTTTACAAAGCTGCGCTCTTCCAGCCCTGTTACAATGAATATTAGCTCTGAGGTTTTCTGCTGCAGAATTTTTCCAATTAGTTACTTATGAGATATTTCATGTACACAAGTCAGCAGCGTGTCGCCTCATTCACTGGATTTTGAATGCCCTCACCCATCTGCTGAACACCAGGGTGAATTTCCCATCCAAACGTTGCAGTTTCCTCTCACATTCTTTGCTTCGTGTTTGCTGTTATTTTCAGATCAAATTAGTTTTTCAGTATGTTCTTTTTTTATTGAATTCCTCTAGAAGTATGATTTTTTTCTTCCTCCAACTAATTTCAAGCAAGTTCAAGCAAACAAGTGGTCTCTATGGAAACTGTACATTTTACATTTTAGTAAATAAATTAATATCTTTACTTGGATAAGGAAACCTTTTAAGAGTTTCTGTTCAACACCCTGAAGTAATTTCCTCAGCAAAGGAAAAAGTAAACCTTAAGTGTCATACTTAAGGAGCAAACTTAAGGTGCCTTGTGCAACCGGCCCGCGGACCTTTGGCAGCAAAACAGGACTGCACAAGCAGCAGTTTTGTTGGCATAATTTCGATCTGTGGATTATAATAATGCTTCATAGGTGAGTTACAACTTTTTATTAATTTGTTTTTTGTCTAACAGAAGGGTTTATTGAACCTGCAGTGATGGCTGTATCATGAACTGGTCTGCATCAATCAAACCGCAAGGAGCATAGCTTTCAAGTGATAGGTTGTATAAGTAAACCATCATTAAAAAAAAAAAAAAAGTCTGTCAGATTTTTTCTCATGTTATGTGTAAGCTGGTGACAATGACCAACTCTCCTCACAGGTGACTACAACAATATTTGTTTTAATAGTAATTTATTCATTATTCATTTCAGCTGTAAGGACCTTTGTATCACTGTGTTGCTTAACCAGTTGTCAAAGGCAGGAAATAACAAAATCATAAAAACTCTTATCGCAGCCAAAGTTGCTTTGTTTAACCCTAAGCCTTACTGTTAGTTACACTTAACCATGTGGTAAACATTTGTAGGACAGTAATCTGTGTCCATAAAACACGATCTGTCTTTCAGAGGTTCTGCCCATGTCACATTTTGTGGATATTATGACACACACTCCTGTCCTTCCTCTCCCTCTGTGCTGTCAAGTGGAAACACACAGAAACTAATCTTTGAAAATGAATAAAAAAAGACACGAGGGAAAGGCGATGGGGGCAGAGGGGGGGGAAAAACTCAGCTGAGCTTGTTAAGAAAGTCATCTGAATTCAGGCCTCATTCCCACCATTGATCTGACTGTTGAGAAGGAAACCAAAATGTTTGGCTTATTTTAGCCAATTAAGCTCTGAGAGAGCCAATTGTGGATGTGCTATTGAGCGTCTCTTTGCTCAAAGTGCTTATTGTCGGGCTGCTTGCAGAAGGATCAATTGGAGGCTCTGTGATCGGATTAGCTAGGTAATCAATGCTGGTCGCTAATATATTAACAATGTAATTATAGCGCTGTGGAAGAGGCAGCCTGCTGCAACAAATGCAACACACCATCATTCTTAGATATTACAGGCTTGAGTGAGAATAACCAAAGATACTCCCGCCTCCCTCCAAACCCACCACATAATTGTCTCTTTTCTGTCTTACACACAAAACACACTCACTCTCACACAAAGCGCTGCCCCCTACTGCCCCTGTAGAGAAGGTGTTAATCACATTACTAATGATAACACTTCACACTCCTGCCATAAAGTCGTGCAACAGCAGGGCCCAGACTCTTAAATCTCCCTGCAGCTCACAGCAATTATTCTTACACATAAACAGCAATGTCTGATGCCTGGCTGAGCGTATGTGTGTGTTTCCTCTGTGCACTCACACACATTTTACCCACAATCAACAGCAGAACAGTTCTTGATTTAAAGGAACATTTCACCCCAAAACAAAATAAAAAAATCTCTTATCTGTGGTGCTTTTTATCTTAATTTAATCTCTATTTGTGTACTCACTTAAAATATTTTAGTTTGTTTTTTTGTCTTTTATGAGCTGCTGACCAGCTGAATTTCCCCTTGGGGATAAAGTTCTTTCTATTCTATTCTATTCTATTCTATTCTATTCTATTCTATTCTATTCTATTTATCAGTCTAGATTGTTTTGGTGGTGGTGGTCCTAAAACCTTAATAACTCATATACTCATGAAAAGAGAAGTCTTCATAGCCCTCTTCTGCAAAGAATTATGCAAAAAAATGTTTGTAGGATGAGCTCATGACGAATTGATCTATTGCAAAATGCATAAAAAAGCACAAATTGCATATTAATACACACATTTTGATAAATGTATGAATTGTATATGTAACATGAATGTTTTTTGAGTTATGGGTAAGTAAAAAAGCAATGGTTAGGAATGAGAGGAAGAATTATGCGAGACAACAAATGAGAGACAAGACTACTAATTAGACAAACAAAAAGACAGCGGCTGGTAAAGAGGGAAGAAAATGAAACTGAGCTCATATAGCTGTGAGTTCATCTTGTCAGTTTTCCTTTTTGACAGCAGTGAGCAGTGTGGGAGATCTTGAAGGCTTTAGTGGTGCAAAGTATTCTCAAACACTGTCACGTTTAAAAGTGCTCGCTGCTGTTAACTGTTTAAAGGCCCAGCGCTGCTTTGAAGAGCTGTCTCTTTGTCTGCTGGATGGGGACGGGGGCTTAGCTGAGCTGCTTGGTATTCCCCCCGAGGCTTTGTGCCTTTGGCCGCCATATGGGAGAGAGAAAACAGCCATATAAGTACTTAAGCAAAGTTTATATTTACCCAGGAATTTTCTCAGCTTTGCTTTACTTTAGTGGAAAAACAATAACCAGGCTGAATCCACGCTACCATTATAAGCACTTATGCAAAGTTCATATTAGCAATGGAAATTTCAACCTTGGCAGGAATGAAGCAGTACATAATGCTTCTGCTGCTGCATGGATCTGCTTTCCTACTGAAAGACGATGTGAGAAAACCTTGTCTGTGATCACAGTTTTACTTCATCCAGAATGTTGTTTCTCTTCTTCTTTTTTTTTTAACTCACTCAGATATCATCTCAAGTTACTTACAGAAATATGACGGAAAACATCATGTTTTTTCAGGGACAATTTTTTTGGTTAAGGCAAGGATTGCAAGGGTGTGAGCAAAAGTAGTTGCACAATTATAGTTTTAGTGTTAGAGATACTTTCTAGCCATATTCTCTATTGGCTGATTATTCAACTACTCTGGTTTCTGTGTCCCTGTCGAAAATAAGAAAGACAAAAGCATTTCTTAATTTTTACTGTTGTCACACTTCCTTGACACCAAAAGGAATATACAAAAATTAAATGATAGATCAGTCATTATTTTTATTATATAAAAAGTGTCCCTATATATGTGTCTTTTACAATGTGTTCTACTCCTAGTTCATCAAATATCATGTGTCTTTTCAAAATACACTTAAGTTTTCACAGGAATGGTACAGCTTCTGCTTGTTAGATGCATGCTTTTCCAATTAAACTTACAACGCCGTTCAAACGCCTTGTTTTTACATTTATTTCCTTGTGCAACAAAAGCATGTGGTTAGGTTTAGAAAAAAAATAGTTTGGCTCTACATTCCCATGGAAAGCGAACAGCAGGTGAAAGTCTGGGGTTTGCTGGACCCACTCCCGCCTGACCTATGAGGACTTTCCAGCTCCTTATATTACGTTGTTACCAGTGGAACTGAAACTGATGCATATCATACTGCTGCGAAAGGTGCCTTTATTTTGGATCAGTGTCTGATGCTAAGATCGCTGACAAAGCATGGTATTTGATGAGTTTGGAATGAGAAGGGGCTGTTTTTTTTGGTTTGTTTGTTTTTTTTTTTTTTTTCAGTTTTTTTTGTTGCAATATTTCCTTTGTACCTGATCCAGATTTTGGACATTCAACCCTGCTTGATTTTAAATTTAATATTGATCTAAGCTATTTTAATAAAATGTAAGATATATTAGTATTTTATGTCCTTCTTTTTTCCTAAAATTAACATCTGTCCTTTGAGGTTACTGCCATTTTCGCCACACTGTATAAAATGTTATTTCAGGGATTTTATTTATTCTATTTTTTTTTATTTTAAATTTTTTTTATGTTTGATGTGACTGGATAGCACATGGATTGAGGACAGTTAGGGAAATTAAATTACAAAAAAGAAAGACAGTGTTAAATCAAGAATATGTTTGTTGGCTGTCATCTCTATAAATAACAAGAAAAACAGCATTTTCTGTTGTGTATTTTGTGTATATTTATTGCTAATGCCAAAATGAACTTTAGCTAATGTATCACTGAATTTTATTTAAAAGTGTGACAAAATGTCATTTCACAACATATCCTCACACAGTGGTATCCTACACATTAGCACCCCATGAATTATGTTACATACTTCAATTTAAGTTATGTAATTAACACAAGTTTCCAAGGTCAGGCTTAGGAAAACAAATGTGGTGAGGATGTACCTCAAAGTTTGGTCAAAGTCCTATTCTGAAAGCTGGCTTCCCAGGGAAAGTCTTGTGTTTTGTGACCCATCCACCACCCCCAACTTGGCTCCTTGTAAGACTGCCTCTTGCTTTATTCTTTACTCTTGTCAGTGCATTGGTCACGTGGCAACAGCTCTCCAAATTGAGTGGGTTATGGATGAATCACTTGCTCATCATTACGTGGGATATGTACAAATTTGGTAGATTACTTTTGTAGGAAACGTATGAACAGTGCATGAGAACGGTCATTTCCATCACTTTGTAAATTTTGATGGAAAAAACGTATAGAATGGAAATGACAATGCAAGTGTTATATACTAAAAATATTGTATCAGTACATTTCTCTGAATATGTTTCCAGACCAAAATGGACCAGAGATGAAGACTCACACAATGACGTACATTAAAATGCTCAGTGTGTGACATTTCAAGAAGTTCACAGATGCAAATTAATTTTATTATGGACTAAAAGTTTAGGAATAAACAAAAAGCTTCTTTGAATTACAATAACTTTATTTAAAGAGAAGCTGTCCATAAAAAGGCTGTGGTAAACATTGGTTATAGATCTTTTTCTTCCCACACTGTAAACCTCAGTCCATCCATCATAATGTAAAGTCTACCCAAATGTCCCAAATCTCAAAATGACATAAAAACTTTATGTTCACTTGACATGAAATGTAAAAAATGTGTATTCAATATTTTTATGTTCATATAACAAGTAGTCACTTTCTTGTTCAATAAAATCAAATACAAATAGTGACATAGATAATGATTAAACACGGTTTTTGCATTTGTCAAGAGTCTAGAGTGTTGTTTGACTGGAGCAGTGAAGGAAATGTGGTGTAAATTGTGGGACACATACAGCAACAAGAGACAGCAATGAGAGAGAGGAACAGGACACACAGTATCATTTTAAAACTCAGATAGCCTTGCCTTTTTAAATGCTGTGAGCACCACATACAAACTTCCATTCACAGCCACCGTGTTGGTGTGGAGGACGAAATGTCAGAGAAATAGAGCTCATAACCATAACATAAGTTGCTCAGCTGTAGCTGCTACATACATGTTACATTGTCACCTGAAAAAAAGCATCAGATTAAAATTAAAACAGCAGCCAGACAGTCCTCATTTTGTTCCTTTCAAGCTTAAAATGTCTATTACAATAAAACTGTACTATATTAAAGTATTCTGTATTACTGCATATACACTGAATCAAGATATTTTGTGTAGGACTTGAGAAAGAGGAAGTTGTTGGCTCCTCTTGTTGGCAGAGTTATTCATGTATTTGTCTGGATTGCAACATAGCAGAACATATGAGAGCTGTTTACCAAATAACTCCCAGCAAAGCTGTCCATCTGGATAACTGAGCATCAGCCCAGTGCATGCTGGGAGATTAGAGTGAGCCTGCTTGGCTAAATATTTACCAAGGAGGCTGCTGTCAACACTTCTCTGTTACTGTTAGCCTCCATGTGTGCATGTGTGTGCGCTACATGGGACAAAATAGAAGATCTGTCTGAGGAGGTTTTCGGCTTGAAATTATTATGTAGGATTTCTGTGGGTAAATTTAAAAAGGCTCTTTTCCTTTATGATAAAATATTGTTTTTCTATTAACTTTTTTACAGTTGAGTTTGTGCTAAACTTTTTTTTTTTTTTCCGCTGAAGCTATGAAGACACCACATGTTAGTAAAGTATTTAAATTTGGATGTGTAGGAGTGGGGGCAGTGAAGTGGGGGTGTAATTGATTACATATGATAGGCAGTTACTGGCCATTAATACTTGACTGTGTTTCTGCGTCCCATAAGAGTGCAAAGTTATTTGTGAGTAAACCTCATTAGTTTCAGAGAGTTTTGGAACAGATCACTCACACACCTGAAAGTCATTCTGCTACATAGATTACACAGAGGGGGCGGAGGGTTCTTCCACAGTGCCCTGCTTAGTGGAGTGGCACGCTAAAATAACAACAACATCACAAAAAAGACGCCGTTGTGGTTCTCTAAATGTTTTAATACTCCTAATTTGGATCAATTATATGACTTTAAAAGGATTATCCACATGACCATTTCAATCTGGAGAAACTTATTAACGTGGTGCAGAATAAAGTTTAAAAATGCAAAGAGCCTTTGGCGATTACACCCCATCATGACATCAACTTTTAGTGGGTAGAGAGCCATGAGTCAGCCCAGTCACCATGAGAAAATGTTGGCATTGTATGTTTCTAAAAAAAAAACAAAAATACGCTACATTTACATTTTCTTCAAGAAACCGAGTATATGAGCTGACTTTGTCTTCAGGAGGTGGATGGTGAAGGGGATGGTGGATGGTGTGACACCCAGGCAAGACAACAGCCAAGCTGCAGACCACTGTTTGAGACCAACATACAACAAAATTGGTTGTGATTTAGCAAGTAATTGCTGTATTTCCTGCAGCTCTTTAGGCATCAAATGTGGGTATTTTGTTGCCACATATCCCTGTTTTTCCAGCGGGGATAGTGGCATTAAAAGCGATTGAGTTTTTTTTCAGTGAGACATTGTTGTGTTTCCAGCATGGATTGTGCCCCAAAAACTGAAAATTTTAAGTCAAAAGATTATCTTTTCATAACCACGGACAAGTGGTTTTTGTTTCGTTTCGTGGTTTTCGTACCTAAACCTGACCACACGTTATCCACAGCGTTGTTAAAACATAAAGCTTCAGCATTTCCACTATGTAGTGACTTGCTAATGTATCATATCCATAATTTGCAGAAATATACAATGCTGATTGGGTTGCATGAGCAGTCCAGGACAACCCGGTCTCACTCCAAGTTCATAGAAATCCAGTGCTTGGTTAGTGACTTCTGGCGTCAGACACCAACAAAAAAAGCTATTCTTGCACAACGGCATGATACACAGCCGATCACCGTTACTATTTAACTGTTCCTGTTGGCATCAGGGCAAAACGATGTGTGACAAAAATGGAAGTCCAAGCAAGGTGGGTGGGAGGGGTGGTGGATGGGTCCAACAACCATGGACATTCACCCACGAGGCCAGTGTTTGCTTCCCCTGTTTGTAAAGCCAAACCCTGTTCTTTTTTCCAACCCAACCACGTGCATGTGTTGGCAAAATGTAACTACGTGCATTTATTGTGGAAGGAAAAAAATGGCAATTTGCAGTGTTGTTTCAATGTAGCGCATTTATTTGAAAGAGACCATGTGTAAACAGTACAATTCCTGTGAAAATGGAAGTTTATTTTGAAAACAGTTTGGCTGCAATGCTGTGATTGGCTCACAGAGATCATGGCAAAAGTTACTGAGAGAGGGAACGGCTGTGGTCAGCTGCTCAGTTGAGAAAGCGAGAACCAGCTCTGTATGGTCCTGCAGAGAACTTTTGATTAATGGCTCTTAGAGGGAAATTTTGGATTTTATTAAACTTGGGTCTTGTTTTCATAGTTTTGGCTATCATTCCTATCAGTAATAAAGTTATTTCAGGCATTCGTGCTTCTGAAAGTAAGAGTCACGTGTTCTGTTTGGAGACCATTAAGACTCAGATGGACAGCAACTAGCAACAGTTAGCACTTCGAAGTTATGCCAGACAACATCCAGTAGTTCTCACAAAGACAAAATTAAAAGTCTGCGGACATAAGAACACAAGGACAGAAGTTAATCAATAAGCTTATAATTCTGTTATGTCGACTGATTATCCTTTCCAAACCTGACAGTACAATCAGCAGCTTGAATCACTTCACACTTGGATTGTGGGTAACTTTTTGCTGCATTCGACAAGTATAACTTCATGTTGTGATCCCTGTTTTAACAACAAGGCATTTTGATTTCTGCCTCTGACTGGCTTCTTCACCATAGCAACGGTGACCAAGGTTAATAGGTAGTGTAGTATTTAGAGCGATCTGCCGTGCCAATGATAGAAAAACATGATCTCTCAGATATGAAGTTAAAAAACTTTTAAAATACAAAGTTTAAATTAGTAGCATTGTTATACAGGAGACTTCTCTGCTATGGAATATGGAGGATATCATTAAAACAAAATCTTGTGGAAGGGTTTTAAAGTTGGAAAAAACCCCAACTTAGTGTGCTTACTGTGGTTGTGCATGCCACCAGTGTTCTTGTAGAATAAAGTATTATAACTGATATTTATACTGTGCACCCTTTTGGATTTATCTCCAGATATACTGGTACAGATGAGTCAGTCCCTCAGTCTGTGGTTTGACATATCTCTACCACCACCATGAGGCTGACATTTTTGGCTTTTAGTACAATTTCTAGTCAATTACTTAATGACATTGACACAGTTTTTTTGGTGCCCTAAGACTGAATCTTAATGTCTTTGGTTACCCCCCTACTTTTCAACTAGCACAACCATGAGGTCCAAATTCATTGTTTTGAGTGACTTGTTTTGACAACTATTGGATGAGATGCCATAAAAATTGGGACAAACATTCATGATGCACTGAGCATTAATTAAAATAACTTTGATCTCCTTACTTTTCATGTAGCACCATCGTCAGGTCAAATTTTCTCTTCGTCCAATGCTTTGATTTATGACCAAATACCTGCAGAACTAATGACATCCCATCAGCCTAATCTGTTCTTTGTATTTAGTGCTCATAAATCTCTACAAACAGATAACTGCATACAGAATCTGTAGGCAACAGACCAGATTTTTGGTATCAGAAGCATTCTGGTTTCTGTTTGTAGTCTGTTTGTACCCCGACTAGTATTTACCAATCACGTTTAAGCAGCAGGTAAACAGTCCATGTGGAGAGGCAAAACGCAATGGCCAAAATGCAATTCGGCATTCTGTCAACAATTTAACTTTATATCAGCTTTTTGAAAAATGTATCTGCATTCATATGCAAATTTATGTTTAGAGAGATTACCAAAAATGTCCGGCACGTGGAAGAGGAAGTCTTGGCCCTGATATCAACTTGCTTTATCGGATCTCCTGAAATTTTACCATCTTCAGACTGAGTGCTAATTAGCAAATGGTAGCATACTAACTAAGATGCTAAACCATGGATAGTAAAGAAAACTGTTTACAGCATGGGGACCATGGGGCCCCAGTCATTCCTACAAAAGTTGTTTAGTGGCACATGAAACAAAAAAGTCCAACTTACCAGGTTTAAAATTATCCAGATCCTCTGCATCGTTTGGCCCATAGAACAAGTGCACTTGAGACATTCGCCTACCAGGCAGCTAATTTTTTTTCCGTTCAAATGGCTAACTTCTGGTAAAGATAGTCCATTACAAAAGATGGTGAGTCACAAGCTGTGCCAATTGTATGAAATGGTATACACATCTGGTTTCCTAAGTGGGTGTAGTCTCCTCTCTCGCTCATCCCTCCACCCAGTTTGGAAGTGTTGTGAATATTGGATGGATGGATGACAGCAGATTCAAAACAAAACAGCACTATAGACAGTACAAATCTAATGTTTTCTCCTTATTTTGCTGCTTGTTTCCATCTGTCAGAATGTTCAGGAAAAATGTGGCTTGTGAAAACTGGCTCCAGTATTTACATCAGTGACTGTGGGCGGAAGACTTGGTCATAATCTGTACTCATGTTCACTTTCCACTGGAATGAATAGACTCAGGACTGCCGCAAATCATGTAAAGGGGAAGGGCCACATGACACAGATGCAGGAAACAAATCTAAAGTGGGACTTTCTTGGTCTATCAATGGTCTCTGCCTCTGGTTTAGCCCTTTGCTAACTTGAGAGGGGATTCAATTATTAAATCATGCGGCTTGTCTAGACTTCAGAAATGTTATCACACCAAATAGATCAAAGTCCAGCAATGAAACCTTTTTACTGGGTTGTCACGCTCAAAGAAATGTATCCACTGATCTACAGATGTCTCTCTCCCAATGTAAGTCCATTTGGGCTCCATGGCATAAGTTGTCAAATTGGTATTAATGTCCAGTGCGCTTCCTGGGGCCCTGTATTTAACAAAGTAAATATAATACCTTCTTCTTATCAGCATGTTAGCAACATCATTGTGAGCACATTAGCATCTAGCTCAAAGTACTGCCTAAGTACAGCCTCACAGAGCTACTTGCATGGCTGTAGAATATTAATGTTGTTTTCATACAAGACAAATGATCACTGAATGTCAATGTTTAGGTGTTTATTTTCCTCTCTCTACTAAATTAATCTCTAGGTTTTGAAATAAGCTGACCTGCAGCACTCAACAAGCTTTCCTCATACAGCCTGGCAACTACAAGACGTTTCGCCTCTCATCCAAGAAGCTTCTTCAGTTCTGTCAGTCAGAACTGAAGAAGCTTCTTGGATGAGAGGCGAAACGTCTTCAAGAAACGCAAGCAAGTCCAGTTTCCTACGATATAGCACTTATGATTACCATGACCTGGATGACTGAGAACCTTCACCGACATACATAAGTACCTGTATGTATTCCTGAATGAGAATCACTGGGTTGGATAATCTGGATAAACTGCTGGCTCGATTACAATCTTTCTGATCATTAGACCGATGTTATTTTGCCCTGTCAGATATTGGATGTTGCGTTTTCCCAGATTTTAACAATGACTTTGGTAAGTGCAATGCTATTATAACCAAAGAGATATGATGAACAAACCTACAAGACTAAGACCAAAGTTGTAATAAAGCACAATTTTCCTGCACCAGCACCAAAATGGTTTCTGCTGTTGCTCAAAATATCCAATAATGCTAATTATGTGACCTTTTTTTAGGGGTGTGAAAGTGTGCCAGTCAAAAAACTGGCAAGGAGCTGATATCATTATGTATACATGCAATGGATAACTTCATCTGTACTCACAAAGAAAACATCTTATTTACAGAATCCTCCGCCTCCTCCAGTTTATTTATTAGGATGTTTGTGTTCTGAACCATCTGTCTGGCACCAGAGCATAGAGAAGAGGAGAGAAAGAGAACAGACAGAGGAGTACCCAAGAAAAGACACAGAGAAGAGACAGTGAGGGATGAGAAGGGGGGGTCGAGACGTTCACAGGCCAGCTCACTCTCTATTCATGGATCTTAACCAGCCGTGAGATTGGCCCGGAATACCAAACACACATACCTCCCCCTACCTCCTCCTCATGGGTTCTCCCCACCTCTCCATCCTAGCCCTCCTCATCTCCACGGAACAGGTTTCCAAGGCAACACTACAGGAGGTCAGAGGTCAGGTGTGGTGTAGGGTGGGGCGGGTGTGTCTGAACGTGGGTCCATCTGGATGAGTGACACGAAATAATCAGATATCAATCCTACACTACAAGTGGGGTGAGAGACAGAGCGAGAGAATGCTAAGCTGATTAGTAAAGCATGGGTTTGCTATTGATGTGTATTTGTGTGTGGTGGGGTGGTCGGGGCGGTGTGTGTGTGCTGGGGGGTAACTTAAATCATCTGTCAACCCTCCTTGATATTGACATTTACAGCATTGAACATAATGGAGAAAAGGGGCGACAGTGGAGCCAGGGGGATGTTAGATGATGAAGATTAACTCTTTCTGTGAAAAATGCCAGATGGTTCGTTTGGCATGTTGGCGCTCTGCCACATCAGAGCACTGTTTTCAGACCGGCATTACATACTAAGATACAGGTGCCAATCAACCAGTATGGCTCCATTAGTGCCGATCCCAAGCAGATATATTTGGGATTAAAACTGGTAATACGTCTTTAAATTTGGCCATTCTCCTTTGACCATTTCGGCCTTTAAACTCAAATAAAAAAAAAGGTGATAATACTCTACACCAGCAGATTGTATAGGATGCACATGAATAATATTTGCACTTAAGGGCAACACAAAACAGCACACAGTTTTCACACAACCAGCACTTTTACGGTGTCATTAGGCACGTCACCGCATTTTATGACATCCGCTCCCTGGACCAGCAAATTCAGGCTACTGTATGCTAAAAACTTTGTTCTTCTTACCTCACCAAATGCACTCCAGACACCCGCTTGCCTTCTGGCAAATGCTCAAAATAAAAAAAATTTTAAAAAAAGGAAAAGAAAAAGAAAAAAAGGTTTGTAATTGAGCTCCAGAACGACACATAGAAATGGTTTCTGATTTGACACCAGTACCAACAGGAACTGATGATTTGTCACTGCCTTCAAAAATCATTACAAATCACTGCTGTAAACCTAAAAACACAATTTCTGATCTGACACCCCCAGTGTTAATGAAATGAGAAATTACTCTCCTGTCTTGTCCAACATGTTGGTGTCCAATATCTGTCCAACCTTATCTCCTACCTCTGTTCACTTTGTCGCTTTATAATATACCATAATCCTGTAACTGGTTTCTCCTTTGCTCCCAAATAATCCCTTTTTGGTGTGCAGAATCATTCAATAATGATGTTCTTTCTTGGTGTTAGTCTTGGGACACTAAAGTTTAGCTTTCCAAACACACAGAAAACCTACTCCTTGATGCATAAAACTCTGTGTAGAGTCATGACGAAAACTGCATACACGCACAGAGACAGAAATGTGCATACTCATTCTTTTTGTCAGATATATAAAGCCATGCATACGCCTGATTCTGTTTTTAAAAAAAAAAATCTTGATCATTGTGGCACTGGGCGCATGTGCACAAGCCTCATTTACACACCCACAGTTTACCATAAATGGACGTGTAAACACCCTTAAACAGTCACTTGTGCCCTTCCACCACTCATTAGACCTGTCAATGTGAAATACGGCAAGCATACGGAAGAGCAATTTCACCGACTGTGCTGCATCGGCAAGGTTCTCCAGTGGTGTCAGAGCAGCCATCATTACGCACGGCTGTAGACAGTTGTAGTGCCCATACTACAAATTCATCACATTTCTGTAAACCATCATCAGGGTAAAATCTCAATCATCATTATTATTCAAAAGTATCACGCATTTAATTTCAACTTCAGAAATGCACCTTTTATCGACATTCTACAGAAAGCCATGTAAGCTGCAAAAATAAAATCTGTTAAGTTCGCAAACCACCTAAAAACAATGTTTTCCATCTCTTAACTAACATGTAATCTCTTCCTTATCATATATCAAGCACAGTTATCTCGAGTAAAACCATGTGTTTGCCAGGTCTGCAGAATGCATGAGGTGCACAGATTCTCACCGCACATTCTTCATTTATAAATCCCAGTTTATGTGTGGCCCCTGGTCTAAAATGACATTTGTCTTAAGGAAATCTATTCCAAAACAGCTTTGTCATGGGCCAAGCTTAATCTGTGTATCTATCCAAACAGCCAGCACAGTCAGATTGGACTTTGTGTAAAGATGCTACACTGCGAAAACATAATGAGGGAATACTTAACGGTCATTGTATAACACTAAGTCAGTTACACTTCAGGGATATCAACCTGTCAATTTCACAAGCACAAGTGATTGTGAAACAGTTTCACCTGCTTTGGTGCAAATGAAAGTGACAACAGGTGCAATGGAGAGGCAAAAGCAAGACAAGCCCCAAAAGAGAACGGTTTTACATGTGGTGGCCACAGACAGTTGCTCTCTCCTTATCCTTCCTAACTGATTCCTCACTAGTTTTAGTTCCTCTCTAGTTCTACTTGTAACCCAGTTAAGTTGCACAGGTAATCCAGCTCTGCCAGGATGGCACATCCATATGTATGGTCACAAGAAGGTTTGCTGTGTCTCTCAGCACGGTCTCAGGAGCATGGAGTAGATACCAGGAGACCGGACAGTACACAAGGAGAGTTGGACAGGGCCATAGAAGGGCATCAACCCAGCAGCAGGACTGGTATCTGCTCCTTTGTGCAAGGAGCACTGGCAGAGCCCTACAAAATGACCTCCAGCAGGCTACAGGTGTGCATGTTTCTGACCAAACCATCAGAAACAGACTCCATGAGTGTGGCATGAGGGCCTGATGTCCTCTAGTGGGACCTGTGCTCACAGCCCAGCACCATACAGCCCAGCACCATGCAGCTCAACTGGCATTCGCCAGAGAACACCAGAATTAGCAGGTCCACCACTGGCTCCCCGCTGTCTTCACAGATGAGAGCAGGTTCACAGTGAGCACATGTGACAGGCATGCAAGAGTCTGGACACACCGTGGTGATTGTTATGCTGCCTGTAACATCATCCAGTATGACCGCTTTGGCAGTGGGTCAGTGATGGATTGAGGAGGCATATCCTTGGAGGGTCTCACAGACCTTCATATCAAAGCAAACAGTACCCCAAAGGCTGTTAGGTACCACGATTTAACCCTCAGATTGTTTGTCAGACCTTATGCTGGTGCTGTGGGCCCTGGGTTCCTCCTGGTGCAGGACAATGCCCAGCCTTATGTTTACCAGAGTGTACTGGATGACAAAGGCATTGATGCCAGTGACTGGTCCTCTCGTTACCTTGACCTAAAACCAATTGAGCACCTACAGGACATAATGTATCAGTGCATCTGATGCCGCCAAATACCACCACAGACTGTCCAGGAGCTCACTGATGCCCTGATCCAGATCTGGAAGGAGATCCCCCAGGACACCATCTGCCGACTCATCAGGAGCACACCCAGCTGTTGTCAGGAGTGCACACAGGCCAAAGACACAACAGAGTCACATTATGTGTTGCTGGGATAAAATTTATCCCCTAATCAGCCTTTGATTTCAATTTTTTACTCTGATTTTTGGTGTGATTTTGAATGCCGCTCTTAATGGGTTGATGGTTTTGGTTTCCACTGATCGTTAGGTGAAAGCCCATCGACTTTTTACATCTCCGCGCCAGCAATAGCCAAGGCTGGAGGCATTATTTTTTTCACCAGTCGGCCCTTCATCTGTCCCATTCTCATGAATTTTTCTTCAAATTTGGCACAAATGTCCATTTGGAACCAACAATGAACTGACTAGAATCATTTCTAGCTTGGTATGAGCTGATTAGAACTTGGTGGTCAAAAGTCAAGGTCACTGTGACCCCATTAGTCACATTCTCGTAAGTGCAATGTCTCAAGAAGACATTGAGGTAGTTTCTTCAAATTTGGCAGAGAATTAGAATTAATTCTAGTTTGGTATTGTAGCTGTCAGAGAGAGGAGGGATTTATTATTGAGGATGATGAATGCCTGTATGGCTCCCGTTCCAGAGTTAAAACAACTGAATTCATCTCAAAATGTGAAATTTGTTGATTAAATGCAAAAAGGAAACTTAAATAATGTATGACAACTGACAAACATGGGCTGTACTGCTATTTTAGCACCTATGTTGAATTAGAAACATGTTGGTCATGACAGCTTAATTTTTCCTTAAAAATATAGTTTCAGGTGATCTCTATATTTGCTAATATCCTCTCACTGCAGCCCTCTGAGAAGACTGTGAAATGCGAGGTGATGATGTTTTAATGTTTTGTGTACACACTTTTATCAAGGGATGATAGTCTCAGCTCATCCAGCATATGCACTTCCACAAGTACATGCTGGTCTCATTTGCCTGGCTCTGAAGAGCTGCTTAAGCCATGTCATCCAATTTGCTGACCTCTGGGGCCATGTTTGTGCTGTGATTACAAGACTCCCAACAGCTTGGTGGAGGAAAACTCACATAGGACAGAGACATTCTCTTATCAGTCAGTGTAGATCAGTGTGTTTTTATACCGTGGATCATCTAATATCTTGCATGGTAAGAGATAAGCTTTTGAGACCAGAAAAACACTGTAGTCATAGTTTGTCGAAATACTTCGAACCATCCACGTTTACATCTTCCTGAGAAGTGCCCTTTCATAGTTTAACACGTAATGACTATGTAAAAGTGGATGTTATCGTGTTCCAATCTGACTGACTGCCGGTTTGGTTTTGGTACCTAAATTCATCCAAACCTTGAGTATCATGTTGGCAGATCAAGACATGATATAAAATGATATATAACTCTTTTGTGGAAAGGCAATGACAGTTAGACTTGTCGTACACTACTTACAGTCAAGGTGGATAGTTGGGCTTACAATGTGCGGGATTTTGACACCAGAGACAGCGGCTCACCAGTCAATGTTTATTTCCTTCAACCATGACCACTATCTTTTCCTAATCTAAAGGTTCTATATGTGAGTTTCAGATGTGAGTGACTGTAGCCTGCGTCTGTTTAATCATGGGTCAGGTCGTGGGACTTTTATTAACGGATGTGGCTTTGACTTAGACATAATGATGGGTAACAGGTCGGTCCTGGTACTGAGCTTTACGGGTATGGATGGGTGTGGGTTTTCAAAAATGGATCCATGCAGTACTCTGCCTTAACCTCATGGCCAACCTCATTTGATAATCCTTTTACTACTTTATTCGATACCCATCATGGAAGCATTCAGTTGCCACCAGATGTCATAGGCGTTTAGTATAGCCATAGCTTAAAATGTTTTAATGGCATTTTGGAACACTAAACTGTCAACTCCATTAAATACACCACACTTGACTTCACCACACTACAGACTGTATGGGTTGTAGCTGCTGTGGTAGTGGGCCAATCACGTGTCGCATTAGAGCGAAGAATGCTTGTAGTGATTGGCTGCAAGCAAAGCCTTCAAAGTCTTTTTTTCTAGATCTGGGTAGAAATTGAATGAGGGTTTTGTAGACTGGAGAAGTTTCAATAATACTTGTTAGTGGGTTATTTTGGTTGACATTTTAAGGAATCAATTACCAATACCCAGCCTTACACAGAGGTACTGGGACTTCATTCTCTGCACAAGATGCCATTACACCACAATATCTTTACATAACAAATAGTGGTTTGCTGCTATAATAATGCTCTGAATGTCATTTAGAGCGCCTAACCTAGTTGAGTCGTTATACTTGGCTAAATTTCACAAAAACTTTTCCTTGAGGTAGCAGATTAGGAAACACTTATATGAGTCATATGGGTAGTTATGGATGCACTAGAAGTTGTTGGACCCTTTTTTAAACACTGAATTTGTTTATGTGTGTAGCAGGGCTGATTCCTATATTCTTCCCATTTACACCCACACATAGCCCCTGCTAAGCCATTTTCACCTGGCCGGTCACTGCCGCCTCACACATCACTTCCTGTTGTGTCTAGCTTTCACTTTCCATGTAAGGAAGATGCCAGCACTGCAACACAGTTTAACGGTCATATCCAGGCAATCAGACTTTAAAAACTACGGAAGAGCATTAGGGCCACTCATGAGAAAAAAAAATAAGAGGAGGTAGATTTTTTTTTCATCATGCACTTCGAGAAAAATCTCGAAATGTCGAGAATAAAGTCGGAATACAATGTCCAGAATAAAGTCGACATACAATGTCCAGAATAAAGTCAAAATGTCTCCTCTGGTCCATCCCTATTACTCTTCCGTGGTGTTTGTGAGCTAAAAGAGAAAGAATTTCTTTGTTACTAAAGCCGATTCTGAAGTATAGTTTCACCAGTTCATCTAACTGCCCGCAAGGCATTTTGTAGAAGCAGTCACATGCGCTGGTTATTATCGTCTCAAAAGGTCGACTTTGTTCTCGACATTGTATTTTGACTTTATTCTCGACATTTCGACTTTTTTCTCAAAGTGCATGATGAAAAAAAAATCTACCTCCTCCTTTTTTTTCTCATGAGTGGCCCTAATACTCTTTTGTAAAAACAACCCTGGAGCACACACTAAATGAAAAGCAAAAAAAAACCATGCTATTCAACTGGCAGATAGAGAGTTTGAATTCCTCTTCGAGGTATGTGTATTGTGTTTGATCAGATCCTGTGTTGAGTCACTACTTGTTGTCTGTGTAATGATCTTACCACCTGTTGACGGCAGGTACACAAAACCACAGCACTGAGCATTTGTGGAGTTGCAGATGGAGCTTACTAATGCTGTAGTTGGCAGTGGGGTGGCTAGAGAAGAGGTAGGGTGAGATGTGCTAACATCCATTTGAAGACCACCCTCGGGGATGTGTTTTTTTTTCTTCTTAATTACTTTCCTTTTATTCATTTTTGGATAGTTTGCTACTGTTTTGCCCTACCCTATTTTGCCTAGTGTTTTGTTTTGCTTACTGTTTCATTTTGCCATATCTCTTATTTGGCCTTATTTAGTGTTTTGTCTTGCCTAGGGTGTTTATTTTTGCCCTATCATGTTTATTATTAGTAGTAGTATTATTACTAGGGGTGTAAATAACCAGTTTCATCACGATACAATATCATATCAATACTATGAACAATGATACGATATTTTCCGATATAACAAAGTGTGCCACGATACGATTTCGATTTGATACGATTCAGGGGTCTGCGATCGATATTAGGAGATATTAAATACCCATTTAACACAGTCTGTTACAGAAGAAGCTGACACCCCTTTCTTTTTTACTTTTGGCCATAAAACACATAAACACATAAATAATAAGTTCAGTAAAGTACACTTTAAACTGACTCCACTGACACAAAGGGCTTTCTGACAGAGAAACCTTTCTGGAAGAAAAAAAAACATCATCTTTTTCATAAAATTTCAGGAATATCTGGCTTAAAGCCCTGAAGGAAAACTTCTCCCAACAGCCATAAAACAGATTAACAACAGGACCATTCAAGAAAAAGTGTAACATTCAGCTCAGTAATAACTGTCAAGGGTCAGAGACCTGTCAGTTGTATTTTGCTAATCACCCATTATTAGCTTTGGCAGGTTTCCATTGCATTAATTAGCCTAGCGGCTAACGGACATTTTTCCTCTTCTCATAGCTTAACAAATGACACGCAGCAGTAATATTTATCTTACTCACCGCTGGTTTAAGTCACTGTATCTCCCAACAGAACAGCTCGGTTGAATTTCAGCCTGCATGCACGGTTTTTCAGACGAACATTGTTAAAACAGAGCGGCTAACGTTGCTAAAGCAAGAAGCTAGCGGAGTGAGATACTCGTCCAGGCAGGTGTCATGTTGTGTTTTATCTTGTAAAGTCATTGTTTACATGCACCATGTGCTGTCTGTTGATCCTTCTTTTCTCCGAAATCCATAATATTTCCACTATGCTGACTTATTCCAGAGTAAATAACGTTATCCTCATGGTCCTTCTCTTGGCTGCTAACCATCTGCCTGCTGCTGTTTGACAGTGACACAAACCTTCAAAATAAAAGCCTATGCTAAAGATGACGATATGATTGATGTTTCCACTTTGCATCGATGTGATTGGATTGTTGATCATTAAATTGATGTATCGATCCAGATCGATGGATCGTTACACCCCTAATATTACTATGATTTTTTTTTACCTGTTGCTTATCTTGTTTATTATGGTTTAGTGTATATATTTTAGCTTATTCTGTAAGGTGAACCCACTGTGCCTCTGACCCCATATGTTTTAATGCTGTTTTTGTGCTCATTTATTTAGTAATAATATTTAATAATAATATAATTTTATGCAATTTTATAATATTAAAACTGCTATTTTACAGCAATTCTTTTAAAATAAATGTTTGTACTATTGCACCTTACGTCACGTTTCTGCCTAACTTTCTTTATTCTTATCTGTGTGTTGACCTGTCGATAATAAAATGTTTTAGGGGACACAGGTTAAGGGAAGTTTAACAATGCCTTTTTTCTCCAGTTGGGCAGGTAACATTAGCACCAAACCAAAGTACAGCTGAGGCTGTTGGGATTGCATTACTTTTGTAGGTACTTGGTCATAAACTGAAATACTGGACAAAGTGAAAGTGTGACCTGATCATAGTGCCAGATGAAAAGAGAGTCAGTAAAAATGTTGTTTGTGGTCACCTCTCTGGTGAGATATTGTTCATATGTTTATATTTATGCAAACATTAAAGATCTTTATGATATATTTTTTCTGAAATGTTTGTTGCCAACTGAGGCAATCATGAAAAAGCATTGAGCCGTAGCAGCCTTTGCTGTGATGTTTGTGCCCCACACTTCCCACAGATCACTTGTCACGCTACCCACCCACTTCTATTTATTCCAGACAAACCAGATGTGTAAATTGAATGTGTGGGCTGGGGGAGTTTTTTTTCCCTTAAACAGCCACTGGATGTTTAGAACCTCACAAACACAACAGTTTTCTTGAAAAGGCAAGACAGCACTATCCTTGTGTGATCAGTCATATTGACAAACAGAAATAATATGAACATGTAAAGCGACTGATTCATGGCATCATGGAAATAAAACTACATGAAAAGCTTGTGGATGAGGGAGGAAGTGAGAGCCAAGCAGATGGAAATGTATAGCACGTGGGTGTTTTCAAGTGAAATAAGCTCTAATTATGCTGTAAAACACAGCCAGAGGCAGCAGAGAACAATGCAGGACCTACGAAGAGAGACAGTGTGACTTAAACACTATCAGCTGTGCTCACACTGTCAGCTTATTCAACCACTGTTTACACCCCTAATCTGGCCTCTCTCTTTCCCTCTCTTTCTTTAAGTCATTATCACTCTCTCTTTGCCCCTCTTTATCTCACTCTGTGATAGTGAAGTGTGGGAGAGTGCATATTTGCCTTTGAGAGGTGAGAAATTTCACCATCACTTGTTGGTAAACACGGGCCTCGCTGTAATCACAAAAACTGTGGTATGAGGCGTCTCTAACAAGAGTGGCAGAAAATAAAGAAGTGTGCTACATCTGGAGGAGTAGTGGAGAATTATTCACTTTCAGCAGAGATATTGCTCTCTCCACAGGTACATGCAAACCAGTGGTGTAGTCTAGTTTTTTGTAGTGGGTATACCGTCTATACTCCTACTCACCCGTCCCAGAGCAACGCGTCTCAGAACAACAACCATCTTGGAGCAACACCTCATAAGCACCATCACCACCTTGTGTCTGACGCTGCCTCCTAACATGTTGATATCATAACCAGTCTTTCAGAATGCTCTGAAGATGTATACTGTAGGCTGTGCATTAGTGAATGTGATTCAGATTCAGATGTTTTTTTATTAATGTACGAAGAAAACATCTGAATCTGAATCTCAATCACATTCACTAATGAACAACATCTGCAGAACCAGGCTAAAATTTACTCAAAAGTATTTAATGTACTGTTTACAATATTCACATCATGACTAACAAATGCATGAAATACAGACAAAAGGAGGAAAATATTCTACTCTTGCAATAGCTAACTGACATCTGACAACTACTCATAACTAGCATTACCATATAGTAATTCAATGGTGCAAATATTTTAAAGTAACGCACTTCTAACATGGCCATGAATTAACTCTCATTTATATAGTCACGGACATTATGAATATCAGTTGTTTAGATCCTCTTTGCATGTGCTGACATTTACCTAACTCTCTGTCCCTCCAATCTAACCAGGGATGCCTGGTCTTAAATTCCCTAGCCTGACTTTCACCCCACAAAGCCGGCCAGGACCTCTCATCTGTGTCATCATCTGAAACAAGGAGATATAAACATTGTGTCCTGTTTGTGACCACACACACACACACACACACACACACACACACACACACACACACACACACCCATTCTGTAGTTTTAGATATTGTATAACCGTACATAGTTCTGCATTTTCCCTGATGTACATGAACGTGACATACTTAAGGGCTGAGAAGCTTGTCAGTCATCGTCGTTCCCATGACAATGGGTTGTTTGGCAAATAGGTGGGTGGGAACTGAGGATGTTCAGAGGGCAAGAGTGTGTAAGCTGGTGAGCGACAGAGCCGAGCTAAAAGTTGGTCAGCTACTGACTATGACAGAATTTCGTTTGCTTGTGTTGGTGTTGGCTACGGCCCACAGCAGCCTGATTGTTCTTGAAAAAAGCCTCGAGAAACCAGCTGATGGTGGTGGTTTATGACCGAGGGATGCTACAATATATTTAAATATACCATCAATCCCCTGCTATGCTAATTTCACTTACCCGGTAGCGTTATTTATTTAGAACAGCCTCAGCTTCATCCTCATCTGGCTGGCTCATTTGTTGCTGTTAGATCGTCACAGGCGACAGAAGCCTCAGAGGTGCAAAAGTCATGTGAACACAAACTGGGTTAATTTAATGAATTTATCAACGTGTGAAAGCTGTCACAAAATGATGTTACATATCCCCGCGCATCAAGTGGGTATATGGAAATCATAAACATTTTCTAGTGAGTATTGGGCGCTTACCTACGCATCATGTGGACTACACCACTGGGTATAAACAAATAATTGACCACTTCTAGTGGGTATACGGTGTATACCTGCGTATCACGTAGACTACACCACTGATGCAAACTATGAATATCGTAATTTTGTAACACTTGCTATGCCATTTTGCAGGCTGTTCTCATGCGCTGTTCTTACCTACAAAAAGGAATGTACCAAAATTTGTATATCCCACATAATTATGAGTCAGTATGTCTAAATACCCATGTATTTGGGAAGGCTTTGATCACAGGACCAATGTGCTGACTGGCGTAAAGAAGGGAGTAGTATTAAGACAAAAGTCCCGTGTCAGATGACAGGTTAGGGTGGTGGATGGGTCACAAAACACAGGACTTTCCCCAGGAGACTGGTGTTTGGAACTGTGTGAAACCAAATGAACTTTGAGCCATTTTAAGGTGTGTAGTCACCATGTTTCTTTTCCTTAACCGAACCACAGTAACTTTGCTTACCTAAACCTAATCTATGTAACTTAACATTAAGTACGTAATGTCAGATATCATACAAACCATTGCATGAGGATACATCTAATTTTGTCTTCAAATCATTATAAGTGCATTGGGGCGGCTGTGGCTCAGAAGGTAGAGCAAGGGCCCATCTACACGAAGCCATGTCAGGGTGAATACGCCAAAGTTTTTAACCGGTTCAGCCTTTCATCCATGCGAAACCGGCGTTTTTGGAGGTCGAAATTGCATCTTTTTGAAGCTAGGTTCCAGAGTGCATAAATCTGAAGACGCTGCCTTTGCATCTTCGTGTGTGCGGCCAATACGCAACTTTTGGCTGGCAATGATGTCATAGCCCCACCTCTCTAACCTCTGACTTTACCCCGGCAGGAAGCCGTCCCATCACAACAACAACAACAATGGCGGATTACGAACAGCAGTAGACAACTATTTATGCAACAGTTTGTTGACAGTACTCTATTCTTCTTTCCAAGAGCAACTGGAAAATAAAAGGTGGAACACACCACCTGTTGCAGCTCAAACAGGATCGTGTGATCATACCTCTGCCATCTCTGACAGCCATCTCAAAGCAACCCAGCACGCTAGCAATTAGCTCGCCTTGCTGCGTTAAAATATGTTTAATTTAACATGTCCTGAGCTAGCTTAAGGTAAACATCTGCTCCTTCTAAAGATGACTTATGATTTCTGATGACTTGCTGTATTAAGAGATACTAACACATAATTCAGTATTAACTGTAGCTCCATGTAAAGTGAATAAATGGGATGTTTCCCAGCTAATCCTCCACTCGTCTACGTTAACGACACAGTTTACATGTTTTGTAACTTCTGATTTATTAAAAACTGTTCTGAGTGAAACATGAAGCTGAATTTAGCAGCAGACTTCAGTCATAGTAATATAAAGTAGGAGGAAAAGACATTCATTTTTTTTTCTCGATATAAAGGACGTAGGGTAAATCAGTAACACATTCTCAGCCCTAATGACTAAATACATATTTCACAGTGTGTTGCTGAGTTTATTTTCTAATGCAGTGAGTGAGGAGAGTGCTTACAAAGTATCTTGACCCTTAACTAAAGACTGGCCAACATGACTGACCAAAACACCAGCTGGTCTTAAAAGCTTTGTATATTCTCCAAATGTGACCTGTACAGTATACTGCTAGTTTGAAAGTGTGTGAATTGTGTGTCTAGTGAAAATAAACATGACAACGACAACAACTTCTCAAGCAGTATTTTTTTTTTATGATAATTACTGGAAATGTGCAAACAAACCACAATGACTTTCTGTCCGTAGGACAGATAAGTGACCGCTCGTCCCGGGCCCTTCCAACGGCCTGGTGTCCACTGCTTGTCTGTACTTTGTGCTGATATTTTTCAATTTGGCGGTGGTCTGAGATATTGATATGCCGATAACGTTGTGCGGGAAATCTCTCTCTGTTTGTTGTTTTGGATACTGTGCCTGAAACGGCCTACTTCGACTGACACGACTCCCAATCAACGTTTTGTTGAAGTTTACTGGCTTTGTAATCCAGTGTGACTCGGAGCAGCAGCTTGACTTCATCGTCAGTCCAAAGTCTCCGTTTTCCCTCGTGTGTTGGAATTTGTTTTAGCCATCTTCTTGTTCTGCTTGTTCTGGAACTTCTTCTTCATCTTCTGTTTGTATACACTGTGCAAGCTTTTTTTGCATGCTCCGCGTCTTCTTCTCTGGTTCAGAGCTGTATGCTCTGGTTTTTAGTGCCGTGTCATCTCCGGGCTGGCATATATACTGCAGCCTTTTTATGCGGTTTCAGTGGCTTGAACCGGCTTCATTTTGATGCCTGCATTCTTGAAGTTGGCTCCGTGTTTACAGAACACTATTGCAATCTGATCATTTTATTTGCAGGTTTCAAAAAGACAGTCTTCGTGTGGATATAGCCAAAGTCATCTACTAGTTGGGAGACTGGTAGTCCCATCCCTGGCTCCTCCAGTCTGCATGTCGAAGTATCCTTGAGCAAGATACTGAATCCCATATAGCTCCCAGTGGTTGTTCCATCGGTGTGTGAGTGTGTTCAAAAAGTAGCAGGTGACACCTTGTATGGTAGACTCGGCCACCAGTGTATGAATGTGTGCGTGAATGGGTGAATGTGAATGGTATTGTAGTAAGCGCTTTGAACGGTTGAAAGACTAGAAAGTCGCTATACAAGTGCAGGTGCATTTACCTTTATCATTGTTATTGTATGATAATAACAGCATAATGCAAAAGTTAATGTAGAACGTGTTGGGTATGCCAACATGTGCACAGACTGTGCTAGGGACGGCCTGGGGGGCTGTGGCCTGGGTAACTTTTGGAGTCAGATATAATATGTTTATGAATAAAAGCCTTAATTGCCTTTTCTCTCTGTCTCTCTGTCTTGAAACAAGCAAAAAAATTCTGCCAATACAACCTGGTCTCACTCCAAAGTCATCGAATACCGGTGCCAGCAGTGATGCAAAAAGGCTTACAATAAGACCAAGTGTCTTCAAAAAGCACCATAAAAATAAGTGAATTTGTCCTGTTTATTAAAACAAGAAATACTCCGAAACATAGCTGCCTCATTGACAAGTATTTGACATTGTTGAAACAAATTTGACAACACTGTCCATCACTTAGGACAAGACCACTTTCTCCATAGTCACACAAACCAAAGGAGTCCAGATCCATTATTAACAGATTAAGAAGCAATTTTATATTTGATTTGGGCTTGTTTATGCCATCAAAAAAGGACAAATCCATCTCTTGTAGCAGCATAACAATACATTTACCTATCAAATGCATTGTTTATCATTGACATCATGATAAGTGTTTGTCCTGAGTTGATATGGTGGTTGGTACATTTATGTGTTGGACCAGAGTTGTTGGGGCACTTATACTCAACTTATGGCCTGGTATAGGGTGCCAGGCTGCCCCCTGAACATTTTCTTATTCATTTATTAAAATAAAATTATTCATTTTGGCATTGTTTTGTACTTTGAACATATTATGCATCAAAAAAGAGCTTCTTAATTAAAAAAAAAAAAGTGTCGAGGGCAGATCCTCTGAACCCCCTGACAGAGGTCCAGGCTAACCCCCAAACTTCCTCAATTCCCAGAAACTGGCTCCTAGACTCCTGTCATTTTGCAAAAGTGGCTCCTGAGCTAAGCCAGTTGAGTTACTCCAGGTAAGCATAGCAAAATCTTCTGATGTGTTCCGTGGTCCATTAGCATGTGATAGGGTGAATGAAGTAAGCTGAGCAGTTCTGGGTAAATTACATTGAAAAAGCTCACACAAGCCTCATGATAACTTTTCTTTTTAAAAAAACGTTGGCCAAAGTTCCACCAACCATTTTTTTTCATGTGAAACTCTGCCAAAAGTAGACCTTTACCTGCCCATCGGTGATTAGTCTGTCTGACCTGACCTCCTTGGGCTGCATGTGATATCATTAGCGCCCAGTAAGCAGTAATTAATAAACCCTGTTGTACTATATTAGTTCTGTCAGCAACAAGGCACGGATCAATTAGTATGAGTATGCTACTTCCGTTAATTACCACGAGTGCACAACATTTAAGAAGCTATCAAAGGTCAGGCTCATTATGGAGGACAGTTTTTAGCGCCAGCTCCATTGTCTCCTGCTTATTGTGGGTGCTCAAGACAAATGAACCCTTTCAGGACAGACACTGATATTAGACTATTATTATAGAAACTGGACCTGACAAGTCACCTGTCATTAAGAAACAAGGTCAAATATAGACACAAGTGTCGAGAAGTGGATAAGTTGATCAAACAACTTTTAAAGCATAATTTCACCAGAAGGGGAGGATGCACACACCAAGGCTCCCAAACTGGATTTAAATTTCCTGTTTTAGGAACTAAACACTAAAACAAACCATTGTGGCTTTTAGCAAACATTACTCAAACAGGAGGAAATTTGTGTATGCACTATATTCAGCTGTGCTAATTTGGTGCTCTAGTGGTGTAAGAGGGACTGAGTCAAAATAAACTGCAGTGTGTGTGTTTATGGTAATGAAGGAGCATATTACCCAGTGTAACAGTGTGGCTCTTTGATGTTTAATAATTATTGAACATGCTAATTTAAAACATACAAAAGAATAGTGGAGATGTGCCATGAGTTTCAGTTTCATACTTTTCCCCCACTGCAAAAAGATGTCATAACTAGAATGTCCAAAAACTATTCAACTATCTTGGTATATTTTGAGAGCTGCATGAATATTCAGTACATTTATATGGGAAGCAGTAAATGGAGTGCACTTATATTGCCACTTTCTAGTTTTCCGACAACTCAAAGTGCATTTTACACTATGAGTCACATTCACCCATTCACACACTGGTGGCCGAGGCAACCATAGATGGTGCCACCTGCTACTCAGTAACAATTCACATGCACTCACACACCATGCAGACTAGTGGAGCTGGGGACTCAACCACCACTCTTTTCAGTAGTGGACAACCCGTCTACCTCCTGAGCCACAGTCGCCATATGTATTGCTATTCTTTAAGCCTGTTCGGCATAGTAGTCACTACCGTGGACAGCTGTTTAAAAGCCATTATTTTTACATATAGTTGCACATACAAAAGCCGCTGGCTGCAGCACAGGTCATTAACCCCGCTCCCTCCATGTTAGTGGATGGGACATTGACCAAACTAAAATGGTGGTGGTTACCATCATTTTAGGTAGTACTTGAGAAGTTGTTTTCCTAGTAAGTTTGGTTATAACTAGCAATTTGATGTTAAGAAAGGGGAGATCGAGGTGATGACTGACAGCTGTGTGTGCCAATCGGTGTGCTTGCTATCAATGGCGCTGCTTGCAATTGCTCAGACAGGTGTATGGGGGGAAACCAGCGGAGATCACTGCTGCGCAGATTCTGACTCCAAATGACCTCACCAGCACAAGATTGCAGCAGTCGTATCCAGGATATTTTGGCTCCGTTTTTGTACAGCAGGGGGAAGTAAAGACGTGGCTTCCATCTTTACATACAGTCTATGGGTTCAACGCTTTTTCACTGCATTAAACATTATTGGAATATGTTAAGATATGTGAACATACTAGTTTAACAGCATTAAACATATATATTTTTAAGTTTCACTATAATATATGTTTGTATTTCTTCACTTGAAAACTTAAATGGATGCTGTGGACATGTGAGAAACTCGTTGCATGTTTAAAAAAAAGAACTTTGTTGAAGTTGAAGTCAGAGGATGTATTATACCATGAGTCGTGTTTTGAGATGAGCTGTACAAATAATTTTATTATTATCGTAACTATTAGGCTCTGTTGGAAGAGGAAGAGCTCCAGCAAACACTTTCACCTCTGGATATTTTCACAGTGTTAGCCTGCGCTAAACTTCTCACCCTGAGGACATTATTTTGAAACAGAAGCCTGCTTTGACAGGCCAGCTCTGCTATCCCACAGCTTTAATGGGCTCTCAGTTGGTTTTGTCCTGCTGAGAGTTTCTCCACAGGGTCGCTCATACAGCCCTCACACTGACAGGGCCATTCCTGCTTTTCCTCCCCCTCCTGCTGACCCACCATGCTGAACAGGGGATGCCACAGCAGTTAGGATGTATTGACATCTCTGAGTCTCAGGAGACACGAGCAGACACATTCTTGGCCTTTAGAAGCAGTTTGACTGATGCCATTTGCACACTACAAAGCTAAACTGCTGTGATGACTGAAATGATCTGTATTTTACAGATTCACTAATTGATAGAGCTGCACCTAGCAGAATCAGGCTAAAATCATTAAAGTGAAACTGCAAAACATTGTTTTGCATTTTATTTAGAAAATTTCAGGCTATAAAACATCCAGCGAACGATGAGTTTGATAAAATTTAATTTCACAGTGAATAAAATAACAGTTCTTTGAGCTGTCCAAGTGATTTATTGGTTGCTGACCTGCTATGAACATGGGTCTGAGTGAGACACAGCCAAACCTGTTGAGCAGAATCACTTCAAACATTTGGGGGAGAATCGATAGGCTGAATGATGAGTGAGTCCCTGAGCTGGGGTCAGAGGTAAGGGGTCACAAGGACAGCCAGGAAGAAGCTGGGAAGCAGTGCATGTTCAAGATCTCCCCTCTGACATAAAAGTTATATGAGGAGAATTTAGGACATCACTGGACATGATGACTATCCATCAAAGATAGCCTATATACTGTACTAGCAACATTTATGTAGCTCATGCTACTAAACGTAGGATAAAGGAGGATTTATTTGATGTTTCACATACTGCCCTCTGTCAGTGCCCTGGATTGACGTATCTGATCAGATATTCAAAGATGCATTAATGGATATTTTCATATAAACAATGGATCAAATGACTGTAATGTGAAAGGACTCACTCTTAGTGATGAGCCAACAGAGAATTGTCAATCAACCAGCAGCCCCCTCAGCTCTACAGCTAATCGTTTAAGTTTTCTGTCTGTTGTTTTTGCTTTTTAACCCACTATAACTGTGCAACACCAAATAGCAGAGGGACAAAGTCAGTATCTAGCTGTGCAGCATAGTGGTGTATTTAACTGTTTACAAGCCAAAGAAGAATCAGCTCTATCCAAAGGTGAAGGAGAGAAAGACAGAGCTAAAAGAAGAGTGAATATTAGACTCACATTCATCAGGTGGATTCAAATGTAACATCAAATTAAAGCTAAAAACAGCAATGAATAAGCTCTCACACCTTCCTGCATGTCAGGAATCTGACACTGTTCCATGACATGGAGGGCATGGCACTGGAAATGACCTTTTGCAAATTGTGTACCACCTCCTATGTTCACTATGTGGCCCTGGAGAACACACATTTATTTTGCATCATGTTGCTGTGTATCATGTGTAAACCACACCATGTAAATGTCATGTAAACGGTGATGATTATTGTCTCATAAGACTGACTTATAGGACAAATGGTGCTATGACCATGACTCAGTATGGGCATGTAGATGTTTTCAGGCCTGGACTCTTATCCAGCATGTGAAATTTGGACTGTAAAGTCAATTTGCAACAGCTCCCTGGATCATGGCCAAACATGCAAATTGTCCACCTCGCCACAGCAATGCAAAGGCTTCACAATTTCACATTAAGAAGGTCTTCTGATTCTGCTGATCAAATATAAGATGGATCTGTAGAATCCTTCAGGAGGAGTTTTGTAAAGTTCTATACCTGTAAAGTGCCCAAAATAGCACGCTCTTACATAACTGTCAAGCTATCGACTGTAGACCCTTTTAGGGCCAACATCACGATGACATCATTTTATCAGCTGGAGGCAAAACACGACTCGCCGGCCATCCCACCTTCATCAGTCCTGTGACATCATCCATCCACTGAGTGAGAGCATACGGGTCAGCCAGTTTGGTCTTGTTGGTCAGTGTTTACTTTTTCAAGTAACACTCCCACTGGCAGTCCCAATCGCAGTCCCAGAGACTAAGTGACCTGACACAGTGCGTTTATAAACTCAGTCTGACGCTCTACACTAAAATGAGAGCGGTTAATTTAATCACACATTCACTCCGCTTGGCGCTCTGCTGCTTTGTTTCCCACAACACAGTGTACTTCGCCACTCCGAGAGTGCGGTGCTTTGGATAACCAAACCAAATTCCAGCAGTGCTCCGACGGTCCAGTTTGTGCCAGAGTGTGCTCCGGCACTCAGAATGAATATTTCCGAATGCACCCTATTCAGAAAGACTCGTATCATCTTCCTTCATTGTTGAAAACCAACAGAAGAGCCAGAAAAGCCAACAGAACCTGCTAGCTAGTGCTAGCTAATGTCCGTAGAGAATTGTTTTGCTTCCAGCTAAGCCCAGCCTACCAAAAAACATCATACTGTTTACTTACAGTGAAAGGGTCTATTCCTTCACAGTTTAGCATACAATAGTCGGAGGGTTATACTAACTCATTTTAAATGAATCCAATAAACTCTCTAGGAGTTTAAAAAGGTTTGCATGAAGTACACCAAAAAACGCACAAAATCTAAAATGGCCATCTTCAAGGTGGGCAGAACTAATGATGAGAGGCAATGTGTGTATGAAATTTTTGAATACCGGCGTTACTTTGTCCCAACAAAGGCCTTTCACACATTAGGGGGTGCTTTGGAGCCCGCCAAACATGCATGAACCCAAGGTTTCAATGTGTGTTTCACGTTTTGTTAGTTTTCGAGTAGGACCAAGCATGTAAAAAATGCATTCAAAGCAAAAAGTGATTGGGGATGCTGTAAAGTCTATGTGCCATGCACAAGCAAATTTTTGTGACATTGAGTTGATAAAAGATTACTAGTTTGAACATGGGCACTCAGTTTTGTGAGTTTTTGTGTAACCTAAAGTCCTCAAACGTGTGTTTTTTAAATGAAAAGACCCATGAAATCCAAAATGGCTGACTTCCTATTGGGTGAAAAAAAAATCAGAAAGGTTATATTCTTGCACTTTCAGTGTGACTGCACAATAAGAAATTAATATTCTCTTCTAAAATGACAGGACCTTGCACTGAACTGTTGGGCCCCTGGCATTTTCGTGTTTGGCCCTAATAAATGCTAATGATGCTCTGTGAGTACTGGAAATGAAAATTGAAATAGGTAAATGTTTGCTAACATGTCAGCCATAACAACCATATAAGGAGATAATATGTCAAGTGTTGTGATTTCGGCTTGTTCTGCTGCCCCCAAGTGGATTCAAAAAATAAAAAATCCATTAATACACCTTAAAAAAAAACCTGAACAAAACAAAAACGTACAGTGCATGAGGTCATAAAATAAATAATTAAAATCTACAAACATCAAATGTTAGACATACATACATTAGGCTACATTAGGGTCCATTATCATAAACAGCCCTTTCTATTTTTATCATGTCTCCCAAATGACTGCTAAAATTGTGTTCTAATTCTTTCATAATGGCTTTACAATAAGGATGTTTTTATAAAGTTGTCTGTTAGAGCTGAAATGACACTGTTATTAAAAATTTCAATTCCAAACCTTCATGTTTACATATTGATATTTGGGGCATTTTCAAATCATCACTTAGGTTGTAGGCCAATGTTCTTCATGAGAACCAAATACATTGGTCCAAACTAGTTTTCATAGTTGTAAATGTAGTTTGAAACCCGGATGCCACATATCAGCTTTTGCAGTAATCCTGAATTTGATATGACAGATGAATTTAAACAGTTGTGCATACAAACCGTAACAACTGATGTGTTTAGCAAATATTATTGACAGTGTTGAAGCGATGACACCAAGTGTGCAGCACATTGAATAAAATGGTTGCCAAAGCCATTTGTTGATGCATCCGCCTCAGCCTCATGAGTTGCCATGGAAACACTGTGTGCCGTGGCATCACGAGCTGTCTGGTCATCTGACCCAATGAAGGAAACACAGGCCGGTACAGCACACATACAGCCACATGGCAATGTGTCAATGACAGCAAAGAGTCCTTTGGGTGTGAATGTTTATGAGAAGACACTGGCAATAAGACTCGAACACGCAGAGGAGGAAACAGATGGACATTAAGGTCTAATAGGTTGTTTTTGGTAAGGCCCAAGTGTTCCTCATGCTGCCTGTCTTCACGGCTACAATGTAACATCCTGGCCCAGATGGAGAATCCAGCAGGGAGTCAGAGGAAATCATTGTTAATTTTTTTTAAGATACCATACAAAAAATATGTTGAACACCATTTTGATTGGAATTAAAATCAGGAGAACTACTCAAATATGTCTTTTTCATATAGCCCAGTAATGCAGCTTTAATCCATGTGTATACTGTGTACCTGCAAACAATAATCCTTCTGCAGCACCGGCAGTTGCTCAAATAAATGTAAAAGCTGAGCCTAGATAAGCTTACCTACTTCACATTTTCTATAGGGAATCATGTGGTCACAGATTTCTAAGAAATATGCCATTTACCTGTATTTGGGGCTAATGTGACATTTTTAGCTCTAAAATATTGATTAAATAAAATGATTTCTCCACAACAAGAATATAAAGAACAAAATCATAGTTACTTTTATTCAGTTATCACATTACAGGGTTCCAACAGCTAAAGACAAGTTAATGACTTTTTAATGCAACTCAAAATTAAATTTAAGTACAATTTTACAATTATCAAAACTGAAGAAAAAGAAAACAAGAACCTAAGTTACTTTGGGTTAGATACAGTGTTGCCCTAATATTTATTGTAATGCAAGACATGACTTTTTTGGTGATGTTAATAGAGAGGAGTTTGGTAGCTTTTCAGTCTTTGTTGTGACGTTAGACTCAGCTGAAGGAGCGGCAGTGATGTCATCGACACCATTCTGAAAAGTTACGAGATCTTCACTTGAAGTGTTCCGAGCAGTAGCACAAAAAAGAGGGAGCGCTCTGAAAAAAAAGATGCTGGGCGCTTCGCTTTTTCTCTATATGGCCGCATACACCTGCTTCACATTGAGAACAACTGAAAAAAGACACCAGCGCTGAGAAAAAAATGCCAAATGCCTCTGATTCTTAAGTATAATTAACATGGTTGTAATCAATATTTTTATATGAACAATAAATCACATGACATTTCAGGTGTCACTAGTAGAGGCGAGCCTGCACAGTTTCCCTCATCTCTAAAGAGTATTTTAGCCCCTTTCAGCTCATTGTTTTGGTTTTATGGCCCTCTCACTGCTCACATCAACAGCAGCAGGCAGCCATTTAATGATAAGCTCTAAAATCCCACTATACCAACACATTCTCACTCTCAACTCATCAAATACTGATGCATGGTCAGTGGCCCTATATGTCAATCTATAACACTATAGGTGTCCTTTCAGCATCAGTTTTGGACACTCAGAGATGGCATGCCAGTTTATGCTTGTTACATGCATTGTGTCTTTTCAAAATAAACTTCCATTTTCACAGGAAATGTACAGTTTCTGCACAATAAATACATGCCCTATCTTTTTAAATAAACTTTCATCAGTTTCATCTCATTAAATGCAAGCAGTCTCTCTTCAACATATGTAGGTAAAAAAAATGGTTTAAATAGGTTTTCTTCCTCAGGTTTAGACAAAAAACAGCATGTGGTTAGGTTTAGAAAAAAACGTGATGGTTTGATCTTTGTTAGTAATGTAATTTCATACGTCACCTGTGTAGTATGCCACACATTCTAGCACACTACATTATTATTAAAATAACAACTGATTTTTGGTTTCATGTGGGAAACAAACAGCAGTCTCCTAGGTGAAAGTCCAGAGTTTGTTTGACCAATCCACCTCCCCTCCTGCCTGCCCCATAGGGACTTTCTCACTCTTTTTGCATGCTGACAAAGTCAGCAAAAGTTGCAAATATAGCAGAGCATTTAGCAGCTAGAGACCCAGATATTTTTCTTAGGGGTTGGTGGAGACCGAAATCAGAGCTAATAAAAGTGTGAATATTGTACTTACATTGATCAGATGGATACAAACACGACAAATCCTCCACTATGTTTACAACTAACTAACTTAGTTAGCTTAGCGAACTTTATCTGTCTGCTGAGCAGGTGCCAGTAAACCAAAACTATGTGCTATAAATTCTAAAAGGTGACAAGGGGAACTGCAGAACTGTATGATATTTATGTGGGTTTACACTACAAGCAACACCTTAACACAATAAATAGCCATTTAATCCATTCTAATAATGCATGCATAAAAGCATACTGCAAGGCTAATCGGAGCAGGTGATTGGGAATGGCAGGAACAGAGGGGTGACTGCAGGACAGGATAGAGTGGCAGGATATGAAATGACAGGAGAGTCAGTGTATGACAGAGGAAGAGAGGAGCTAGAATCAGGTTGACTTGTGACAGAACTTTCCCCAGGGACAGCCCCTGACTCTCCCTTACAGACTTGATCGTTGAGAGATGAAAAATGGGGTGATTTTTTGGATTCCATCCACAGAGGTAAGCCCAGTGTAACCAGCCTTCTCTCTTTCTCAGGAAGGTAGTGATTGACAGGAGTGAGATGCTTCTTTGGTCGCAGTTGGAGGTATGCAGGACTGTGGCCCGAGCCCTTACTCAGGTACAACAGCAGCAACAAACACAAACTCTGATAGTACAACCTGGTCTCACAGAAATATGTGAAACGACCACAAGCTCTTAACACCATGGAAACAATGCCAATGGAGAGTTATTAGACCTTTTGTTGTGGTGGACACATGAATTCTCTGGTTCAGCAACATCACGCAATGGATGGTGGTTAATGTTACGACTCTATAGGTAGTATAAAGAGCAAGAAAGTCTGTGTAGGGAGAATGTTGGGGTGGTGGATGGACCAAACAAACATAAGATTTTCACCTAGGAGACCAATGTTTGAGTCCTGTGTAAAAATAATAGTCAACATTGACTTCTTTCAACTTAATTTACATGCATCCTATATGTAATAATGTCATCTTCCGTAACATATTTAGCTCACTTCACAACATATTTCTGTACCATAAATAACAAACAAAGTTCTTTAAATCGAAATCATGATCTTTTTCCAAACCTAACAGACTAGTTTTGGTGCCTAAACCTAACTGTGCCACCACCATGTAATTTAAAACATTACTTGCCACCACCATGGAAGGCAGTGTTAAGAGGTTGGGGTCATTTCATGTATTTCTGTGAGATCGTGTTAGACAGGACGTGTAATTAGCTACAGTAAATCGTTTATTTTGGATTGACGACAAAACTTGCATTAATGACACATTTGTTCTGCTTTGGCACATTTCACACACATCATTCTCTATGGGTCATTCTCATTGCTCATCATTCTCTGTGCTGATTTTTCTGTGCTCATTTTTCCCTGATAACTTAAGGTGTGCTTATCCTATTTCTGATCCAGACATTCAAGAGGCTCTTACTGTGAGCTGAATTATCCAAAGAGGTCTCCTCCTCTTCAAAACAAACAGTTTTACACTACAAATTTGTGTTTCTCCAATGCTGTTTGGTATGTTGGGGACCGGCCATTAGCCTAGCACATGCTAATGTGTGCTCACCTTTTTCTCTGATAACTTAAGGGGCAGATGCTCAGTGGGTTTTTACTGGAAGTCAAATCATCTGCAGAGGTCTCCTCTCTCTTAAAAACAAGTGGACCAGGTGATCGGTAAAATCGGTGAAAACACTGAATGAAGGAGTTTCACATAAAAACCAACATGGCCAACACGAAAATGCGAGCCAGTGTTTGGTTTGTCCATTTGTCTACTGTAGAAACATGGCAGTGCAACATGGCGATCTTCATAGACAAGGATCCGCTCCCTATGTTACATAAACCGCTCATGCTAAGGTAATAAAAACACAACAGATTTTATTGTCAACTGATTATACACACAAGAAAACATACTTATCAAATTATATTCCATTTCTGCCAATATATCCCCATAAATCCTACACACTGGACCTTTAAATTGTTTTGGCAAAATATGAGTTTCAGATTTATTAAAATAATAGGATAATCTTCTTACAGTGTAGCATGCTGCACAAACCGTAGTACACTGTACTTCTATTTCATCCATCCTCTGTTTTTTGATCAACAGAGTGAAAGGAAAAATTGGCAGTTTTATAGTGGTCATCTGGTAGATAGTGTAAACTGATGTAGTTTATATGAAGAGAGGGCTTGCAAGGGGGAAAAACAGATTCAAAGGGCTTTTATCACCACTGCATGGCTGCCTACGCACAGTGCTTTAGACAAGATAATGATGACAATTAGTGGCTACAGTCTTTTAAGTCTTTTAACACAAGTCTAAATGATTAAAACTCTTGTGTAGATTCACACTTAACACTCTGTCCACTAATTTCCGCCCTCCTGGGTCCTGTGGAGGAACACCCCACCCCCAACCCCAGCGGTCTGGTGGCCCCACAGGGCAGGCCGGTGGTCCTCGGCCAGTGTTTGTGAAAGGGCCGCAAGCTGCCCCACACCGTGGCAAATGAGGCGCGTGACTCATCAGACCAAACATGGGATTAGCTGGTAATGATCTGGCAAATGGTTTTGAAATAATAATTATCTGCCCCTGTGCTGGATCTACAGAGAGAGAGGAAGAGAGGAAAAGATGGTGGAGACATGGAGGGAGAAGAAGAGGTGGAATACAACAGAAGACGAGGACAGTGATAGAAAATAGCACCACAGAAACCAACAAGCATGACACTTTTAGATGCACTTGTGTCACATAGCTGGCAGAGCATTTAGATCCTGTGTGTGTAAATGACTTTCAATATAGCCCTCTATGTGTGTGCAATGTCTAACAGTAACAGGAAATTACTCTGAGTTGGCTCATTTGTACTCATGGAAGACAACAAAACATCAATCACAAATAACAAAACCAAGGAAATGATCTGTGCTGTTGAGTCAGTGTTGTTGATCTTTGCTGCCATCTGCAGGAGGCTGTGTGGAAGAACACGCTGAACGGCATGCTGTACTTGTCATGTAAACCTTATTGATTCTCGTGGAGCTCTGAGCGATTGTAGTAGTATTTTAGCAAAGTCTGTGGAAATTATTAATAATTAACAATAAAACAAAACAGGGAAAGTTAGGAGCTCCCAAAGGAGTGGTTTTGATTCAAAAAGGAATCAAATCACATTTATTTGTCACATTCACAGTCATACAACTTGTAGTGACATTTTTTGAGGCAGAACCTCAGAAAGCAACTAGCAAATAGGAAAATTAGAGTAGAATACTATAGAATATTTTTCAAAAATGAACGATAAAATAATATAAAAAAAAAAAAGAAATCGGAGAAACAGCCTATTCTCACTCCCAACTCGTCAAATACCGCCGCTTTGTCAATGATTTCAGTGTCAGATACAGACATACAGAGCCACATTTCATGGTGGTATGCTACACATCGGGCCGCAGCTATTTCACTCTCCTTAGTGGTATAATATGCACCAAATGGCGACTATTTCTGACGCCACCAGCAACTATCGTAGTACAAAAAGTCCCTCAAGGTTGGGTGGGAGGGGAGGTGGCAGCCTGTTCTCATTCTGAAGTTGTCAAATGCCGCCACTTTGTCAGCGATATCGGCATCAGACACTGACTCCAAAAGCTACCTATTGTGGCAGTATGATATGTTGCCCGGCGATGTCAGTTTGTAATGCAGCCAGATGGAACCTTTCATAGTTTGGCCAGGCCGCGCCTGATCTTCTCTGAAGTTAGATTTGTGTTGTAATAAACTTATATTCAAGTAAGGACAACTGAGGCTCATTGAGCTTGTTCAGTTATTCATCTAAGATCGACCTGAAGTACAAGTATTCCACATCACCCCCATCTCATGTTCTGTAATTACCGCAGGCATATCCCTGTAAACCAGCTTTTTAATTTTATTTACATTATAAAAAAGGTGTCCAATGAAGGCCACGGTTGTGTAGATTTTGTGTCATTTGATAGATTGTGACTGGCGGAAGCACTGTGCTTTATTGGTTTGTATGTTGATATGACAGGGTCAGGTTTGCAGTAGGTAGTTCAGTGTGAGTAAACATGAAGAATGAAACATCATTCTTGAACATAAGGTTCACAAACAAAACACTGTATCTACATACAAGTTAAAAACCTGACATTTATGGACTATGTAATATTCACATTGTAAATGTTATGTTCAAAACATAAATTAAACAAAGATTTCAACATAAAAGACTGGGCTTTCAAAATAAAAGCCCCAGTTGGTAATGGGTTTACCAAAGAGGCCTAGATGTAGCCAGAATTTCAAACTAAAAGCCTCCACGTGGAAACAGGAATTTACTAGGAGGGCCTAGAAACATTAGTTTACTGGGGCCCCAGAAAAAGCAGAATTGTCTAAATAGTAAAAAAAGAAATATTCAACTCAGTCTACTCCACTTTAAAGTTCTATTACTCTCCATGCTTTTATCTACAGACTTCATTTGAACTTTAAACAGGTCACATAGTAATAGGCTTGTGTAGGCTTCTCCTGTACATTTTTAATTGACGTCTGCATTCGTTCAGCTACAGAAATCATTTAAATGTTATTCTCTTCAAGGACATTTATGCTTGTATCAAAAAAATGTCTACAAATTATTTCTTTTTTTCAGCCTTTTCAGTTAATTAATTTGAACTTCCGCCTTTGACAGTTATTCAGTTTAGCTTACAGCTCTTCTAGCAATGTATTTCAGCTCTTAGCTTCTTGAGGTAACACAATTTGGCCTCCAACTCTGCAAGCTTTACATTTTTTCAGTTTTTCCAGATTTTCTAGTGCAGTGCAATGCATTTGCACTTTAACATTCCTGCATTTCCAGCAATGCTTTGCAATTTACCTTAGCTTTCAGCATTCACATGCATTTTCTGTAGGAAATGGTTTTTCTAGTTAATGCTATTATTTCCACTTGTGCATTTCCTGCAATGACAAGTCAAAATATCTGCCACAAAAAGGTCTAAGTCTTTACAAGCTGCAGTGGACTTTTATTTTGAAGTCAGAGAACTCAAGTCCTTGAATCCTCTTAGCAGATTAGCCTTTCAAAAGCAAACCCTTTAGCTACCCTGATGAAAGTCTAGGGTATCCTGTCTGTGCTGTAAATAAATACAATTTCATAGCTGTGTGAGATACCATGTTTTCACAATGTCAGATGGAAACCAGAGAGATTCAGAAGAGGAAGATGATGATGATGATGACAGTGAAAGTGAATCATGCAGAGGACGAAATGGTTCATCTTTCATCACTACATTCAATAGTTTGATTTCAGGTGGGTTATTTGCGTTTTTTGTGTCAGTTTTAATTGTACAGCATAGGAGTAATTAATACTGTTTATTAGGACTGTGCTCCATGTAGGTGCCTCAACCATGTTAGAGAGCCAGCGTGCACAGTAGTCTACTGCAGCCTGTTTGCACACCTGGAAGTATGTCTAATGCAGCCATTATTAATGTTATTACACCAGTGCTACTCCTGCTATGACGTCAAAATATCTGCGTAATAAAAAAAGCCCATATTCTTAAAGGTGCTCACATTACTTTGTTGTTACACGAGGCAGTTGTACATGCTGGGTTTATTTGTAATGTATGATACGAACGGTAGAGGGCAACAGGAGCACCGTCGCAACTTGATGACAACATTTGTTGACGTCGACGTCAAAGATTGCGACAATTAATGTAGTCTTTACAGTGTGGCGGAACCACGAAGGCAGGAGTTAGCTCGCAATTTACCACTAGACAGCGAGTAACTAATGAATTTGCTTGTAAATTATTTTTATTAACACGGCAAATATAACTTTAATCGACAATAAATAACTCGTTGTTATTAGTTCGTGTGGTAGTCAGCCCGTAATGCCTTGTTAGTTTAGCTTAGCTTAGCATTTTAGCTAAGCAGCACTGCTCAACACAGTTACAACAGAGATGTGTCACAGAAAAGGAGGAACTTGTAACGTTACCGGTAACATCTAACAGCTGGGTGTTGCTATACACCGTCGTTCATGTGCCATTGTGGTGACTTCCCGTTGGTTAAATAGGTTTTCTTCGGAACTGGGGCTGTTTCAGAAGCGTTCACAATATGTTGAACATTCCGACCCAGTCGTTCCCTGCGCCCTGCTCCCAGCAGCGGGTCACTCCGTCCGGACAGTCCGGGAGGAACAAGGTAAGTTATCACTGTGACCACAACAGATGAAAACAGTTTATATTTTCTGTAGACTCTGTACTAAACTCTGTATCTAGGGACTGTTCTTTACTCATCAGAGGAGGAGGGTGGTTAAGGTGTGACTTCGTTGTTTGTTTGTTTTTTACCCTCTTCAAGATACAAATACTTTTCCTTGAGCCTCTCTGAGTGACTGGTAGAAAATGCACGACCCTCCCTTCACTGTAGATTCATAAGGTAGACTTTAAAACTTACAAACCCTGATGTTAGCGTTAGTTTTTCACTCTTATTGCGCATGCTGGTTAGTTAGTGCAAATGGTTTAGTTTTGGCCAAATCTCAAATGAGACATACAAAGTAAAGTAACTTCTGACGAAATATCATTATTTTAAGTCTAGAATAGGTTACGTTTTTTTTTTTCCTGTGATAAATCTTCCTCCCGCAAGTTCAATTACTGTCAGAAATGTGAAAAATCAACAATAGTTTATGTTTTTACATGTTTCTGGCTCTGATAAATAAACCTGTGGGTTTTTAAGACATGTTTTCTTAAAAAACATTAGCCCTAAAATAAATTAAAAAAACAACCATTCACAGTTGTATGCCCCTCCTCAAAGCCTAAATAAAAAACCCAAGTCCCTGCCCGGTGCTTATAAAATTGCTTTGATATGCCTCCCCCTTTTTGCACCACCTCCTCCTCTCTCATAAATAACGAACAGTCCCTTAGATAAATCCTTAGAAGACATAATATAGTCATACACATTGGCACATAAGACAGTGTAACACGTGTTAATTCAAAATTATAGCGACAATAATAGCTGGTATCTTATTTTACTTTTTCCTACATTGCTTTGAATGAAATTGTGTTAACATTATCAAAGCTCTACATGCTTTTGTCAAAACAGATTTCACAGTACAGCACAACACCACAGCTGACCTGCAGAAAGTCATAACTCACCCAAAACATGTAACTCATGAAACAAAGTTATTGTCTGATATAAAAAGTCAGTGCCCTCAAAATGAAAAGTTTCTTCAGCATTGTGTAAACAAGGATTGACAAAATGTGTGACCCGGATGATTTGTCAGTATGGCTGATGTTCCTGAAATACCACATTTCAGCCTTGTCCTATTCTTTCATTGATACTTTAGTTTTAATGTACTGGACTGTTATTTTTGTGTAGCTAACTAAATGCTGTTGTGTACTCAGATGCCAAGTTCAACAGCAGGTTTTATGTTACACAGTGCACTCACACTTCCATAAAAATTGTAACTTTATTTTAATTTATGAAAAGTAACTATATTGCACCACAGTAAATGGAAAGCTTACACAGCACAATATAATACAAAAATAATGTATACCCTAACATTGTAGAACTGTAAAGCTGGAGTACAACAGTAAGGACTTCACTTTGCAGAAAGTCCCGTTGCTTCTGTCTGTCTGGCCACAGATTTTCATCATCATCTCACCATATATATATCTATATAATTTTTCTTTTACCTTGTGACGCAATGTTGTGCAGCATCCATTTTATCATTTGGTCTTGAGACGAATGATCATACATCTTCCACTTCCCCTCAGTATATAATTTTTCCAGCTTAATTCAGTGACAAAATGGTGCAAGGAACACCATCAGCATCTCCTGGTGGACAGCAAACCATTCCATGACGACATCTGCATGACGGAAGCTTACGTTATTCCACACAGTTACAAAAATTAGCAAGTCATGCCTTACCAAACCTCTCTCAGTCTCAGGCATGAAACCTCTGTAGAGGGTGTGCGGGAGTTTGTGGTTGTTGCATGGGCCAATTTGGGGAATATGTGTACTCACACCATTCTCAGATATTGCAGCATAAATAGTGGTTCAGTAGCACATCCACCGTGGCTTGGTGGCCTATAATATTTTGGCCAAGTCTCCTGCCTTTGTTTTGTGTTCTTCTTTGTGCCTTCAGTAACCATATACAGGCCTATATATTTTAACTTAAACCACCGCTGCTTTACTGTACATACTGAAAAGCACAGGGCAGACAGTTGGTGCCTTGTTACTAAAATTTGGAAGTTTATTACCAAGCGTGATGACAACTTTCTGAGTCTTTGTGTTCAGCACAAAAGACGTGATGACATCACTTTGATGTGCAAACCTCACGCTGGTACACCACAGCATGCATAAACCTAGCTTAATATTCTGTTACCGTGACTTTGCACTTTGTTAAATTTGGCCCTAACATGCCTTCACACACCCTCCAGAAGAAAATAACTAACCAGATTATCCTCTGACTCTCCCCTCCTTAATCAGGTGGCCTTGAAGCCTGGCCACAGTTTAATGGACTGGATTCGGTTTTCAAAGAGTGGCAAAGATCTGACAGGGCTCAGAGGACGCTTGATCGAAGTTACCCAAGAAGAGCTGCAGAAGCATAACAAAAGAGAGGACTGCTGGACGTGCATACGAGGTGAGCCTGCAAGGTGGTCTGACATGGGACATGGGCTCATTCACATTCAAGGGGAACACATGAATAAGTTAACCTGCATGGCAGCTGCAGTATTTAGCAGGTTGGAGAAAACTTGCAGTAGTATTTTGTCTATGTGATGGCCGGCTTTACTGGCAAGGACAGTTTTTCCCACAGGGCTCAGTCTTTTAATACAAATGCCACACTCTAAATTGACAGTTATATGTTTTTATTACCGTAGTAAATAATGATTAGATTGGCACAAAAAAAATAAAATAAAAAATTAATTAATGTAAGAAATTTTTAATGTCATTATTTGAAATCAGTGTCTGTGTTGTTACCAGTCTGTCAGCAGGGGGCACTGGATCATGATACAAGCTCTGTATGTTTTCAGGTATGGTTTACAATGTGACCCCCTACATGGACTACCACCCTGGTGGAGAGGATGAGCTGATGAAGGCAGCTGGGATAGATGGCACCGACCTGTTTGACCAGGTATGGAGGGTGGTGGAGAAAATGGTGTTCTGTTGTTTCCATGTGACTTTTAAAATCTAAAGTTACAAACAGTAAAGATGCAGTCCTGCCTTTCTAGGTATTAAAGTCATAATAAAAAGACTTTTTTTTTTTTTTACCTTGATGGTTATAATAATCCAATAGTTTATATATTTAAAGACACTGCAATTATTTTATATGTCTGAAATGTATCTGTTAAGTTTATTTTAGTAAAAATCCATTAGGTATAGTTTTAACGATGGATGATGAACATGACGAACACAGTGGTCTGCCAGTGTTTAAGTGAAGAGAGCTTCTCTGCTAATGAGCTACAGCTCTGCTCGGCAGTTCTTTTTTTTTTTTCAACAATATCTTTATTGGTTTTTCACATAACAACCCTAGAGCTGAATGATCAGACAGTGTGCAAATATATATCACATAGGTACCAGATCAGCCCTTCCCTCCCTCCCTCCCACTTATCCCACCCTTCCTTCCAGGTCCGACCATATACAAAGTATACCTACAGAGTATGTATCAGTACAGATGAGGAGTAAATACAAAACATACATATATTAGAAATAACAAACATAAATAGTATAAAACAAGACTGTTGTAGAAAGAAAGTAGGTAACAGCCACTGTGCAGCACTTTAGTTGAGAAACTGGGGTAAAAAAAAGTGGAGAAAAAATAAAAAATAAAAATAAATAAACAAAAAATAGAGTTAGAAACAGCAACAATTGTAATTGTAAACACATCTGACATTCACATGACATTGGAGTGTACTTAGTTATTTGAATATAAAATGATTACTGTATTGTGGACTCTGTGTCCAAATATGTTAGGAAACCACCCCAGATCTTTGAAACTCTCCAGGTTTACCCTTCAGATTATACATGATCTTTTCGCTAGGTATGCATGATGCTAGTTCATTTGCCCATCTAGCAAATGCAGGTGGTAATACATCTTTCCAATGTATAGCTATACATTTGTTAGCTGTGATAAGGGCAACTCTAATAAATTTGAGCTGGTTTTTATTGGCTTTCATCGTAGATGTGTCGCCCAGGAGAATTACTCTTGGCTCTGTAGGGATGGTTCGTCCTGTGATATCACTAAGCACTTTGAGTGCTTTTATTCTATGTTACCTTTTGGGGGTAAAGTATTCTTTGAATAAGATTGTATTGTGTAATTTTATGTCTAGAGTTAAAAGAAAAATGCTGACTACTAACACACAGTGATTCCTAATCCCCTTCTTTAAAATTACACTCAAGGTCTTCTTCCCATTTGCATTTCACTCTTAGCACTTCCCAACCTATAATCTGAGAAATTCCTGAGTAAATATAAGATACAAACCGCTTCACTCCCTGTTTACTACGCACAAGTTTATCTAGAGGCAGCTCTTTTAATGGTTGTAGATGGCCTTCTTGTTCGGATATGACAAAGTGCCTGACCTGGAGGTATTTGAAAAAGTGGGTGTGGGGCAGCCCATACTGGGATGAGAGCTCCTTGAAAGTCTGAAAGGTTCCATCTTTGAACAGATTCCCAAAAGTTGTAATACCTTTTGTAAACCATTGGTGTGTAATACCATCTCTAAGGGCTTTAGGTAAAGAGGGATTTAAGTGGAAAGGGGAGTTGTCATAATCGTCCGAATTTGCTGCCAAATCTTATAAGTATGGACGATAACTGGGTTTGTTGTAATAAACTGCAGATAACTTAGTGAGCTAATATATGGAGCTGATCCCAATTTTAACTCCGTTAGATGATTCTGTTCCTGCTCAGCAGTTCTTACTGAAGGCCACAGGTTTGGCAGTTTTTGTAGCCATCTATTGTTAAAAAACACACATTCAAAAGTTTTGTATTTAAAAAAAACAATCCAGTTAAGGTATTTTTTATTTACTTATAAGCAGGTTTGAAAATCTTAACTCTAGTTTGCTTTTCTTTCTGTTTTCATGTTGATGTTTTTCAAAATACATTTTTCTTTTCATACAGAATTTGCTACGAATAAAATATATTCATGTTAGCTGATAAAAACTTTCCTCTGTTTGTTCTTTGTAAGTCATCAGAGCCGAACTAAAGGATGCATGCTCGAGCAGTGAATGTAACTTAAAGCTCAGCAGGAGTAAAAACAAGCCCCCAGACCTTGGGAGGACAAAAAAAAAAAAATTGTTTTGGCTGTGGGTATGGGTGACTTGATGGATTTACATGTGTTCCCATGGTAACGCGTGTGTTTGTACATAGGTCCATCGCTGGGTGAACTATGAGTCCATGTTAAAAGAGTGCCTGGTGGGCAGGATGGCAACTAAGGCCACAACAGCTATTAAAGGTACACACACACACACACACACACACAATATCTTTTCATTAGTGTGCTCACATGCTTTGTCTAACTTTGGAAGTTGATCTGTAGCCTTACTTCAGTGTTAACCACATTGTCATGCACACAATAGAGAGCACTAAAGGCTGTGCTTCACCTGAGGTGCAGTGGCAGCAGATCAGTGTCCCATTCCCACTAATGCAATCACTGTAGGTTCTCTCTCTTTAATAAAACAAATGGAGTGAGTGTAGCGTCTCTGATGTACAACATTTTCAGCCACAAAGTAGAAATTATGATACTGTGTTGTGGTTTATCTGACAGTTGCAGTTTGAGGTACTGGACAATGAAAAAAATGAAAATGCAGAAAATAGCACCACTTTTACATCCATCCATCTGCCAAAACATTAAAACCACTGACAGGTGTACATCAACCATCTTGTTACAATGCAACGTTCTAGCTTATATTATGCAGACCAGATTTTAGGATTTAATTACTGGTTGATCTGTTTATCCACCAAAGCAGTACAGAGTGCTTCCCTGCCCCTTTAGAGCATACGCCACATCCACGGCAGTCACAGGCTTCCTCTTGGTGTTGTCGCTGTCGTTAGGTGATGGCATCACTGATCGTGTTCCCCAGGAAAACCTTAAACACACTGCGAGTCTCCTCGCAGAACAGACTGGAGATTAACTTCACCCCACCATGGCAAGCCAACAATGCGCCATGCCGTACCACAAAAATTGCTGAGGAATGGCCTAAGGAACGTGACAGAGAGGTCAAGACGTTGACCTGGCCTCCAAATTCCCCAGAACCCAAACTGATCAAGCATCCGTGGAATGCTCCAGCAGCCCACCTTGCAACCCTCATGACTCAAAGGATCCCCCACCAACGCCCCGCTCCCGGAGGTTCTTTGTTCACTCCTCGACAAGTCAGAGCCGAGTGGGACCTCTGACCTGTCAAGGCATGGACAGGGGACCTCTGGAGTACTGCCACATCTAAGGATGCTCAGTTGGATTGGAATCTGGGGGATTTGGAGGCCAGATTGACGTCCTGAGCTTCTCAGCATGTTCCTTGGGCCATTCCTGAACAGTCCCTACAGTGTGGCATGACGCATTGTCCTGCTGCTTGAGCCACTGTCATCAGTGCCATTGCAATAATGGGGGGGTGTTTGGTCTGTAAAGGTGTTTGGCTGGGTGGTTTGTCTCAATTGGCATCCACATGAATGCCTGGACCCAAGGTTTCCCAACAGCACATTGCATTGTAATAAGATGATCAATGTTATTCACTTCACCTGTCAGAGATTTTAATGTTTTGGCTGATAGGTGTATGCCACTGTGTTGTTGAATAATACAAGTAACTAACTTACTTATACATAAAAATATGATGCCAAAATAAGTATTTGATGCTGATAAATAAATTGTTGCCTTGAGCACAATTCTTCAAAGAAACAAATGAATTTTTATCCAACATGATTTGTTATGTCGTGTTCATGCAACAAAATACCTCCCTCTAGTTCAATAATAGTACCCAATCTGTGTCAAATATGATTGATAGATATGGGCCCTGAGGCTGCTCTGAAAGTCTTGTGTACAGAAATATGACTAATGGAAGATAAAAACAACTTACTGTTGTGTAGGACAGCTTGATTCTCATATAGTATTAAAAGGAGTGGGAACCCAGTGGCTGCCTGGAAATCTGTCTGAAGAATTATGGTATGTGTCAGTAGTGGTTAGCATTCACTTGTGTTTTTCTTTCCAGCTATCATCCCCCCTACACCACCGACTGGCCTCGCCCCACCTACGTCAGTGGCTCCTCCTCCAAACAAAGACGCTCGGCCTCGGTATGAAAGAACTTAGCACATGTAAAAACAAATTTTTTACAGACATGTCTCGAAGTGTAACTAACTACATACACAGTGACATTATTATTATTATCTACTATCTGTTGTGTAGATTCGACTGGTTCGAAACTGATGCAACTGTTCATCTGGTCATTTATACTAAAAGGAAGGTAAACACTCATCAATCATACACACATCCACAAGGCATCATATAAGTCACTTAGCTCTGGTAGCATACAGTGGAAACTGCAATTGAAAATGCCAGTAGGTGGTAATGGCCCTTCTTGATCTTCACCTTTGTCCACCAACCATGTGAGGGTTGGGAGGGGATGATGATTGAGCTGCCTTTCTCTGTCTAGTCATCAAACATAACTTTGGTCAGAATTCTTGATAAAAGCTTCAAGCCTATTACAGCTGCTCAACTAGTTGATTTTAATAAATGTTTGAAGGATGACGTTACATTTCAATAAAAGTCTAAAGTTACTAACTGGCCAGAGGTGCCTAGATCAGTGGTTGAAGATGACATGTTGACATGCATTGTTTTTTTTTTCTTTCTGTCAGATCCCCAGGTCAGGCTGTGCCATTGTTGACCTTAAGGCAGGTGTTCTACGAGTGGAAGTGCTGCTGGGACAAATGTCCTACATGATACATTTATGTGAGTGGAGATATGACTTCTTACATTTTAATGTGCTGTCTTCTTGTAGCTGCTGTTTTTGAGAAGTGCTACACTGTACTAGTCTATAAATAAAGTTTGCTTGCTTGTTTGTTAGTTCCAGGGTTGCAGGCAGCAGAACAAGCACTGTATGCATATAGAATAAAAACTGGTGGATGCAGACAGAGAATAATATCACACAACTCCATAGAGCTTTGTCTGATCTTCATTAGTGAAGTCCCTCAGACAGCCTTGTTACGATCTGTCCTAGTTCAGAAATAATTTAATTATTATTAATAATTATTAATTATGTTAATGTGGCTTAATTTACATCAAATTACCTCATGGGGCACCATTCCCGAAAAGGAAAAAATGATAGCCAGTAACAATGTCAGTCTCATAAAGTTTACTAAACTATCACTTTGGAATTTTGATTAATAATTAAATTAATCACCATAACCAAATTAATAGTAAAGCCTTAAGGATTTCGTAGTTCTTGGTGTAGCAGAGGTTGACCATTCATTCACTCTTGTACAATATTAAACAGACAACAACAAATTATATTTATTCATAAAGGAAGCAAAGCAAAAAAAAAAAAAAAAAAACACACAAATTCTCACTAACTAACTATATACAAGCATGTGTGTGTTTGTATGTGGAGGTGAGTGTGTGTGTGTGTGTGTGTGTGTGTGTGTGTGTGTGTATGCGCGCGCACACGCTGAAGAGAGAGAGAGAGAGAGAGAGAGAAAGATAAAGGCAGGTGTGGTAATCCAAGGGTCGTTCGGCCTACAAACAAAATGGCTGACAATAGAGAACTACAAGATGGCAGAACAAAGTTGACTTCAGATCGGGAGAGGTGTTTGTCTGACCGTGTGGTCAGGACAAAGACAAAGGAACTTTGAGCTGCCTGTTTGGGTGTAGCTCCGTTGAAAGTTTGTAGATGAGTCTATGTGAATGTGATATGTGTTGCAAAGGGTCTGGGTTAGTGAACAGCATTAGCAAACTAACATCACTTAGCTTTGGTAAAACCAACTAATCAATTAACCTAACTATAGACAATCACAACAATACTCAGTGAACAGCATTAAATCACATTCAACAAGTTAAACAGTCTTGCTTAGCCTGTACAGCTGTGATAAAGCTATGCCCAGTTGTTACATTACCGATCCTTGAATGGATGGAGGGAAGAGTTGCTTTGAGGCCTGCTGTTTTTGTAAGCCGGCAGAGGAGGGCTGGAAAGAGCTGTGGTTCCAGAAGCAGTCTTTGTTGTGTCCTTGTTCCGAAGGTGCAGCTCAGAGGAAGCCGGTTGTTCGGTGTCTTCGCAGAGTTAGACGTTGGGGTGCTAACTCAACTTTCTTCTCCTTGTTGCTGGAAGGGTAGTTGCAAATCTTGTGTTTGGCACACTACTTCTTTTATTTCAGGTTGTGCTCCTGCTGTGATCGAGGGCACGAAAGTCTTAGGCGAAAACAAATAAAAGTCTGTAGAGCAATTACCCCCCCTTTGATGGTTCGGGGGCAAGGAGCAGGGGTCTGTCTGGCAGCCCTGCAGGGAAGAGCTTCTGGGCAGGTCAAGCGCCCACGAGGAAAGAGAGAAACTGACTGAAGAATGCAGGACTTCTACAGTTGCCTGGTGACATCACAGAGTCACATGACACTGTAAAAGAACTGTCCAATCCAGTTTGAAGACTTGTCTCTCACTAAAGTGTGAGGTGGCATCCTGTGTATATCAAATAACTGTCCTTTGTTGAAGAACAAAGAACGTGATGTTTCTGACCATATCAGATGGCAAAAGAAGAAGGCTTCACATGTCCAGCTTAGATTTTAACAAATGACAAATCATCTGTCGTCCAGTGAATCCCAACATATGTATGTGTGTTTGCATTTGCAGTTGCATTTTTTGCAATGATCCCTCAACTGTGGTTATCAAACACTTGTGTAAACATTAATAGCCTACTTTTCAGCTGAGCTGTAACATTAGGTAGCTCAGTGGGATTTGGTCAGTTAGCAGTAGCTGTATGCTTCCTTCTGTGTGGTGATATTGTTGGGGATACAGGTGTACTTCACCGCCTTCCGCCATGCTTTCACTGACTCAAAACAAGCCCATGTTGCGTGCTGGGCATGCATCTGGGAGACTGTTGCTAACTTTGATTGATGCTGGACAGTATTTAATGTGAGTTTTTGAATCGGTAATACTAAGCATCTGGAATTTTATGGTGAAACCAGTAACTTTTTCGTCCCTATTTTGGAAAAAGTGAACAAACATGAACATCTGCAGTAAGATCCTGCACTGTACTGGGTCACCAGAAAATTAGAAGAAGGAATCTTGTAAGAAACAATGCCATTACAAAACATATGGTTTAATTGTTATTTACCCTGTTTTGATTACAGTCTGTCATATATTTAACACTGTAGTTTGTTGTGTTATTATGTATTACTGTAGACTGCTGAAAGATGTTTCTGCTATTTGCATTTTCCATATGTCGAAGTGAGGAGGACTCTATGAGTCAGCTAAGAAGCATTTGAATGTTGCATTTGCGTTCAAAGTATGTTATTAGACAAGGTGCTGACACCATGGCACCAACCAGGATTTGCGTGCAAACATATTATTAGACATGGATACACTGTTCAAAATATTATGCTGATTTGCACATGACTGGTTGTAAAACCTACTGATTTTCATGCTCCTTCAGGTCTAGCTGATGAAGTTGAGGAACAGGTTGCTGGTAAGAAAACAAAAAAATAGAGAGAAACAATATCTGCAAAATCTGTGTTACTGTGATGCTCTCATTTTTAAACTGTAATTTCTTCAGAAGTCCACACTGCCTTCTCAGTGGGAAAGATCCAGGTCAGCATACGCAAACAGGCTAAAGGAAAATGGACAAGACTTGGTCAGCCACTGGAATTTCACAATACATTTCTACGCAAAAAAGACAGAGGTGAGATCCACTATACATCTGGACAAATAACGCACTAACATTCACTAACATCTGGCTTTTGTCTTTGGTGGGAATATTTACAATCAGTATTCACTACTGGCGCAAATTACTCTCAAGAGCCATTTTTACAAAGTGCACTATAGAGCAGCTACAAAGTTCCTTCATTAGGCTGCCTTTGCATTTTACACAGAAACAAACAATGGCGGCATCATGCAGCTCCAGTGTGTAACTATAGACAGTATGCTGTCATCCCAGAAGCAAAAGAGGCATGATGGGCATGACATGTAACACAACAGTGTCGGCCTCGAGTGTGATATCAGAAATATGTGTCGGCAGAGCTTCATAAACAATAACAAAACAAGGCAACAACAATCATTTACTGTCCCTGTTACATTGAGGCTTATCTCGCCCTCCGCTCAGTAGGTAAACAGCTCTGGAATCGTTTTCCCAATTTGCGTAATTTTACAGCTGCTGTAAAGTTTAACTTCTTCAAGTTTAACTTTACAGCCGCTGTAAAATTAAACTTCTTTGAGTTAGCAGCTAATTGCTGACCGCTACTTTTTAAGTCTACCATGATTGGTCGCACACGTAATACATCATCAGAACGTCACACAGTCCTGCCCATGGTCGTGTCCTACCCATGGTCCTGTCCTACTCATGGTCCTGTCCTGCCGACTGTCCTATTTATACAAACACCATTTCGGCGATGTTACTACCTTCTGTGGCAGCTTAAAGAAAAGGACACTCTGTCCCCACATTGAGTGATCATACCTTAAATACAGCAGGGCAAGGTGAGATAATGGTGTGATACTCCACTTCGAACAGGCAGTGTAAAAGCAGCTCAGTAGTCATAGGTATTAAGTGGCTCCAGCTCCCATCAGCAGTGATGGAAATATGGCACCCCGGTGGAAACGCTAATATTTGCTTCTTTTCCGGCATAATGCAGTGACCATCTCTGTCCAAGCAGCACTCTAAAATTATTCCAAATTAGTTGGTTCCAAGTTTGATAGAGAGACTGAATAAGTAACAGATACATAAAAAGAGGTAACCACTGTAACATTTTCACTCGCCTCCATGTTGCTTTCTACTGTTTGCTAACCTGTTCTCCAGCACGTTAGTGACGTTAAATGTGAAACACCAGTAAAAAAAAAGACAGAAAGGCATACTGGTCTACTGCAAAAGCCTGTGCACATGGCTCTGGTCAGCTGGTAATGGGAAAGGAGTGTACGTGCAAATTTTGGCGGAAAAAGGGTATTAGAGGTACATGAAATGTAACAGCAAAATCGTATTAAAAAAATAAACAGTGATTTTAATGATGTCTGCATTAACAGCAAATACAGGTACATCTTTATGTCGGAGTTTTTGCAAGACCACCAAAAGTATGAGATTTTATAGGCTCATCTCAACCAGAGCCACTTCTTCCACCATCTTTTCCATCAGATAATACTGGATGTTTGCTTGCTTGTTAAGCCTTAGTTCAAACCAAAGTTTTGTAACGAGACAAAATAATTTTAGAACGTTGAAGAGAAAAGTTGCAGCTGTGTGAACTGGCTGGTCTCAGCTCGACTCAAGCCGGCTGATGGTGTCGGTAGCTGGTTTTAGAACATAAAGCATGTCACTTGTTTCAATCGTTGGCTTGTAGTGAAGTCTGCTGGTCAAGACCGCAGACGTGTGTTCGCTTGCTGCAGCAGGTACGGCGTCACCGTCGAGCCCTTTGATTTCATCCTCATGGTGTGCCAGTGTCAGATGGAAGGTCGCTGCTACTCTCTGTATGTGCTCATGCTCCCGCACACACATTCTTACGCACTTATTAATAGGCACTGGTCATTTATGTTATTGTGGGGTATTTGTCATGAATACAGTTCATCTGATGCTAAATTTGTTTATGTTTTTCAAAGTTTCATCACTAATACAAATGCAGCTGTAGTCAGTATCTCACCATCACTGTCCTCATTCATATTTTATTATTTGCCACAAAATAAGCTTGAAAAGCTGGAAATCAGAACAGAAGTACAGAGAGTTGTTGCATAGAGATAATACACCATCTCATCTAGTTGCATTGGTGTGAACTGGCACGTTTTTAAGATGTTGCAGAATGGCGCATTACAAGGAGTTGTCTGTTTGAGCTCGCCTTGTCATAAATCTTTGGTCTTAAATTGGGCTTAAGGAACCTGAGAAAAAGTTAAAGCTGATAATGAGTCTACATCACTGACTTCCTTTTCACAGCTCTCTACTATAGGGATTGTGTGTTGGTGTCTAAGACTGCGGTGAACCACAACACCCATGTGTTCAGACTGCAACTTCCACGTGGGACTGTCATGCATGTGCCTGTTGGAAAACATGTCTACCTCAAAGCCCTCATTCAAGGTAAGGTTCCAAGCAGACAGATTACACTGTACTGAATACAGTGAGTGTTGTCCTCTAGGCTTAAGCAAAAACAGTTGTTTCTCACACAAATTGAAACAAACTTCTGCATATAAACAAGTAAGAAAAACGTGTGCTGCTACCTTCAGTGGTGAGTGTGAAGTACACAGGATTCCAGCACGACCCTGCCGAAGCTTCACTGTGATATACTGAGTCAGCAGAAAAAGGGACTTGTTAGACTATTTACCATGGCTGCCTTGTATGTCTGTGAGGATGCTTCCTTATCATCCACAACCACCAAGCACAGTTGGTCCCATGGCTGCTTCTTTCAGCAGTCTGCTTTAAGGTCCATCTAGAGATGTCTAATGTTCCTGCCTCTCTGGCATAGATCTGCCTTCTAATCCTTGACACAAAGCGTATGAGTCTTGCTATTTTGCTAAGGATATGTGCCTCATCTTCCCTGGGCACTGTAAGCCTCACAGGTGACATGCAACAAAGGTCCCAAGTCTGGAATTACGACATTCGGCATGCGCAGTAACCACATGTCTACCAAGGCACTCCAGTAAATTCTTTATCAAAATGAAGTTAAATTTTATCGGTTGATCAGTTAATGTAAATATTCAGGCTTTTCATGCAATGATAAATATGTTAGCTTTAAAACAGATACGGTGAAATCATGATTTAAGATATGATGTACACCACCGTCAAAAAGTTTTGAATCACCTTCCACAGCAGCCTGATTGGGTCCAGTCAGATGGCCGAGAAGACCACTTTATATTTTCTTAATGATCTTTGGTCCTTTTAGGTTGTAAAAAGTCCTCTTTACAAATAGATGTTACTTTGGGTGATGGTTTGGCTTGTACAGCGAGAACAAAACACTGTACAATGGTTCAACCAGTCTGACAACTGAAAGGACAGAAAGAGACAAAGATCCCTCTGAGCAAAATAAGCATCAGAAAGTTTTGCATCAAGTGTGTGTAGATTTAAATAGGAACAGTTTTCTTCTTCAGTGTCAAGTGCACAATAATGCCTCCGACAAGCTGAAATTAACAGGCAACATGTTTAAAGTTAGTCTAGAGTTAACACTGTTGGAACTGGATCAGGCAGTATCAGATGAACATACTGTTGCAGTTCAAGCCTATTCAATCTAACAACTGAGCAGACTGCAGAGGGCCCCAAGAAAAATGGACTAACTCAATATTTAGAGCCCATTCGCACTGTTGTGTCTCAGTAGTGATTGGAGGTTACTGACACCTTTTTGGATTGGAAAACAAATTTGAAGTCTAAGTTCCAAAAGTATTTTTCTGTCATGCCACACTGTTTTAATCATTTATTTCTTCTTTTGGGGCCGAAACTTTTTCAAATGTACATGATACAATTGGTGTGTGAATTATACTGTTTTTGTCTCTTAAAATAGACATTATTGAAGGAAAGAAGAAAAACATCACTTCAATGACTCACTCCAAACTTTTGAATGTATTTTTATATGTTGTATTATGATGTCCATTAGGTGGCACCAAACAATGTGAAGTTAGTTTTTAATGTCATGGAGACAGAGAGGAATATTACTCTTTGTAGACATTAAATACCACATGAATACAGATGCATGGAGGATCTCTCCTGAGACACCCACAAAGCATTATTAATGCATCAAGTGAGGAAGACTAAAGCTGCTCCGGAACAGACTGGACCAAATTAGATACTTAATTATATAATATTATAAGAGGTTTTATTGAATTGTTATTTTTGTCCATATGCAGACACAGAGGTCGTGAGGCCATATACTCCAGTAGATCAGAACCTGGCAGCTGCCTCCCACCACTCCTCACAGCAATCAGACCTCTACCTCATGATCAAAGTTTATCCTGACGGAGTGTTCACCCCACACCTCAACAGCCTGCACATTGGTAAGTCACAGCCAGTGTGTCACAGTGTGTCATGTGAGGACAGGAAAGAGGATATTTAAGTCAGTCACTCTCTGAGACTCTGCTCCAACTGAATTCTGCGAGTGAAGCTGCTAGTATGCTTGTTGGATAGTCAAGTAGCTACAGAGTGCTGATTTTGTTTTGTGTGATCAACTGGGTGCAACTTTATGAACGCCTTCCAAGAGAGACCGAGTATGAAAATGTGCTGTGTTTAACCCATATTTAAACAATGCTGCACCTTCCCCCCTCACTATGGCAGATGGCTTTTACTCACTCACATTTTTGATTTGTCTCATAAAGTCTAGTATATCTGAACTTAACCCTGATGATGTGTGATGTCTGACATCACCAAGCTCAGAAGTTAAATGAAAATGTGTTAATGCTGCATAGAAAAACATAGTGAATTAACACATTTAATGAAGGTCAGAAGAACTGCCCATTACTCATTATACCCCAAACCACAGGCCTGTGTGTGCTATTAATACAACAGAAATATGTCTCATAAATGAACTTCAGTGGAAATTAAATAAAGATAAAACGATGTATGACACATAGATAAATAAAACCTTGAAAAAAATATTGACTGTGCAAAATGACAAGGCTAATGACTGACTGAATTAACAAGACGCATGTAGCTAAAGGCTAACTATGTTATGGTAAGATTGCAGTTTTTCGCCTGCTGTAAAAATTATTTGTATGTCAAGTTTAATGATCCACTACACCACAACTCCCTATCCATTCTACGATGGGTGATTATTACTGAAATGTTTTTCTCATTAAGAATCTTGTTACAAGCTATCTTTTTGTAGCCATACATCACACTGGTACAGTGCAGCTTCCTGCCTATTTTGTGGTTCCCTTAGGTGATTATGGTAATGTGGATTAAATTGGGAAAAAATCATAGACTAAAATAGAAAGAAGGGGAGAGATAATTATGTGAAATATTGGACTGTACACAGAAGATCAGTACAAACCATCCCCAGACATGAGCAGATGACCTAGTCAACCACCTGTTTCCAGTGTTCATTCAGTCTTTCATTCAGTATGTTTATATGATATTAGATTAGACCGATTTCAGTCAAACTAACATGCTTTCATGTATTTTAAAAGTCCGGTTATAGTTATATCATTTCTCAAAGTCGGACTTCACACCCAGATAATGTGACTGGGAGTCGAATTACTCCTGCTTGCCAATCAGACATGCATCAGACAATAGGTCAGCCAGAAAACTGAAAGGGGGCATATCGCTACCTATCGTAGTGGAGTCTGACATACTTTGATCATCGGTCAACTTAATGAATGAACAATATTTACAGGAAATATAAGCTTAAGAAAATAGGTTATTGATTTTTTTTTTTGTTCAGAAATCACATCAGACATAAATGGTTCCTCAAAGAGATTGATGCAGAGCAGAGAGGACGCAGCATGTGGAGCAAGTCGTTGGCTCTGCGGTTTCTTGATTCCTCTCCCGTGTTTGTATACTGGGACACGGACAGTAGTCCAATTAAATGGCCTAGTCAAGCTATAACTGTAGCTCGACTTAACTGTGTGTGTAAACATACTAAATGATGTTACATTCTCCACAGCTGTTGCATACTTAAGATCCATATATGGGTCACTTAACTATTGAGCAAACTCCAGTCACTATTAAACACAGGGAGGTGTTGTCTAAAGCTCTCAAAAATAGTCCACTTTCTCATTTAACTTTTTAGCTGAAAATGTGATTGACTTTAAAATAAGAAACTATTTGATATAGCACCATATTTATTTTCTCATTGTAAACTGCTTAAAAATGACTAAAAGTAAAAATTCCTGTGTCTTTAAATTGTAAAGCATGTCTACATAGAGTCGTCCATCTCACACATGTCAGATGGAACGGATACACCTCTATTTGAATCAGTCCAGCTATAAACACAGAGTTTGTTCTTCCATTGTAACCACAGTGATTGTGTGTTAGGCTCTGAGTGCTGCTATCAGTGTGTACCTGAACACATTCTGTGTAGACAGAGATGGAGTGCTGAAGCTTAGGGCGTGGATGATATGCTTCCCTCCCAGCTTGATACTCCAACAACACTGGGGTGCTGATTCAATATGTATTGTGATTTTTAAGCATTACGATTTTTTGCGATTTTAGTTTTCTTTTTGAATACTTCACCATAGGAAGAAGTTGAATCATACACTTCTAAAGACAATATATCATGAGTCATATTTCCAAAAACACTGCACATCGCATGTCAGTCAGTCTTCCTGACATTTATTCCAGCAGCGTCTCTTACTGCATAGAAAAGTGGTAAATAATTACCTGCTACATTTAGCACTCAGTGCTAATCAAGCTTGCAGTAAATTATTTGTGGCAGCTGCCACAATGTCAACATTGACCGCTCCTTATTGATTGTCTATTTCTTTTAGTATTTCAAATGTGTAAAATGGTATTCCATTGTAGAGCTGCACACAGCACATTGATTTTCTCAGCCACTTGTTCAAGTTGTAAGATCTGTTATAAACCCCTAATTAGACAAGAATTAGCTAGCTGGGCACCCCGTGGTCCCTCCCCCTCATTCTCAACCACTAGGAGACTATTTGCCAAGAGGAGAGTGGGCAGAAGCTCTGATTTTTACTTTTTGCCTACTAATCATGAACAGCTGAAGATTTAGTAAAAGTATTTTTATCTTTCTCTTTATGGTTCTGGTATTTATCCAGCTGTCTTAATTGTCCCTCGGTGCACCCTCTCCTTGTTTCTCCTTACTTCCCCCTCATGCAGAAGGACAGCTGAGAGCTGAGGGAAACGATGCTCTTAATTGAATCACTTAATATTTTCAGCGAACTGATCGCTCTGACCCTGAAACATGCCTGAGTTTCTGTTTAAAGAGTCATAAACATACCGACTGTTCTGCTACCCTCAAGCTTTTTCAATTACCTGCATTATAACAGCTCTCATGACAAAATTTTTTCCATTACTGCTCTCCTGGTGATGTTACGTAATGCTAATTTCCTGCTCTACCTTTATATGGTCTCCATTAGGAGCTACTGTGGGCTAGTTTTAGAGGTCAAGTGAAAGTGCTGTTTTCTGTATGTGGTTATTATGAAATTTCTAAACCTTATGCACTGCCACTCACGTACAATATTGACGTATTCACACCCTTGGATGTTGTAATGTTTAATTTGATTGATATATTCATATTAACATCACTGAATCACAGTTTTTAGGAATGTGTCGATCAATAAAAAAAGTAGCAACTGAAAGTTATCACAAAAAATGTTGTCTATCCAGTTATTACTGTGTTTTCACTTCTTTTCGACACCCTTAAACTTCATTTAATATTTGCTTGCACTGTGTAAACTGTGATTATATGTTGTTCACTAATCTGTTGCTACTCTCTAGGTGACAGTATATCCGTTAGTGGTCCAGAGGGTCCCTTCAGTCTCCGCCCCCTTCGTGATGTCACATACCTCTACCTATTAGCAGCAGGCACAGGATTCACGCCCATGGCTCGCCTCATCCAACTGGCCCTGCAGGACATTGACACCATCAGGTGGGAACTATCAGAAGATTCAGATCAGGAGGCACAACACTTAGGCCATGATTCCACCAAACATTTACGGTATGGTACCCTCAGAACCGTATGTAACCCATGCGCACATGTACCCGAACTGTAGATCTGTTTTGCGTTTCCACTGCAGACAGTGCTCTTAATGTAGTCGGGGCTGTTATCAGATGGTAATAGTCACGTCACTGCTCCACCTAGCTCTTGCTGCATTTCCTCTTCACAGACACTGCAGAGGAACGCCTGCACCGCACTGATCATCCACAGAACAGGGTTGGCAACATTTTCGGAACAAAAAAGGGCAGGCTGGAGTATTTAAGAAAAGGGGTTTTGCACTGACAAAGCATACAGGAATGAGGCTCTGCCACTTTTTTTTCTCAAAATGAGGAAGCAGAATTTGCAGTTTGCATAAAAGAGGAAAAATGCATATAGATTTATTTAACACTTGAAGTTCCAATCATAACTGAGGCACATTTAATGCGAGAGAGACATTAAAAACAAATAGAATGATCAGAGTCATAATATTGACATTTAAGGTGTGTTGATTGCTGCTGACTGTAGCCTTTGAGCAACACGCTGAATTAATTTATTTCTCAGTCTTTAGCTGCCAACTGTTTACTAGTAAAAATGAAAAAGGCAACAAAGCATCCTTTAATTTTACAGTTAGAGTTGACTTAAGTATAAAAACCTCACACTGTAGGAACAGTGGTGACAGTTCACTGTAGTCGAGCAAGAGTATCAGTACTGTACTGACCATTCAACAGACTACAGTGTTTCTGGCTCCACCTTTTAGGATCCAATCAGTGGGCTAGGTACCCCAACAGAGGTGTGATAAAGAAATGAGACTAAATTAAATGGTTCTGTTGGTACCATCCACAACTTTTCACATTGGAAGCGCTGAAATAACTGTTCTGATATTAATGAACCGAACTGAACCGAAAACAATGCTTTTGTCACCTGGATGCCCGGACAGAGACGCCCCGGGAAGTTAAAAAACAACATCAACAAAAAGAAAGAAAAACGTGCTTTCATCCTTATTGATTTTTTTTAATTCTTTTTCACTATATTGTCTTTATATTTACACATGGAAGTCTCTTGATTTAACATGCTCTCATGTCTGAATATGCACCCTGGGCACTTTTACGTAAAAGTCACAATGTCAATCTTATGAGGTTGGACCAGTAACATAGCTGTATCACTTTCAAACAAACACAAGTCTGAATTACATGCAGTCAGATTATCATACAGACCACAGCAGTACAAGGGGAAACATGCTGAGAGAGAAAGACAAAAATGTGCGTCTAACACTGCCTTTTAAGATCACTGTAATCATTTATATGTTATATGACAATTGTATCTACAACTCATAGAGAGAAAGTGTATTTCCTGTACCGAGAAAAAAGACTCCTTGTCCTCATTGTCATCATCAACCTTTGAAAACAGGCAAAAGTGTGTTCCATTTAACTGTTTGCGTCACTGATTATAAATCCAAGGACCTGTCTGATCATCCACAACATGTTTGTGTGTCCTCAGCATGACCAAGCTGCTCTTTTTTAACCGACGAGAGGAGGACATTCTGTGGCGCTGTGAACTGGATGAACTGGCTGCTAATAATGAGAGGTATGCCAGAGTTAAGTGAGAGTAATTTATTATGAAACGCACAATATGATGAATGGTGAAAAGTTGTTTGGCGATTAGACCCCATCATGACATGAGTATTTAGGGGGTAGAGATGCTTAGGAATATCCTCCCTGATGAAGTCTAGATTACAGAGGGGTGGCTGAAAGAGGAGGATGATGGGATGAGGAGCAGGACTGGGCAGTGATGAGCTGAAGACTGGAGGTAGATTGGGTGGAGGAGGGTCACATCTGGTCATCCTACAAAGACAATTGACAGCAACAGAGAGGAGAACAGCTTTAAAACTTGGTAGCAATGATACGATTGGTTTAGACCGATCGTGGCAAAATGTGGTTGGATTCATTTGGGGTGACGCCCTTTGTCAGCTGACAGAGTAGAAGCCGGTTTGGAGTGTAAAGAGTCTTCCTGTCTGAACTCTGCTGAGCTTCATGTGTAAAATGCAAATAACTTTCTTCTGCTAAAACTGGACCTCAGTGTCTTTGCACATCCTTACACTATTTCTATGCGTGTGCATGTGTGTGTCAGGTTTCAGGTGGAGTACGTCCTATCTGATCCCTGTGAAAGCTGGACGGGCCTGAACGGTCGGGTGGATGAGTCCATGCTCAAGGATTTCTTCAACAGGCCGGATGGCTCCAAATGCTACGTGTGTGTGTGCGGTCCCACTGCCTTTACAGAGCTGACTATAGGGTGTGTAATAAAACCTTTATTAAATAACCTTTTCTTCACCATTTTAGTGCTGTGATAAAATAATGCATCCTAAAAGATATGTCCTTTTTACTACAATTTAGGTCTTTTGTTTCTGTTTCAGGTTGTTGAAGCAGCAGGGCTTCAGTGAAGAGGAGCTCCACGCCTTCCAGGGCTGATGAGCTCGGTCTTGACCCAGTTCCACTCTGCAAAGACTGTGTGCCTGTGAGTGAATGAGAAAGAGAGAGAGAGAGAGAGTCTGTATTAATTTATATACTTGTCTTTGTGAGAAATGAATGAAACATTGTATTTCTATGCACCAAGGACCTGAAGATGCTTATAGCAGGCAACACACCTCAGGCTTTGATGGGCTGTAAAAAATATGACAGAATCACAGTGCAGTAAGATTCTTCTGATTCTGGACAGTTTGGTCAGTGTTTGATACAAAGTTAATAGAATTCTGAAAAATAAAAGTTAAACATTGTAAAGGTGTGTAGAATAAAAGCAGTAAAATGAGACAGAAATGACTGAGATGATGTAAACCGCTGGTGTATATGCAATAATAAAATCGAATTGAATATGATCAGAGTGTAGCAAATGATCTTGTGAAGGTACAGCATTTATGGATGTTAATGTTCAGTTACATGGATGCAGTTGCAGGAGAGTTATGACCACTGCAGGGAAATAAAATGCATTGTGGTGACATTTTTAAAGGTTACTCTCTCATTCATTAAGACCGGGGCAATGTTCATTATTATTCTGATTGTAGTCTTGACTCACCCAAGTTTAATTTTGAGTCATCAAGTTGACCTGTAGGAAAAGAGTCGATTTGTTTTACCTTTTAAAAGAGCACCCACAGGTAAAACCTGCTTCTGCTGCCTTACATACAGTGAACCTTGACACAAACAGAAAGGAAACGCTGTGATGTAACACTGTGCTATGGTGCGGTGTTCTGTCACTGTTCAGATATGGTGAACAAAGCAAACATATTTCACAGTCAGCAATCACACACTGATGTTACATTCTAATTGTCAGTCCATAGCAATATCAGTGTGTGCGATGTGGGTGTTGCAAAAGATGTACTGAACTGCGTAAATAATATATTTGCATGTGCCATGCTTTCACACGATGCGTGTCGTGTTGAAACAGAGGCATCAGGTGACTTTAGGCTAGTACTAGTTTTAAAAGTATTTTTCAGGTCACAGAAACCATTGAGAGTGAAACTTTAGGGTGTTATTAACATACCATCTGTGATGTCTGTGTTTCTGTTTTTCTTGTGCTCTGCACAAATCTGACACCTGTCCTCCCACCCACCTGCTCTTATCCCTGGCTCTCTGAAGTTCAGTGCACTGCCATTTCCCAGTAAAGGTGCCGGGCGGCATGGAGTTCCCTAGGGACCATGGGTAGATTGTAACGTTGTATTTTAAGAGTTGTGAAATACACCTGAATTCATGAATATGCACAGGAAATGACTATAGACATTCCTGTTATCTTACATCACAATGTCTGCTGTGACAGCAGATGCTGTATTTGCTCATGTCAGTGATGATGGTGTTTTACCGTCCAGGGTGCTCTTTTTTTCTCCTGATAATGTTACACTGTGATAATGTGCTACTGATTGATACTGTACTGACTCATGTCAATGATAACCTGATGATGTTTTATCATCCAGGGGTCATGCTGTGTTGAAAAAATATTTTCACCTATGGCTGTCATTTTCTTGCCATATATATATTGTATATCTCAGGCAAAACCAGTTTTGTTGTTGTTTCCTGATACATTCATAATCTCAATAAGCTGAAAGAAAACACAAAAACTCTTCTCAGAATGACAGAGAATAAAATGGATAATGGATCATTCATAAAATGACCACCTGTTGTTCCGGGGACTCACTTCATTAAAAACATGTTAACATCCCCCAATAGCTAGAATAAAAATTAATGGTAATCTCACTAACTGGTTCAAGCTGGAAAGATCTACTAGACAGGGTTGTTGCTTATCACCGACTCTCTTTGCAATTTACATTGAGCCTCTCGCCCAAGCAATAAGGCAGGACAGGAGCATCGCAGGGATAGAGATGAAGGGCACAGAGCATAAAATTGGGCTTTTCGCTGATGATGTTCTGATCAGTTTAAAACAACCAGATTTATGCTTACCTAGAATTATGGAAAAGTTGGAGTCTTTCTATTACTTGTCAGGTTATAAACTCAATGTGGCAAAAACACAGATTTTGTGCATAAATTATACCCCATCCCAAACCATCAAACTAACATACAAATTCAATTGGAAAGCAAAAACAATAAAATACTTAGGTGTGATCCTAGTTGGAAATCTTTCAAAACTATACGAAACTAATTATAGGGCACTAAATCAGGAAATTCAGAAAGATATGGAAAGGTGGTCAGTGTTGATACTGGATTTCAGCTCCAGGATAGAAATCATAAAAATGAACATATTACCGAGAATCTTATATCTTTTTCAGTCACTACCAACAGAAATCCCTATATTACAATTTAAAGAGTGGGACAAAAAAATCTCACGCTTTATATGGAGTGGGCAAAAGCCCAGGATAAAATACACAACCCTTCAGATTCCTAAAGAGAAAGGTGGCCTAGCCTTACCAAATCTTTTAGAATATTACTATGCAGCACAAATTCGACCTTTGGTATATTGGTGTGACTCTGAATACATCGCCAGGTGGAAGGAAATTGAATTGAAAACAGAGGGATACCATGTCCAAAGCATGTTAGCAAACAGAGATACCTTTAAGAAGTATGAGAGTGTGCTTGACTCAATAACTAAATTCACTCTAGATATGTGGTTCACGGTGGCCAGGAAATACAGTTTGGAGAGGGAAATCAAAATCTTAACTTGGTTGGCTTATGACCCTAAATTCAAACCTGCAACATTTGACAGTAGTTTTGAGTATTGGATAGACAAGGGCATAACAGCATTGTGTACATTGATTGACAGGGGTAAAATCAAAAACTTTCAGAACCTCAAAAGAGAATATGGCTTGGAGGACTATGATCAGTTTAGGTATTTTCAAGTTAAAGATTTTTTTGAAAAAGAAATCAGACCAGAACTTCCCCAAGACCTGAATAAAGTAACTGTAACATTGTGTAAGGCATATAAAAACAGCACTCAGAAAGTTATTTCACTACTATATCAGGGTTTGGTAAAGAATAGAGGAACCTCTACACTGTATATCCGGGATAGATGGATAAAAGAGAGCAAAATACAACTAACAGAAGAGGACTGGTATAATATATGCGATGTACAACGAACCACTACAAACTCCAGGATGTGGAAAGAATTCTGTTGGAAAAATATAGTCAGGTACTTTACCACTCCTGAAATAAAAAACAAATACTTATCCACACATCAAGCATGCTGGAGACAGTGTGGGGAGTACAAGGCAGGTCATACACATATATTTTGGGAATGTACCAAAATTAAAACTTACTGGAAGAATGTAGGGGTTGAACTGGGGAAAATATTGGGGTACAAAATGCCATTATCATTTGAAGTGCTTTATCTCTGTAACTTGACAAGTGAAAGTGTTCAATGTGAAGACAAGTATCTAGTCAAAATACTCTTGGCTGCGACCAAGAAGGCAATTACTAGGAAATGGTGCAGTGAGGACTCTCCCACTCTGAGGAACTGGACTGACACCGTTGAGGAGATTTACAGTATGGAAAGACTCACGCACATATTGAGACTCCAACAAACAGAATTCAATGCGAAATGGACTAAATGGACAGAGTACAAATCTCACTGCAGAGATGCCACTGCAGACAAGACATGAAGACAAAATAGTGTATAACTAAACAAGGACATGTATCCCGCAGTCACTACTGTTTTCTTTATTTTATTTTCTTATTATTTTTTCTTCTTCTTACTCTTTATGTTTACTGTTGCCTGTCTATAAAACGAAATAAAACTTGAGTGAAAAAAAAAAAACATGTTAACATCACTGCAGCACAAACCTAAAGTAGAAAGACATTAAAACTATATACTTAAATATTTATTTACTGTGAGTCATATCATCATCACAGTAGTCAACAACATTATTGTGTATCACATGTTTTCCTGATACCGTGCAGCCTTATTCAGGAGGTGGATTGCTGTGTTTACACTGTAGTGTCAGCATGGATGACTGTTGATGGTGCTCAAAGTGTGGTGCGAATGTCACTTTGATGAACAGATTGCAATGTGTGAAAAAGGAAAATAAAAGCAGACGCATTCAGTGACGGTTTTGTTCAACCAAATGAACAGTGATAACTGAAGCAGTGCAGCACATGAACAGCTGAGACTGCTGCTGCAGTAGAGGAGGTGGAATTCTTTATGTGTTGAAAACTTCCCCAGTGTCAAAACAAATGAGCACCTGGGCTACTCCTGGTCTCCTAAATGTTGCAGTGATTCTGAGATACACCTTACAATGCTCTGGGACACTTCATCAGTGAGGTCACCTGGGATCGCTGAATGTTTCACATCTTTCAAAACCTGGACACCCTTGACCAAGCCAGGGCTGACCAGCTTGTGTGCAGCACTACAAAACAGATTACTCCTCCTGGTTAGAAGCCTTCACTGTAATCCTGATGCGTCAGCTGCATGAATGCACTGCAGAGAGAGCAGCTGCCAAAACCTCAACATCCTACCTCAATGGATATAAAGCAAGCGCTAGTCTACATCCTGATTACTACCAGCTGCGACAGCAGGGACGCCTATTGTAGTGGGAACCACCACAGATAGCTTCAAGTTCCATTTTGTAGGATTTAGGGGGATATATTGGCAGAAATGGAATATAATTTAATAAGTACAACATCTTATAATCACCTGAAAATAAGAATCATTGTGTTTTTGTTACCTTAAAATGAGTTGGTTGTATCTACACAGAGAGCGGATTCTCTTCCATGGAGATTGTGGGAATCGCCGTGTTGCACTGCCCTGTTTCTACAGCAGCCTAGAATGGACAAATCAAACACTTGCTCCAGATAAGGCCATTTGCGTTCACATGTCAAGCACCATAGTTAGAAGCCCCTCTGAGACGAGAGCTATGGTAAAACACAGATTTATTTTTAATGTGAAACTGCTTTTTTCAGTGATTTTACAGGTTTAAATTAGAGGAGGAGACCTATGACAATAACTTGGCCTACGGTAAACCTCCTGAGTGCCTGAATCAGGAAAAAGGTGAGCACACATTAAGTTATCAGAGAAAAAATGTGAGTACACATTAGCAAGTGTTGGGCTAGCGGCCTGTCTGCGATGCACTGAACAGCGTATAGTTTCCTTGTGGTGGCCTGTGACAGCCTCCCTGGGGGCTTCTGTGGTTGAGTGTTAGGGGCTGGGATTTGGGAACATTTGATGTTTGCTTTTGCTTTTTTTTTTTTTTTTTTTGTGCTGAAGAGGATATGAATCGGTAATTACAGCACAACATTCTATGAAAACACTGTTCATCTCCTCTGTGTATGCATTTAATGGTGTGCTTTTAACAGCAACATTTACACTTACATTGTTATTAAATGGACTCTCCTAGTGACTGAATATTTGGACATATTGCTCTTACACATGTTATCAGTCACCTCATTTACAGATGTGTGATCTAATCACAGCTCATGTTTATACATATATATATTTTTATGTATATATATATATATATATATATATATATGTATGTATATAGATAGATAGATAGATAGATAGATAGATAGATAGATAGATAGATAGATGACATGTTCAAGTGTCTTATGTTCTCTTATGTCTACCAATGCCATGCAAACCATTGTTTAATAAGCTACTCCTCTAGTCTTATAAAGCAGGTTCAAATGCACTCAGGGTCAGCATTGTGTGTCTCATTTTTGTTTCTCTAAAGAGTCCTCTGGTTCTAAATACAAGTAAAAGCAAAGTGACCTTTTGGTCCGCCATTCTGATCATTAAAACCCTGCAAAGTTTCACCCTCAGAAGTTCATCAAGTGTTCTACATGCCCATCGAGAGCTGCACAATAAAAACTCCCAGACATCCTTCATTTCCCTGCCAGGCCTAATAATCAAGGTATCATCTGGCAGATGAAAATCACATCACTTGGTGAGCCAGATGGTTTGATGGTACAAAAGTATCTGTAAAATACTCATATGTGTTCCCTTGGGAATTAATCCTTGTTGCCTGCAGCGGAAAAAAAACCCTTTGAAATAACACGTCAGGTATTTATATTAATCTTTGAACTAATAAAGGTTGATCAAGCTGTTGGAGACCTTGTGATATATGAACTTGGACTCGAGTCATACATTTTTTGGCCGTTAAAATAGAGTCCAAAACAGCCTGTGCAGGCTGAGCTGAGGCTGAAAACAGCAGCCCTGCCTCCAGCAGTCAGACTGTATTGTACACAACTGAATGAACAAATGATGGATAGCTGAAGTCTGCAGGGTTTGTTCTGTTGTGCTGTTTTTTGTGTATTTGTGTCCTACATTGTTGTTTTATGGCATTTTTAAATGTGTGTATGGTTGTATTTGTAGATGTGCATGTGTGTATATAGATTTACGTATAGTTTTATATTTTTATGATGTACAATCATGTGTAGCTATATTTCTATCTATATTCATGTAAATTCTGCTTCTGCTTAGTTGCTTACTGTGAGCATGACTGTTATTGAACTCACTGAGTTCTGCTTGTAGCTTGTGACTGTCAGCACTCTGCTACAGGCTGCTGTTATCTTATTGTACGCTGTGTTGCTACAGGGCTAACACCAGAGCTCAGAATCACTCTCATTGTTTACTGTGGAGTGCAGGAGGGTTTACATTTATTTATGTAATGTATTCAGCTTGTGTTGCTGCCATTATGTTTGAAAGTGCAAGAACTGAGGTATCAGAAATACAGCTGTGGGGTTAAAGGGTTGTGGATCAGTGACATGATAAAGTGAAATGTAAATGGAGTTCACACATAAAGACGCATAGTGAGAGGTCAAACACCTGAGAGCATGGATATCTGAGAAGAGTTAAAGGATAAAAAAAAAGCTGGAACTACGGTATCAGGTTTTAGGTGTCATGAGCTCTTGTCAGGCATCATGGAGGCGTCCTCCAGTGGATCCCAACCTGAAGTTAGGGACCCCTGCAAAGATAACTGGTCATGAGATGATAACTGAGGACAATGTTTTCTATTAATGGGGCTCAACACTAATTTTATACATGAACTTGAGGCTAAGACACAATTTGAAGTTGTTAATGTACAAAGGGGAGTTTTTTTGTTCCTGGTTACTTCAACAGTTTATGATGTGACTTTTGGTTGAATAGTAAAAGAGTCAAACAATACTGGGATTCTCCAGATGCATTTAAGGTGTTTGTGTGTATAGTGTAAAATGAAAGAGCACTGTGGTGCAGGCATGCACTGTGTTCTGATAGCCAATGCTTTTAGCTTGGTGTTTAATTGCAGTTTGGTTTAGGTAGAAGTGGTTACACTAGCTCACTAGTCGAGCTTCTTAGGGTCAAAGCTGTATGCAACATGACTACACCTCACGCTGTTGAAATGCCCTTGGGAAGCGTTTGCTTATGAGAGGGCTGGTTGGCTCCACCCCTGGAGCATGAGGCACTTATTTTTAGAGGTTAAGGCATGCTCGGTCAGCAGTGGTAAAAGAAGCATTTAGATTATTTACTTAAATAAAAGTGTCAGTACATCACTATTAAGACACTTCATTCCATGTAAAAGCCCAACAATTAAAAATATATAATGTCAGTGTTTTATTATTGGGTCAATATTGATGTAATAATATGTGAACAGCAGGGCTGCAAATAACAGTTTTAACTGTAGATTAATCTGATGATTATTTTCTCGATCAATCAGTTAGTTGTTTGGTTCAGAAAATGGTGAATGTGAATGTTCACCAGTGTTGATCAGTGTTTCCTAAAGCCCAAGAAGACGTCCTCAGATGTCCTGTTTTGTCCACAACCCAAAGATATTCAGTTTACTGTCATAGAGGTGTAAAGGAACCAGAATATATTCACATTTTTTCCTTTAATAATTAAAAACAATGAATCTATCAAATTATCTGGTGATCAATATAATAGCTGACAACTAATCTATTAATTGTTACAGCTCCAGTGAGCATTAATTGAAGAGGATCTAATGTTAACTACTTCATATACTGTGGGTAGTTTGATCTATTGTAACACATCATATCTTAGAAGTTGATCATATGATTTTTATATGACATCCTAACCTGTTAAGTAACTAGTAAATATTCCTGTATAATAAATAGTGAAGTAGAATATACAGAATTCCCTCTGAAATGCAATGGAGTGAAAGTAGCATAAAAAATGAATGCTGAAGTACATTAAAATTGTACTTTGGTACAGTAATTGAGTAAATACTTTCCACCATCAACATGATTAGCTCAGGAGAAAACTGGATGTGCAGACTACTCAACAATATGTTCAAACAAAGTCTGTTAAACTGGTTGTGATGTTTTACTAATTCAAGGGCTTTTTAAATTGCAACTATCAGGAGCACTAATGATACAGCAGAACATTGATCACTTGCACTCTGAAGCATAAAAATGTTTTTTAAGCCTTTTTTTATCACAGATCTGGTCGAAGCTCTACTGAAGAATAGCTGAAGGTTGAATAACAGCAGCTACTGTTATAGTGAGTCATGTATCTGACCAGGTGTTTTAGTATTCATAGCAGTTGGATGCAGCAGGTCTAATATCTCAGAGGGGATATCTGTAATGCACCTGTGTTTTCCCCATGGTGCTCAATTAGATGAACCCAGCTGCTGCTGTGCATTAATCGCTGAGGAGGAGCCCAGCAGTAGCGACACATAGCAGCAGCTACTCAGTGTCATGATTACAGTTCATACTGACTGAGCTGGAAGGGACAGACAAGTATAGACACTTCCTCATGTACTGATGACCTGAGCATTCAATCATGTTGCTGTCTTATTTGTAATGTGTTCTGACTGTAGGCTGATAAACTAAAGCTCCATGGCGACAGTGATTTTTTTTTAATGTGACCTCAATCCACCAGTCTTTTTCTTAAATATGCAACTCAATTCATTTAATGTGTTAAAGGGATGCTTCAGATTTTTTTTTTAAGTGGGGAGTCGCATGGGGTACTTATCCATAGACAGTATATTACATACAATAGATGACAGTCAGCGAGCCTCCAGTTTGGAGAAGCAGGCTGGACTACTGCCACAAAAGTAAAACAATGTACTAAAAGTCCCACCCTAAAAAAAGAAAGTGTATGCTATATTAAGAATGTGTCCGCTGCTTTACCTTACTGTCAGACAGTAGTCTCCAATGGGAAGATGAAGCCGTTATGTTGCACTCGTCAAACCCGACTATATTGAGAAAAACAGTGATTTAACATTACTGAATATAGGAACTGCTGGTCTACTGCTGCCTCAATCACTTATTGTGTTTGTGTTATTATGTGACTTTGGTGTTTACAATGGTTGGTTTGGCTTCACCAAAGTCACACAATTACACAAACTAACTAACTGATCATGGCAGCAGAAGACCAACAGCTCCTGTGTTCAGCTAAAATTACTGTTTTTGTCAGTGGAGTCTGGTAGCTTTGAAAAGAGCATAAATGGGGAACTGAAGCCATTTACGGCTTCCCCGTCAGAACGTGCTATTTGAGTGAAAGGTAAAGTGATAAAAAATACTCTCAATATAGCGTACACTTAAATTGATATTGATTTTTTTTTTTTTTTTTTAAAGTGGATAAAATATGTTTTGTTGCTGACCCCCATCCACAGCAGTACATTGCCTAGCTTCAGTGTCGGACTTTAGCCTGCTTCTCCAAACTGCTGACTGACATCTACTGTAGGCAAGACACTAACTATGGATAAGTCCCTCACGCAACCCAACTTTAAAAATCCAAACTCTCTCTTTAAAGTGACTACTTTCGGGGGTAGAGGAGAAGCAGGAATCCTACAAGCAGATTCCACCCTAGGTCATATTGTAAGTGTTCATTCACTGCAGAAAACACACTTTGCAATTAGGGACACGAAAGTTACCAGGGAACAAATGAAGACTGAATAAGGAACTAATTGCCAGTAAACAATTAGTTGGTGAGTTACTCCTAATTGAAGTTTATAGAGTAGTTAATAATTAGTTAATTGAGAAACAAGTGAGAACCGAATCACAAACAACTTTATAGATAAATCATTAATAAGCACTTCTCTAATAATTGCTAATGGCAGACTATATAGTAGATAATTATGAGTTAGTTTTTTTTCTTTTTCCTTTTTTCCATTTTTACAGACTGTATAATTTGCTGTCCCTTTTCCTCAAGTGTGATGCCAGCATTCTGTTTTGTCCTCATCTTTTTCCATGCTTTTCATCCCAATGTCTGACAGAAAATGGCTAGATAACCAGAATCCAAACTCGGTTTTATTATTAGAGAGACCAAACATCAATGTTCTATTAAGTAAAATTGTTTGGTCATATACGTAACTGTTGAATTTGGAAGGCTGAATTATTTCACTCATGGATGGGGTCATACTGGTCAGCTGAATTAGAAAATGTAACATCTGTCAAAAGCTATTCACCAACATTATTTAACCCGTTCTAATGTAGGGACCATCATGGAATTGTCTTTAAATTTGGATGTGTGTGACTTTTATCTCAGCATATCTAATAAATTAAACCAGAAGTAAAATATCATCTTAGCTACACTCCCCACAATGTATGACTCAGTTCTTACAGAATTTTATTCCTTTTACCTTCAACATAATCAATAATTCCAGCTTTACCCAGCACATCCTGACCCTGAGAGACAACATCACAGAGACTTTTAAAGTAACACCTAGACACAAACCCTGAGGGAAAATCTGAGGATCCTGCCAGCTGAACAAGCAAGGCCTCCATCACCTCCCCAAAATACATCTGAAGACAGAACATATTAGTGATATACAGGGGAATAGATGATAGAATCCTCTCTGGCACAATATCTAGAAGAAAAACAAGCACATATTCGAGCTGTGTATTGGCAAAAATCTGGTGAAACAATATGTTTCATAAAACAGGGTTTACTAGTCAATATACTGCGCACAGTGGTGCAGTAGTTAGCATTGTCACCTCACAGCAAGAGGGTTCCTAGTTTGAACCCTAGGGTGTAAGTTTGCATGTTCTCCCTGTGTCAGCGTGGGTTTTCTCTGGGTACTCCAGGCTTCCTCCCACAGTCCAAAGACAAGCAGGCTAGGTTAATCATTGACTCTAAATTGGCTGTAGATGTGATTGGCTGTCCAGGGTGTACTGCGCCTCTCACCCAGTGTCAGCTGATATAGGCTCATGCCCCCCCCCCCCGATCCCCAACAGGATAAGTGGTTATGGAAAATAAATTATGTCTGAATGTCACAATACTAAGACCACACCACCATATACATAAAAAGTTTGATTTTATGACCTTTTGTGCAATCAAAGCAGAAGGAACCTTTCCTCATATCAGTTTTTGAGAATCAATACAGTAAGAAGAGTGATACTTAAGTGTGTCGATACTTTCTTACATCCCTACACATTTGTAACGCTCAGTCACAACACAATCACCCATTCCAAAAAGTAGCTTCAAGTGTGTGTGGCTTCACCTATAGCAGGTATCTATTCATGTGAAAAGAGGAAGGTTGCCAAAAGATTGAGTGGAAGATTGGCAAATACACATTGTACTGTCAGGGGAAATATAAAGTGAAATCCATTTCCTTCTCTAAAAGGAGAGGAGAGGAGATAGAAAGAGAGAGGGAGAGGACATGCGCAGGTGGGGGGGGCTCCATAGTGGGAGAGAAAGAGAGCGTGTGTGTGTGTGTCTGTGTGTGCGCGTATGTTGCTCTGAGGCTCCAAACCAATGTGTGCCATTACACGCTGAGATGATGCAAGATATGAGTCAGATGCTCGGAGGAATCCCTGAGCCTCGGAGGAAACTGTCTGTAGCTCAGTCTGGTACCAAGCTTACTCTTTTGTCTGAGATGTCAGGTGCTGACGGTCCAAATGGCACTGGTGCATCTCCAGTACCAGACTATGAATGGAGATATGAATACTATGACGATGAGGAGCCGGTATCTTTTGAAGGACTTAAGGTGCACCGCTGTGAGTAGCCATTTGTTTGTACCTCTCTAACCCCTCTACCCCTCTAATCTGAAGTGAAATTAAACCACGTTACCTTTGTCATCTCACTGCCATAACCTACTGTTATGTCATCTCTGAAATTTTAGCAGAAACTATGTTTCCTCAATTAGATGACAATAACAATAATAATAATAATAATAATTACAACAATCATCATCATCATCATCATCATAATCATAACCATAATAACTAGTATTACCACCTTGTGATTGTATGCCTCCATGAACCAGTCAAGTTCCTCTTAGCGTTTATATCCATGTCTTTAAAAACATGAATGTTTGACATGCATCTTCCCCTCGGCAGCACAGAATGATCTATACAATCAGCACGGTTTCAAAACTAGTGTCGCCAATTCAGTATCTGACAAATGTCTCTCCTTCTGTTCCTGAGATATGATGTTAAATAATGACCAGAAAATGTCTCAGTGAAGTTGACCTTTGACCTTTGGGATTCTAAAATGTCATCACTTGTGTGAATTTTGTCATAATTAGTGTATGAATTCTTGAGTTATGACCAAAAACTGGTTTTGTGAGGCTACAGTGACCTTTGACCACCAAATCTAATCAATTCATTCTTAAATCGAAGTGGATGTTTGTGCCAAATTTGAAGAAATTCCCTCAAGGTGTTCTTCAGATATTGTGTTCATGAGAAAGGAGACAGGAAGGATCAAGATGACCTTGACTTTGAACTATTGACCACCAGAATCAAATAAGTTGCACTGTTACATCGAAGTGGATGTTTGTGCCAAATTTGAAGAAATTCCCTCAAGGCGTTCTTAAGATGCCACAGTCACAAGAAAGGGACAATCTGAAAACATAATGCTTCTAGCCATGGCTATCACCGGTGCGGAGGCATAATAACATTGATAATAATGATAATAATAGTAAAGAAATAAACAGGATCATATCAAAATGTTTTCCCCCATGAATATGTTTTTTTTACCCTGTTAATTTGTAGAACCCCTCCTTGGTAGTTAGAATTAGGGCTAGGGGTTTGGGTAAGGTTTAGGTAGTGCAGAACGTGTATCGACATGGAAACAGTTTTTGACACAACACCAAACCCTAAATTCAGGTCTTGAACAAAAGCAGCACAGTACCTGTTGTCAAACATGCCCCATACAGTGCTGATTAGGTAACACTTAATAATACAGCCCACAATTTTTAGTGTGATTTCCTGACATTTACCATGTAGTTCCCCCCTCAGTGTAATTTGTTGTATGAATCAGTACATATTAAATACTGGATACTGAATGTCGTGTCTTATTGGCACCTAAATGTAGGCTACGGTGGAAGAAAACCAGACAATGAGGAACAAGGGAGCAGCAACTGTAAATTTGAGAGGAAAAGAGAAGTAAATTACTGTGAAAGCATTTTTTAAATACTGATTTGGAATAATTAGGAGTTGTAAAATGGGTTTAGACTTTTGAAAATGTACTCCTAGCAGGCAGCGTCAGTGGCATACAGCTGTGGAAGGTTTGTGCTGTGACCCAATGATAAAAAACTAGCTCCACTTCGACCAAGTACAGCTGTAAAAAGCTACCTTCAGATTAATACATCAGTAATAATAATCCAATAATATGACAACTGCACTGTGAGTGAGAAAATGTCAGCACTGTACATTTCTGCAAACCATGGATGTTAGATATGCATGTTTCACATGTATCATATCGATGTTTCTGAAGTGAGCTAATATATACTATGTCATTAGGGTGAGTGGATGGTGTGTCACCTTAGCACGCACCATGTAACCTAGGTGATACTCCTGCCAACCTGCAGACCACTGTTTGAGACCAACTAACAACAAAACAGGTTGTTTTTAGTAACCTGTCGCTGTTTTTACAACCAGGATAGTGACATGAAAAGGGACTGTTTTGTACCGAGACATTGCTGTAAAGCTAAAACGTGATCTTTTCCAAACGAAGTGGTTTTTAATGCCTAAACCCAGCTACAGTGTTTATGAAATGTAAAGTTTTAACATATCCACTATATAGCGTGACCAGATCCCAACTCAGCAGATGTGGGACAAAGACTATGTTTGTGTGGGACAAAGCAGGACAATGTGGGATACCAATGCATCGAGATAGTCTAAAATAACTTAAAAAAAAAAACCATTTCTATTCTGCCCCTCAGCTTAGACCATTACTATGCTTTGCCATCTGGTTGATTCAGTAGCACATAACAGTCTTCACAAAAAACTTTCTCAGACTCGTTTTGCACTGGTTTCACCCATGGATAGATAGTTTCTTAGTCTTTGATGTAGCTGCTCCTTTTCTTAGCCTTAGTATGGGTCGTTGTTTCCTCCCTTTCCTCCATGTTTCGCTGTTTTGCATTAGTTTATTTTTGGTGGGCGCACCTTTAAACTGAGGTATTCCGCGTCCCAGTTTGATTGACATGATCACACAGCCCTCCCCGCCCCCTGATGACAGCACTCACTGCTTTTTCCACACAGCCATTTGTCAGGTTATAAAACACGCAGTTCAAACCTGAAGCCTGACTGTCAACAACAATGCAGGACACCATCTCAATTTGGGGGACATGTGAAAAGCAATGGAAAAGCGGGACTGTCCTGCACAAAGCAGGACATCTGGTCACCCCACCTCTACATATGACCATGGTTTGCAGAAACGTACAATGTCAACATTTTTTTTTTGCAATGGGGATGTGATACTTTATGTGTATTTTGTTAATAATACTCATATACTTTTATTAAAGAGACACTTTTAGAGCATGTCTTTCACTTGTAATGCAGTATTTTTACACTGCAGTACTTTAATTTTGAGTAAAGGATCTAAATATTTCCTCCACCACTGTCACTGAGTAGATGTTTTGGAAATTAGTCGAGCAACATCAGAATATAAGGTTTGCTAGTCGTCATGGAATTATAAACACTTTCATTTCGTCTGAGCACTTTAAGGACTTCTTGTCCATGTTTGCTTAATAAACGGTTCATTTGTTTAGGGTGCCTGAGGTCCAGAATGAACTTAATATGAACCATCTACAGTTATACTGCAGAGGTTCAGCCACCACCGCACTGACTGAATCAGTTATCTTGAACGTCTGAGGGATACATAATGCATTTCCTTAAAAGCACGTGAAATTCTAAGTTGTTAAAAATGGAACACAATGTCAAACACAACTCACACAGGGTTAAAAGATTTCACATATGAAATGTAAGACAACAACACTTTTACAATTTTACATATTACATATAACATAAAAAACCGTGTTTCCTTATTGGCTGTCCATCCACTCATTCATCCAACACTCCCAGAGAAACTCTCATCATCCACACATTACCATGGATTTAGTTGTGCAAATTCACGGTTCCCAGGAATTCTCTGTATGATTGTGATGATGACCCTTTTAGGTCACACTAGTGGAAGGGTGTAGATTTAATTTGTGAAGTGGTGAGGACATATTTGTCTCTAGGGGTCCTACCAGAAAATGCAGGATTTTTTAAAGTTATATTTCCTGCAATTCTACATGATATACTATGACTATATACTTTCTTGAAGAGAGCATTTTGACTTTTAACTAATTACATTCATAATCTCACAAATATTGATAAAAAAACATGCACATCATTTTGATTAATTTTGTGTCATGACCATTTTAAGCACAATGTGCTGATTCTGATCCAAAATGCACTCTTGCAGTCATACTGCTGCATGTAGAGGAGGCGGGAACAAACCAAACAAACACCAACAGAAACTATCTCTCATCCAGTGGGCCCATGAGGGAGTAAACTCTTTGTTAAGCCAATGGAAATTCTATTTGATTTAGACGCATATTCTGTTCACTTAGTTAAGGGGCCAATCACTGGTTATCACAAATGTGGTATGGAAATACCTCACCTACCATCCCTATACACACCAATGCTCTAGCATCACCTTTAGGCCAAAGTGTAGCCATTTTGACCAGATGTACACAGATTTGCCTTTAGATTAAGTTGAATGACACTAGGCTTGGTTTGTATCACAGTATTACAGTATACCAGGGTATTTGGAAATCCTGACAGTATGATTTTCAATATCATCAAAAATACAGACACTCCTCTTTCTATTAAACTGATGCTGAGATGCCCCGTTAGGATGTTTTGTATGCAGTACACAGCACGTGCCACCGGAGGTCAGTCTGGTGGAACAGTGGTGGGCATAACATTACAGGACTGTTACCAGTCACAACAGCAGAGAGAGAGAGAGAGAGAGAGACTGCAGGGGGAAACAACATATTTTCACATCTAACTTGGTGAATTAGGGGTATTCTGACTAGACTAGAGATGGTGATTGTTAGAAAAAAAGGACTAACTAGCTATATGACTAACAAGGCCAACTAAGACAGTTTTGTGAGTTTTATTTTGTTTCTGCATGAAAGAAGTGTGTTTTACGATGAGTTAACAGGGCAATTGAGCTAACGTTAATCTTAGTTTGGTGAAAGAGAGAAACTTGGATTCTCTATTTAATAAGGAAAATGGGTTTATATGAACTTTTTTGACATTTTGTGAGACTATATTGTTTATTTAGACTTATTGGGGTGGGGGGTTGAACAGGGGCAAACACTAAAACCGTCATATACCGTATACGTCAGTGACATTTCAGGAAGGTATTAAGGTATAAAAAATAGATATCACCTAAGCCTACATGACACTAGATGAAAAGGTCTACTGGGCAGATCCCTGTGAAATTTTCTGAGCGTGTTTAGGCTCTTTGGGGTAAGAACCTTCTCAATATTGGACACTCCATGAATTTAAGGCAAACTCTACCATCAGATCAGACTGTCAGCTTTGATGACAAAACATCCAATGGCTGACTTGAGAGTTACTGTGAATAATAATGGTCCCCTGGGGATGAATCATATCTGATTTCATCACATGTTCATGTGTAGTGTGTCTGAGTTTATACACATAATGTGCTACTTCACTTCCTATCACTATCCTGAGGGAACATGTCTGTTGTGTCAAGCTGTGTGATTACCTCTAAATATGAGACTGTAACTGCTGCAGGATATTGATTTTATTTAATATGTGTATATCATCTCTTTCAAACTGTTGTATCATTGTTGCTAGGAGTATGAGATTTGTAATGAGGTGAAACAGAGTCAGTTAATCACCACTGTCACCATGTATCATATCCTGAATCTTTTTATGTTTCTTATAGACTCTATAGTGATTGGCTTCTGGGTCGGCCTGGCTGTCTTTGTCATCTTTATGTTTTTCCTCCTCACGCTTCTGACCAAGACTGGAGCACCACATCCTGAGTGAGTCACCGCAACAACCACCACCACTGTTAGATTAAAAGTATTACCAAAACACCCAATACAATGGAGTAAAATATGGTAACAATTCCATCTGAGAGAATGTCTTCAGAAAGACATGAAACCTCAGGTAGAAACAACGGTATCAAATAATAATTTCAAAGAAGTGCAGAATAGCATCATCGAAAGTTCTTGCCTCTATTTTTCTGACTTTATGAGTTGTTCAGGACTGACAGCAGGACCAAGTGTTTGGAGTGCAATGGATGTAAGAATGCTGTGAAGCTCAAGAAACATGCATGGTATCCTCACAGTTTGTCACAGTTGCCAGCTCAAATTTCTCTCTACAAGTTCACTTTCTCAAAGCTCCTCAGTCAGCACAACAGATGTCAGAGTGGACTTAACTGTGCGTCCCTTTTTATTGCTTTGACAAAATGCATTCAGTAACAACATTATTCAAACTGCATGTCTTATTCTCATTCAGACTCAACCACCAAACTTAGTATTTACACCCCACTCTGCTTACGTGCTATTGTCAGAACTGTTAAATTTACATTCAAAACATAACTGAAAAGAGATCTTGGGACACTGAGCGCCCATTTTCATCCCTTAATGATGTCTATGAAAGACTTGTATCAGCTAAGTGTAGAGAGCATTTTTATTGGGACAATGTGTTTTACCAATCTCTTCCTATCAAAGAGTGGCTTACATCCCATCACAGGATAGTGTCACCTTCCAGTTACCTTTTTTTATCGTCCACGGAACGAGGTCTCACACCAACATTGTTGGAACAAAAAGAACAGGCTGGAGTGAGAGTCTGTCTCAATAGGATATTTTTAAAAAAGCAGGTTTGTGCATTGAGTCCTTGTCAAGTAAGAGCAGGTGTGTAGAGCTGCTGGAGCACACAGGAACAATGCTCCAGCATGTTTTTCTCCGAATGAGAAAATAGAACATTCACAGTTAACATAGACCAGCTGACATTCATAGCCATTTTTGAAGTGTTTTAAGTAAGGGATAATGTAGAGCGAGCCGGTCACTATAGAGAAATAAACCCCGACAGGGTGATGTAGGACCCCGACGCGAAGCGGAGGGGTCCTACATCACCCTGAAGGGGTTTATTTCTCTATAGTGACCGGCTCGCTCTACATTATCCCGCTTATTACACGGCTACTCACTAAAGAAATCAAAAGTTTGAGCAACAGAAAACAACAGAAAATTAACGATTTCTTGCCGCAGGTATAAACGTCTTTCTGCGGATTGATATGACAGGACGTGATTCGCCCGAGTCGATCAGAAGCGTCCTTAACAACGGTCTGCTATTCATAGCAACGGTCTGCTATTCAGAAATAACAGACCGTAGAATGTTGTAATTGACCAATCAGGATCGAGCATTTGACAATGCCGTGTAATAAGATCCAGTAGTCACCAAAGCATATGTCATGCAAGAGAGAAAATAAAACCAAATAGAATGATCAACGTTGTGATATTGACATTTAAAGTGTGTTGATAGATTCATGACTTCAGCTCATGCATTGAGTAACAGGCAAGAAAACATTCCATCTTAAAAGTTGCTGTTAGTTGCATGCGGTAGCCTTTGAATAGCCCGGTGAATTAAATTATATTTTTCAGAGTTTCTAGCTGCTATTACCTAGTAAAAATGAAGAAAACATCCATTTATTTTATAGTTATGTAGTTCACTAATGTATGAAAGACTTGCTACGGAGGAGTGTGCTAGGTACACCAACAGGGGGGTAACAAAAAATGGGGATGGTATGGAACGGTTTTATTGGTACCACCCATAACTTTTCACCATGGAAATGGAAAAATACCCATCCTAATGTGTACTGGACTGAACTAAACTGAACTGAACTGAACTGAACCGGACTGCTCTGTGGAAACAAGGTTTTACTCTCCATTTCCCAACCCCTTAAAGGAATTGCCTTCCTGGTGGAGGTGAAAAGTTTACGACCACCAGCCATGTAACCAGATGTCCCTCTTGGATACAATGAATGCTGTTCATCTGGAAACATCTGTGTTGCAAGAGAGGACAGAAGGTTTGATGTGGATGAGTTCTTGTGGCCAAATGAGGGTTGTTTAGAACCGTTTGACTTCCATATCTGTAGCTGTACTATACAAGTATGTAGAGTGAACATGTAGTTTTGTATTGTTAGTGGAATTACTTTAGCTTAATTTTGTATACTTTGATTTACTCTATACAACAGTGGCAAAATGAACTAGAGACCATCTTGTGATTTGATCACACCTGCCAAGATACAACGATTCACGACTTAAAACAAATGTGGGCCAGGGTTGTAATCTGGTAGGGCAATGGCCCCTTCTCTACTTCCTACCCCTCTACTACCAGCATCCTTGCTCAAAATGTAGAAAATTGAAGTGTGTATGTGCAGCCGATGCTGATGGAAGGCATCATCCTGCTGGCTTATTAGGAGCTCCAGGAATGAGAGTCAATATGTACTCTGCCTCCTGGATGGTGATGAAAAAGTGAAGCCACTAGAGGAGGAAAGACATTGTTTACTAGGCCAACAGTGACTTCATGCAGAGTTTAGACAGGTTCTGTTTGCAGACATATCTCACTGATACAGTCCTTTGCTTTGTTGTTCACTCACAGACAAGATACAGTTTGATTATACCAGATCAATGCTAAACCGGCTGTCAATAAAATAAGAGGAAAGTCACACACTCTCCAATGCAGTCTTTTTTATTTTAGTGTTTGATGACTGCTGGGATGATAAGGTGTGTGCCAGAATGACATAGTATCTAAATTAGGTGTAGGATTTGACCTCAAACCATTTCTGTAATTGTAATGTTGCTTCTTTGTGGTTCTAGTCCATAAATTGTATGAAAATAATGGACATAACCACCATTATGCCATCAGTTGATTTGTGGACTCAGGAAGTGGCAGGCAACACAGAAATGGCAGACGTTCATTTGTTCATCAGAAACTCTACCATTAACTGACTTTTAAGCCACTTTTTTACGAAACACTTTTTGGAGCTGGTTGTTTTTAATAATACCCTTAAACTGAATTAAGAATTTTAGCAATCGGACGTGTGGATTTGAAGTTATCAGAGAGAACAGCTAAACACACTCTCAGGTAGCCATGACTCCACTTACCTCACCATTGGGCTGTGTAAGCTGCATCGATCTCAGCAAAAAGGGCGCTGAGCTGGAGCAAAGAATCTCAATGCTCTACAATATCCAGGAGGCTGAAAGACACTTGGATACTATCATCTTTAGCCCTGCACAAGTCTCCGCCACCACTGCTGAAGAGCTGGCTACCACTGCTCCCTACCCTGCTGATGCTGCTATTTCTTTGGTTACAGTTTCTACTCCGATCGCTGCCACTGCTCCAGCTGCTGATTCTGTTCCCACTCAGCGTCCCTGAGGACCCCTGGCTCCAGCTCAGGACTAAACACAAGGCCCCGTCCAGCTCTACTCCATCACATCCGCATCATCAGCCTTGGGCTGTGGTCAGCGGCCATAAAAAGAAGGGGGGGACTCTCCTTTCCCTCTTTTCATACTCCGGCAAACCAAGACATCCAGTTGACGAATAGATATGATATCCTTGATTCAAATGAATATCCTCCATCAACCAAGAACCCGGACCTTCTTCCATCTCCCATGAAGAAACCTCAAGTAATCAAGCTGCAGCTCTGTCTCCATCCTGACGTGTCTCCGCTGGACTGGAGGTTCTGGACAAGCCAGATAAAGCTTTCTTCTCAGTTCACCAGTTTCATGAGACTGGTTACCCTCGAAAACCTGCCCTTTCAGGAACAGTACAGGCGATGTCCAGTGTCGGGCTGTACCTCCATCTCACCACCGCAACTTGAGATCGGTAACCAGGCCGGTAACCCGCAGAGCTGCTATTTGCTATTGGCTCCTCCATCAACACCTGTTATTGGTGACTCCATAATCAGAAATGTGAGAGTCCACAGAGCTCATACCATATCTTTCCCAGGCGCCACGGTATGAGACATTGTTAATAAAGTCCTGGACATAGTAAAATCTTACCCCGTTCATACAAGTCAGAACAAATGACATTCAAAAACAGCAGTCTGAAGTGTTAAAACAAGACTTTATCAATCTATTTAACATCTTCAAACAGTCCCACATTACAGTTTAACATCTCCGACTCCATGTCCAGTCTCGGCCATGGAGTGGGGTAGTTCAGTAGGTTGCTTAGCATAAATACTTGGCTGTCCTCTGTGTGTGACCCCAATGACTTGCATTTCATTGACAATTTCAATCTCTTCTGGGAACATGGATATCTTTTCAGTGCAGATGGTCTCTACCTGAAAAAAGCTGGTACACAAGTGCTTTCTGCCAATCTGGCATACAGCCTTTGCCATCCACGTGCCCCCACGGCCACCTAATTATCAAGTCATCACAACGGCAAACATCGGCCCAGGGCTGTCCGGTCTGTCAGTTTTTGACATTCCCCCGGTCCTGGTCCCTACCACAATGGTTCCACCATGTACACAGGTGCACTTTCTACCGGGCTCAGACCATTTAATGACATTGTTAACATTCCTGTCAGGATTACCAACAGGCGATTGCAGGTAAATGATATTAAAAATTTGCTGTAATATGCATAGACCTTCTGGTGTCTGTAGCAGTAATCTCATCACAATCAATGTATTTAAAACATCTAAACTTGCTTTATCACAGAACCCTCCCTCTTCTCATTTGAAGAGTTCAAGAAGAGAAAGGTGGTGTTTCTCAATTGCAAGGATCCTTCCTTGGGAGGACAGGTCCTCAGGTGTGCGTCATTAGCCCTCTTGGGACTGACGGGGTTTCAGGGTACTGTGGGAATTTTGATACTCTCTAATGTTGTTGTACAGTTTGAACAAATATAAGCAGCATTTTCAGAGTCATGTGACTTTTATGGAAAATATATTTCTGGATTCTACTTAAAGAATAAAAATCAGGTCGGCTAAATGACATTTTTGTAAAAGGTGTTTTTAGAATTCCTCTACGATGTATAAAAACTGACCTTACCCATTGTGCTGAATGTTTAGGTCAGTTGATGTGTTTCTGTAAAGTCTTATGAATGTATGAAGCATTAACACTTTCATGTGCTCAATTGATTTGGACAATTAAATAGCTATCTATAAAATGTGTCCTGTTGTTTTGGGAGGAGTTGGCAGTGGGAGGGTTAATCCTTCTTTTCAACGAATATGCAAAAGATGCTGTTTACAGGTGAGGCCAGGTAAAGCCCCCCCACACATGTTCTCACACACATTCACACCGTAATCCCTTTTCAGAGTGCAGTAAACACAACAGCTGAACCTCAAAACTAATGAGTGATGCTTTGACCTGTGGGACAAGTGTTTACTCTGGTCGTACTCTGGTCGTTCTCTGGCCGGTATGTTTTATCTAAATCCTGTTATTAAACAAATGTCATTCGGCTGTGAACACAGTGGAGAGAGTGAATTATGAGGTTTCTGTCAATATTTTTTTTTCATGCTTGTACAATAAAAACTCCTGGAGACGTTAATCCAAATAAATGACATATTTATATTAGTCCTGCCAAGCTCTGCTGGCACAGGTTTCATTGAAGAGGCCCCGCCCTCACCTCCACCAAATCCTGTGCAAAGCATTGTGGGGATTTTATACCCGAGGAGGATCCACACATGCATCCTCCGAATTTCGCTGAAAGAAGGACTCAGTCCTTCGTGAAACTCGGGAGGATCCTAAGGCTCGTTCGAGATGAGCCAGGCCTGCGCAGATTCGATCACCGGTGATCGGCGCACAATGCATGCCGGTTAGTTTTGTGTCTGACTTCACCCCGACTTGCTCTGATGTATTACAAAAGTGGACGGCGATAAAATTGCAAGAGCGAGGCGGCTGCAGTTTTTAGAGCCAGGCGCTGCAGTTGCTCTCCACCGACTGCAGCGCCTGGCTCTCACCTGATCTAACAGCTGATTGGTTTAGATGTCGACTCAGCAATATGATGTTAATTTTTGTTGAATTTCAGATATTTGAATTTTATTTGTCCGATTTGAAGGTTTATTCTCTTAATGGAATACATGTTGTGTGGCTAATGGAGACTGAGAACGAACTTATATATAAGTGTGAGAATATTTTAATAAACTGACATCATATCGGACAGGATGTAAGTGTTTCTGTGACTTCCTGTACGGACTGAGGGCTGCTGGAAACTGTCAGGAAACTGTCCGACTTGATAGCGGCTATTTGTCACCGCCTCCTGCTGCGGCCGCCTGCTCTCGTCTACTTTCCAGGCGAGGCGCAGTTCATCTTGAACGAGCCTCTTGACATTGGAACAGTCCTTCGGTGGAGGTCGATGACGTAGCATCCTTCAAATCCGCCCATTTGAGGATCCTTCCTTGCAATTGAGAAACACCCTGTGTGTAAGAAGTCGTACAATAACTGTCACAGCTCCACTCTCCCAGTTTACCTGCTCTCCCTCTCCCTCAGTAATTTTCCACTCTCCCTGCCTCTGCTCCACTCTACCTGCCAGCCACTCCCACCTCATCAGCCCAACTCCACTCACCTGCTCGCTCAGCTGCAGCTCACCTCTGATCAGCCCAGTATATAAGCCTCTCCAGCTCACTCACCCCTGCCAGACTGTTCTTTACCTTGATGCAAGACTTTCCAGCATTCTTTACCTGTCTGATCTACTGATGCTGACTCTGTCTGCCTCACACCAGCCTTCCTTGTCCAACTCCCAGTAAACACACCAACCTTCTGTCCTTGACCACAAGTTCTGCCTCAGCGCCTCTGGTTCCTGTTTAACCATCGGAGCCACTCTGTGTCAAAAATAACCACTTTTAATGAAGATATAGTGACACCCAGTTGCCCCATACGCCTCCATTACAGCTCATTCTGTAGCTGCCGCTGTTTCCGATTTACTTGTGATCATGTTAACTGGGGACTTCCAGCTAAATGCGTCTGTGGTTTTCGTAGTGACAACAGCTGTTTTCAACCAGTCAGAGAATATGTAGCTGTACTCCTGAATGCTTCTTTGCTCACTGTTTCATTACAGTGTCAAAACTAAACATGCCTGAGTCGTCTATGGAGGTTTGTTTGAGGAAACATGAAGCATACGATGACTCAGTCACATTTTGTTGTGACAGAGAATGTTAAAAACAGAGAGGAAGCAAGTTGCTTTTCCTGTGAAGTTTTGTCAGTAAAATTTTCTCAATACAATTCTTAGTCTTCTGAGTCTGTTTGAATTAACACAGTTTTTCAGGGATTCAAATTCACTCTGTCATGGAAAACAAACTGCTAGCCATCATTTAACCCACTAAACCACTGTCAAAACACTACAGTTGTTGTTCCTAAGGTAATCTAAATTTGCTTCAGCCACACAGCCAGCTCTGTGTCACACATAGGCAGCTAGATCAACTTCAGATCAACTGGATCACTTAACCCTCTATGGTATCGTAACATACCCATTTTTGGGGCGGCAGTAGCTCAGTCCATAGGGCCTTGGCTTGGGAACCAGAGGGACACCAGTTCAAGTCCCCACCCAGACCAAAATATGGAGCGTGGACTGGTAGCTGGAGGTAGCTGGCACCTGTTCATGGGCATTCCCCTCACTCTGACATCCATTTAACGCATGTATAGGTCCCGTTTGTGCATGTGTGTGTATTCGGACCTGTGTGTATATGACAACAGAGTGTAAACATTGAATTTCCCCTTGTGGGATTAATAAAGTATATAAAATTTAAATTAAATTAAATTTGGCCAGTCACACTCACATCCGTAATTATAATGCAATACTTAAGTGTCCGCACCCTAAGGAAACCAATAGTTCTGTTTATAGGCTTGCTGTTGAGTTTTTTTTTTTTTTTTTTTTTTATTATTATTTTTTTTTTCCCAATGGCCTTCCTCTGTAATTTTACAGTCTGGGGAAAAAAATGGACTCACCAAAACAAATGACTAGGGTTTAATTTTTAATGGCCTAATGTACTTTATTTGATAATTAAGTAACAAAAACAATGAGCAAATGTAGCCTTAAAGCAACACCATGCATTTATCAATTCCCACCATGTTTTTACATTTCAAAGGGCATGGAATTAATATTTAAATGTTTTTGGATATTTTCAAAACATTAACATTTTAAACAATAACCAAAATGTAACCAAAACTGTACCCATACATAGACAGTTAGCAAATTTCTTAAAATTAGTTTTAGTCTATTTTATGACAAAAAAGACACTTAACATATATTTTACCAACTGGCATCATAATGCGTGCCATAGAGGGCAAAGACCATTAGAGTACTGTACTGCTTTCCAACACAAAAGTAGCTGTTTAAAACCAGTAACATAAAAACATATTGTCAATTGTAGTGCCACAGATCATCAGCAGCACAGTGGAAAAAAAGTATTGTAGACCAAAAATGCATAAAATTGAGATCCCTCCACTGCTGACAAGTCGGTCAAGAACACAGAGACAGTCAAGATAACTTTATTCAGGGCAGACCGAAATCAAATTTGTATTTGCTGCATCACATCTGTAAAACATATGACATCCTCAAGGAAAAAAAAAAAGAATACCACTTCCACAAAGAGAGAAGAGGCAGGGCAAATATTTGCAGGCAACACATGTAAAAATGCTGAGCAAACAAAATCCAATATTCTTTGAACAGGAATCACGACTGGAATATGATGGCTGCAGCCCATCACCTTCTCAGCACAGTGGATGATAATGTTGCAGCCATGTACCAGATGGTGATGGAGGTCGTGACAATGGACACTGATGGCAGTGTAGCAGTGGACCACCATTGTCTTTGGCAAGTATATCCTCTGTTGTGCTTTTTTGATGAGGGAGCTAATATTCAGCAGGTGGTGTCCCTGGGCTATGATGGTAGGCCTACTCAGGAAGTGGAAGGGATTCAGTGTATCAGGTGAGACAGTGACAAACAAAATGAAGTTAAGTGTGTGGTGAACAGGCTGCAAAGTCTTAAGGCTTCTGTGAAACTGCGCCTATTTAGGGCAACAAAAAAGTTTTCTTGTGTGTGTCTGTATAATGGACAATCAAAAGAGGATGGCAGAAATACCAACAAACCAATTCAACTGAGCTGAACAGCCACAAAAAAGGTTCACAGGCTGAGATCAATGTAAAAAATGTCAATTTATTCAAAACATCCGTGCACAAAAGGAAGAGTGCTCAAAGTGCAAAAAACAATATTGAGTGAGAAAAACAGCAGCAAGTGTTCCAGCCCTTGACTGTCATCAGACTAACGTGTGTGCTTCACAGAACAGAGACACACATTACTACCAGCTGTGATCAGTCAGTCAGCTTGTACCACTAATTAGATGAGATCAGCTCTGAGGAGCAGAGGCCAGACTCCAAAATCACAATGACTTGTCTAATGAGTTTTGTACAAATGACTACATCCTCAAATATCAATGTATGGTAGCAGGGCCCTATTCAGAAAGCAGGATTAGTGAAAACTCTGAGTATGTTCAGCCTGAGATGAGGGAAACTCTGACTTTTCTGTTTCACAAAGCCAGTTCAGTGAAACCCTGACTCAGTTACTATAGCAACATACTCTGCAACATACTCTAGGCCCTGAGGCTGACCACCCACTGTGCGTGTAGCAGGAAGGAGAGACATGGTGTGTTCTTTTGTGAATGATGTCGTGGACACTGAGGTACAAATTATTCAGAGGCAGAGGAGAGGGTAATTAGACCCTGTTTGGATGTATAATCGCTCCCCGAGGAGTATCTAGTTGAAAGATACCGTTTCACCTCACACTCTATCATTTATCTTAACAATATTCTCCACCCACCCATATCTAACATTACACATCATGGATTTACATTATCATTGGAGCAAATTTTATGCATTGCCCTTTGATTCTTCACCAATGGCAGTTTTCTTCATAACATTGGAGATAATAAACACATGAGCAAGGCAACGGTATGTCATAAGAAAAAAGACTTTTGCCCGTTTTTGTGGTTTTCCCTGGGCATAAATCAGAAAGGATCATCAAAGAGGAATTTCACAGAACTGCAGAGTTGTCAATGTTAAGAAATTAATCTACGTGGATACATTATGCAACGATTTACGAGTACTTTTAATATATTTAAGAATTCCCCAGTGTAATTGGCTGCATTGATGGGACTCACATCCCCAGCATAGCTTCATCTGAGAATGAAGGGCAGCATCAATGTGCAGGTAAGACAAGACAGTAGGCACTGTCTTTCAAAAGTTTCACTTTATAATTTAAAAAAATGCCATTTCAGTAAATTATATATAATAGCATTTTAACAGATCATGAATTAAAAGAGAATCTATATTTTATTCTCATGTGTGAGCTTAAGATGCATTTGTCTCGTAAAAACATTTTTTTGACTCTCTTGAATGTGGGTAAATGTACCAATGTCTCTACAGTGAATTGATAAGCCAGCAAATACATTTATCCATGAGATTCCCTGGAAGAGTTTTTTTTTAAATAAGGACACAGCCACAAACATTTTGACTTACTCTACTATCTCTTGAAGTCTCTGCAAGAGACTTCCTTTTGTGTAATGTACTGCAACTAATGCTGATAATTATTCTGCACTGGAGGTGATATGTGATGCAGCCCACATCATCAGCCAATGTTGAAGTCAAATGGCCAGGCTCTGTCTATGAATCACGGATTTATTGAGCCATAAATTTGCACAGGGTAACTTAAAATTTTGATCTTCCCTTCTTCTATAATTGTGGAATTTTAAATTTCAAAATTGTAACCTGTACCTACACTACTCATTATTACAGAACAATTAAATAGCATCTTACTTGGAGACAGAGGGTACCACTTCCTGCCTCGTCTGATGACCCCTTACCCTGACCCTGAGCCTGGACCACAGCAATGCTACAACCTGGCTCACTGCAGTACTAGAGCAAGAATTGAGATGATCATTGGCATTCTCAAGGCCTGCCTCCAGTGTCTGCGTAGGCTCAGTGTCACTCCAAAGAGTGCATGTGACATTATTGTGGCCTCTGTCGTGCTCCACAATATTGCTATATTGAGAGGAGAGCACCAACCTGCCATACAAAGACATGACCCAGAGGAAGACCATCCCTTCCGCCCTATTAATGGGCAGGATGACGTGCAGTCTGGGACACACTGTCTCACAACAATTTTTCTTAGTTATCCCCTCGTTACCTCCCACCAGTGCCCTGTCAGATGACAGTGCTTTTTTGTTTCATTAAGCATTCTTTACTACTTTCAAATGAACTGAGGACAGAAACCTTTTCTTTCAGATGTGATTTATTTGTCTGTGTTCTTTATTTCCTGCAAATAAAAAGAGGTGCTTTAATATTATTGCATATATTTGTATATTACATTGACTTTCCAATAGCAACAGTTACAGCAAGTACAATCATCCATCTTCAGGTTTAACTCGCCTATAACTGGTGTTCCAGTATCTGAATGTCTAGTTTGGTTTTTGTCAGTTGTAATTTAATGTGGTCCATTTGTAGGTCACATTTTTCAATTTTCTTCTGCAGGCGAACCCTGTACAGCTCCTTCACAGGGAGCTCTGGAGAGACAAAAACAGACACTGCTCAGTCTGAGACATTTCCACAGTCCAATACTTAATCTTCATTTGGACATACAGGCAGTGACAACTGCAAATAACAGCTTACTGTGCTCAGCTGTGCTCTGGAGGTCGATGGGCCCTCCTCCTCCTCATAGTTGCCAGGTAGGTTGCCACAGATTGCAGACGTCCCAAAACAGAAACAAAGTCAACAGAGTTTAAGTCAAACTGGTTTGGTGGAGGGCGTCCGGCGGAGGGAATCAGAGACAAGTGTCAGCCAGGAAACTGAATAGGGGCAGAGCAGGAAGTTTTGGGCAGGTGGCCTTGGGGCAGGGCAAATGGGCAGAGTGAATCTAGAGGTCAGCTGGGAGGCCGACATGACAGGCAGAGCAGATCTGGGGGGCAGCCAGGAGGCTGATTAGACGGTCTGTGATGTAGACGGGACCTCACCTGAACATAGCTCAGGGCATGAGTCTGCTGCATCCCAGCAGGAGCAGGGGCTTGAGGCTGCTACGGCTCAGCAGCAAAGGGAACTTGAGGATGCTGTGGCCCAGCACGGAGGGGAGCAGGAGGTGGCTGCAGCCCAGCACAGAGAGGAGCTTGGGATTGCTGCGGCACAGCAGGGGTTGCAGGAGGCAGTTGGAGCTCAGAAACTTGGGGCTGCTGCATCTCAGCAGGGTCATCAGGGAGTGGAAGCAGCTCAGGAACTTGGGAGTGCTGCAGCACAGTATTAACACGAGCCTGGGCAGCTCAGAACAGGCAGCTGGCAGCCAGGGCTGCTGACTGGACACTGGGTCGCTGATGACCTGGGACTGGAACGTAGGCTGGTTTATGGTGACCTGGGACTAGAGCTGGTTGCAGGTGACCTGGTACTGTAGCTTGTGGGAACTGGGAGAATGGAACCAAGACTTCTTTATGCTCAACCTGGGAGTGGTAGAGGCTCCGAGGACCCCCCAGGGCCAAGCGGGTTCCCAAGAATTGGTTTACTGCAGGAGTTGGATCTGCTGGGTCCATGTTTGGTCAGTTCGTACTGTCACGTTTTACAGTAGTTCAAGGAGGACATAAATGCAGACTAACAGACAGTCTGAGTTTCTAACAAAAAGCAAGCTTTAATGTCGCTGATTGAAAACATCCAGTACAGGTAGGCAAGTCCAAACCAAAGCAGAACAGCAACCAAATATGATGATATATTGATCGTAGCTTACCAGAATCATCTATTAGTTTCCTGGCCATTTCCATCTGTATGGAGTTGATGCTGTCCTTATTTACAGTAAAGTGTAGGCTGCTCCCTTCCAGCAGCTTTAAAATACAGGGCAGTGTTTTTGGTGTTTTTGCAAAAAGTTATTGAATGCTTACAAGGGTACACAACTTAATTTGCATACCAGCACTCCACAGAATGTGGAATCCTGCTGATGGGGTTGTGGAGCCATTTCACATAACCAACTTGATAGGTTTAGGCACATGTTTTTTTTTTTCCCCCACATGAAAGCCCTAAAGGACCGAGAATTCAGAACACTAAGTTTGTTACTAGCACATCAGCAACCATTCAACCTACTTAAGAAATGAAACATATGAGAATGAATCTTGAATTTACCTTGTTGCATTCCTACAATGTTTTAGTTGATTGGGTGTGGCTCCGACAGGATCAACAAACAGAGCCTGTGTGTCCTTTGGGTACATGGCCTTTGAAAGATAGGATACTTAAATGTAAGCTTTGAAAATATAGTTAAATAAATAGCATTAATTAAATGCACTTACAAGAGTCCAATGTCTGTCCTTGCAGACAGCTCAGATTGAACATGTCCCATTCCATGACATCAAGCTGCAAGTGATCATTTTTGTATTTAAAGATGGTAGCCTATAATGGTAACCAATCCACTTTTTAAAGTAGCTATTATCCATACCTCTCTCATCCCCCTTGATGTGCCGTTCCAAATGCTGTCATTTCAAATGTATCAGTGACTTGTATTTTTTTCTCCTTGACCTGTTTTGTTACCCGGAGAAGGTAAGCATTTACAATTACAATCTACACAAAATTAAATTAGCTTGCATATCAGATGAAAAATCTAAAGCATATTACAAATCCAGACTTACCTCGCTTTCCAATTCCCTCCCAGGTGCCAGCTCTGCAAATCAGCTGTGAACAATTTGTATGGCCCCAGTTTGGACCAGATGACCTCCTCTTTTTTCATTGTCCATATGTCTTGGACAACTGGAAATTCAGAACATTTCAGTCATTTAAAAGAGCAGGCCTATAAAGCATTATTATACCTGAGGTCACATTACAAAATATGACATACCATTACTATGGATGGGTTGACTTGCTCCTGGTAATGTGGCTGGTAAAGGTCCAGGGAGAGCGGGCATGAGGAGGGTTGGACGGGCTGGATGGTGGCTGTGGTGGGGGGACCAGCCAGAGAATTGCTAACATTTGGTAGCTTTGCTGGGATCCTCTCTTCTGGTTCTTTGAAATGTATTAGCTGGTCAATATTGGCAACCGTTTTTGTTGTGGAGTTTATGAGGTCAATATCTTCCCTTTTATTTCTGTAATTGTGAAAGAACCCTTCATTTTACTGTGCATTTTACCTCCTTTGCATTGCTGCTCCCTGATGTTTTTTTGAGGACAACATTGCCAACCTGAAAAGTGTCCTCAAATCCTTTTTAAAGCTTTCGTGCCCTTATCTTTTTGACTTTCAAGGACATTTTCTCTGACCCTTTTGTAGTTTTTGAAGTCCTTTAAACATCATCATAAGGTGCTCCACCCTTTCTTCTGTCACCTAAGTACAAAATGCCAAGTGTTGGTATATTCCGATCTATACCAAATATGACCCCAACCCCTCGACTCCAAAATAGTCACTTACCTTGTACTCCTTAGGCACCCAAGATGGTTATCTAGCCTCCCTGCCGAACATCAGATAATATGGATGGTGCTGTGTAGTCAGCTGCTTTTTGGTTCTTAGGCCAAACATTGTTGGCTGGAGGTATTTATCCCAGTTTTTGGGGTTGTGTCTTGCAAGTTTGTTGATAGACCTGAAAATGTGAACATGACTTCACATACCAGCAGACATTTGTTTGTCACTAATTTAGTCTATAGCATTCATGTTGTCAGTGTATGATACTTGCCAACATATGTGACGTACCTCTGGATGGTGCCATGAAGTTTCTCAATTAAGCCATTTGTTTGTGGATGATATGGTGAACAAAAACACTCTGAATTCCCAGGGCCTCACAGTTTGGCATTCACCTAAAAATTATTTTGCAGAAAGCAAATCAGCATTCACAGTATGACTTGCTAAGACATAAATAATATTGCTTATGAGTGTTCTACCTGGTTTTTAAACTCTGTCCCCTGGTCTGTTAGCAGTCTCTGAGGTGCACCAAATCTGTATACAAAATCAAGAATACAATTGGTCATCTCTTCTGCAGACTTACTCTTCAGAGTGAAATAATCAACCATCACACAGATGTTTTGAGTACCGCCATTTGGTCCATTCCTACCAGCTCTAATGGCACACTCTCCCTCTACTAGCATCTCCCTCTCCCCCCTCTCCTCCACACACACATGCACACACCTCACCTCCTGACGTTATAGGTCAGTTACACAGGATGTAGTTTTATACAGTCCATGGCAGCAACAGTCATGTTTACAAAAACAAAGTCACTATATAAACTCAATATCTCACTGGAACCAAATCTAGCATGTCAATAAAATAAATATTTCTCCTGACATCACCACACTGAGTGAAAAAAGGAATCTCAGCATGAATAACACAAACATCAGTATCAGTCATTCATCTTGCTCTCTGCCCCCCCTCTACTGAGGAGACTCACTGTCTGCAGGTCGGCTGCCTCAGTTACATTTTCAGATTAAGTGTTAGACTACATACAGTTTGTCTTTAACGGTTTGCTGTTAGCCCCACTAGTGCGATGTGCTTGTGTAAACCGCGATCATTAACCATAATAGCGGTGAATGAGACTGCAGACACAACAGACTGAAACACGGCTTTCTACATGCTGATCACGTGTATTGATAAAGTATTGGCTTTTTACTTGCAGAGGTTTTACTGCATTTACTCACAGTAACAAGCATAGTTGTTGTCAACAAAAGTAAATTGTATTCCCTTCAGTTCATCTGCACCGCGGCCTCTCTGCTGTTGTCTGACTTCACTCTGTTATGTGTGCGTGTCTGAGTGTGTGTGTAATGTATGCGTGTGTGTGTGTGTGTGTGTGTGTGTGTGGAGGAGGTCAGCCAAGACATGCAGAGAGCAGGAGAGAGGCTGCAGCATGATGATACATGAAACCAAAACTTTAAAAAGTAACGATAAGGTTTTGATAAAATTTGCCCTGGGCCGTGTAATACCGGGTACCAATCCCTGCCTAGGCCACTCAGAGGTTGCTTCTGGGCCTCTAATTGAATAGGCCTGGTTTATGACATTACTTAGGCCTACCCTTGAGCACAAAGATGGAAGCTTCCTTCTCTGGGTTTTTGTCTAACAAAATGTCTCCCTACTTCCAACACTAGTAGTTGTGCACAACCAATATAGGTTTCCCTACTGTTGGGACCTCAACCATGTGTTTCAAACAATAGAGAAGTCTTTACGAAACCAGCAAGTCTGAGAACAAAGGAGACTCACTAGGTTTCTGTTGGTCTGGTTATTGTTATTGTTTATTGATCCAACAATCAGCTATCTCATACATAGATGAGTGCTGTTCTTCCTGTGGTCAAAATCAACAAATTTTACATATCCATTTTTAGACATACAAAACATGCATTCATACAGCATACACCACAAACAAAACATTCAATAAGAGAGGAACTGAAAATCATTACTTGATTAAGTTGGTTATATTCTAATCAACTCATGATCTGAGAACCCTTATGTACTTATAGGGTCAAAAGAAAAGATATATAAATATAAAAATTCATGGAACACCTTGTGTAAATAAATACACTTTCAGTTTAATTTTAAAGGCATTCTTACCCGTTTCATTAACCAAAAATCTAGGTAAAGAGTTCCATGCTACCATGGCTCTGTAGTGCAGCGTTCTCTGTCCGGCTCCTGTTCTATAAGCAGGCAGCAGAAATCTCCTTTCTGATGACTGACGTGTAAAGTATTCGTGTCCATCCAGAGAAAACTTCAAATTCTTAAATAAACTAACAGGACTCTTTGTTGTCATGATATTTCTAACAAAGCTGACAAGAGAATAGTGTAACCTACTTTTAACTGGTAACCAATTCAACTTATTAAGCATCTCATAAACTCTAGTTCTGTATGAGCAGTTAAGTACTATACGGGCAGCTTTGTTTTGAGCTACCTGTAGACGATTAAGATTATATTCTGATGTGTTGGACCATATGACAGTACAGTAATCAAGCTGAGATAGGACTAAGGCTTGCATTAATTGTATAAGCAAGTGTCCTGGTAAATATGTTCTACAATATCTAATTGCAGCCATCCCTCTACCCATTTTCTTCAACATTTCATCAATCTGGCTTGTCCAGGACATTCGGCTGTCAATCAGCACACCAAGTAACTTAACTTCTGTGACCTGTTCTATTTCTTTATCATCTAGTTTTAACTTCAGCTTTGGCTCTACTCTCCCTCCCCTTTTAGAGCATAACACAATACATTTTGTTTTTTCTATGTTAAGTACCAATTTATTTAACCCATTTCCTAATCAGCACTAGCTCTTCATTTAGAATCTCTTCAAGCTCTCCTGATGTAAACGCTGCTGAATGAATGGTCGAGTCATCTGCGTACATAGCAATGGAGGCATGGTTTAAAATTAAAGGTAAATCATTTGTAAATATTGAAAATAAAAGTGGCCCCAAACAACTCCCTTGTGGCACTCCACAGCTCATAACCCTCATTTCTGAAAATCCTCCATTAAAGTATACACAGTATTTTCTATTGGTAAGGTAACTATTGATCCAAGCAACAGAACCCCTATCAAAACCATAACAGTGCAATTTATTAACTAATAATCTATGGTCAAGAATATCAAAAGCAGCACTGAAATCTAATAAAACAGAACCCACTACCTTTCCTGCGTCTAATTCTTTCAGCCATTCGTCAGTCATTTGGGTTAGCGCTGTAGCTGTGGAGTGACCCTTTCTGTAGGCATGTTGATGAGCTGTGTTCAAATCATTTATACAGAAATAATTTTGTATTTGCTCATAAACTATTCTTTCCATGATTTTGCTTAGGGTGGGTAGAATGCTTATTGGTCTGCTGTTCTTCCCTGAGAAATTCTCTTTGTTATTTTTAGGTAGTGGAATAATTTTTGCGATCTTCCACTCTGCTGGGCAGATTGATTTCTCCAAACTTAAATTAATAATGTGGCAGATAGGCAGAGCCAAGACATCTGCAACAGGCTTAAGCAACCTCACATCCAAGTTATCAACACCCGCTGGTTTATCCTTGCTCGATCTTATTAATTTTTCTACTGTAGACTCCTCGACTTTTTCAAAATGGAAACTACAAGATTTATTCTTCATCAACTTGTTGGTGATAAGCTTGGATGAGAGCTCTAGAAAATTATCATTTACCTTCATACCATCATTTAATTTCTGGATTTTATTACTACAATAAACACTTAGATAGTTAGCAATCTCAACTGGTTTGGTGATAAAATTGCCCTCCACCTCTAGAAAAGATGGTGTCGATCTTCCTCTTTTTCCCATTAACTGATTAAGAACATTCCAAATTGTCTTACTATCTATACTAATACTACTGATTCTCTTATGATAATACTTTTTCTTTTTGGCTTTATTCAACATTGTTACAAAGTTTCTTAATTTACGATATATACCCCATTTTCTTTCATCACCAGATTTTACAGCATCTGCCTTGGCTCTATCTCTCTCAGTCATGTGTGCTTTTAGTTCCTGATCTAACCAAGGAGACATAGAGTTTCGCACCGTTAACTTCCTGACCGGAGCTAGTTTATTCACGATTGGAAGTAATAAATTGTCAAATGCATCCAGAGCAAGATCAGGATCTTCCTTCCTTAGAACTTCAGACCAGTCAACCTCTCTCACTTCATTACAATAGTTATTTTCATTAAAGTTTTTGAACTGTCTCTTGAGAACAATTTTCTGACCCCCCTTAGGTATTTTTGTCTTTCTTCCAATAGCAATAAGGTTGTGGTCACTACAACCTACAGGAATGGAAATTACTTTTGAACACAGCTCAGAAACATTTGTAAATATCAAATCAATACAAGTTGCAGATATGACACCACCTCCTCTACTGCATATTCTAGTAGGCTTCTTGACTACTTGTGATAAATTACAGACATCTGCCAGAGAAAGGAGTCTAGCTTTAAGTGGGCAGTCTCTCACATTCCAGTCTATATTGAAGTCTCCTAAGAAAAACATTTCATAATTTGCATCACACACTTTGTCCAGCACTTTACATATATTATCCAAGTACATTGTGGTTGCATTCGGAGGTCTATAGCAGCACCCTATTAACATTGGCTTTATATAAGGTAGTTGTATTTGCAGCCACAATACTTCAACCTCTTTACATCCTAGATCACTCCTGGTTTTAACAGGTATATGATCTTGAATATAAATGGCTACCCCACCTCCCCTTATTGCACCCCTATCTAGTCTAAACAAATTATATCCCTCTATTTTCAATACATCACTGTTTATTGCTGGATTCAGGTGTGTCTCTGATATTGCAAGTACATGTAATTTATGTTCAGTCAGAATTTCAGAAACTTCAACAACTTTATTACGTAAACTACAAATATTCAAGTGACCCAACCTAAATCCCTTTCGTGGTAAAATAGGACTATACATCCCACACCAGTAACAGTTTTAACCAACATAACTTTGCCTCAAAATAGTTAGAGCGATCCTCTGAACAAAACCTCTTCAGCACATAACATAGACACCCCCCACCTAACCCCACCCCTCCCACCCCAGCACTCTTCCATTCACCCACACACAAAACACACCCACACATCCAACCCAGTGTGTCAGTAAGTGCAGTATGCTTAACGCCATCTCCATAAAGTCAAAAGTCCGTGTTCATTTATGGCTATATCAACTAACCTATACTGCGGTTCAGTCAGATTTCAGGAGTTTGTCCGCAGCGTCCCAGTAAGCCTCCGCCTTCTGGTGATCCGTGAATCTCCGCGTCTCGTTTCCATGCGTAATGATTAAGGTGGCCGGGTGAATAATTCCATGTTTTACACCCGCAGCTCTGAGTTTCTCCCGGATCTCACCAAACTTTGCCCTCCGTTTGGCCATATCCGACGTTAGGTCAGGGAAGAACTGAAGCTTTATCTCCCCATGTTTGAATGTGCGCTCCTTTCTTGAAAGCACCAATATCTCCTCCTTCGCCATGTATCGCTGCATCCTCATTATCATTGTTTTATTCCCGGGGCCGACACGGTGGGCGATTTCAACCACAGGCTCAGTCTTGATCTTGCCTTTAAACAGCTCCCTCATAAGATTGTTCATGTAAGCTGTAGGATTCCCTTTTTCCGCGCCGATCGGCAGGCCTTGCACTCTTATATTGAATTTCCGACTGTGCGCCTCCAGCCTTTCCAGTTTATCACGGAGTTCAATATTCTCTTTATAGAGTTGTTTTACATCCACTTCGCGTTTCTTCTTGTCCTCCTCCAGTGCAGCAACACGCTCATCCATGTAATTTAGACCTTTCTCCACACCATCTAATTTCCGACCACATTCCTCCATTTGTGTTTTAAGAGAGTTCAATTGTGGTTGAAGTGTGGTCAGTGCTACTGCAATTTCTTCTTTCATAATCGAGCGGATCAACTCCGACAGTTCTTGTTTGTCGATTCCAGCCATATCCTTAATAGGGATTACCTGCTCAGGTGGACTCAGACTCTTTGTATTCGACCTCGTTGCTGGTTTGTTCTGTCGGCGGCCACCTTCGGTTTCCACGTTCATTTCTCCCGGACAGACATTTAGCGAACAACTTTACAATCACTAACTTAGTATTGTCTCTGACTGTATCTTTCAATTCATTTCTATTTTAGCCACTTAAAAACTTTTCCGCGGAGCTTGGCGTTCACGCTGACTCTCACTCCTCGCGCATGCTCACAAGTGGTGAGCAAGTGGTCTGGTAACTGTTAGAAGTGTAAATAATTTCTAAAATTCAAACTCTTGCTCCCTATTGGGTGACAGCGGCCGGATCCAAGTATAGTCAGCCGGAATTCCCTCTGACGTCACCGAAACTTTAATTGCCGCTGCGCGCCGACACCCCTCGCAATCCCTGTGTGACTCGTTGCTGGAAGGAAGCCAAAAGCTTCTGAGCGCAAGTTGCTGATAGGGAGCACTTCAAATGTTTGAATTTACCAACCTAGGCCGCCTTTTTCTTGACTCGCTGGACGAGGAAAGATACATTTTCTTTTTGTTTTTAACACTCCACGGAGACCCAGAGGAACGCCGCACAACCTCGCCGTTCCTACACATCTGCAGAGTTTGGAGAAACACCACTTTCTACAGAAGGAATGGAACCCCCGAGGCCCCGCTTTTTTCAATGAGTCGACTCCGCTGATCCCTCTTCTGCCACACCGAGGACAGCATCCGTTCGCCATCACCATAGTCTTTGCACATTTGTGTCAGCATAGCTTTTGTTAGAGCACGCAGTGGGTTTGATCCCGTTGAACGCCATCTTATGTGTACTTTAAAGGAGCACATCAGGCCAGCGGTTTTATGACCCTTTGTCTTGCTCTAACCTCCCGCCTTACTCTTACCAGCATCTGGTGACGTGTTTCACACTACGACCACCATTTTCTCTTTCAAATCTCCTGCCTCACTTGTATCAGTACCTGGCGTGACATGTCAGCGTCCGCCATCTTAGGTCTGTCGCACCACTGAGACGAGGATTTTCCCCTTTTTTCCCTGTTTGACTAAATACCGGTTGGTCAGTGATCCCTGTATCCAGGGTGGTGCCCCGGAATTATTAATTTTCATTAATAATTTTAATTTCAATAACCAACCTGCCTTTAGCAAATCCCAACATTAATGTTGCCCCGTGTGAGGCCATCTTAAACCAGTTTTGATACAATAATTATGTACAATAACCGCATTTATCGATTTTGAAGTTTTAAAGAAAATCACTCTTTTCCTTAAAAATTCATTTTCATAAGAGATTGCAAATTTTTGAGTAGCTGCCAAGCATAGCCAGTTGTGCTTTGTGAATTGCTGCAGTGTGTAATTGTGGTTAGTTTTCTACTACCTTTTGTGCTTGTTCTCAAGCATCTGGTACATTTTGCTTAGAGGTTACTAACGCTTTAACACAGGTATTGCTCTTAAGAGGTGCTAAACCCACCTCATTAACATCTGAATAAGATAGGTTGCATTGCAGAGCAATTAGCTTAGCACCTACATCCTGTAGGAGTGTAAATCACAGGTACTGCTCTCACCTGTGCATTAACAACTGTAATTCAGCATCACCTTCACAGCACAGTAAGTCTTTGAACCCACAGGTGCAAATCTACTTCAAAGAAATGAGTAGCCAAAGCCCCCGTGCGACAGGGGCTGAGGCTCCTCATGAGTCAGGCAACCCAGCCCTGCAGGATGCAGTTGCCGGACTCATCCGTCTCTCCCTAGAGGAAAGAGACAGCCTTAATACCTACAGCATCAAAACCTGTGAAGAAAAACTCAGGGAGCTGATTAGCTATGTAAACGATCCGCTTGGAAAGCCTCAGCACACCATTCCGGACATTTTGGGCCAGATTACGCTGCTCTACCAGCGTAAGGCTGAGTATCAGCCTTCAGAGACCTGAGAACAGCTTGCTCAGCTGCAACGTGATAATTCCCGCTTGCGACAGGAGGTCCAGTCCAGGGATGACAGGGCCTCTGACTCACAAGATGAGTCTGTACAACCCCAACAGGTTGAAGAGCCTTTGCGCTCACTATTCCAAGCAGCCAAGCAAGAGTCATCAGATGGTGCTTCTGTGTACGAGTCAGAACCTCCTGCTGATGACACAGAAACCAGGCAGCTGCGATTGGAACTTGAAGCTTCTCGCAAGTGAGGAGCAGAACTTCTTCGGAGACTTGAAGCTGCCCAGTCAGTTGGGCAGCCAACACCAAATCCTCCAATGACTATGGTCAGGTCCCATCACAGACTTGAAGCAGCCCAGTCAGTTGGGCATGCTACAGTAGACCAGCCAGCAGCCGCATCTGGAAGCCGAACAGCTCCTAGCAGCGCAGCAGCTGATCTCTCCGTGCTGGATAGCTATCCTGCACCCTATGCGTCCCGCTCATAAACCTAAGGGTCACAGCTGTGGAGAGTGCACCACAGTCTGTTTTTAGCCGCACCACGCTGTGCTTTGATGACACAGTGACACCATTCCAGGGTGATGAGAGGTCTCCTCAGGCCCTGCGCGGTGCAAGTAGCTATGGGCCGATATTCACAGGGGAGTTCCATTCCCCACGCACGTTGCGCCCTTATTGCTACAGGAACACCAGAGACATCTCCTCGGATGACTCAGACGGCCCATGTCCACTTGGGGAACATGGCCTGCAAACTCAGCAACTTGAATCCCTAGCTAGGCACATTGAACGGCTCGATCCAAGCAACAAAGAAACAAATGTTGAGGACTATCTTCGAGAGGTTGAGCGCTGTCTTCTTGACCTGCCTCATCCCTCATCACGCGAGAAACTCAAACTTATATGGAAAACCACAACCACGAGTGTCCATGTGTTCAAGGAGTCACTCCCACCGGGGACTGGAGCGCGCTACTCAGCTCTCTGCCAAGCTCTGAGGGAGGAGTATTCCCTGTATACTGACCCGCCTCTGCCACCCTCAGCGCCTTTGCCATCACTCGAAGGAAGCAAGAGTCTCCAAAGGAGTACTACTGGTGCCTAGAGTCGCATACTCCCAAGGCTGCAATGCACCAGGGCTGGAGGAGGAACATGGCTTAATGTCCCTGTTCCTGCACAACCTCCAAGAAACAGTGCGATATGACGTCGCCGTGCATTGCAGGACCAGGAACCTCCCTATGCAGTAGATACGGAGGTATGCACAGATGGTATGGGAGATCCGCATGCGCCCGGCCAGAAAGCCTGAGAGCCAGACGCCAGAGTCCTGGGGATTCAAGCAGTGGAAGATGCAGACTTGGCGCTTGAAGGCAATGAGATGCCTCGTGCCAAGGCTGCTACCCAAGCAGGACCCCAGAAGTGCCAAAAACCAAACCAACAGGGTGGGCAGCAGAAACAAGGGGGTGAGAAGCAGTGAAGACAGAAACAACAGAACTCCTCCTGACAAAAACAGAGAGCTGATCAGAGTCCAAAGCAAGGAGGTAAGTATGGTGGGAAAGCCCCAAACCGCCCTGACGGATCAGTTCCTTCATATCCAACCTTGTGCCACCTCTGAGTTTGCCTGGCAGAAGCAGTTCGACAACTGGATCTGCCCAGCTGTTCCACCTCACGGCACGACCCCCCCAAGGGGTCAGACACTAAGCCCCTGTCAGCGTGACTGGACCAAGTACCTCCACTGCCAAAATTTACTTTGCCGGTTGGGGAAGGCGACCAGGGGAGTTCAAAGGAGTCTTCGAAGTGAACAATCCAAGTCCCACCAACTCCCCTTTCTTGGCTTTCTTGAGCGACCTTGTCCGCAAGAGGAAGGCCCAACACATATATACCTCCGTGGTGGTGTGGGGGGTGTCAGCACCCTTGCCTTGCTTGATTCCGGGTCTGAGATAAGTTTGATGAATTCCGACATTTTTGAAGAGCTTACTAGAGCAATGCTCTCCCTCGGCAAACCCCTCCAACTTGAGGCCTGCAATGTTAGCATCACCAGCTACACGCAGGATACGTCACCCATCACCAGACGTGCCTGGGTTGATATAACCTTTCAGGAGATGACACTCGTTCATCTCATTTACATCTGCATCCTAGACACAGAGCCACTGCTCATCGGACAGGACCTACTGGACAGACTGGCCCCACTCATTGACTGCCACCGTGGGCACATTTGGGATCAGGTTGACACACCTCGACCGCTCAACCCTGCATTTAAGGCGCCAGTTTCTGACAGCAAAGTTGCTGTTATTGAGTCCAGAGCACCCCTGCCACAAAATGGTCCTGGGCCAAGGCCTGGCTGACTGCCAGCATTGCGACTGTGAGAGTCAGCCAAGCTCCCAACATCTCCTTGTCACCACTCCGGCCCTTCCATCTAATCATCATTATTATGATGAGAATGTCTGCCAAGGCCTGTCAAAGGTCTATGTGGACAGCTGCTCATTTCACCATGAGAGCCAACTCAGGGCAGGAGTAGGTATTGCTTGGATCGGCCAAAACCACAATATGCCGAACCACTATCAACTGGGCATGAAAACGAGTCAGTATGCAGAGATCACAGCTGTGCTTATTGCCATCCAGCAGGCCGTCAAACTGACTATGAGTCAGCTTGTGATTTGCTCTGACTCTAACTATGCTCATTACAGCTTCATATCACACTTCCCCATGTGGAAGCAGAATGATACGAAGAACGCCCGAAACAAACAGGTCAAACATTCAGAACTCTTTTTGGCATGTGATCGGCTGGTGACAGATTGGGGTATGGCCGTGTACTGGAAGCAGGTCAAAGATCATTCCCAAGTCTCAGGTCCTGATAAGGATGGCAACGACGAAGCCGACCGACTAGCCAAACTTGGGGCAGAGCAAAGCACGCCCTGGGAGTTTCAGAATGATTGGCTCCCCACTTCCCAGTCATGTGTTGTGAACGCCATCACACGCCGGCAGAAAAGGAGAGGAAAGAAGACTCTCAAACTGGCACACAACTTGACGCAGATCTGGTCACCATGCAAGAGCAGGACCCTGCTCTTCACACTATCCGACAGCTGGTGGCAAACCCTCCTCTGGATGGAGCCTTGCAAACTCCACTGGACAGATCCAAAGAGCTTCAAGCTCTTCACCATGCCCTGCCACACTTGAAGCTGGCAGAAAGGTTGTTGGTCTACACCCACAACGGCCAGGGACCAACCCGCTGGGTTGTCCCAACCGACCATAGGGGGGTGATGTTAGCCCATGCTCATGACTCCCCTGTTGGAGGCCATCAGGGTTACAGAGCCACCCTCAAAGCCCTCCAGCGAGTTGTATACTGACCTACGATGACCCGTGATACAAAGCTGTACGTCCAAGGATGTTTGACCCGCTGCCAGTTCCAGCCTTCCCAGCCACTGAACCGAACCCCACTGTGACCTCACAGTGACCTACTCATTCACCAAGTGGGTGGAGTGCCTTCCAGCACCCAACGACACTGTTGTCACAACCGCAGTCCTTCCTCTGAACCATGTGTTCAGCCACTGGGGCCTCCCACTCTCGGTCAACTCAGACCGGGGTACCCATTTCACCTCTAGCGTCATGACCGCCTTGTATGACATCTTGGGTGTGGAAGTCAAGTCCCAGTCGTCAGACCAAGTCGAGCGTGCCAACCGTACCATCACCCACATGCTCAAGAAGTATGTCAGCAGTAAAGGTAAGGATTGGGACGTGAAGCTTCCCTTGGTGCTAATGGCCATCAGGTCCACACCCACCGCACCGCTCCACAGGAGTCACTCCCTTTGAAATGATGACTGGAAGAGAGATGACTTTGCCACTGCATCTCCTGTACCACCCTGAGGATGTCAGTGTTGCTACCGCCTATACGGCACTCCAGTATGTGACTGACTTGCGAGAACATCTTCGGGCCATGTTTGCATGGGCCCAAAGGAACCTGGAAGTCAGCGCGAAAGGTGCCAAAGCCTATTATGATAGGACTGCGTCCCAACGTGAGTATCAAATAGGTGACAAAGTCTTCTATTTCAAGTTTGCACAGCCAATAGGAACTTCCAAAAAGTTCCTCCCCAGCTGGTCTGGCCCTTTTGCAATCATGGGGAAACTCTCACCTGTAGCCTTACCGGATCAGGGTCTCCAAGCCAAAACAGGCACCAGCGTACAAATGGGTCTACGCAAACCATATCAAACTGTACAGACCCTTTGCACTCCCGGGGCGAGAGACAGACCCTGAACCTAACAAAGGGGGGCAGTCTCCACTCCAAGGGGAAGGAGAAGCACGCCACTAACATGGCTAGAGTAGGTGCATGTCCAACTCACCCTGCCAGCATGCACTAACTCCAACACCATCTCCCTTCCCCATTGTAACCAACTTCTGGTCTGTTCTAGGATGAATCTCCCTTAGATTTTTGGCATCTTCTTCATCCTACGAGTCGTCCAACCAAGTGAAGTGGTTGAACCTGGCCCTCCAACTGGCAGTGTCTTCAGGGGACACCCGGTCTCCTCATCACCCACTGTGGCCTCTACACCCAGAGAATCTATGTGCGCCTAGATCCCTGGGATGTGTACCGAAACCACATCCTGCCTGCCCCCAAAGCTGACAGAAGGAAGGTTAAGTGGAATCCAAACGCAAGACACCATTGAGCATGCCAAGCAGGCAACGGTCCACATTCTGGAGTAACTGGAGAAGTTCTTGGTCACAGAGAAAGACCTCAGTGACAAGAAGCAACCTAAGAGGTTCCTTGGTGCTCTGCTCACTGCTGCAGCTGGCGTTGGTTCCTTGTTCTCCATCGGCCTTTCAGCCACCAACTCTGTCAGCATTGGAGCACTCCAAAGGCACATGACTGAACTTGAGGAGGAGATGCCAGAAATTAAACAGAGACTCCTTTTGCAACAAGGACAATTAGAGAACTTGGGTAAAACCCTTCAGGGTACCATAGTTACTGTAAACCTACACTCGGCTTTGCTTAACAACACTGTGCATGCCTCAGAGACATTATCAGATGTTGTCAAGGATGACATAGCTTATGTCTGCGTAGTTAGAGATCTCATGCAGGATCTTGTCAGAGAAATCAGCTCCTCAGCCTTAGTGCCGGTAGGATTCCATCCTACCCGGTACCCCTAGCTCTTGTGGAGCAAACTCTCAAAACTGCTACTACCACGGTAGTGCAGCCTTCACAGGTACACCTGGCTTACAATCTTGGCAGTGCAATTCCGATTTCTGTAGACCCACAGAACCTAGAGTTAGGATTTATCCTTAATCTGCCATTTATTGAGATGCCAAATGTCTACCGCTTGAAGTCAGTGTTGAACGTTGGGTTTTGGAAGGGTAACATACACGTGCACCTCAGAACACCACCAACACTCGCCTACCATGACGACAATCCCTCGCTCTACCTCATACCCAATCTTACCATGTGCATTAAGACAAAAGACATCCACTGGGTTTGTCCAAGCAACCCTTTTATCTGAGAGGTGACTGACTGCCTTTGTGGCTTGAGAGCAGACGCTCCTGAACAGAAGAGTCAAGGTAGTCTGTCCATCAAGGATGAAGGTGCAGAGACAAGGGTAGAACGAGCTGGTAGCCGATGGCTTATTAGCACACCTGCTAATGAAGTCCTTATGTCGTACGACTGCCATGATACAGCCACTAAGCTGACCCTGCCAAACCAGACAGTGTTTTTAACAGTTCTTAAAGGAGTCACGGTGCATATTGATGACATTGTCCTCCATCATCTCAATCCAGACAGGCACAATGTTGAGATTGAGATTATGGACGCCTTTATTGGTCACAACCTTACAATTGATGACACCATTCAGAATCAGCTCCTAGCTGAAGGGACCAAATTGGTTAAGTTCAGTCTGAAACCAACTGGGCTTACTGCCACATTCTCTGGTCGAGTAGCCAGGTCACCTTACGAAAACCACTCAGTTAGCATTGTCACCCTTGGGCTCTTGCTTAGTGGTTGGATCATCACGGCAATAATTGCACACGTCATGTACAAGTACATCCAGAGACTGCAGGCCAGACTGGATTCTGTCCTGGTTTCACCACGATTTTCACACCAGTCTGCAGCTGTACATATGGTTAACCCTAATCCTCCAAGAGGAGAAGGGAGAGCCTACTAACCTTGTTCTAACCACCGATTTTTCCTCCTCCCTTTTCCTTCTTTCCTCTCGTGTACTTCCTATGATGCCTTGGAAGTATTGGTGGCTATAATAAGTCAAATGTACATGTTCACCTGTGATGTAACCATGGCTTAGAAATCTATGTCCTGCCCAGACAAGCCTCTGAACATGAACTGTTACAAACTGTTTGGACTATTATGGACTTTTCTTTGGAAGAGACAAGAGGATTACTCAACCCGTGTTCCTTGGAAGAACACTTGAACTATGTGACCACCTCTCTTTCGGACACATGGACTGTTCGGCCCTAAAGTTGCCCCAAAGGTTGGGCTCGGTACCCCACCCTTCAGACCAAAGGGGGGATGTTGGGACCTCAACCATGTGTTTCAAACAATAGAGAGGTCTTTACAAAACCAGCGAGTCTGAGAACAAAGGAGACACACCAGGTTTCTGTCGGTCCGGTAACTGTTAGAAGTGTAAATAATTTGTAAAATTCAAACTCTTGCTCCCTATTGAGCGACAGCGGCCGGATCCAGGTATAGTCAGCCGGAATTCCCTCTGACATCACCGAAACTTTAATTGCCGCTGCGCGCCGACGCCCCTCCCAATCTCTGTGTGACTCGTTGCTGGAAGGAAGCCAAAAGCTTCTGAGCGCAAGTTGCTGATAGGGAGCACTTCAAACATTTGTGGTAAAATCACACATTGCCCTGTGAGCAACTCCTCAAGAGAAGTTCGCCATCACCATAGTCTTTGCACATCTGTGTCAGCATAGCTTTTGTTAGAGCACGTAGTGGGTTTGATCCTGTTGAACACCATCTTGTGCGTACTTTAAAGGAGCACATCAGGCCAGCGGTTTTATGACTCTTTGTCTTGCTCTAACCTCCTGCCTTACTCTTACTGGCATCTGGTGACGTGTTTCACACCACGACCACCATTTTCTCTTTCAAATCTCCCGCCTCACTTGTATCAGTACCTGGCGTGACATGTCAGCGTCTGCCATCTTAGGTCTGTTGCACCGCGACCCCCCCCAGTGGACCACGTCCGCCATTTTCCCTCTCTCTCTCTTGCCCCCCCCCAATCAGTTTGTAGTATACTGTTTGTTATCCAAAGCTCAATTGTTTAACAGTTGATTGTTTAATAAACATTTTGTGTCAACAGCTGGTTGCGATGGTTAGTTAGTTAGGTTCACGCCTTCTAGATTATTCGATTGTTAATATTCACATATATTAACAGACTGAGACAAGGATTTTCCCCTTTTTTCCCTATTTGACTAAATACCGGTTGGTCAGTGATCCCTGTATCCAGGGTGGTGCCCTGGAATTATTAATTTTCATTAATAATTTAATTTCTTGATTAATTACATTTTGTAATTAATAATCAATAACCAACCTGCCTTTAGCAAATCCAACACTACGATGTGGTGTAATCAGGTTAATTGGCTGCAAAAATTCTTAGAGCAACTCTGAGCAAGGAGGGACAGAAACTTTTATCTTAGTGTAGTGTGGTTGACCCTGTTGCTAGGTATAAGGAGTTGTTTTGAAAAGCAAAAAAAACCCAAAACAAACAGATGCACTTGTAGTGATAATGAGCATGGAACGGGCAATGAAATAGATATATAGATATGCCTAATCAATTATATGGGTTAGAGTATGGCTGAGCTTTATTCAATTTCTGTGATTGCAGGTTTGGCGTAAACCTACAATAAACTAGCAACCAAACGACAATGAAAGGAAACAAACAAACCTGACAACCCAACTGGGCAGAGGAGCAATGTCTTATTTTGTTTCAATTAGTTGACGAGTGCAAAATGATTTTAAGAGGGAAATTTGACCCCAGTGTCATGGCGCAAACCAAGAGGCAGGCATGGGAGGACATAGCGCAGCACATAAACACTGCATTCCCTCTGGTTGTGCGCTCCAGTGAGGAGTGTGAAAAGAGGTATGTGTTGCAGTCCAAAGCAAGAGTGGAGATTGCAGCACACAAACGGGATTCTTCTCTCACAGGTAAGTGCTATACATCTTACAACTCCTGGCAATGTTAAGGTACAAACAGAAATATATATGCCCATATTCTGGGTTCTTTATAGGGGGCGGGCCACCTGCTAAACAACTGTCTCAAGTGGAGTAGACAGTATTTAATGTCCTTGGGCAGAGAGAAATCAGCATCACTGGGCTGAGGGAAGGTACAGACAATTCAATGATTCAACTGATGGAAATGCGGCTAAGGTAGGACAAGTTAGCCAATAGGCAGGTAAACAGAATGTCAAACAAATTTTATTTAAGGTATAGGTCATGTCTCATATTTCCTCTTACACAGATATGTGCATTGCCATGTTTCAGTAAAATTAATAAAAAACAAAAACTAAAAATGGTGTTTGCCCCTTTTCTGCAGCATGGAGCGATCAGAGGAACCGGAGCCTTCAACGTCACAGGTGTGTGACCCTCTGCCTGCTGCTGCTGCCATTCCTGCAGGACAGAAAATTGGAAACTGAAACAGATGTCCTCCGACAGCACGAGAGTCCTTTGTTTACAGGAGGAGTATTACAAACTAAAGATGAGCTTCTGAAAAATAAATTGCATGACAAATAGAGAATGCATTCATGTGTCTTTATTACAACATGCTTTCTGATGTATGCACAGTAATACTGTATGATTTGTTGGTTCAATGTAGCTACCAGTTTTTATATTACATTGATTGTAACTTGCCTAAAATGCAGATGTGTAAGATGGGTTCTGTAAGGAAGCCCACTCTGGGACAAGTTCGTTCCCTGTGGAGGGTGTATCTCTTCATTCTTACCTTCATCATGGTCATCACCATGACAGCCCTTGTGAGGTTCCGGCATTTGTCTGGCTTTGCAGATATTATGAAGCACTGCACAAGCTGTTATGACCTTGCAGACTTTTTCTGGCGACCACTGCACCTCTCCATGTAAAATACAGAAACAACTTTTGAGTTGTCCAATACCCTGTTCAACCACTGTACGTGTTTTTCTTGTGGGTCCTAACAGCTGATACAAATAAGTTGGTAGAATTTAATTTAAGGGTGTTTTCACGCTTGGTCCTTTTTAAATGAACTGAACTCAGTCCTCTTAAAGTGGACCAAAAAGTGGACCAACAGAAAAGGGACTCAGTTCTTTTTGCATGAGGACTCAGTTCTCTGTCTGGTCCACTCCAGCTCTGATGGGGCCCCAGTCCTCTTTCTGTTCACACTATAGCCTATAACATATATTGATGTTTTTTTGTTTTTACATTGATGAAGCACTGCAGAAATTGGAGGAAAACCTTAGCATTTCTGTCTGTTGTGGACAGTTGCCGTTTGTTTTCCTCGTTTCATATCTGGAGGAGTGTAGTTGTTTTGTCATCAGACCAAAGTACTCCTCGTCCAGTGCTCGTGCTGTCATTACCCGTGGCCATGGTTCCGTTGTGTTTTTTTTAGTGTCCCACTGAAATAGCATATGATCTGTCTATGGCAAGCCTGGAGGGCTACAATACACTAGCAAAAGGCAAAATGGACCTGGAGCATTTTGTGTTCTCAAGGCACATGCTAAGTGAACCGCACTGCGGACTTGAAGCGAACAGTTTGGTTCGCTTCAGAGGGGTCTGAGTTCTCTTCGAGTGTTCACATTTGCGCAAAAAATGCTGAGTCACCACTCTGAGTCCACTTAAAGGACTGAAAAGGACCAAGTGTGAAAACACCCTCAAGCACCCTAAAATAATGTGGATAATTTTCAATACATGACAGTGTGGGCTGTTTGATGGAAATGATTGAACTACCATGATACTCCAAGATATTTTTTTACTCCTTACATGTTATTTCCATGTTTGCTAATTAATTGCTACTGTTCACTGTTACCTGTTGTAATTTAGCTGCGGTCATGGGTCAGGATGGGGGTAAGCGTAAGGAGCCATGGCCTACTGGATGGCCACTGTCCCCTAACAAGTGGCAACAGGCTGCCACATAATGTCCCTCGAACAGCTGTCTTAGGCCACTCTCAGACAGTTTTCTGGCATCGCGTGTAGAGCCTGGCCATTTTGCAACAATGTCCAAAATTGTGTAGTCCGCACCAAAAATAATTTGAACATTGATGCAGTGGTAGCATTTTCTGTTGACAAAAACATCTTCATTTTGAGATGGTGCAATGATGCGGATGTGTGTCCCATCAATTACACCCACAACACGGAGGAAGCCCGCTATGTCCATGAATGCTCTTTTGTGAGCCTGCAGGCGTGGACATCTAGTGGAAAAGAAATTAACTGTGTCACAATACGAGGCTGCGAAAGTGCTGTAATTGTTTGTGTGATCACTCTGCTGATGGAAGGCTGGGATAGACCCAAGTCATCACTGCTGCACTGCATTTTTCCAGTTGCCAAATATCTTAGTGTTGTGATCACTTTCATTTCTGGCATTATGGCGTTACTGTGCTTGGAGGGGGATGTGAGCACATCTCTAATATGTTTGACCACAAACATTACACCTGCACTATTTAATCTGTTGCATTTCATCAAATCACTGTCATCCAGTGTTTGAAGAGGATTTCACCAACCTCTTTTGTATTTCCTTCATTTTCTCCTCTGCTTAAGATGAGAAAATCCACCTGGGCATGCTTCTGATGAGTCGGTGTATGGTGTCCTGGGGGATCTCCTCCCAGATCTGGATCAGGGCATCAGTGAGCTCCTGGACAATCTGTAGCAGTACTTGGTGGCATCGGATACACCCATCCATAACACCCCAAAGGTGCTCTATTTGATTTAGGGGAATGAGAGGGCCAGTCAATGGCATCAATGCCTTCATCATACAGAAACTACCTAGACACTCTGGCCACATGAGGCAGGGCACTGTCCTACAACAGCAGGAACCCGGGGCCCACTGCACCAGCGTCAGGTCTGACAGTCACTCTCTTTTGGCTTCGAGCACCACTGAGCAACTCTCATAGGCATGAACAAGACCCTGCTTCCAACACTGTATCCAGTTTTCTTTATACATGCATGGGTGGATTTGACAGGTTGAAGGTTACACCTAGCAGACAGCCTGTCACTCAAAACAGCCACACCCTTGATTATGCAATACTTTAAGCCTTAATAAATGTAATGGAACACATAGAAATTTCAGCCCCTGTACATTTGTCACGAATGGGGAGACCAAAACCATTTTTTCTAACATGCTGTAAACATGTTTATTTCTGCTGTAAAGTTGGGCGTTAACATGGGGGTCTATGGGGTAGACTTGCTCTTTGAGCCAGCCTCAAGTGGAAATTAGAGGAACTACAGAGGAACTTTTTGGCACTTCTATGTTGGCTTCACTTTTGATCCCCAGAGGTTGTCACTTGGTGTAGTCCCAACTGATGGCATCCTCTATGATTTTTCTGCTCCTTCTTTAGAGAAGACAATGATTACCATGGTAACGTTTTGTTACTTTTTTTTTTTTTTTTCCAGATTGGAGTGTTGCTCCAGGGTTGTTGATGTTGGTCTGTCAGTCTGATGGTTTGTCACTTGGTTCAGGCTAAAATATCTCAACAAATACTAGATGAATTGCCAAGAAATTTGCTCCAGATAACCATGTCCCCCTGTGCATGAACTGTAATAATTCTGATGATCCTTTTACCATCTGTTGTGCCATCATTCAAGATTCAAGGTTATCTATTGTCACTCTACACCACAAGGTTGCGCAACCAAGCCAGTTGCAATGTGTCCAGCTAGAATGGTTTTTATTGCTCTTCTGTAAAAGTTGACAAGGAATTGGCATGGGAAGTTTCCTTAAGAAATGCAGCTGTTTCTGAGCTTTATGAGCTTTAATGGTAAACTTGTTTGGAAACAGCTGCTTATTTACACATTCAGCAGAAAGGGAGCAACATTATCATTATCCATAAGTCCAATACTCTCTTTTAGCTCTGTTTTGGTCTCCACCTCAGGGAAATATCTTGCCCTAAAGCTGCTTACTTCTCCACTGTGTTCACCAGCTAGTCTCTAACTGTGTCTGTCTGCTTTTTGCTGCTGAGCAGGTAAAGTTCAGTGGGTTTTCTGAGCTTTTATTTTTCTGAAAACAGCTGCCTACTGCAGCGGAAAACACGATCAGAGTGGTGATACTGAGCTAAAATGGTAATGTTGTGGGTGGACAGATAAACAGGTAAAACTCCCTATAAAGCTCTGTAAAGCCAAGGGGAGCAGCAGATTCAGCTTGTTGTTCTCTGTAGGTTCATCAGTACGAGTGACCCCTTTCACATTGTTTTCACATTTCATTTGATACATTGTTATAAAAATATTGAGAACAGTTGCTTTAATGATGTTGCTGTTATTTCAACCCTTTGCAGCAAAATGAATTCTCAAGTAAACGTGCCCTGTATTCTCTCTCTGTCTTTGGCAGTGGACAGCCATGTGAGAAGCGGCCCCGTATGATCGGCTACATGGACACCAACCTCAACAATGGAGCCTCCTCTCTCCACCCTATCGGTCTGGACTCGTCCTGCTCTTTCTTTCAGTGCTATGTATCCAAGGAGGGTCAGGTGAGCTCCAGAGCCCTGTGGCGCACTGCTGCTGGTGTGGGTGTGGGAGCATCAGAAGGCAGCCGTAGGAGGCCCAGCAGCAGTGTAGAGGAGGGGGACGGCACCCTCCTGCAGGAGTTAACCGGAACAGATGATAGGACTGAGACAGAAGCCATCCTGCTGGCCCACTTCAATATTCCTAACTGTGTGAACTCTGAGCAGAGCTCGACCGTAGGGGAGGATGACCTTCTGCTGGGGGCGGGATCAGAGCAGCGGGAACGATAATGACCACAGTTATTTCCATACAGGCCTGGAGAGCTGAGAGCAGCTACTCATCAAATGTGATAACTCAGGTGAAGACGGTACTGGTTTGATTTTCACAAAACCTGGATGGATGATGTGTTTACACTGTCTCACTAAATCAGAAGTCTGTGCTCACCAGAAAAACTTCACTCTCTGTCTTATTTATGGTCCGCATGTCTTTAATGGTGTGAAATCAGCTGTTGTGTTTGGTTGGACTGTTTGGTTGAGAACCACTGATCTAGTCTAACCGCACTCGAATCATCACCATGGTCTTCACCTTGAATGATGCCATCTACCTATGCTTAAGATCCAATATCAACAGAGTCATGTGGCTGACCTTAGGAGAATTGTCTTGCCATCTATAAGAGCATCTGGGTGACACGCCTCCTCCTGCTTTGCCTTTCTCACCTCATGCAAGATCATATGTAACATAAGGTAACTGTGTTCAGTGCAGGTGCCTTGTGTCCCTGAGTTTCCCTGCTGTATATATTGGTAATGTACTTGCAAGAGTGTTTATGTTGTTGCAAACCCTGTTCTTTCTTTTTAGGTGGCTTAATTGTTTGCATCTCTTTAAGGACACAACCTTTTATGTCTGCACACTGGCCACAGCCATGGCTGGAGGCGATATGTTTTTAGGTTGTCCATACATATGTCCCTCTGTCCCATTGTCGTGAACACGATATCTCAAGAATGCCTTATGGGAATTTATCCAAATTTGGCACAAACGTGTACTTGGACTCAACAATGAATTGATTAGAATTTGGTGGTCATACGATCAAAGGTCACTGTGACTTAGTCTGTTGCATTCTTGTGAATTCAATATCAAGAGAGCACCTTCAGAGAATTGCTTCAAATTTGGCTCAAATGTCGACTTGGACTCCACAAACTGATTCAGGCCGAAACACACCAGTGGTGAACGCCACGTGTCAAAAAAAAATATACCCCTTCTATTTTCAATGTACAACCCCACACTGGTGGCAGCTAGATGCGTCGCCCTGCGGCACTTTACATCACTGTCCTGTTTCTAGCCTCACTGCCCCTGGCATTAAATGCATTTTCCCTCACTCGCTCTCTACTTGTACATACCAGCTCCTGTAGCAGCTCCTCTTCTCTGCTCCTGTGGCAGCTTGACTCCAATCCTCAGCATGGATGCATGAATAGAATTCTGTTGCTGTTGCTGTCTCATGTGTGACAAAGACTGGATGAGGAGAGACTCATTGTTGAGGTCGAGAAATATTCCAAGCTAAACAATCCACAACCCTGTCATTATAAAGACAATGACCAAAAAGATATTGCCTGGTGTGTCATGGCTCTGAAGGTCAGTTCTTTAGGTGGGAAATCAGCTTTAATTAGGGGCTGGACAGGGATGCAAGGTCACTGTGACCTTGCATCCCTGTCATTCTTGTAAGTGCAATATCTCAGGAAGGCTTGAGGAAATTTCCTTAAATTTGGCAAATTTAACATAACCATTGCTGCTATTGTCTAATGCAGCCATCAACTTTAATTACTCTATATGAACTCCAAATGACAGAAATCGGTCATAGCGACAGAGAACAATTCATATGTTAATCATGACAAAATTTTACAAAGATGTCTAATAGGATATGACAGTAATGACATTCTATATCCAAAAGGTCAAGGTAATTTCCCGTTTTTACTCAGCAGCAGGATGTACCAGTTTTTTGTGTATTTTATTAGCCTTTAGCATATAAGAATCAGCTTACCTTTAAAGCCTAAGTTAAAGTCAAAAGCTATGGGGATTACTTTAACTTGGTTAAAAGACAGTAAACAAAATAAGGGGGCCATATTTAATTCCCTACTGGCACCAGCAAAAGAAGGTACTAACAGGAAATGTAAATAAGGCCCAAGCACCATTTATTTAAATATCATCCCCCTCCCCAAGTGAAAATACAGGGGAAAGAATGATTAATTATCCTCTTTGTCTAACTTAAGATGCATTTCCTTGATTGAAAAAAATCCAAGCAAGGAAAGAAATGTTCAATGTCCACTCTTCAAAATGCAAAAATGGGAACCAGGAGAAAGCAATGCATTGCAAACAAGAAAAATCTTGCTTCAGCATCACAATGACAGGTTCAGACAATCCAGATGTATGGGAAGGCATTACAAAGAAATTCATCACCAGCCTCATTCCTGCTTGCATCCCAGACAAATGAAAAAAATGGTGTCCTATCAAATATGCATGTAGAGAGGACAGCTCACAAGAAAGCAGCAGCAGCAAATACCACAGTAAAATATTCTGTTCTGAATTATACATCGTCTGAGTTTACATTTTATTTATTATAACCAGTGCTCTACTGTTCACACTGCAAACGGCCCGATGACCTGAGACCCATCCAAACTGTGTCCACATTCAAATGTAAAAAAAGTCGCATCTTGGCTCCTGATTTGTTACTCCGTATGTGTGTGTGCGTCTGTGGTTTGTGTGTGTGGGGTGGGTACATTGCACCCAAACCACACACACAAACCACAGACTTTAATGTTTATAATTTTCTTTGATGCATTTTCTTACATCTTACTTGTATTTTTCTATGATTAATGTATTCATATGAATGTAAAGTGTGATGACTTTACTTGAGATGTGTGTATAAATAAATCTGCCTTTCCATGTCCTTGAACCATCAGCAGTGTTTCACATCTACACCTCACCATACATCCTCTCCAGCCTTTGGAACAACAGTGCTCATTTGATTGCTAAACAATGTATTGCTCATGTCTTTATTATAACTGCATGTTCCCCTTGAGAGGAATTGTTGACATAATCAATCCCACAGGTCTGTTTGTTTTAGCCTGCTGCAGGTGCCCAATATCTCTGTGGAGAGACAAATTATTTAGATTGTTATCACCTTAAATATGCTGGTATTGTGGATCATTGTCTAGCTGTGTTAATCCTCTGTGCAGTTCCCCCTCCAGGACTGTGCATGAGTCACTGAAGAACATACTTAACCCTGTACAGGCTTATACGTGCTCAAGTTAAACTCTGCTGTTGAGTTGGAACATTGATGTTCAGATGTTTTTCAAACAGCCACTGAGCAGAGAACGCTGGACTCACCAACAATCACTGGAACATTACATATTCACACACACAAAAAAATGACCACATTTAGTGTTTAGACTTTTATTTTCTTTTTTTTACTTTCACAATATCTTAAATAAGTTATAACAATTTACATTAGAAACAGAAATCAGCTACAAAATATACACACAACAATAAGAAATAGGTACAGTATGTGCAGAAAGACATTTTGTGTGTTTAGGCTTTAACTGTTTCTGTTTCTGCAACAAAAGCTCGGAGTATATTCAATTTTCATTTCTGCATGTATATCTTAATTGTAAGTTAAGCTGATATGAAAGCAGCTGTCTATCTCTGATACGTGGGATATTGACTAATATTCTACTGGCTGTCAAAGGAAAGCCCCTCAGCTGAGACACTGATTATAGCTTATGTTGTCCATCTTTGGCTTCAACACACAAGTATCAGCATGAGCTTTCACTAACAGCCGTCAGTCAAATCTTGTGTGTGTATTAAGTCCTTTGGGTGAGTGGGGCTGTGATGGAGGGGTCAGGAGTGGGGAGGACCACTCCCTGTCTCTGGAGATGTCTCAGGATGTCCAGGATGGAGTCCAGCTCCTGACGGAAAGCCTCCAACTCTCTGCTCTTGTCCTGAGCCAGACGCTTCCAGATCTCCACCTCTGACTGCTGATCAGCCTCTGACGTCTGCCATGATCCACCAATCACCTGCAGGGAGGGACGGGCAGTTACTGAGGTCTGCCAGTATCTTCGTTCAGTATATTTTCCAGCTGGCTAGTGGAGGTGAAGATCACGAGCCACCTCACGATACATTATTCATCTCTGATAGCGTTCACTGCATCTGTTATCTGTTACCACTCAGTGGTTGGTTAGGCCTTTTCCAATACAAGAACTTTGGTGGGGGTTTTGTCCCCACTGTGTTCTACCCTTTAAACCAAGTTCCTGAACCTAAGTTTCAACTCTGCTAAGGACGTGGTACTAAATCCAAGTCTAAGTATTCTGTCCTCAGTGTGTGTTTCTGTACACAAATTGACAGATAGCTAACAAGGATGAAAAGAAAGTCGGAAGCTGGAGTAAAGCAGAACGTCCTTTACTGTTGTCGTCATTCTCATCAACAGATTCCTTTTTTGTAAAAAAGCGGTGCCTTCCAAGACACAACAAAGGAGGAAAAGATAAGGTAGCCGTAGCTGCAAGCTGACCACACGTCACAACAAAGGCATATCCTGAGTGAAGACTCTACATGATCACCTGACTGTGCCATGTGACTCAAACAACCAATGAAATTGTAGCAGCAAAACAACATGAAGAAAATAATGAATTACTCCCAAATGACCACAAGGGGGACGAAATACTAAAAATAAAGGCATGGTTCTTAAAGAACATGACACTCCCCGCCTGGTATTGGATAAATACCACTAACTGAACAACATGTTGTAACAACGGGTCATATTGAAGTCAGTCTGTTTCTTTAACACTCTCAAGAAGGATCGTCTCAGATACAGGCCTTAGGAAGGTCTTCACGGACCCTGATTTTGTAACCTTGAGTTCGACCTTCCTGACTTTTCCATCTTTGTCGGGGAATGTCTTCGTGACCAGAGCCATGGGCCACTCGTTCCGCTTCGTCTGTTTATCCTTAAGCAGAACCAGATCACCTTTCTTGATATTAGGCTTCACGTCTTGCCACTTGCTCCGGCTTTGCAGGGTTGGAAGATATTCCCGTCTCCATCTGTTCCAAAAGGTGTTTGCCAGATGTTGTACCTGTCTCCACTGCTGGCGATAGAGGTCTTTGCTGTCGAAGGTTCCAGGAGGAGGAGGGTAATTACATCCCTTTTGCGTCAAGAGTGAAGCGGGCGTCAGGAGAAATGGCGACTCTGGGTCTGAAGAGATAGGTGCAAGTGGCCGGGCATTAATAATTGCAGTGACCTCCGCCATTAAGGTAGACAAGACCTCATGGGTGAGACGTGAGACACTGTTTTGTTTGAGCATAGAGTCGAGTATGCGCCTGGAGATGCCGATCATCCGCTCCCAAACCCCTCCCATGTGGGAAGAATGAGGAGGGTTAAAGACCCAGGAACAACCTTCTTCAGCTAAGCACTTCCTGATATTGGGCTCCTCAGGATTAGTGAGGAGCATGTGCAGTTCTTTGCAGGCGCCTGCGAAGTTGGTTCCGCAGTCGGAGCGGATTTGCTTGGCAGGTCCACGCAAAGCAAAGAATCGGCGTAAGGCGTTGATGAAACTTGATGTGTCCATCGCCTCAATGAGTTCGATATGCACGGCACGGGTGCTCATGCAGGTGAAAAGTACAGCCCACCTTTTACTGTTAGCCTGACCTCCGCGGGTACGTCTTGTGGTTACAGACCAAGGGCCAAACACATCAAGTCCCACATAAGTGAAGGGTGGTTCGGTGCTCAGACGATCGTAAGGTAGGTCTGCCATCTTCTGCTCAGTGGTTCTCCCTCGAAGTTTGGTACATACAACACATTTGCGGATAGTGCTGTTGATGCATTTCTTGACCCCAACAATCCAAAATCCTGCCAGACGGACAGAACCCTCTGTGAAGACACGACCTTGATGCTCAACCTTTTCATGGTAATGTCTCACAAGCAGTGTTGCGATGTGGCTGCGGCCTGGGATGATGAGAGGGAACCTTTCTCCTGTGGGGAGCGTTGCCTGGTTGAGCCTGCCTCCTATTCTCAGAAGGCCCTCTTCATCCACACAGGGGTTCAGCTTTCTCAGAGGACTGTCTTTTGGAATGTCCTTTCCAGATGTAAGGCAGGTGAACTCTTTTCCATAGGTCTCCCTTTGTACACACCTGATGATGAGAGTTTCTGCCTTTGATAGTTCTTCTGCTGTGTAGGGCCTTTTGCAATGATGCCAGCCACTACAGCTCTCCTGCTTTGCTTTGATTATACCCTTTTGGGATTGGGCAATGTGCACCAAGGTTGTTATGGCACGCACCAGAGACTTCCAGGAAGAAAACCGCTCAAAGCGATGCGACCCCAGATTAGATGGAGGAACAGAGAGTGTGGTTGTATGAGAACGCACCTCTGTGTCAGAATCTGGGTCGATGAGTTCATGTGACTTCTCTTTTAGAGTGAACAGTCCTTCTGGTAGGGACAGGAACGGGGGTCCTGTGAGCCACGTTGTGCCAGCCAGCTCGGCTGCAGGCACAGATCGAGTAGCAAGGTCTGCTGGATTCTGAGTGGTGCAGATGTAGTGCCACTGCTCAGGTTTGGTGGACTTCCTGATACGTTGCACCCTGTTGCAAACGTACACATGGAAACGTCTGGTCTGGTTGTATACGTATCCCAACACAACCTTGCTATCCGTGTAGAACTGCACTGTGTCTGCACTGATATCCAACTCACTCTCTACCAGCTCTGCTATTTCCACTGCCAGCACGGCCGCACCTAGCTCCAACCTTGGAATAGTGTGAGCAGCTGGGGGTGCGAGCTTAGCCTTTCCTAAGACGAACCCTACATGACATTCCCCATCAGCACTGATCACTCTTAGGTACGCTACAGCGGCGATAGCCTTCACTGAAGCATCAGAGAAGATGTGGAGCTCTTTCCTTCTAGCATCAGTGAGGGTGGTCGAGGTGTAAGCTCTTGGTACCCTGAACTCGCGCAGGTTTTGTAAGGAGTCTTTCCATATCCTCCATTCAGTTTCCTTTTCATCTGGGAGAGGGCTATCCCAGTCAAGGGCGTCACCGCTGGTGAGTTCTCGCAGCAAGAATTTCCCTTGAATGGTGATGGGCGCAATAAGTCCGAGAGGGTCAAACACACTGTTCACAGTGGCTAGAACACCTCTCCGGGTGAAGGGCTTGTCTGTAGCAGCCACTCTGAAGGTGAAGATGTCCTGTTTGAGATCCCAGCTGAGACCTAAACTTCGTTGGATGAGGGCTGTGTTATCATCAAAGTCCAGATTCTGCAGGCCCTTCGCATGGTCCTCTAGCGGAAAGGCCTCCAAGACATCAGTGTGGTTTGACGCTATTTTATGAAGTCGTAAGTTAGAAGCAGCGAGCGTCTCCTGTGTCCTTTTCAGCAGGTCGATGGCTTCAGCAGCTGATGACACTGACTTGAGGCCATCGTCGACATAGAAGTCACGCTCTACAAAGCGTTTGACATCCATGCCACATTCACTTGCTCCATGTTGTGCCGCTCGACGGAGACCATAGATGGCTACTGCCGGAGATGGACTGTTGCCGAAGACGTGAACTTTCATTCTGTATTCGACAATCTCATTGCCAGGCTTGTTATCTCGGAACCACAGGAACCGCAGGAAGTTTCTGTGGTCTTCTCTGACGATGAAACTGTGAAACATCTGCTCAATATCCGCTATCACAGCCACTCTTTCCTTACGAAAACGCAGCAGGACACCGAGTAAGCTGTTGTTCAAGTCTGGGCCAGTAAGTAGCACATCGTTCAGGGAGATGCTGTGATGCTGAGCGCTGGAGTCAAAGACGACTCTGATCTGAGTTGGCTTTTGAGGATGGTAGACGCCAAAAATCGGTAAGTACCAACATTCTTCGTCCTGAGACAATGGTGGAGCTAACTCAGCTTGATCATGATCGAAAATCTTTTGCATGAAGTTCACAAAGTGAGTTTTCATCTCAGGCTTTCTTTCCAGGGTGCGGAGAAGAGAAGTAAGGCGACTGAGAGCCTGATCTCGATTATTTGGGAGCCGACGGCGAGGGGATCGAAAGGGAAGAGGTGCTACCCAGCTGTTGGTGTCGTCTATAAACATCTCTTTGTCCATGAGAGCCAGGAAAAGCTTGTCTTCGATGGAGAGACCCACTTTGTCATCATCCTTGGTTCTCTCAAAAATTGTGTTGCCAAGTCTGCAGTCATCAAAGACTGAGGTGCCATGTGCAAGGCTGGGATGAGTGGTGCAGGGCTGTGCTTCGGTGTTAAACTTCTCCTTGACTTGAAGATGGTTAGGGCATGGGGTGAAGAGAGATGGACGTCCATTTTCAAGCACGTTGGTCCGGAAGGAAGTCACAGCCTCTGGCTTGTGGGCTGAGCCCAAACAGACGTTGCCTACAACAACCCAGCCGAGGTCCATTCTCTGAGCATAGGGTGCGCAAGAAGGGCCGTTGCGATGCTCTCTGACTTTATGAACCTGAAGGATGTCGCGTCCCAGTAGTACGAGGATCTGGGCCTCTGGATCTAGGTGTGGTATTCTGTGAGCGATGGACTTCAGGTGGGGATGGTGCTGTGCAACCTCTGGAGTAGGAATCTCTGTCCGGTCATCTGGCATGTGATTGCACTCAATGAGTGTGGGAAGCATCACACTTGTTGTTCCATCCAACGACTCTGCGACGAACCCTATGGCTCTTCTTCCGGATGTTTCAGTGACCCCTGCACATGTACGAAGTGTATAGGGTGAGTCTGACCCTCTGATTTGGAAGAGGTCGAAGAATTCAGACTTAGCCAGTGACCTGTTACTCTGGTCATCAAGAATAACATAGACATTAGTGGCTTTATCTGAGCATCCTTTAGGATAGATCTTGACTAGGCAGATCTTGGAACAGGATCTGGGCTCTTTACCCTCATCGCAGACTTCCGTGCACCTGGAGGTGACAGCAGGCTGGGATGTCTCGCCTTCACCCTCCCCGCCATGCTCTGAGAAGGGTTCTCCCATGCTCCATGGAGGTGGTCCTGGGTGTAGTGCTGCAAGGTGACTGACACTCTCACATTCTTTACATTTCAATGCCGCCTTACAGTTCTTTGCCAGGTGAGTTGTAGAAGAGCAACACCTAAAGCAGATACCATTCTCTTTCAAGAAAGCTTTACGCTCTTCAAGTGTCTTGCTCCGAAAACCTCTACACTTTTTTAGAGGATGGGGTTTTTTGTGGATAGGGCACTGTCTGTCTACGTCTCCCTGCGTGCTGTCTGAGCTGTCTGAGTGGGAGGCTGACTGACGTGATGTGACTTCAGTCTTGTGAGCTGAGACATGACCTCTGACATATCCTGATCTTCTTTCCATTCGATCAGCTTTCGGTGTCCCCATGGAAAACCTGTTGGAACTGTTTGATTGAGATGTAGGGACTGTTGAGAGAGCGAAGCTTGGGTCATTTCTTCTGCGTGCTTCATTACATATGAAGTTTGTGAAGAATGTAAATGGCGGAAAAGAGACATCATGCTCCTCTTTGTACTGAGAGCCTAGAGTTAACCACCTCTCTTGCAGACCAAATGGCAATTTCTCAACAATAGGGTTGACACCCCTGGCTGTGTCCAAATATGAGAGCCCAGGCAGAAAACCCTCAGATTTGGCAGACTCTACTTCTCTTAACAAGTCTCCAAGCTCCCTGAGCTTTAAAGGGTCCTTGGGAGTGATTTTAGGAAAGTTCTCTAACTTTTCAAAGAGAGCTCTCTCTATCACCTCAGGAGAGCCGTAACATTCCTCTAGACGATCCCAAGCCATGTCTAAGCCTATGGCAGGGTTGGCGACATGCACAGACCGGATTCTTTTTACATGCTCTGAAGACTGATTTCCTAACCACTTTGTTAAGAGGTCAAGCTCTTCGCTGGCGGTTAAGCTTAGTCCTTCAATGGCGTTGAGGAAGGAGGACTTCCATGCCCAAAAGTTCTCTGGGCAATCATTGAACTTGATTAGACCAGCATTCACAAGCTCTCTACGCACCAAGTATTTTGCGATGTCACTCATACCAGACCTGTCATCAGTATTCGGCTGTAATGAGGCTCTGTTGATAGACGGCGAGTGCGCCTGTACAGAGGGAAGTCGAGTAAGGGGGTGGTGAGCCACTGGTGTTTGCGTTCCTGGCTGCTGTGCCTTATGGTTGTCATTGTCCCTCGTGGCATGTTGAACTGCTGGCATCACCAACCCAGGCGGTTGTGCTGCATGGACATTGTCCTTGGGTACGAAGGGAGAAGCGCAACTATCAAGACCAGCGGAAGGTTTTTCTTTATCTGCTTTGAGCTCAGGTTTTACACCATCATGAATGGAGCCATGTTCCCGTGCGTCTGATTGTTCACCTGGTTTGGTGTGCGGTGACAGAGATGGCGTATATGGGCTAAGTACTGGAGGTTCTACATCACTGGGATGTGGCTGGGCGTGACGTTCAACATAGTCGCGGGTACGCTGAATGGCGACACGAACTGTATCGTGATGACTCCTACTGCCCTCTTTACTTAAGTTCTCTGCAGCTGCCTCGAGAACTTCAGCTTTTGCTAAGGCCGCTGCTACCTCTTTCTGATGTTTTAATGCTGATAATTCAGCTGCAAGGCGTGCCTCTCTGATTTTCATATCAGCAGCTAGGTGAGCCTCTTCCAATCTTAAGTCAGCTTCTCGCTGAACAAAGGCAGCACGTGCACGAGCAGCTTCGACACTAGCACGAGCCTTGGCTGCAGCCCTGCTAACTGAGGAGGACTTAGATGAGGATGATGAGTTAGAATACTGTGATCTTGTTTCATGTGCAGGCTTCTGTTCTGTGGCATCACCCTCAGTGGCTTGTTCTGACATAGCTTCGTTAGTATGTGACATCCTGAATTGCAGTGCTCCAAAGACGTCTGTAGAAAGGTAAGTATGGAGGCTTTTGCATGCGTGGGATGTGCTGGAACAGTACCTTATCCTTCCTGTAGTTGAAGGGTCCGCTGAGAAGTCGCTTTTTTACTATTCTGTCCTCAGTGTGTGTTTCTGTACACAAATTGACAGATAGCTAACAAGGATGAAAAGAAAGTCGGAAGCTGGAGTAAAGCAGAACGTCCTTTACTGTTGTCGTCATTCTCATCAACAGATTCCTTTTTTGTAAAAAAGCGGTGCCTTCCAAGACACAACAAAGGAGGAAAAGATAAGGTAGCCGTAGCTGCAAGCTGACCACACGTCACAACAAAGGCATATCCTGAGTGAAGACTCTACATGATCACCTGACTGTGCCATGTGACTCAAACAACCAATGAAATTGTAGCAGCAAAACAACATGAAGAAAATAATGAATTACTCCCAAATGACCACAAGGGGGACGAAATACTAAAAATAAAGGCATGGTTCTTAAAGAACATGACACTAAGCATTTTTAGGTGGGCGCAATAGCTGGTTTCCATTTAATAACACAGGACAATAGTGGGTGCTGCGACCAAATGCCAAACTATCATGTCATCTTCTAATTCAGGAGAGAATCAGCATGATGATGATAATGGATGGGATGGAGCAGAGAGAGAGCGGGAACGGCGACTGACTTGTCCTGAAGGATGCACCAGCTTCTGGCTCAATTGGTTTACTTTCTTGTTGCTACATTTTGCTGAAATCCTACTCTGGGTGGAGCTCAACAATACTGATTTTTAAGAGTCACCACAGGTCCAGGTTACAGGTTCCTACTTCCTATATTAGAAAGGCCTCCGTGGAACTCAAGAGAACTCTTAAATGACCCCCAAACCACCTCAAGCATGACTTTTCATAAAGCAGTGACAGGGTTACACAGTGAAGGGCAGGGGCCCAGGACCTTTAAAGCATTATAGAAACAGTAAACTGTGCCATCATTTATACCTGCTGCAGCTCCTTCTCTCTGTGTTGGTGTCTGAGTTCCATGTTGAAGATCTTCCTCTCCAGGCTACACAGGAGTTTCACCTCTGGGCTCTGAGCTTCTTTAGCCTCCTTCAGCTCCCTCAGCAGTCGGGTCAACTGAACACAAAGCAGCCACTTCATGTTAAAATGATAAGAAAAATACTTAATAAATCATTTACTTTCTATCTTGGTTAAAATGAAATGTGATCATCCCGTACAGAAGCAGATTAAACTTAAAATATAAGTATTGATGGAAAGGAATTCTCTATTAAAGTCAAAAGATATGCCTTTAGAAAAAAACTGAATCCAGACGTTTTATGCCATTTCGCCATACAGTGACACTTGTATCTTGTGGATGTCCCACTGTGAGGAATTTTTGGAAACATATTCTCAGGTTTGAGTTCCATCCTCTAAAACCAAAATACCAAAGTTTTCCAAACTACTGATTCTGAATAACATTTTTTTCTTTAGATCACTCCACCTGGCTGAAAAGAAGCTTGCTAGCTGGTGTTACAGCTGCTAAAAAGATGCTGTTAAAGCACTGACAAACTGCTGTCATGCCTTCTGCTTCTGCCTTTTGAAACCTCTTTTCCTAATTCTTGTTCTCTGCGTGCTTATCCACAAGACCTCCTGCTCTACCTGGAAACTGCTGTGGATCAGCTCAGCTCTCTTTGCCCAGCTTCAGTCTGCAAGTTTCCTCTGCCTTACTCTGCTCAGCTCCAACCCCTGTCCCGAACTCTTGCCATCCAAACTCAGTAATACTAGTGTGTTAATAAATTGTCCTTTGTTCCCATTCAAAGCCTCTGCCTCTGTGTCTGCACTTGGGTTCCCAGAACTAGCTCCCTTAGCAGCTCCCCATTGTCTCACATTTTATTTTCCTTTATCTTCTTTCATATGAGTTAGCTGCATAAAGTGCTTTAATTTTCTGAGAGCATTTTGATGTGTCTCTGATGTCTGGAGTCTTCAGACATTTTACTTTAGTAGGAAATGCTTTTGTGTTTTTGTGCATTCAAGAAATGCTGTATGACCTCAGTGGGTCTGATGACTGTGTCAATCAGTACATTTACATGCACAGCTAAGTCCAGTTACGGTTACAGCTCGACTAGACCATTTAATTGGACTACTGTCTTTGTCCCAGTATACAAGCATGAGAGAATCGATTTATTGACTGGAGTATGTCAGACTCCGTTATGATAGGTGCCGATATGTTCCCTTTCAGTTTGTTAGTACTGGACCTTTTCCAGTTGACCAATAATGTAACAGACTGAACAACTGACATACAAGTTAGCTATGGTGAGCTTGCGGCAAACTGGCACCATGGTGGACAACTTTACAGCTCTGTATATTTCGTACGTGCTGTATGCTTTACGTTTTCTTTTTCTTCCGTTACACAATTACTGCTATTGACTTCCGGGTCACAGCCTGGGAAGGAAACTGTGGAGCATGCCCAGAGCACCTAGGCCAGTTTGCCTCCAATTGACTGTACACATGCAGGAGTAATTTGACTCCCAATTGCATTATCTGGGTGTGTTAGTCCAATTTTGAGAAATTCCACTTAGTATGATTTCAGCTGGACTAACATGTTTACATGTATTTTAAAAGTCTGGTTTTAGTTGGACTAACACAATAAATCCATTTTCTCTAATTTCATATAAATGTACAATAATGATTTCACTATTTGGAAGTCTTGTGGCAGGTACGGAAGGGGTTTGGTCACTACTGGGTTGAAGGTGGGGTGCAGTTTTATTGCTTTTTAAAACAAACTATATCACAAATAAAAATCCAGAAGACAAACAATAAGCAAAATAGAAAAATAACATATAAAAATAGTTTCTTTCATTAAAAAGACTGGGACAACCATCACAATGTAACTCCTACCTGCTTCTGCAGAGCGTCCTCTCTGGTTCTGGATATTGCCAGTGCCTCTTTAGCTCCCTGCAGCTCCTTCAGCTGGTCTTGCAAATGTTTCACGACAATCTGCAGGTAAATGTGAAGGTTAAAGCAACAGGATCATTTGCAGCACTTCCTGTTGACATGAGACTGATTGGTTGGCGAGCCAGTACCTCCTGAGTGTTGAGCTTATTGGCCAGTTCAGCAACCTTTGAGGACGAGTGTTCCAGGGCATGGGTGGCACGCAACTGGTCTAATGCCCTGAGGTGCTCTGCTTTCATGGAGGACAGCTGCTCTGCAGAGCGCTCCTTTAACCTAACAGAGCACATTACAGTCAGCTGTTTGATGACATTAATGCTCCGCAGAAAATGTCAGTTAATGTGTCTACACTGATACCTGCACAGCTCCTCCCTGGCTTGTTGAGCATCAGCTTTTAACGCGTCCCTCTCCTGCTCACTGTGCAGCTCCAGCAGCTCCAGGCGCTGCTTCAGAGCCTCGTTCTCCTGAAGAACCTCTGAGATATGACTGCCTGTCAAACATTTTAAGCAAAATTAGCATATTATATTTGCTTTGAACATTTTAGTGAAAAAAAATAAAAATAAAAGGGCACCATACAAAATGTGGGCACCCCAAAACATTTGAGCTCTTAGGCAACTTTTACAAGGTCTCAGACCCTGATCAGCTTGTTAGGACTTATTACTGCTTCTGGAAATTACAGAAATTTCCAGGGTGGTCAAACACACAGAGGACCGCTGCTTCAACTTGTGTACCGTTCACAAGCGTCATTGGCCAGTTTCACAGCCTCTCACAACCAGGGTAGTTCTGCTTGAGTCTGGTCTTGTGGCTTTTCTTTTGTATTATCTTGGATTCATGGGTGTTTGGACTCTTCTCAGCAGACCTCTCACAAAGTTTTCTCTAACATAACTTAGTCAACTCATATCCTACAAAAACCTAAATCTAACTTTTTTTTCACAGACAGCTGGAAAATGCACCTAAGATGACAATTTACGTGTATCTGCATTGCTGGACATTTGGTTTGGATAAATAACTTTCAGTCTGACCCAAGCCCACTCAAGTCCTAGTTTCAGTAAAGGACATGTAGCATAGCTAAAGCAGCTTTGCTCCCTCAGCTATTTTGGATGTCAGGGCATATATAACATATTCTCATATTCATCTAAGCATGCGGAGGAATGTTAACCAGAACAAAAGGTCCGTGCCTGTAAAGACAGTAGGCTGGTAGGTCTTCTCATACTGAGCAGCTGGAAATGTTTCTTCCTGTCCATGTGTCTCTCCTGCAGTGGTAGTCTTGGCAGGGCCTGGCTGTCGTTTGGTCTCTGTAGAACGGGTTTCTGGTCTTGGGTTGGGGACAGACAGCATGTTCCTCCTCTCCTTCTGCAGTCTCTCCACAGTGCGGGACAGCTCCTGAATGGTCCGTGTCTTGGAGGCCAGGTCTTGGTTCAGCCGCTCTATCCGGGTGCCAAACGCTGCCTCTGCTTGACGCTGGTGTCGGCCTGGACTTGGCTGAGCCTGTAAAGTACAGTAAGCCTAATCACAGATAGACCAATATATTGCATCATCCGAAGCAAAGAATCTCACAATTCTGTGAGTTGTGTATGATTAATACACCTTTCATTGACACATCTCCACAGACCAGCCCTTGCTAATACGCTACAGCTAACAGTGAGGCTAAAGCTAAGTTAATGACCTGGGGAGCTCCTATGCTGACCTTGTGTTTGAGCTGCTGCTGGAGGGACTCAATCTGGTCCTGGAGGGATTTTTCTTTCTCCTGATGGGTTTCCTTCACACGTTGCAGCTCTTCCTCCAGTGTTCGAACCTGTGACGTCCATGGCTCATTCCCAGCTGCACGGTTTGCTGCTTCCAACTGCTGCTCCAGCTCTGAGATCTGCTGCTCATAGCGGAGCTAAACGGTGCACACAGACACACATTGAAACTTCACGTTTTCTGTTTTAAGCATTATTATTTGTTCATCTTCATGAATTCATTTCTAAAGCACATTGTTTGACATTACAATTTCGGTGCAGTTAATCACAATGTGTTTGTTTTTGTTTGTACATCAGTCGGTTAACAGTAAAAATCCTGTGATCCAATTTCCTTTTACAAATCAGGCACTAGTGATACCTTCAGCAATGTATTGCTTAAGACTAACATACAGTCTTTTTTCATTGTGATGTAACTCTGAAGGAAATGATTTCCTTACCGTTTCACCCAAATCAGAAGAAATTTTTTTTGTCTCTTCCTCTAGTAAGTTTTTAAAATATTTTTTGGAGCTTGCTTTGTGTTCACTTGCATTTCTTCTACAAATTAAGGTTTGAAACTCATTTGCTATTTTTTTTTGCTGACATAAGACAGAACTCAATTAATAGTTAAGTTAACACTAAAGCTAAGCTAAGCTAAGCTAAGCAAACAGCGCTGTGAATCTTGGGTCCTGTTTACTTTGCTTTTTTTAATAAGTTAGGTAAGTGTTAATTATTGTTGACAGATAACACATTAATGCTGTTATACGTCTTGGTTTTAAAGAGTTTTGTTGGCCCTGTTTTTATCTACTGACAAAGATATTTTTGGTCTTAAGTAAAGGATGAAAGTAAAAACCTTCCCTTTAATTCCCAAAACATAAGAATAAATGCAATCCATAAGATTTCTTTTGACCTAAAATTACTCTAAAATTACTCTAAAATTAACTTGAGTACTGCATTTTCTGAGGTAATATGTAATATATAACTCAGAATAGTGTTGTTTAACCAATTGTTTGTGACATCTGATAGAATCCACCCCTTTTTTTTTGCATTCCTCAGGCATGCAAACAAACAAGAATAAAGCTGGCATTGATTTCATGTGCAGTCAGTTTCCATGCATCTTATCAGTTTATTTATTCATGAGTTCATTTAACAGGGACAATGTAGATAAACACTGCTATATTTGGGGCAAAGTAACGCATCGAATGTAATGTAGGGTGTCTCGCTGAGCTGATTTGCAGCCCCGTCATTGTCTTCATTGTTCATTATTACATGTTCACTCTGATATACTTCACTGAACAACCGTGGAATCTTATTTCTTCTCCAGATGGTGTTATTTGTTTCTGTAATGGCTAATATCCTATGATTTAGCTGGATTGTATTGTATATGTATATATCAAATTTACATTAATATCCACTACCTCTATCGAACTTGTAATTACTGTTTTTTGCCCAGTTAGGGCAAATACATTGAAGAAAAATAACAGGCCTGGTTATGAAATTGTAGCTCAGTGATAATACATCTTCACCGAACATAGGTTACATGTTTGCAGTGTAAAAAGCACAGTTAATAATGACAATATATTCATCTGAAATGTCATTTGGGTACTTTAGTTGTACCTTGATCCTGTGGAACTGTTGCTCCATGGCCCGCAGGCTGCGCTTGGCCTCCTCATCATGACCCTCCAGCTCAGCCTCCAGACGCTGAATCCTACGCTCCAGCAAGGCATTGATCCTGCTGGGTGGGGATGTTTTGTCAGACACATCCTCTTGACTGCCAGCCGTGGCTGCAGCGTAGATCAGAGCAGGCAGGGAGTTTGGGTTTCTTCGTCTTAGTATCTGCTCCAGCTCCTTCACCTAGTAAAGAGACAAAGACTCTTAAATCATGAAGAGACATAAACTAGGAGGGAAGGAGTGTAACAAGTCTGATTTATTAGTTAGGTTTTTTTTTTGTGAAACCTGTCGCTCGAGGTCCTGCATCCTCTTAGTGTCCGCTGTTTTCTCTTTGGCCTTTCTCTGCTGCTCCGTGCTTTTTCTGCCCACATCCATTTTCAGTTTTTCTACCTGAAATGGAGAAGAATTGTTAATTCCTACACAGAATGCAATATTAAATTGGTAAACTGTAACTGGCTTTCAACACACTTTTCTTCCCACATCATGGCTGCAAACCCTTTAACTATCCAGCATTGTTAAAGTTTTAAGACAACACTTATTTCTGGTTCCAGTCTGGAGCCTTCTTTGTAACAATTTTGTCAAAAAACACTAAAACTCTGTGATGTTGCCTTGTACTCCACGCCCCCAAAATACAAGGCAACACAACACTCACTTCAATCTGAGTCACATCCACCTATCAATATCAAAACAAAAATCATCTCTCAGCAGTGTGGCGAGTTCTATACAATTCTTTCTGACCACCACGGAGGAAACTAGAAACTATCTTGCAATGTGTTCACTCCAGCCAAAGTGGGAGGGACCACCGGTCCCTTCTCAACTTCCCGCACCGCCGATTTCCAGTCCCCTTGCTCGGACCACACCCATCTTGAAACTCAGCCTTCATCATCATTGCAGCTGGTACTGCTTTCACCTTGTGCGTCTGTGTGTGTCATTATGTCAAAATGTGGTCCAGGTGACAACAGTTGTGACTGCATCTATCACAGAAGCTATTTTAAGTGTTTTGACAGGTGTTTACATGTAAGTCTCTTCGTCTGTGAACATACTTGTTGACGCGATAGCTTTTCAACTGTATAAGATGCAGTCATGAAACTTTACAGATGTGTAGTTGAGGTCATGCGACATTGTTGCAGCTGGTCATGGTCTAACAGTCATCCACAATGTAGCATTAAAAGAACCATACATTTGTGGTGGGACTTTATAACTAAAATCAGGTGTTAAGTTGCTCCTAAAATCTATGGTGTCAATGGTTAATATGTCATTATATTCATATGTGCGGGGGAGTGTGTTCAAGCACTACAAATCATGTGTGTCCAGTGGTTGGGCATCGGACGTGTGGACTCGAGTCACATGACTTGGACTCATGTCAGACTCGAGTCACAAATTGGATGATTTTAGACTCGACTTGTCAAAATAAAAAAAGACCTGCAACTTGACAGGGACTTAAACACCAATGACTCATGACTTGGACTTGAGTCTTTTGACTTGAAAATACTTGATATCTTAATTATTAAGCTTCAGATATGATCCAGACTAGCATAATGATGGGGAGGCAGGTTTTGTTGGGGGGGCAGAGGACATCATAGATCAGTATGTGACCAAGTGAAGTGATCTTTTAAAGTTAATTTAAACTATGAATTTATGCATTACTGAGAGGTAAAGAACACAAGATAAGAAGGGCTTTGAATAGAAAACTATATATACTGCAGATAGTAAAGGTAAAGAAGGCTCACCTGCTCATTGAGTCTGTGTATCTCAGCTGTAGCAGCCTGTAGTCTGCCAGCGTCTCTGTCCAGAAGCTCCTGGTTCTCAGCAAACCACTGCAACTTCTTCTTCAGGGCCGCCACTTCCTCTCTGTGCTTGTCCTCCAATACACGCTTCTCAAAACTCTTGTCACCTGACACATTCAGAGCGGATACACAATGTCAGAAAAACCAAAGATTACATATGCATGTACAGTATAAAACTTGGGATTTCCCTATAATTGTTTGATATCCTAGTTTTCAATGGTCCGTTTAAATTCCACCACTAGCACTGTTCTGAAGCCAGTTTTTACCTGAGACAGACATGGCCTGAGCTTTAGCTAGGTCCCTCTCTTTTTTCATCAGCTGCAGGTCGACCTCCAGAGCCTGCTTCTCCTGCTTCAGTCTGTGAATGTCCTCAGACAGCTGGGCCTCATTGCTCTGCACACACAAACATGTCTCTCTAGTAACTGAGTCAGAACTTAGGAAGCAGTGTTTGAGTGATTGTGATACTCACCTCAAATGTTTTTATCTGAGTCAACAAGTCTGTAATTCGTTGGGTGTGATCCATTAAGCAGACACTTCTAATAGGCCTGGAGGTTTTATTCAGCTGTTCCCTGGTGAAGATGGAAAATGCCAGAGAATACAAACTTTTAACAACACATTTTTTTTTAAATAAATACATTTCAAAGGGTAATGACGTGAAGTTTCAGAAGCAGCAGCGGCATTTATTTTGAATGGACTTTCATATTTGGAGGACATGCACAAACAAAAATGGATTCAAAAACTGGTCAAAGCTCTGATAGACAAACCTTCATTGAACCCACCTTGTGAAAGCCAGCTCATTCAGCAGCCTCCGGTTTTCATTAAACATGGCCTCCTCGTTGTCTTTACTCTTAACCTGCTGAGCCTTCATCTGCAAATACAGCTTCTCATTCTCCTGTAAGAAAAACACCCTGAGTTTTACGGCAGTTTAACAGCACAAATATTCACAACACAGTAGGAAGAAAAAAAAAAACACAAAAGCACAGTTTTGCATCTTTAAAATGTGGAGCCATGCATTATGGGATTTAATGGGACACATGCCATGGACACTACTTAAAATCTGAGGCGGAGGATAAATGATTGTCATTGTGATCATCTCTCAAACTACACTTCCTGGATCGTGTTTCATCCTATTGAACAAAGTGATCAGCTGATGACATTAAGTGTATTTAAAAATTGCTGTGACAAAAACAGAATAATTTGTGAGACCGATCTCTCCTGAAAAACCCAAGTCCTTACGGCCTCATGCTCTCAGGAGACAGCAGCTGTGCAAAAGCGCTAATTCTGGGAGGAGCAACGGTTTCAACTGTCATGAATCAAACTTTCATCACAATTATGTGACACTGTGCGGGTCCTTACCTCAGTAAGAATCAACTAAGTAACCTGCATAATGAAGGAATTCTCATATGAAATATTACCTTTTATAATTAATGTAAGGTCATGGACAGAAGACCCTATATTAAATTAAAAGCTAATTATTTTTACTCATTATTTCAAATAATAATGAGGCACCAGTACAGAAATTACAGTTTTTTCATGCATGTGGGGAAAAAAAAAGAAGTGTAGCTGAGAGATGAATTGGGAAGTGGAAGAGAAGATTAGGCCCCAGACAGTCAAAGTTACCTAGCTACTTACCTACTATTTACATTTATATATAGGCTACAATTTTTTTTAAGCAACATGAGTGTTTTGACAGTGTTTACCTACTGTCTAAATGACAAACCTGTAAACATCAATATGAGTAATAATGAATTCAGTCATCATATTATTGCATATATAGTATTTATGTAACCTTACTAAGTTACCCAAGCTATTTTAATTGTGCCACTGTACTGTCACTGTCAGACAACTACGCATCATCAAAACTTCAACCTTGCAGCTGTTTGTCTTACAACTCCTCCTCTCTTTGCTGAGAGCCAGGATAGAAAGATTCATTTTCAAGCCCTATACTGAGGAAGGAGTGTTTTAACTCCTTGGTTAGGTTGCAGTCACAACTTCATGCTATTTCCCCAGGCTCTCCTACCAATAGGAGCTGGTGATGTAGAAACAAAGACGTGATCTGAACAGTTTTCCATTGCCTACTGAGTTTGATAGAGTGTCCATCCAAATCAGAAGCTGCTACAGCTGGGAACACATTCTGAATCATGGGTGTGGTGAAAATGTTTTTTTTTTTGTCTGTATCCCGGCACCCCAACAAAGTAAGAACTCTTCTGTAAACCCTAAACTTCTGTCAAGTCAATAACCTTGGAATTATAGTTGATATCCAAGAACAGATTTGATTAAATGAAGATCAGAGGGAAAACTACACAAATGAAGGACAGTAATAAACAGTTAAGACAATCATTGAGAGGTAAGTGTTCAGAGAAACAAACCTGCTGGTAACCTTTTATGAGCGTCTCCTGCTCTTTTATTTCCTTATCAATCTGTCGGAGCTTTTCATCTGTAGCAGAGTCAGAGGTCTCGGCCCATCTCTTCTTCTGACTGGCTTCCTCTGCACTTCGCAGCTGAGGAGAGAAAAGGAAACAGCTTATTAAGTACTTAATGATGTATCAAGGACTACTTTCACATGCACAAAATATTTTTTGTCCTTATTTTGAAAAAGACAATATTCCTACTAAGCTGTTTACATGGCTAGAGAAAATTAATATTCCATTACTATTCCCATTTACATGCAGCCCTGCATACACTGATTAAGCCCTAACATGCCCTTTATCACGTTGATATATAGAAAGTGGAACAGCTTGAGTTTTCTACTGGTGGTGGACTTGTTGGACCTCTTTCACTCATTCACCACCTTTTTGAAAAGGTCAGTGTTGCAATATTTGTGCATATCCAAAAAACAGTTAATATTCAAGTCTTTTAAAATGTTTTAAAGTAGGTGTGTTTCTCCTCCTGACCAGAAATATTGGCTTTTCTTTTGGGCATGCATCTCTACACCAGCCCTGCGAACTGTTGGCGAGTGGGTTTGTGCACAACGTAGCAATGACAATTCACAGAGCTGACCGTTAACAGGCAGGAGGCCGTGTGTAGCGAACTGTGGTAAAACCCTAGCTTAGACGCATATTCTGAATGTGCTGTTACATATCTAAAGAATGCTCCTAAAACCTAAACAATTCTGGCATATCCCACATTTTTAATCAGAAAATGCTAAATTCCAAAAAAGGCCAAATTCTGAAATGTGACCAGTACAGATGCCTTGACCTTTTTGCATATAATTCCTTCAATATCGACCATCTCCAAATCTGAAACAACATATTTTATCTCTATCAAGAGGAAAGTTTACATTTGTTTGACAGTTAAAGAAAGCTATCCTTTATTCTTGCTTCTATTTTGTCCTTCAGTGTTTTCTGAGTTCCACAGAATAAAGGATGTTGTTTGGAACTATGGCAGGAAAGTTTGTGCTGTATTTGGACACACTCTTCATCTGCACTGTGAACAAAACACTGTTCACCTGCAGTGTCTAACCAACAGCAGAACTTAAGAGGCATGCTACACCTGGAATAAAGAGCTGAAAATACACGCAAAGAGACCATTTTTCAAACCCAGAGCAGCTCTGCTCCAATCACTTGCTGACTCACTCTGATATAGTTTATTTAAACCAATATTACCAATATGTTGGCAGGGTGGCAGCTGTTTTTCTCATTTCTCAACCTTTAAGATCTACAATTTTGTATACTTGATGGACAGTTCTGTAATGGATTTACATAATCGAGTGTAAGGCTTGGAGGTGTTTTCAGGCAAACACAAATTACATGAAGTACGTAATCACACCCACACTAACATGATCGCAAAATAAAAAAATTTAAATGTAACATTTTTGTTTTTGCTTCCATACTTCACAGGTTTAAGTTAAACAGCTAACACTGATTTTAGGAACTCAATAGATATATTTCCCAAGAATTATGGTCACTAATTTGTAAACCAGGATTCATCTGTGAAGAGAAGTCCTTCTCCAAAGAGCTAGGTGCCATCGACGGTGATCAGTTGCCCACTCAAGACCAAGGAACGACGAATTGTTGTCAAGTCAAGACCCTGTGAGGACGATGTGCATGCAATGAGCTTTCCTGAGATGTTTTCTGCAGAAATTCTTCAGTTTTGTAAACAAATTGCTGCATCAGCTGTTTGGGTGGCTGGTCTCAGACCATTGTGCAGGTGATGCTGGATGTGGAAGTCCTGAGCTTGTGTGCTTACACGTTGTCTGTGGATGTGAGGCTGGTTGGATGTACTGCCAAATTCAGGGAAATAACATCAGAGATCGCTTATGGTAGTGAAATAAACTTTCCGTTCAATGGCAAAAGCTCTGGTAAATATGATCTTGCGGTCAGTGTGTCAATGGCAAGCTTTCTCAAAACTTGCGAAATCTGTGGCATTGTGCTGTGTGATCAAACCGTACATTTTAGAGCATCCTCTCATTGTGACAAGTGTTGTGTTTAAATTTTTGTTCAGCTTGCATTTGTTGTTTTTCTTGAGCTCACCCAACACTGTGCTTTTATTCATAAAACAGGAAGCAGTCAAAGCTATAATCACCCATGTGATTGTAAGTAGTACATGCATGGAACAACAACAGCTGAAAGGCTTGGAAAAATGTTTTCTTTCAAAAGCTTCTGTGTTGTTAGTGTGTTTGTGCACCTTGCTTTGCAGCAGGTAGTTCTGCTGTCTGAGTGAGTTGAGCTCCTCTGCGCCTTCCTTCATCATCTGCAGCTCCCGCTCTCTCTGAGCCAGCTGGACTCTCAGCTCCTCCACCAGAGAGTTCTCCTCCTCCCTCTGCAAGTCAGATGTCAACACTGACATCAAATGCATCATGAATCAAACCTAACATAATGGAGGTTGTAAGGAAAAATGGTGATAGAAGAAAAGTATTATACTCTGTTAACATGGACATAGGATCACACTTTCCAACTCACATTTCAACTGTTTGGGTGCCCAAACATCCAGTAGGATTAACTAGCACAGCAACACAGACACATACCTCACTGAAATCCCATCTGCCAGCCAACTGATCCTTTCTAAAAAGCTTCCCAAGGATTTCCCTCACATTGTGGAAGCCCAACAGCATTTGCCGCCACAAATTAATCTTCTCTTTTTGAAGCTGGATCATTGTTTAATTCATTGGAATATATATACCACTTGGTTATTCATTGCACCAGGCTCTCGGGGTTAAGAGCTTACTCTAGGCACAGACGAAGCAATAGAGCACCAGGCACAGTGAAAGTAAAACAACTGTTGATTTCACTGGTTCTAAAACTTTGCATTATCTGGCCTCTGCAGCAGCTGATCCTCTCATTCATCGATATGACCTGATCAGCTCTGATTGGATCAACTGATCAATCATCCACCCTAACACTCAAACTCCACAAACTGACTCCACACACACACACACACACACACACACACAGTGTGAATAAGTGAGGGAGTGTATCTCACAGTAAAACAATGCTATTGAGAGAGCTGGGGCTATAACAGTAACCTAAAATTGTGAATCAAGACAAATTCACTCCAAAATACCTCGCTCCACTACCTTTGCAAACTCACAGTTTGACATCCATATCGACTGAGCTGCTGAGAGCCCTTCCCTTTTCATGAGCCTGCACATCCCTCCTTCAATGGAGGATATCCAACAACTGCTGGGCAGGTGAAAACCTGGCAAGGCCCCAGGACCAGATGGCATCAAAGCTAAGGAGCTGAAGCTCTGTGGCACAGAACTCTCTCCCATCCTCCACTTCATATTATGGAAATGTGACAGGATAGCATCAAAATGCACTCTCTGGAAATCATCCACCATCATGCCAGTATCCAAGAAACCCTGTCTTTCAGAACCCAACCACTACTGACTAGTCACTCTCACTTTAATTGTCATAAAACACCTGGAAAAAAAAGAAAGAAAAACTGACTCTGGACACCATCCTGCCAGCTGTCAGACCCCACCTGGACCCCCATCAGTGTGCCTGTTGGGCCAAACAAGGGACAGGTGCATGTCTCCACCACTCTCTTCTCCAACATCTGGAATTGCTAGGCAACTTTTCTTCAATCCTTTCTGCTGACTGCAGCTCTGCCTTCAACACAGATCAGCTCCACCAGACAATGAAGAAACGTCACAATCTCAACATCCCTCCAGTCCTCGTCCACTGGCACTGGCACATAGGCGCAGTAACATCTATAACCATCTTCACCAACACTGGCGTCCCCCAGGGCTGTGTCCTTAGTCCTGTTCATTCTGTTACCCATCTCCAACAAAAACTAATTTGGCAGCATCACATACACTGACCCCGAAAATCATCTGCCTTCACTTACCCAATCTCTCAGACATGAAATAAAGATACATCACACATCTTGCACTCACAATGACAAATGACACAGATCACTCCTTCAATCAACACTTCAAATGACTACCATCTGGCTACTCCAGCAGGAGTTTGGTCCCTTCTGTCATAGCAGCCCTGAACAAACTGCCTCAATGACACTGCTGTGAGCTGGGACACTGGAGGGGGGATGGATGTATTCATGAAGATGTCATGCATTGTCCACATCTGTATGTGTCTGTGTTGTACTGGATGTGAGATATAGAGCTCCCTCTGGGACAATAAAATCTAAATCTAATGACAGTGCTTAACTTTATATCATGTACCATGTTACATGTAAACACCAAAAAGTCAGCTGGAGATGAGGCATTTTTACTTACATTGTTATTTGGCAGATGATGTTTCACTCTGGTTTCTTGGGGACCTCTGGCTGTAGCATCTGTGTCTGTAACATCCTGGTGACTGCTGGTGTCTATCTGTTGTTGGAGGACTGCCACTAAGGACTGAACAGATGCCACCAGCTCACTGCTCACCTTCAGATCTGCCTCTGCTAATCAAACCAACATAAAAAGTATTCAGTACCTTTATATCAATCACACAGATAGATCAAACACACAGCTCCAAACATGACACATTGATTCCACATCTCCACACCATGCTCCTACAAGACATGAAGGGATTTAGAAAAAGGGCAAAATTAAATTTGAAAGCCAGTTTTCATTGATAACTGGTAACATGAAGAGGATAGAAAACTTTGCATAGATTTGTAAGCAAAGAAATAAATGTCTAAACCTTGTGTAGCATCAGTTTCATTGCACAATTCACAGCAGTATTAACAGAGAGGCACACCCTTGCCTTACATTATCTGAGCAGTTTAATTAATTGAAATTTTATGTGTGAGTGCCTCTAATAACCTGTGTAGTCCTCTTTTTGTTGAGCCTTTGTGAAATTGGCTTTTTCTCGTGGCTGCTGCAGAGGACGGGAAACAGAAGACTGGGTTTTTGCTAGAGCAGCAGCTCTACTCAGCCCTGAAGACCTGGAAGTCACTGCTGCTCTCTCCTCCACTCTCCTGCCTCTTATGGAAGCCACAGTGGGTCTCCTTACTGAAGATGTAGAGGAATGAGAAACAGTGGAGCCACGGGAGGCCTGGAGGAGAAAAAAAAGACCATAATTCATCATGGTTACACAACACATTATTAAAAACATGGAACAATTTTACCTCACAGCACACGGAAGTTGCTCGTCTACCTGCTGACTCCATTATTTGTTTGTTTGTGTTATTGTGTGACTTTTGAACCTGAATTCATGTGGCACAGTTTTTGTGCTTACATTGTTGCCAGTGGAAGCTCGGAACTCTTCAGCTGCAGCAGATGCAGCCTGAAAATACCAAGATATGAATTTTTTGTCCATATCATCCAGGCCTAATCCACAGCAGTACATAAGTTTCTATGTAGCAACGACATTGTGCAGAAACCATGTCAGGTAACTTGGGAAAAGTTTTTAGCAGGGCTTGAGAAAATTGCGTTTTGACACTAAAACAATTTGACCAAAATTTTAATTTTTGGATTTGAAGACCGAATGCAGCTGTAAATTTTGCAATATGGCACAGCACAAAACACTGTCACAATTCTGTTTGAAATATGTTTGATCACAGGAAGATAGGCTGAGAGACAATTTATGTATGGTACTAGTACCTCTGGAAGAGTATCCCTATTTTCTTTATTTTTTTCATTTATGGAGATTGTCTGTAATTTTTGAGTGCACTTCGAAATAAAAATAAAATAAAAAAAAAAAAAGAAATATGTTTGATCAGGCTGTCTTGATGGGTTGAATTTACGTAAGGAAAAAAAAAACTGCGCACTTTTTTCCAATAATAGCTTCAGCTTTTGCTCCGTTGGACCTGATTCCACCTCTTTCTGCTGCAGAACTGTTCTGTCTGACTCAAGCATTGCTGAAATGGAGTAAAGTTTTAAGATTTCCTCACCTGTTGTTTCTTAGCTTTACCAGCCTGAGAGGATGTGTGAGCAGAATATTTGTCCTGATCCTGCATCAGCCTCTCTACTTCCTGTCTGATGCTCCATGTCAGGTTGAGAGGCTCTGGGGAGCTGGATGGGTGGCTAGGCAATCCTCTCGCTCCCTTTATCCCTGCAGTAGGTTCAGCCTTTTGGTCTGCACTGTAATCCCAAAATGTACATAGAAAACAACATTCAAACTTAAAAAACATAAACCACAATTTTGTGTTACTGTTGTGACTAACTCCAGGTTAGGAGGTCAAAGAAAGCACAAATCAGATCTGTGTCTGATGTTTATGGTACTGTTTATTTTGTCTGATGTAAACTTCTGATTTTCTTGTACTGCATACAAAGGGCACCCATATTAAGGACAAATAACTCCAACTAGATGGCTCTGTATAAATAAATGTTTAATTATAGCGGCTGCGCAGTGATGGGTCGGGTCCGGGCATTTTTAGGCAATTCTGAGCAACAAGCAGAAGAATAGAAAGACATCAAGGAAGTTGATATTACAATCTGCATTTGGCATCAGCTGAGTCATTTTGCAGGTTGCATCATCTGGAAATTGTATTGCAGCAATTGAAAAGTAAAAGTGGTTGAATATTGGAATAAATTTGCAAAGTACACTTTTGTATCAGTGGAACATTTGTTTCTCAAAGACTCTTTGTACTTTTGATGTGTCATACTCATCCCCCTTGTTGGGTCTTGAACCCAGAGTCCTTGGCACTGTGATCCAGCTCCTAACTCACTGAGCTAATTGTCTGGAAGTGAGAACTGGTGTGTGGCTTCTCAAATAGACTCAGGAAGTCACCACCCGGGCTGCAGTTGTTGTGGCAGATTTCAAAAATAGTCAAAATGTCACAAATTCTATCATCTAAACAAAAATTTGACAATACATAAATTGCATCTAGACAGCATGGACATGTTGGTGATTTGTTTTTAATGATAAGTGTTTTGCTTCACAAGAGAAAATGTAATGTTTAAAAATGCCACTTTTACATTGACTCCAGTTGTTCTCATGAGAGCAGAATTCAAAATGTTCTAGAAAATTCAGTTTTGGAGATAAAATTCTGATATTTTCCAAACTTCATCAACCACGACTCCAAAATATTGTCAATTTTTTTCAGGTAGATTGAAAATGTATATAGCAAGAATTGGATGGTATATGTTTACAGCAGTGTTTACAGCCAAACGTTTTCATGCACTGTAGGCTCAATTTTTGATAAATCAAAAATCCGAGAAACAAGTTTTGTGGAGGACAGTCTGGAGATGCTCTCTAGCAAGTTTGGTGACAATTGAGCAAAAATTGTGGGAGGAGATACGTTTTATAAGTTTTACAGTTTCTGAAAAAAACAGAGTGATGGCTTCATAATTTGTAATGAGTCTAAATGGACAAAAGTTTCTGCAGTACTGGGGCTACATTGTGGTGAAGTTTCAAAACTTTAGCATGTATTGTTGGTTTGGTAGGAATTTTTAAAGTTTTTAAATTTAAACGTTTATTTTGCCCCCCTCCCCAGGAGGGGTGGGCACATGTCCTTGGAGTTGAGTAAATCTGGCATGGGGTCGGACATTTCTGTAAAGTTTGGTGAGTTTTTGCCCATGGGAAGTATGATTTCCTCGGAAGAAGAAAGAAAGAAAGAAAGAAAGAATTCTTCCGATTACAATAAGGTCCTTGGCTGCTTTGCAGCCCGGACCCTAATAAATGAATGAATGACTGAGGTTCTCCAGTACAGATAGATCTTGGCAGTTACACATGCATAATGTCCCCAACTTTGTCAAAACAAAAAAAGTCTGAGAAATTACATGCAACAGTCAGACCAACCAGTGGACAGTCAAAATAATGAACAAACTATTGGCAGTCTGCTGATGTTTTGTGATGTCTTCATTCTGCATAATGGCAAGTTAGATTTTGCAATCCTTTCTTTTAACCAGCGCAAAGTGGTGAAAAGTGCAACCCAACAAGTTACAGACCGACGCAGCTGTCATTTGTCACGTTGTGTAAGTAATGCACTTCTGGCCATCTGTGCATCTGTGGGCATCTAGGTCTTAAAAGGAGGCGTGTACAGGTGCATTATTAGCGTATTGGTATTTTGGCAGCAGAGAGTGATGGTGCCATTAACTGCTGCTGTCTGACTCCCCAATAAGAGAGATGCTTTGCACATTTACACAAGGAGCAGCATAACTTCATTGACTATTTCAGAAGCTAAAAATCTAGTTCTTTTTCCTCTGTCAAGTTTGTAACTGCAGTTTTTAGTTGTTGCTGCTTAAATGTGCCACATTATTTACTGCAGTGACATCACCGCTCCTCCTGCATTACTCCCAGCAGAAAACCGCTCGCTTCCACAAGTGACCAGATCCACAATGTAAATAGGAGTGCACCCAGTGCAGGAACACCTGGCTTTGTAGGTAATGGAAGATGACACTCTGATTGGTTGAATTCTGATTGGTTGGACATGTCCAGAACACAAATATGATTAATTAGGGGACTAATTACAACCCCTTTGCCTCTTGTGTCTTACTTTGCACCAAGATTATGCACCGTTTAAGTACAAAAAGTGGAGTTGGACACACCCTAAATGCACTTGTGTATTGTTTAAATGGACCCCTAACCTGACAGGCTGGAGGCTGAAGCCTCTGATATGGTCCTCCTCTGGCCGGATGGGTTTCATCAGCTCCTCTGCAGTAGGTAGCTCTAGATACACAAACAAAATAATTATTCAGCATGCTTCAGTGCTGTCATGAACATAGAGATTTTTCTAGTGACGATTGACTTTAGGAGGTGACAAGGACTGCCTGAATGTAACACTAAACAATTTACCAGAGCATCATTCCTCCAGTTAGACCAGTGAATTATAAAGACAGACAGAGGAAGTCCAGTATTCTCCCATTTACTGTTTACAGTAAGGTGGTATCTGACCTGACTCATTGGTAGAAGCAGGGTGAAGAGAATGCATGGCGTGTTGAGGAGGGGAGGATGGAGACACAGGTCTGTTCATCCTCCCCCTCCCTTCCAGAGACGAAAAATGATGATTATGGTCATCTGACTCTTCCACCACATGGATCTGTCTGTAGGCTTCATGGAGAGCCACCATCTCTGAGCCTCCACTCTGCACATATGACTGGCCTATACAGAAACAAATCGATTTTACTTTGTGTCAACAACAATGCAAGATGAAACTTAGATGAACCCGTGGAAAAACTGCAATGAATCGTCAAGCTGGATTAGTGTTATAGGAAACAATTTGAAGCTCAGTGATTTATTGTGAGAAAACAAGTTTTGCCCAAACAACAGAAAACCATTGCTTACATTCCCATGAAGGCCCGAGGAAAGCTGTAATATCTATGGAATGACCCTTGTGTAAAAAACTAAATACTTTTGGGGAGCAAGATTGAGGCCTCTTTATTCAAGTGCATGTCCTGTAAGTTACACTATACTTTGGTTGATTGAACTTTGATTAATAGCCCGGGCTTTTCATTGTGTTAATCACTGAACATAACTGGACTATATTTGGGACAGGTGTTTATATGGGGCAGGCCTTTAACTCCTTTTATGCAAAACTGTTGCTCTGCAGAGATGGGAAAAACTACCAAATTGTTAATTTAAACCAGTATGAATATCAATTGTATTAAAACAAGGCTATTGAATAACTCACTAAATATCAACTAACATTCATTTGGGGCAGCACTGGTGCAGTGGTTGTTACTGTTGCCTAAAAGCAAGAGGGTTCTGAGCTCAAACCTGCCAGCCTGCTGGGGCCCTTCTGTGTTCTCCAGTGATGATACTGTACTGAAACTATTTCAAGTGTCCATAAATTGATATTTGTGACAACACTGGGTCATTTGATTTTACGGGAATCATGAGCACCAAAGCATAATTTATTCAGATTTACTGGCATGGTAAACGAGAGAGAGGGACAAAAAAAGATGGCAACTACCTAACACTGAAGGGGTCATTAAGCCTGAATATGTGTCCACTCCTCGATTATTTATATTCCTTTAGTTTGTAAGGGTCCACCGATCGAAGAAAACTGTGAATATTAGTGTGAAAACAATTGCTCCCTGTCTGTGTTTGTCAAACACATTAAGCACTTGAACTGACATGGGCAATTTCAATATTTTTTTAGGATATCTATGCAGACTACTGCACACAGTCTGCTCATTACCAGGTATTGTGTCTGGGTGCTTTACATCTACAGTCTGCGTGCTCCATCTTCCAAAAGGGTAGGATGGCCATAAATAATCAATTATTGAGCCTCTGCTGTGGACTGGGTTTGGGATTGTTGAGCCAATCTTTATAATATATTGAACTACACATTTCTGAAAAACAGTATGCCACCCACTGCCTTACTGCTATGACAACCTCCTCTCTTACTTTGCATTCCTCAGTATACTCTCTCTTCTTAAGAGGGTCAGTGTCCTCCAGACTACTTGGAAGAACGTTCTCCAAGAACACGTACTGACTGTTACATCACCATGTGTAAACAAACATGGACACACTAACTTTAATGAAAGCTGGCTCGTTAAACTTGGAATTTTTACTGTTTTAAACAGAATGCAAACATCTGTTTTGTTGTTTTGTGCTACTGAATAACACTCTTCTCTTACTTTCCTGACCCTATATGTCTTTGTGTTACCTCTGTCCAGAGACCCTGCTGTGTTCTTTCCTCTGTCTTCTCCACCAGTGTCATCCAGGGAATCATGCAGAGAAACTGAGACAGAAGTTACAGTAACCACATTTAAGACATACTCAACTATATGATCAGCTATAGGTCAGTATTAACTTCTTCAGAGAAATATAGCAGTAGAAGAATATACTGTTTGCTTATATAGTCAGCAGTCTGCCATATGAACTAAAACTAATGAGACATTTAAATGAGATCTCACACACACATACTATATGTGTTGTTAGCAGTGAGGTCTTATTAGTATTTCCATGGTTTCCCTGTAATGCTTCATTATTTAATGGTATAATTGCTGTGCATGGCTTGTTTGTCTCAGGCTTCTGACATTGTCAAACTCTACTCTATATTCTCTTTGACTGAATGTATTTTTTCGTCCAAATAAACACCCACCCACCACGTCAGTGAAACATGATGTCTTTTTCTCTTACCTTTGGCAAGAATTGGAGACATTTTAGACTTCTGAAAAAAAGAGATAGTAGCATGAATTACTGAAGAATGTCGCAAGATTTCACTTTGAGACAGATAAAGCTTACAACATGACGCCTCAACGATGTCATCACATATTGCACTGACCCTGTTTGCAGATCTGAAACCATCCAGCCAGTTACAAACATGTTGTACCCGTGTTATTTTGGTTTTGCCAACCTGAGTTTGTTCAACGGATTTACAGTAATGTGTGTTTTTTTAACTCACTCAGCTTGAATGTGTGATTGACAAACATTGGACTAAGTAGTGTTGACAAAGGGGGGCTCTCTGTCTTCTCTGAATTGTTGAACAGTGCTGCGTGTCAATTTTGCTGACTTTTTTACCTTAGAAATTTAAAGGAGCTCAAATTTTCTGGTCCTTAAGGGCTCCTACAGCTCAATATTTGCCTTTACACTGGCTGCAGTGTTCACATAATTCCTCAGCATCTTAACCCATGGATTATGGATGTGTTTTTTTCTTTCATTTGTTTGGCTTTGAAGTTGTAATATTGTCATGTATATACCAGTGTATATCTTTATCAGCCACTCTCTTTAAACTACTGTGTGTTAGTTGCCAGGGTTTTAACCAGAACAAAGATATTTGACCACATAACACCTGTGCTGAAGTCACTATACTGGCTTCCAGGACATTTCAGAATTTATTTTAAATGCTATTGCCTGTGTTTAAGGCTTTACATGGTCAGGCACCGCAATATCTCTCTGACATGCTTGTGGGCTATGAGCCAGCTCGACCCCTAAGGTCATCTGGAACAGACTGCCTGGTTATTCTCCAGGTATCCATGAATATGGGTGAAAGTGCTGTTAGCTTTTCAGCTCCAAGGCGCTGGAACATGTTACCTGGTGATATTAAGAGTGCCTCAACAGTATCATCTTTTTAAGTTTAGTTGATGACATTCCTGCTTAGCTGCCCATTCCAGAAGTCTGGTTTGACTATTTTAAGGATTATTTATTGTATTTTATTGGTTTTAACTCAGGTGTGCTCATCTTATTGTGTCGGTTTTACTCATGTTTTTGTCTTTCTTTTTCATCTTGGTCTATTTATCTGATTTTATTCTGTTTTTAGTTCATTTATTTTAATTGAAATGTGTTATGCTCTTTTAATGGTCTACTTTTAGTATTATTATTATGTTATTTAATTTAAACATTTTTTTTATCAGTGCTGACACGTCTTTGTGTCTTTTGTTGGTTTATTCTTCATCTTAATTATTATTTCATGACGGTTTTATTCTTAGTTTTGCTGGATTTGATTAACTTTTATGGTCTGTTGCTGGCTTTGTTTTGTGCCTGCAATTTCTACCTTGCACTTTGTGCAGCACATTGTGCTTTCACCTAGAATGAAATGTCCTATATAATTTATATATTATCATATAATATAAGTTCCGCTTGCTTGCTTAGAGTCCACATTTCACAATATCCAGTATAATACCTTGTGTGTACAAGTTATACAGTGGCTACAATTTCCCACAGATATATGTGGCTACTTGTCATGTGACTGAAGTTCCATACTTGGGTCACATAATGGCAACTAAGGCCCCGAGTTTAAACATTATAGATTCCAACTACAAACCCCCTCCGATGACTCTTTTCCATTCTCCTCTTCATCAAAATCCTCACTGTAATGTGGAGATCCTGTCAAAGCTGAGAGAGAAAAGACCTGACTGAGACACACAGAAACCGAGAGACAAAGAAACAAAAGAAAGAGAGGTTTGCTGAGGGTTTATTGTTCATACCTGGAGACTCTCTGACAGTCTCTGTGACTCTGGTTTTTCTTTGATCATCATCACTCTGCTCCACTGCTTCCTCAGCTCTCCTGGAGGGAGGACATTAATCCTCATTACATTACAGTCACAACCTCAATCTTCAAGAGCAACAGCAAATGCACTGTAACTGAGAGTGGTAAAACAGATGTCACCTTCACTCAAACCTTTAAAGTCTGGGATACATACATGTTGTGTTGGCATCAAAACATCCTCCACTGTGTCTGTTATTGTCTCTACAAAGGAGCATCAAGTGTGGTGTGATACATTCATGACTGATCTGCTCACACTACTTTTGTCTTTGAGTGCTTAGTGGGTGTAATATTACAGCATGGCAGTTTACAAACCTGAGGTTAGTATCGATGGTAGAACTTGTTGAGTCCAGCTCTCTGTTTAGCTTGGAGTAATCTATAGTTGATAAAGCCCCTGCCTCTAGTTGGGCAAAGAACCTGGCTTTCTCCTCTTCTTCCTCTATAGTGTCCAAGCCAATACTGGTCATGTTCTCGGCTGGTACCATCACTGAGTCTGCACACATATATTAAAAGAGCACACACAGAAAGCTCAGCTGTGATGGTTCTAAACTGAAAACAAAAAATGTGTGTGAAGATAAAGGAGAATTGGAAGGTTCAACATCTAATATTTGGTTTATAGCTTGTTTGGACTGGATGTAGAACACCAAATAGAGGGACTAAAATGCTATGGGCTGATCTGTAGTTGTGCATAGACTCTACACAGAGCCTACGATGTAGCCTACGCAAGTGGGCTACGACGTTGTGAGCATTTACACTTGTGCTGTGGTGTATCTATGTTGCTCTGCAATTACACCTCGAAATGCTAATGTGTCTAGTTTTCATGCCACTGCGCTGATTTTCTATTATTAAAAACACATAAAACATGGCTAAATAGCAACAATATTGAACGCAAGTAAGAAATTTAGCTTTGTTATAACTCCCAAGGTTCACCAACTAGGTTCTGTGTGGAGTTTGCATGTTCTCCCCATGTCAGGGTGTACCTGCCTCTCGCCCAAGGTCAGCAGAGATAGGCTCTGAAATGAAATCTAACAAACTACTTGCAAATATAGGTTTTAATACAAGTGTTTTGCCCATCATGTGTCAGTCTTACCCTGTTCAATACTGTCTCTGCTGTGAGCAGCTGCTGTAAACCTGTCTTCTTTCAAACCAGTGTCTCCTGGATCCTCATCCTCCTCTTGGATGGACTGAGACTTCCTCAAAGACTTCCTGAAAGTCTTCCCAGATCCCAGCAGTCCTGGAGAGAGAGATGTCACAGAAAAGCACAAGTCAACCCCGTTTCAATTCATGCAGGTCACACCACTTCAGCTGACCGACACCACAGGTATTTATTCTAGTGTATCTGTTTCTCTTGTGCCAACTGCCATTCAACACTGAGGACTGCCTGTCTTTCATATACAAAAGTTGTACATGTGGACAAATACAAACAACAAACTGTGGACCCAAAGAATAACATGCAGTGTATTCAACACCTGACACAAGCACAACAAAATATTCACATAACCGCTTCAAAAAGGAGTATTTATCGCATAGACTGCATTGCACAGGTGTGCTCCTGTTTCTGTGACATCACCACATCTATGCAAAGATTTTCTAAATGTTGTCCAAGCAGGAATTTTCCACATTTCTGTTTCTATTGTACACAGAATTGGTAAATGGCCTATCAGTGAATAGCAGCCGCAGGTGGGTACAAATTGTTATTACTGGTTGATGGAACCTGTGTGAATTTGTGTTTGACTCAGGCCTTAGTGCCCGACAAAGATCTATATAACCAGGAACTGTGTGGATAATTAGTACATTTTCTCAGAATTAATATCCTTCCCTTTCCTTCTGTATCCACTTCTCCCCATCTGTCACTGCAGTCATTACTTACTTGACTTTTGTCTCTGCCTTTCCAGCTTGAGACTTCATTTAGTCCTTTATTAACCATATGCTCAATGATGAAAATGTCACAATATCCTAATGCGTCCTCATTAGTGTGAATGCTGATTTAGCTGCATTATGTTTAGATAGATAATAAATGAAACTCTTACAGGCACACGGTGTAATGCTACTCATGGCCCCATACTGCCACCTACTGTCTATTGCTATCCATGCATTGTTCCACTGGGATTTTGAATAAGTGAACTTATATGGTTTCTGTTTTGCTGTTAACAGAGGCTCACATATCTAAAATTTAAGTTTTGTTTTGAGTGTAAAACTGTAGACACATAGCTGAAAAATGTCTCACTTAAAAATATATGATTCCACTACCTGTTCAATTCCTGCCCTTTAATGAATAATCAATTTCCAAAGTTTGACCAATTTAAATTAAATTATATAAAAAGGAGTTTCCAGTTTGTCAGAATGTTTTCATGCAGGCATAATTAAGGAAAAACTATCTATCTATCTATCAGATAAGAAATAACAATGGCACAACCAATTAGATGCTATGTAAAAGATACATCTAATACATCAGTAAGAAAACATACAAAACTATTGGTCTTCAGGTCTATTACTTTAACATACAAACAACAAACTTAATACAGACAATGACAATACTTTAGAGAACTAGTGGTGCTAGTGACGTTTATCACTGTACTGCCGGGGGACTAACACAACACAATGAAAGGTTTGAGGGTTTGATTTGAAGTTACCATCGTCACTGTCCCCCTGGGAATAACTATCAGTGCTGACTGCTGGAGTGTCATCAAAGTGTGTCTCATCAGGGCTCCTCTCTCCTGACACACACTGGAGGTTTTCATGAGTCGGACTGCTGAGACTGTCAGAGCATGAGCCATAGGATGGAGTTCTGTGTCTTTCCACAGTTTGGAAAACCTCCAAAACTGCAGCTTTGTGGGTCTTGTCCAATTGAACTGGTTTATCAACAGCTTTGCAGCGAGGTTTGGGGACCGGCTTATTAAAGGGCTCCGCACTGACCACTTCATACAGCAAGGAGAAAAATAGGGTGAATAATTTTGGTGCACTGTCCAATTTAATATAGAATAGCTTTTTGAATGTGACATCTAAACTACACACACACACACACACACACACACACACACACACACATCTACTGTGTTTTTACAATAGTGTTGCCCATTTCAAAAGAGGTTCACAGAGGGCGTGTCCAAAACGCCATTTGTCCCACTATCAGCATCACTTCAAACAGTAAGATTTTGCTTCCAGTGTGAAAACAATGGTGTGTAGCTAATATATACATCTCACACAGGGAACTCTGAGTTCTGGGTCAGAGAACGGCCCGCAAGACTCAAGGAGGACACTGCTGGCCAACTGACCAAATTATGGTAGGTCATGCATGCCAGACTTTGCACCAACCCCTCATTAGAGCCAGTATCCCACATTTTAAGACGTGGCCTTCAAAGTCACACACAGCACTGTGAACTCTGGAAACAGAGAACAAAGGGACTGACTTTTCAATGCAAACTTTTATCTACATTAATTAATGTGTTATATTTAGTTACCACACAGAAAATGTAGAAAGTTGGTAGTAACATGCTGATTTTGATGCAGGAACCACTGACACTAAAGAACAGGAACTGGTTACACATCCCCATGAGATAAATACGGGGTGTTTGGTCTAATTTAGTCGATAAAAATTAGGGGAATAAGAAAATATATAAATCCTACCAGTAAATTCATCATACCTTGTAAGAAGACAAAATGCAACCTGAGAGGCCAATGCTAACTTAAGCCAAGTTCAGACCAAAGATGTGCAGCGAAATGAGCTAAAACTTGCAACTACATGCAATGCGCCGGTCTCCGACGCTCTGAAAACATGCCAGTTCACACCAACACGAACAGACGAGCTATGTATAGTCTCAACAGCAACAACGTTCTGTACTTCTGTTCTAATTTCCAGCTTTTCAGGCTTATTTCGTAGCTGAATATAATTTGTAGCTTCTTAAATTATCAACGAGAATTGTGATAATAAGATACTGGCTACAGTTTCATTTCTAGTAGTAATGAAACTGCAAAAACAAACAAAACAACCTGAGCTTCAAATGGACTATGGATTCATAAATACACCACAATAATTTAAATAACCTACGCCAACTAATCAGTCAGCGAGTTTGTGTGTCACATGCACACATACAGCGAGCAGCAGCAGTGACCCACCATCCAACACCGACACACCATGAGGACAGAGACTGATATATGCGTCATCAGCCGCTGGGACGTAAATGAGACAGACCTGGGCTTGGCAGGGACAGAGGGCTGTTGTCAGAGTTTACCACAGCAACGAGCCGATCGGCTGTTGAAACAGGTGCTGTTCCTTACGTTCTTAAACCAGCTATAGGTGCCACCATCAGCCAGCTTGAGTCAAGCTAAGACGTGCCAGTTCACACCACTGCAACTTTTCTCTGCAACGTCCTAAAACCGTTTGGTCTTGTTGCAAATCTTCGATCTGACACACAAGTGTATTGAGCGCAAATTCTGGGTGCAAAGTAAAGTTCAAAGGGCAAAGGGGTTGTTTTCACATGTACCAAGTGTTTTAAAATGAACTAGCTTAAACTGGACATAATCTACAGAACTCCATAGTGGGACTTTTTCTCAACTTGCTCTCACCATTGTTGTTTTCAGGCTGAGACTTTTTGGTTTTGATAAATCTGCTTCTGGCCGTCTCTGGTAGGGAAGGAGGAAAAACAGAAAAGGACAGTCTTTCAAAAGAGGAGATAATTAACAGATAAATACAAAGCTGTGAAATGTATACCCATGTTTCTGCAAATTTGCATGTTTTTTGAAGTGAACTTGATGTTTCATAGTAGGAGTGAGAGACATTTGTTGACTAGAAGTTACTACATAAATGACTATATTACAATATCTTGCACAGGGCAACACTTCCCAAACACTAATTAACAATGTCAGTTGCATGGTTCAGCTCAACTTGACACACTTTTAGTAATCTGTGCTTCTGCTTATTTTTTTCACTGCAGATAGTGACCCATAAATGTAGGCAAGATTTTTAGAATGATGTCACCTTCAACGGGACACAAACACTTGATGTGTGATGCTCCATGCAGCTCTCAGCAGCAACAAAACAGTGGAATGTCCACAACTCGTCAACTGACCACAGCATGGCTTTGTGAGCTGCCAGTTTTTTTAAAATCTGGGTTGAGTCAATTAAAAAAATAAAGTTGTTACTAATAGCAGCTTGGCTATTTAAAAATGGGGAGTTTGTGCAGGATTTCTTGTGTCACACAAGTGACAATTCCCTCTGACCAATCCTTGGTTTGTGTTTTTTTAATTCTCCTTCTGCTATCAGCTTAGTTGGCTTGGAACCTCGATTGAGGTCATACCAAAAAGAGCAACAGGTACTATCCACAACTTTTGCAAATGGAAAACCAAAAAAGAACGGTTCCAAGTAATTTGAGTGGAGCTATGCTGTGCCGTACCATGCAGCAGATATTAGGCTTAAATGAGTCTAATGTTGGTCACCAGTAATCTACATCTCAGATCACATTTAGTGCATGTTGGGTATGTGTGTTTCACAGCTCAGTGAACATAAAAGAGGAAAAATCAGGGAAGGATCATATCGAGTGAGCCAGGCAGACAGGACAGTGTTGTAAAAAAAGCAAAAAGAAATCAAACAGTGAAGCAACATTTTAAAAACCATCACGCTTGTCCTGTTGGAATAGAATAATGAGGAGGGACATGAGTCAAGGAGAGATCAGTCAACAGTGTAAAGCAGAAAAATACAAGTTAGACAGAGAGGCACTTTAACCTGACGAGTGGGGTGGAGAAGCCAGATTGAATAATAGAATAATATTTAAGACAACCTGAGCAGAAGTCTAACCAGCAAGGATAACTTTAACAAGACACTCGTTAGTAGCTCTGTCAGGCTTTTTCAACACCATAACCCAAAGATTATTTTTCAGTCGCAACTGTAGTCATTTTTTGTTTGATGTTTTTGATCCAAGTTTGAACATTAACATCAACAAAAGCCTCTGGAAAATCATTCTCTTAGCACAAGTCAACACCTAAACAGTTATCATCAAGTTTCTCGTACAAACCAAGTTGTGCCGAGAGTTATTTCCCTGCTTCGTGAGTACAGCATAAAACTACAATTGTGTCCTAGTCATGTCAGTGTCATTATAAATGTCTAAGGTTGTAGTCTGTCACTGACATGCTCTTCTAGAGTAACCTAAAAAAAAATCAATGAAGTTTTTCCTCCAGCTTTCTAAACTCTGTGCCCTTGCAACAGTAAATATGGAGGGATTTCCACCTGCTCGGGGAAGGTATACATCTTAAGTTACATATTAATTCTTAGTTGTAACTAAATGTATGTTTTTTTACAAAGTCACATTGTAAGTCCCACACTACATTAGGGATGGGAATTGATATTATTGACATCAATGCCATTACTAATTGTGCTTATTGGTGTGATTCTTTACAAATTCCCTTACTGATTCTTGATCAATTTTCTGTGTGGGGAAAAAAGTCAGCCTTTGCAGTTTTTTTTTCTGTCATCACAATAGTTTTATTATCTCAGAGCTTGAATACAGTGTAGCAACAGTCTGTCTGTAATCATCTCAAATGGGAGAATGAGAGAATATTTCTACAGCATTCATTTTTATTTAGGTTTTCTCAGTCAGAGATAAAACCTGCTAAGCCTGTCCGCGTGGTGCTAATGTGATTATACTACAGGATATTTACCCTCAGAAACAGACATGCCGATTGGTTGGGAAGCACTGGCACACATGTGCAGTTATACCATGATATTAAAATTCAAGGTTATCATACCTTGTACATTTGCTTATCTACGATATTGAAAGAAAAACGCAATTTGACAGAAAATCTCAACTTTATTTTAGTTATTTTCAAAAGGGGGACTTTTTACAAATACTCCCCGTAAAATTTTGTTTCATGTTTCAAACATAATAATAAAATGTTTGTTTAACCAAAAATAACCCTTCACTTTTAATTCCTTTGAGGTTAAAGGATAACTCCAGTATTTTGCACTTTGAGCCCCATTCCTGGGATGTTTATGACGAAATAGAGTGGTTAAGACCAAAATCTTGACGGCTGCTCCTTCTCTGACAATTTGAGAGAATTTGGCTTTCCCCTGTCTGCGTTAACAATGCTGTCTATGGCCATGTGTAAATCTGTCCTAAAACCACCTTAAACATTTGTTTTCAAAGCCATGAAACTCACCGAGTGGTCAGTGGTGTTCGTTGATGTTCCGACATAAAAATCGTAGCAAACTGTGGTTTCCGTGATGATTTTTTTGAATTTTGTCCATGCATTGATTTCCTATAGGAAGCCTCATTGTCTGTTGGTAGTAATCCGCCACCGGAAACGGAAAGGGGGGTGTTTACAATAAGGTTGTAGTCATTGCAGTCTTTTAGCTCAGCAAAAGTGCCGGCTCGACAGTGCTGTGTGCGCTCCTCCTCTTCGGAGGAATTCTCCCGCAGTCGCTGACCACACAAAACTTGCCCATTATTACTCACTTATAAACAACCTTCGCAGTACGATGCCTTTGAACACAACGCCAGCCTTCTTCTTCTGCTTCTTTTCTGTGTCCCATTACATTGCAATGGTTTCCTGCCGGTTGGCGACACTCACGTAAAGGAGCATTATCGCCATCAAGTGGGCTGGAGTGTATAACGCTTCAGGGTCAAACGAACGATCAAGTGGAAGTTTACATACGGGTGTGAGGCAGCTGAAAAAATAGTTCCACAATCGAGATGAATAGCGAAAACACGGATGGAAACCACAGTTTTCTACGATTTTTTAGTCGGAACATCAACGAACACCACTGACCACTCGCTGAGTTTCATGATTTTGAAAACAAACGTTTAAGGTGGTTTTAGGACAGATTTACACATGGCCATAGACAGCATTGTTAAACCAGGCAGGGGAAAGCCAAATTCTCTCAAACTGACAGAGAAGGAGCAATCGTCAAGATTTTGGTCTTAACCACTCTATTTCATCATAAACAACCCAGGAATGGGGCTCAAAGTGCAAAATACTGGAGTTATCCTTTAATCCTGACTGGCAATAATAGTTATTCCGTAATACTGTGATACCGTGAAACCACAAAATTTTCTAAGACGGTTATTGCACTATGAAAATCTCACCTGCATCTGCAACCCTAGTGCGTAGAGTGTCAAATACATAGCATTATTAGAATTTAACTCCATGTTGCGTCAAAAAATGTTTTAGCATATTGCTGGTATTTTTGCTCTCACTTAAAATGATCGTTTTAACGACATTAAAAGCAGCACTTTGTGAAATGAAGCCACACTTTGGAACATTTTTTGCTCTCTGCCATGAATCCCTGTTGCAATTTTTTTAGCAGTGTAGATGCTTTGCAGTTCACAACCTACAAAAAAGATGCCAGCCAGCATCAATAAAATGAAATGATAACCTCTGAGCCATGTGTTTCTGTGTTTCTGATAGATCTCAACTGGAACCCAATGATCCCATTTCTACACTATATTTGAATTAAGCCAAATTTGCACATACACAAAGCTGGTGCAACAGCCTGCTTAAGCCTTTTCCTTTTAGTATTAAAGAAAAATAAATCAGGACTGTGTGTGTGTGTGTGTGTGTGTGTGTGTGTGTGTGTGTATGTGTGCATGCATTGTTTGATCCAACCCACAAACTGTCATCAGATTCTGATTCAAATGTTGCTAAATCCTGACTTAACCACAGAAGGACATGACATCAACTTTTTTCAACTGAGTTCGACCAACTTCAAACCAGAGAAGAGCACATACAAATATAAAAAAATCAAAGATCTTATGTGAAATGACAAAAAATGGTAACTTTGGCAGAAAAAAGGCATGTTAATGTAGGATCCATCCATCACAGTGAGAAGCTGTTTGAGCAAATTTGTTTTCAGGTCCTTTACGCCTAAATTACCACTAGGCTACTTAACAAAGACCAAAACCACTAATTTCAGACTGGGATGTGGACAATTTACATCCAACTACTGAACAAGTACACTAAATATCAACATAAATAGTGGCACTACATGTTAGTGTCAATTCAACCACACAGATTCAACTCGTAACTACATCCATATTGTAAATAAACTGTGGCTGACGATATGTCTGCATACCAATTCTACACAATGTTCTTATGGCAAAAAGAAGAATTATAATGCTGCTCTCTCCTCTCTGAACATATTCCCCACTGAGCCAGTGACCTCTATTTAGTTTTTCCGCTACAGACTACTTTTATGGGCATTTAATTACTGCCAGCTGATAACTGCAGTCGTAAAATCCTGTAACATATGCCCAAATCCTCTCACAGTTCCTCCCTGGACTGCACAGCTTAAACACTGACACAATTGCAGCCACTAACACATTCTGAACAGCACCAGGCTAACAAAGGCTGACATGTCCAGTGTGATGGGTGTTGTATCATGGAGAATCCTCTCCTCTCCTCATTATTACCTCTCCCTGTTCCTCCACCGCTGTGTTCATCATCTTGCCACCAAGACACTGTTGGTTTCTGACTACTTTTAGCACCGGACTGCTTGTCAGAGCTGCCCAAATCCACAGAGTCATCTGAAACAGACTGATAGGAAATCAGGTTTTAGTCAGAGAGATGCCTTCAGGATAGACTGTGTCAGACTGTAAACCATGTGTCAGATACTCATTCTTCTGTTAGGCTTACAGCACTTTTAAATAAGAAAAGTTAACATCCAGTCTGTGTCATCATGAGAGTTGGTGTGGACTGGACAGATAGACATGAGCTTTCAGTCAGCTGCCATGTTTCTACTGGTGAGAATTCAGAGTCACTTAATCCAGCCTCTTTGTGACTCTGAGGCTGTTCAGTTCAGACCTAGTAACATTTCCATGATACTGTCAACCTGAAAAAAGTCTAAAATGAATGCTGTCAGATTGCCGAAAAAAAAAACCTGAGCAACACATGCAGAGAGAGATTTAGGCATGCGACTAGCAAAAACAAAAAACAGGAAAATATATAGGAAAGAAATCTTGTAACAACCATGTCACATGGATTTAACCAATGAGTGCCATCTCCAACTCCATTTAAAAGTCAGCTGTGCCTGCATTTGGCACACTGCTATTTACATGGCGAAATGCAGCAAATTAGAGACGTGAGCAGTTTTCTGCTGAGAGTAACAGTGCATGCCGACTACATGCCACCAGAAATTCGTTCCCATTCATTTTGTATTGGAAGCAACTGATTATTTTGCACAAAGCACCCTGGGATACCTTTGATGCTGATCGAGCTGGCAGCACAATGAGAGGACATGCCAATGTAAAAAATTTAACGGTGCTCACATCAAGACAGCCAATTAAGTTGCAGCCACAAGCAACCGGCAGTGCAGGGCGGACATGAGTTTAAGCAAAGTGGTCGCATATTGTGAGCATGCACCATAATGCAGTAAGAGCAGTGATGTCACTGCAGCAAATATTATCAAAAATTTAAGCAGCAAAACTAAAAACTGTAGTTTCAAACTTGACAGAGGAAACAGAACTAACCTTTCAGCTTCTAAAATAATCAGTGAAGTTACGCTGCTCCCCATGCATAAATGTGCACAGCGTCTCTCTTACTGTGGGGACAGACAGCAGCTCTGCTCTGATCTCTGCTACATTTACAGTTTAGAGAATGTCATTAATACTTTCCTCATTAATCATGAGTTATTTCACGCACCCACAACCCATCCCCACTTCACTGTGTGTATAACAAGCAGAGTGGACATACGTTGCGAACCCACCTATGTAGGTGCATCTCACTATCTGAATAATCGCCATTTAATTAGCAGAAAAAATACTACGCCATTCTGATTTAAGAGTAGGTTTTAGTTGGTTAATGGTGCAATCGATTTCTGCTGCCTCCAAAGAGCAACACGCCAACAATGTGCCTGACCACACCTCATTTAAGGACCTACACGGCCATTGGTGCACAAAAAATACATTTGCTACTTACAGCACATGAGCATTTGCTGTGAAAATGGCAACTGGGTCAGTCTGAAACCAGCAATGACAATAACACTGCACTGTGTCTAAGATAGGGCTCCTATTTGTGTGTCTTGCCTTCAAAAATTATTGTTATATATTTATTTTCATTCAATCATCATCATCTCTTAAGAACACAAAAAAACATAATTCAATAAACCAGGAAACACTGTGAAAGAACCAATTTTAAGTAGTTAAGCAGATTCTTCACATAACAGATCAGACAATAAAAACTGTTTTTCCCATCTCAGTGTAACTTAAGTAAAAGAGGTTAAAAAAGCTGTCATACTAATCTCACCTGCGCTCTTTCCTTGTATTATGCTTTCATTCCAGCAGTGTAGATGAATAAATGAATATACAGCAAAACTCTCAACATACAGCATGCCATCTTATAGGAATGACGTGAGTCCCATCTTAACCTTGTCATTCAATGCATGTGCACTGTCAGTTATTATTATACAGACAACAAACTGATGTGGAAATGTATCAGTGGACTCACTGTGAGGAGTCGAAGCAAGCGTCCCTCACAGTCACAATGGTCATTACTTAAGGCTCCAACAGAAATGTCTCAAAATCCTCCAGTGATGCAGCTTCTTCACTGTTCTGTCTTTCTCTCTCTAGTGCATGCCATAAGTGTCCCATCATGAACAGAGCCATAAGGAACATTAATGTAAAAGCCATCTGTGGCTGAATAACAGAAAGATACCACTTTAACAGACAGGTGACGACAGCACTGTTGGCGTACTTTATGTTTGAAAAGGGCCTATGAAGCACCTTTACAGATGAATCACTCTTTCCATACTATGCAACTTGTGCAACCCTAAATAGATAGCATGATAATCTATGAACAGTGCCACAGCAGCATGCACATGGTGTTACATTACCTCCTTCAAGAACAGCTCAAACTGCTCATCCAACTCCTTCTTGGTCAGTCGGCGAGACATACTGATGCTGTCCACTCCATCAGCCAATGGGAACACAGACGCCTGACATAAAGACCAAAAAAAAAAAAACATTGGGGGGAGAAATTACACCTTGAATGTGTAGCATATTTTAAAACAGGTGTAACTGTTCTTTTCATCATGGATACCAATAGAAAACACTGGCAAACAAAGAGATAGTCAGTATTTGGTACATATATTTATTTGGATTAAAGAGAAACTTTTGAGCGTTTAAATGAACATATGTTGATTTACATACTACAGTAAAATAAAATATATAACGTTACACAGCTTAACTGCTGTAAATCAACCTTAATAAGAGCATCAAAGTCCATTATTGACATGGTTATCATTATCATTATTGGTCGTTGTCATTTCCTTCCTTAACATACATGCAACACACCAAGCAGCACCTGCTTTGATTACAGGTATAGCTCTACGAGGGATCCCAAAAGTTATGAAATAAGAATGCTGCGCCTACGATGCTAGCGATCACTGTAAACCATTCATGAATAGGTCACAGATTACGGAAACAGATGGCTGCTGGCTGACACACATTATGCCGAATCTTTCAAAATAACGTAATGATCAACAAAGCGACAGACAGTGCGCCACAACACTGTCATATCTTCTTATTAACATTTTCAAATGCATTTAAGACAAAACGGGACATTGTCAGATATTATTCAGATAGGATGAAACAGTGCCACTTCCGGCAGAGACTGTCAAAATAAAGCTGCTTCCAAGTAAATTTTCGTGCATGCGCGTAGGACGCCTCTCACTGTCAACTGGACGTGACAAACGTCGTTATTAAATGGAGCACTGGTGGTAGGTTTTCCCTATTTATGTATGTAACCTGGCGAAGCACAAATGGTAGTGTTTATTTTGAAGGAAGTATCGCCTTACTACCGGTGTTTTTCAGGAAAATTGACACAGCTAACAACGGCTAAGTAGTTTATCTCCTTAGCTTGTAACGTTAGCTGGCTAGAAAAGTGAGCAAACTTTTCCCATTTGATGCGGAATACGCACAACACTTTCATTAACGTACATGTATCACTCTTGCATCGACAAAACTCACATAAAAGACTCGACGCTGGTGAACACTTGTTGAGTCCCCGTTGTTAGTCTGTTGATTTGAGTATCTGGCAGTTCCCGCAACACCAGCCGGGTGACAAACCCAGCCTGATTGGCTAGAAAGAACTACGTCATGAGAACTGTTAACCAATGGACTGACGGGTAGGTTGAGAGGGGTTTGTGCATGAATTGATCAGAAGCTATTTACCCGCCCCGTGGCCAAAAGTATGTGGACACAGGTATAATTCTGCTGGTGTGCAATACACTCACATAAATTATAATAATTTGTTTTATTCACCCTGGATGACCATTATCACGCTATTCTGAAGGTGGAATCCATTTATTTAATATAAACCAGAGGCAGGGACTTGAGGCACATGACTTGGACTCAATTCAGACTCTAGTCACAAAATTTGATGACTGTAGACTTGACAAAATCAAAACAGACTTACCACTCAACCTAGACTTTAATACCAATGTTCTTGACTTCACTTGGACTTGAACCTTTTAACTTGAAAATACCTGATACCTTCCACCACACCCAAATATTATTTAAAAATGGTGCCACGAATCAATTTATTTCCCTTAATTTCTTGAACCAACTAACATTAATGCCATTCATCCGCAGCAAGTCAACACTTAATTCCCCAGATCCACCTTGTTTGAATCAATCCAACAGCATCCAGTCAAGTTTCAGGAGAGACTGAAGACTCAACAACTTCCAACAAACTTGTTTTAGCAAATAAATACAGATTTTAAAAAGCATTCATGACTTTGGTAGATTTAATATATTATACTGTATTATAATACTATGTTATTAAAATGGCAATACATTTGGTGAAGAGTGCATTAAGACTTGTTCATAACTTAAAATTCAACACTTGGAACTTGACTTTGGACTCATCAATTTTGACTTGAGACTTGACTTGGGACTTGAGTGCAAAGACTTGAGACTTACTTGTGACTTGCAAAACAATAACTTGGTCCAACCTCTGATATAAACTGACCATCAGAACCCAAATTAATACCACAAAGATATCAAAATTGTTGCTGAATAATTTCCTGTCTATCGACAGTTTTCTGAAATATCTAAGTAATAAATCATTTAAGTAGTTTATATTATTGAGGATTTTGTGTTATTATCTTGTCTTATGTGATAGTAAAGTGAATATCTGTAAGGTTCTGTTAATGTTAATAAACGGTTAGGAGTATTTAATTTGAGCTTTAGAAAATTGTGACTTTTCACTACTTTCTTGACACAAAAGATGGCTAATCAAGGAAATACCTGATGGATGAATTGACAATAATTGTTCGTGGCAGCTCACATTCATAGTGTGATCAATTGATAATTGAATGATTGGGCATATTTCCTCACATGTATGTTGTTAGTTACCCAATTTATAGATGATGCGTGACGTCATCACATATTTTCTGTATGGTGGTGTGCTCACACTTTCACCTTTACTTGCTGAAGACCATTTGTGATTAAAACATTTTCCCATCATATCCATGTAGACTAAAAGGAGAAGTGATAACTAGCCAGAGTGTGACGGTACTTTTTAAAACCTTCGTGCAGTTAATAAAAGTTGATGATTGCCTTTACTGTAAAACTGTTCAAGACTCATACATGAAATTATACTCTGCTATCACTCCGACGATGGTTGACAGGTCTTTTGATACAAGGACAAAAACAAGTCTAAATTATTCTGATGTTGCCACTTCTTGATAGCCTGATACAGCTGTATTTCTTCCTCCTGAAGAGTCACACAGAATCAATTATTGGTTAAATCTGTGATTTGGCCAAGATCAATTATTTAGCAGTATCTCAGTGGCATGAACTGCAGTTGACCACTACTACAGGAGTCATATTTTCTCCACTTGGTGGCAGTATTGAGCTGAGGATCAGTCCATCTCTTTCCTGCGTCTGTGTGCCTGGAAGGGCAGTCCGTCACCAGAGATCAGTAGTAATCTAATAAACTCTGCCCTGCTCGCTTTTCTCTTTCTTTCAGAGGTCAGGGCGGATCCATATAAACTCTGTTTTCACCTGCTGCCTCTCTATACGGCTCTGTCCCTTATAACCTTGCACACACACACAGATCCAACACTCACACTGTGTGTCAAGCATACAAGGAGGGAAAGAGACATCGTATAGGCTGCTCTGTTTTTTGCTGATCTGTCTTGTGTGCCTTAAACTTCTGATTGTCAGGTATCTGCAGATCACACAGCAAACACAATGTCAGATGGCCACTACTCACACAGTGTCTGGTTATATTGTACTTTTTTGGAAATAAAGCTTACGAGTTTGATGGTTGTTATTATCTGAACATAAAATAAAGACAAAGGAGGATGAATATTTTCTGAGCAACAAGTCCTTCAACCCATACAACACCATAACTGGTTTGTTCTTACCCTCTGATACGACCCACAGAAGTGTTAATTAGTGTCCCTACCAAAGGCAGATGGTCAACACATCCTTATTCCTAAACAACAGAATAAGTCATAAAGAAAATGTGACAGTACGTCACACTGTGTGCAACAGTGGTCACCATCTTGTGAGGTGCACAGATATTATGCATTAAGTACCAAAACAAGATAGTTTACAATGTCTGGGTATGTGGATGAAGGTAGCAAATCTGTAATCCAGCCTTGTACTGTCCAGTCATATGGATTTATATTGTTTATAGTGGCACTATTGCCATACAGGTTACTAGTGTAGTGCGTTCTGCTTTTGCTACTTAAGGCTGTCTGAAAGCAGTGGGGATTAGGAGCTGGCCTGTGGTTTGTTTTTTCCTAATCCCAGTGATCGGCACATCTGACCTGGGTGATATTAGTATATGGTGGATGTGACGCTGGCACACCGTCCTATTCTTATGCATAACTCTCTCTCCAGTGCTGTTGCAGCTGACTGGCACACCAGGAACCAGCAGGTGGGTCTTTCAGCTCTGGTGTATTAATTTGCACTTGTCTTAGTAACTGACTCACACACCATGCAGTGTGTTTTGCTGACGTCAACAATTGTTTAATGTGTTTCATATCACAGGCCCACAAATATTTATCCATCCATTATCAGACTTTGATCCACTGAGTGATCATCCCTGATTCTCTATATGACTGTAATAGTTGCAGTTTTAAACGTGTAGTTAGCATTGTTTCATAGTTGCAGTTCAACATATCCTCATTCAATGGTTTGTACAATGTCCTATAAATATGCACACACCAGTTTGTATGACATTCGACGAATAAGAAGCCAACAAATGACGTTTTGTCCTTAATGTAAAGGTAAGTAATTACATTAAGTTATGGGGGTAGATTTTCAGCAAGTTACTGTGATTAGGTTTAGGAAATGAAACATGGTGAGGTGAGGATGTAGCTTAAAATGCCTCAGAGTTCACACACTTCTGAACACCTGTTCTCTTGGGGAAAGTCCTGGGGAAAAGTCCCGTGTTTTGTGACCCATCCACCGAACTACCCTGCCCCTTTACCAGACTGCTCAGGACCACTTCATTCTTTTCTCCCTTTAGCACATTGGTCACTTGATCACAGCCTTCCAAAATACGTGGGTTATACATGAATTACTGGCTCATCATGATGTAGGATATTTACAAATTTTCATAGCAGGAGAACAGCCTGCGCAGTTGCACTAAAACTATTTGGTTAGGTTTAGAAAAAAGATCATAGTTTGGCTTAAAATAATTACAGGCTATGTTAGTTACTCACCTAACGTGACGTTATGTTACATACTTAACGTACTGCGTTATGTGGTAAGAATAACTCAACACAGATTTTTCCTAGCCAGCCACCAATGTCATTAGACGTTAACATTTGGTTGAATTTAGATTGTCATGTCTGGCGACCAGAATTCAATGTCACAACGTTGGATGCCAATGTCAGTTTGATGTAGAAAACTAATGGGAGCTGATATTAATATTTTGTTGGTTTTAAGTTGTGTTGTTAAGTAACCAAAATCCGACATCTTCCAAATATCTCAATCCAACATTATCTTGAAGCAAAATAGCAACATTTATTTGTAAGGTATGGAGAACAAAACCCAGCATCTGCAAAAAGTTGTTATGTTTACGTCCACATGTGAAAATTCTAATATCATTAGACATTTAAAATATCGTCAACCTGATTTTGTTTCCAATTAATATTTAACATGTCGTCTGACGTTAGTGTACATCACCTTTCTGACATCATACTGCTGTCCAGTGCCAGCTGGGTTGGTTTCACATGGGACACAAATAGCAGTCTCCTGGTTGAAATGTCCTTGTTGTTTGACCCACCCATCCACCGCACCCACCTTCATATGTGGACTCTCTGGGCACATTCACACCAGGATAGTCTGGGGGACTTGGTTCGACTGGGCGGAGAATGACGAAAAATTTCACACCTTCATGTGGTTCACTTCACTTTCACACTGCACTTTTTTAAAGCGGACCAAACCGCCTGGACAAAGTCATGCAGTTACAACAGCTGCTCGTTTGGGGGCATTATGGTCCGAAACAACCCCTGACCTGGAGGAAAAAAGCATGAGGAAGAGGAAAACCCAGCCAGGACCGAAAACGGAAATCCATCCCTTTCAGCTGGCTTGGTCAACACAAAAACAATGGAGCAACACCAAATTTATGCATTCTTGCGGTTTCTGTTTTACGCCTGCCCACAAGACATTTTCCAACGTTTTATTTTTTTACCTCTGCTTGTCCCGGTTCGCGCTGTTGGCTTTGTTTTTTTCTACTCAAAATGCACTGTGCTCTACGTCACTTCGTTTCTTTGGTTCACTTCCTCTCTTTGGTTCGCTGGATACTCTGTTTGCATTTCCCACTGTAAGTGAACCGCACCAGGGTTCACTTGCAAGTGAACCAAGACCTCCAATTTTCAAGTGGACCAGAATTCACTTGTTTGGTCCGGACCAGAGTTTGAGCATTCACACCACTCCAAACGAACCAAACTATCCGTGGAGGTGGACCAGGGTTGGTTTAAAGCGGACCAAATAGCGCCAGTGTGAATGCGTCCTTCTCTGCTCCTGTCATAATTACTATGGCCACTAGAGGTCTCTGTGTAACAATAAATGTAAATATGGGTCGTAATGAGCAGCTTGTATAAACAACTGATGTGGTCGTATTTTGGAGGAGGATGGTCTCTTTGCTGGGGAACTAGATAACGGTACTTTTTCAATTTTGTGAACTGTATGAATGTCACAGCAGGAAAAGCAGAGGTGTAAACATGTTCTGTTTCAGGGTCCTCAGTGTCACCCAGCTTAAAGTATTGCCAAATTGTGTTTCCTGTCCTGTCCTGTCATTGTGATGTCCAGCCAGCTCATGCCAAATCGAGGTCAGACTTCATCTTTGTTCTCTAACAGTGGATGTGACCAATACTGCTGCAGTGTGTTAGGAAATGGTGTTATTATTAAGTTATTCTGGTATGGTCTCTCATTATATTTATTATCATGGAGTCACAAAATATGTTGGATTTCTACAGTTTATCCAACAGCATGCAGTAGTCAGACTCATCAGCACCCAGGCCACCAAATGCTGCTGACAGGGTAACATCATTACTGTAGCACTGGCAAAGGAACATCTGTACACTTTTACATGGGATATTTAAATATATATCAGTGGTTATATTCACAACTTGAAGTGAAAGTACTCAGTAGTGATTTTATTATTGCACCTCCATGAAGTTGGTGGACTCTCATGAGACAGCATTTTTTAAAGATAAACTCCCTTGTAGTTACAACATCCACTAACCCTAAAATTGAGCTGAGATTAGATTTTAGTCAATCGAGCTCACAGGCAGCCTCACAGAGCTGCTGGCATGGCTGCAGAGTCTTGTTAAGAAAAGAGGTACAGTTTATTAAAGAATGAAGTTCAACGCTTATTAAAATACAGTAGTAAACAATTTAACTTTTTTTTTTGCACAAACAGATGTAGAGTTTTAACAGAAGATCTATGATTTGTATTCATTGTGCTTACAGACTGACCTCAGCGTTAAAATTTTAATGGTAGGAGTGTTGATCTGTGACCAGTTCTTAAGCGCAAATGTGCATTGTATAGTTATGATAAAATACTCCTGACCTTTCATTCATGAGAAGGAGTCAGATATAAATATATTCCCTGCACTTGTCTGTTGTAAACACAAAGGAGGGAAGAAGTGGGAGGAATAACAGTCAGGGATTAGAGCAATGATGGGGGAAGCTAACAATGATCAACATTTTCCCCAATCAGCTAAATGAATTCCTAACGTCTCTCATGATTGCATTTTACGGTTAGATCAGACTGTGCCCAGCCAAAAAATGTTGGCATTGTACATTTCTGCCACTGATCACTGTTCGAGACCGATGAACAACAATACTGTTTGTTTTTAAGCAAGTCATTGCTGTGTTTCCAGCTGCCTTTGGGAAGCCATTGCTTTTTTTCTGTGGCTTTTCAGCCCCCAAATGGAGGTGTTTTTTAGGGACCCATCGCTGTTTTTCCAGCTGCTTTTCAGCCCCCCAACATGGGTGTTTTTTTTAGCAACCTCTCACTGTTTTTCCAGAGTGAATAGTGCCAGGAAAAGCATTTTGCTTTTTATCAGCAGGAATTGTGCGCCGAGAACCATGTATTTTAAGCAAAGACCTGATCCTTTCCTAACCATAACCAAGTAGTTTTTGTGCTTTAACCTAATGACATGTTAACCACAGCACTGTTAAAACATAAAGTTTCAATGTATCAACTGCATAATAACAAGTAAATGTAATGTATCTGTGGTTTGCAGAAACATATAGTGCCCACATTTATTCTGCCGATTGAGTTGCTGTGCAGCTCCATGATAACTGGTTGACTGATTGAGATGTGAATGCTGGTCAGCACACTCCCTTTTTCCTGTGCATCTCTGATGTAAATGCACTGGTTCCCTGCCCTAATGAGGACTTTGTCCTCTCCTGTCACACTGACTTTGGGATCACCATCTCCACTGTGAAAACTGGACAGCTACCATCACCCTCCCACCAACCAGCTCCTCATTCTGATCCATATTCATGTGAAGATGCTTCTTATAGAAAAGAAGCTCATGAGGATGCACTTCCATTACAGGTAATTGGAGTGACTGTCAGTGATATATAATTGCACCTTCTGCAGCATTTAACTTCCTATTTTTTATTTATTTAGGGCATTAGAATCCAGAGTGGATCTTGTATGTTTGACCAGCCTGCAGTTTGGTGGATTATACTTTACCCCAGATTCCCTCACAGCACGGGGTTCATTTGATGGCTCTGGATTGGATTCTAAGGTCGGCCACTTAGAGGGAGCAGAGCAGACGTGACGGAGGCAGAAGGACCTTTCTGAACAGTTAACCCCTCCAACTTTGAAGTTTACTTTTCAGTCTACTGAAACAGGGGTGTGGGAAGATGACTCAATCTTCATCCTGTTCCTCCATCCCAACGTTTAAATAAACATGATGTCCTAAAATGTGAGTAATATAATTTGAGGATGAAATGCAACACATCCCAAAAAGTTAGTAGTTTGAAACTCAGTGGGAGTTGAAAACCACAAAAAAGGGGGGATGGACAGCATTTGTGGCCGTGAGGCATGTGGGGAAGTTGAACCTACTGAATTTGCACAGCAGACTGAAGTGCTGCTTGAGACATGTTGACCTCTGAAAGAAAATCTACCAGGGAGGAGTCTCCAGTTGAGGCAATGTCACATCCAATTTTATACAACACTACTCTGGCTGAATACAGAACTAGCAAAAAAGAGATACAGTATGGCTCCCAGTAGGCCTAAGTCATACTGTAAGTCATGAGGCAGGACTACATGATTCGTGTATGCACATAATAACCTGGCACATTTTCAAGTTACACCTGTTGCACAAAAAATAAGTTAATATTGCCCTTCTCAAAAGTTTGATAATCCTGCCTTATCACCAGGACCAGAAACACAATAACTGAACATAGCTTTAGTCCAGGCAGGACACAATGTCAAGCCCAGCTCACATCCCAGCTACATCAGCTGATCTCAAAATGCCAATGAACTGATGGAGCAGCAGATTGATGGAAGGCATTCAGCTGATAGATCACATGATTCCACTTTATGCAACCAATTGGCAAATCTCATTCAGGACGCCCTATTTAAACTGCTTTGGCCTGCCTACTGTTTCTGCTTCCTCTGCAAGCCGCTTTGCAACCTGCCTCCACCCCAGCTCCTCCTTTTCATGCTGTGTCTGACTTATCAATGTCATTTCTGTTTGTCATTGATGATTGCTCTGTTCTGTTCCCGGGGGTTAGGGTTAGGGTTTGGTGAAGGTCTTTGCTACTGCTCTCCCTGCCCTAGGCTTTCCATGTAGGCGCATGGAAAGGCAGAGAGGTGTGCTGTCTCTGCCTTAGGCTTTCCACATAGGCATAGAAAGGGCTTTTTGCATAAGCCTGAGGAAAGGTGGAGAGGGCCCAGAACAGAGCCATTCGGCCAAAAATAATACTGCAACTGGAAATAGTTTTCTTTGACTTAAGTGTTCCTGACTGAACTGGGAGTCTAAAGCTAAATCTGACGTGGCCCTTATCTTAAATACACCCTCCCTCTGCAACTCTCCCCTGTCTGTCTTAAGCGCCTTCCACCAGACGACCACATGCTCAGGCTTCATACAATAACCCAGTGTTTCCTATAGATTGCTTTATTTAGTCTTATTTCATAGTAGAGTGGCACAAAGTGCATTCGCTTGGCCCCTCTTTGCCCTGCTCTCTGTCTCTCCCTCCCTCTGTTTATTGGACCACAAATGAGACAAGAATTAGCTGCTAGCCACCCCAGGTTCCTCCACCTTGCTCCACGCCACTGTGGACTGCTTTACCAGAATGAGAGCTGGCAGGAGCTCAGGAGACGGCTCAGTTTTGGCCAGTGCAAACCCCCAAGTGTCAGTGTCACAGCAGGCTAACGTGTAACGACAACAATACAAAAGTGTGCTGATCCGCTGGGGAGTCGGGGCTGTCTGTTCCCTGGGAGCTGGGGTTTGCACTTTATATATTTGGGTTGCTGTGGCCACTGACTGGGAATCAAAAGTAGTGTAATAACTAACTTATTACTCTACACAGAGCGTAATGTTGTAAATTAACTTATTACTTTCAAGTGGCAATAGCTAGTAATATGTAACACATTACATTTTGAGAGTAACTTGCCCAACACTGGTAGCGATGGGGTTGTACGGTGAAGGACACTCTGTGATTCCAGGCTCTAGCCAACATTAGCTCCATAAACGTGAACTTGAAGCTGCAGCTGTGAGCCTTTGGCTTGGGTTAGCAGAAGGGTAAACTACTGGCAACTTTTTCTCTCCACCTCTGAAACATTTCGTTGAAATGACCTGTGATTGTCCAAAGTCTTCTGTCACAGGCTAGTTTTTTTAAGCCTGAAAACAGATTTTTGCAGCGAGACACCAAAGTGAAATCGCCTACCCCAGCTTTAAGTCATTGAAGTGACACATTAATGTCTGTGATGCAATATTTACCTTAAGTTTGCAAACATTAGCCAAAACTAGTCACTGTAAGCTACTGGTCATGCTAGACCAAATAATTTGTGTTCTGAATTGAGTAAGGGTGCATTTTATTGCATATGAATCCAATGTTTCATATTTAAGAGGATGACTGTTATCTCTTCCTTACAAGCAAGGATCGGTGGAGTGGTGTGTTTCAGTGCTCATGCTCTCACAAAATGTGTGACTGTGTTAAACAAGCAGGGGTACATTGTAGATGGAGATGATGCAACTAATAGGAAATGACATTGGTATCATTTTGATATCAGAGAGTGACAAACAATAATGAACAGCTAACAAGTAGCTCTAGAGGGGAATGTGACGAGATGTGTCCCTGTACTTCAGGTAAAAGCTTAGCTGTTTCATTTAGGCACCAATACTAAAAATAATGATCTTTGAGGTGAAGGATGAAATTAAGATGAATGAAACAATCGAGAGATAAATGGGCGGGAAAAAAAGTGTCACACTGGAGAACTAACAATCTGTCTAAACCTCATCAACTTGAAGCTCATTCCAGTGATTGATTAGTTCTGTCTGCACTATGCGCTTTGATGGGAAAAGCTCAACCCCGGTGAATCCTCTCCATCACTTTCTTCTTGGGCAAACCACATAATGTCTGCTTAGAGCAAAAAAGATGATTGTAGGGAGGCTCAACACTTCCCTCTCAGAGACAGATCTCTCCTGTGCTGCCTGTTCTTCCTCTGGGCTGGATGTTTGATATGACAGCTTACCCGATGGCCACTGACGAGGATGACATACCCTCAAATATCCTTGTGTGCTATCTCAGCCCTTGTTGTCGTGTTGAGAAATCTTCCCGATGCTGTCAGTCATAGTTTTGTGCTGTGCCCACACGGATAAAGCTATGCCAAATAGGTCAAACGTTTATTCAATTTAATCCTCACCAATCTGTGCTGCGTGTCAAGAACTCTGTCTCGTTTGTGTGTGTTATCCAAGAAATTACAATTTGGAATTTTATCAAAAGTAGATCAAATTCTCTCTCACTATCTCTTGCCATTTGTAATTCATACTGGCGCCTGCCAATGCCATATGGGGAAGGGATTAGCTTCGTTTTCCGAAGGGAGAGTGGGGTGGTTTAAGACAGCGGAGAAGTGGTGCCATTCGCCTCTCGTTTCCAGAAAACTGTAATCAAAACCGTTCATGTGACCACACATTCGAAGAGTCCTTCATTTTATTTAATTAATCAGGGAGGCTCTGGGGAAAGGTAGAAAACACATTTAAGCTTAAACATGTACATTTTTAGCCACTTGTGTTATGGTGGAAGGATTCTTAAATGTGAAGAATAATGGACAAATTAGAGATATAATATATAAAAACCTTTCCATATTAAAATGTCTAAAACCATCTAGATCAATGTTATATATTTAGTGGAGTTGTGTACTTACATTATCCCAAACGTTTTCAACAGTGTTCAAAGGGTTGTGGTCGTTTGCCAGAAGCTGTAATAAATTAACGTTTAATCTAGTTTTAATCCACATTATTATGATACCCATTTTAGATCTTGGTCGTTTTTTATTATATGTTATAACCACATGAAGGATTTTAGTCATCAAGTTATCAGAGAGACAAGCTGAGCAAATGCAGCTAGGCTCCAGCCCCTGCTGTGCCAAACAGCATCGGAAAAACACTGATTTTTAATGTGAAACTGCTTTTTTCAGTGTCCTTACCATTTTAAATCACTGGATCCATTTGATTTAGAGAGGACGTGATCTTTGCGAATAATTCAGCTTCTAGTAAAAACCTCCTGAACATCTGGATCTTAAGTTATCAGAGAAAAAAGATGAGCATATAGCAGAAGCTGGGCTGGCAGCCCCTCTCTGGCGAGCTGTACAGCATTGGAGAAACATTGCTTTTTAACTTGAAGCCACTTTATTCAGTGTTTTTACTGTATTTTTATTACCTAGTCTGTTTGTTTTGTAGAAGGAGACCTCTGTGGATAATTTGGTTCCCAGTAAAAACCTCCTGAACAATGAACACTAAAGGAATCCTAACGAAGAGAAACTGACTGCAATAACGACATTGCTCCATATTTTGTTGTTGTTTTGATTGAGAGAATCCTAGTTGCAGAAAATTACATTTTGTACATTCATTCATTCATTTTCCGTAACTGCTTATCCTGTGGGGGGGGGTTGCAGGGTGCTGGGGCCTATCCCAGGTGACATTGGGCGAGAGGCGGGGTACACCCTGGACAGGTTGTCCGGACTATCACAGGGCTGACACATAGAGACAGACAACCATTTACATCTACGGGCAATTTAGAGTCAGCAAGTAACCTTGCCTGCAATTATTTTGGACTCTGGGAGGAAGCTGGAGTGGCTGGGGAAAAACTACAGAGATAAGGGGCTCCCCCATGCCGGGGTTTGAGCCCCCAAGCCCAGGTTCAAACCAGGAATCCTCTTACAGTGAGGCGACATTGCTAACCACTGCATCACCATACATTTTGTACATTTAAACCTAATATACGTTTTTCTCTCTTTTCGCAATGTAGGGCATCAGAGGAGGTTGAAAACACAACATCTGGCATATTTAAATTTAAAGTTTTTTTTCAGCATTTATTTGGACTTGTGTTTATTTCCACCTGATGAAAGTAAGTCAAAATTTCACTTTCTTTAAGCTCTGATTTTGTCTCCTCCAACTCCTGAGAAAATAATGTAATATAATATTTTTGTTCCTCCACTGTTTGTACAGTGAGTTTATCATAGCTTTTTTTTTTTGCTTAAAAAAGTTGCCTGCTGGGGCTCAAAGTGTGGTTGACTAGGGAAATCAAAAGAGCTGAGGGGACTGCAGAGTCCTCTGTGGGTTTGTCACTCAGCGTGACACCTTTCACATTATACTAGTTATTTGATTCATTTGTCACTCATGGTCTTGGTCAAAGCATTACACAGGACCAGTTGGCTTTTTGAATATTTAATCAAAAGCACAGTTTTTCCATGACCTCAACCTAGATTTTTTATTACTCTAATCCAAGTAGCATTTGTGTTTCCTAACATATTTGGCAAAGCAGAATGATAGTGCTAAACGGTATTTTGCTAGAGAAAAGGTTAGATAAAGATTCAGTTAAGCAGGTGTGGACTGCCAAGCAGGCCAGGTATGTAAAAAGGAGGCAACAGGCAACCATAGTTTAAAAAGGTTTGAGCAGACAAGCCGAAATCCAAAGAGACAGGCAAGGGGTAAAAAAACAACAAGACAAAACAAAGACACATAAGGCAGGCAAGATAACAAGCAGGGGTGTTAAGATTTTGACTCTGATTTGAAAATCTGTCAAAATGAGCTTTCAATTTCAATCATCAAACTCAAAGGCAGGATTGAGTTGGGGATGATGGAAAAACAACAATAGGATGTACGATAATATTGACGTGTTATCAGTATCGGCCAACATGCTGATAATATTGGTACACCATCGGTATCGGCCAATATCACATTTTAAATGATCTATCAGAATCTGCCAACAAGGTTTTCTTTTGCACAATGAATGAATATTACAGACATTGAAAAGTATTGTATTTCATGTCTCCATCTGCTGGTGGGCCATCATGATAAGAGTATGCATGCATAATTTGATTTTAATTCCACTACAAAAGAGACTTGATGATCACTAAAATTAGGTAGGGAAAAAAGTGGATATATCAATATCATAGATATATCAATATTGGTATCAGTTATCGGACAATTAAGTTATTATATATCGGCATACTGGACATTGGCAAAAAATCCAATATTGTGCATCCCCAAACAATATTTAAAAAATCCTCATGCCTACCTCAAGTCACTGGTATGAAAACATTTTGCCTTTATTGTGAGTTATATAAACAAAGAACGCATTGTCGACAGAAAAAACAGATTAGACTCTGATCGTATGTGAAAGCTATGCACGGATCTGGTGGCCTTTTTACAGGTGAGGAAACTTAGGCTGGGGTTGTAGAGGTGCCAGTCTGACTGTTGTTTTTCCTTTTACTGGATTGGTAAATAAGTTACTGTTATTACATTTTATATAAATTATTTAAATTTGACCATATGGTCTTCGTGTGGTACATTCCAAAAAATATATTACACTTGATGCCATGCAGCCTCTTGTAAAAGAGAATTTGAAAATGTAACTGATAGTTTTCAGGGCATAAACACAACAATCTGTTGATCTGATCAAGACTCCATAGTCTAACAATGGCATAGCTTTTAGTGCTGAAAAATAAAAATGATTAAAGTGAAAATAAAATGAATTGTGGATTTGGAGGATTGCGACATCCCTAATAAGAAGACGCAAGAAGACTGGAACTCTATCTCTGGCACAACTGATGATCTTGCACCAGGGTCTTGGTAATGTGCATGCTGACTCACTGTCACACTGTCATGGCTAACCAGAAAGCAACCCAGTCCAACACATTCTCACTCCGACCTCGTCACATGTCAAAGTTTAGTCATGGACTTTACATGTCGACATATAATGTGCAAGGTTCCCAGGGTATATTGGTTGTTGATGATCTGGGATGCTGTGTCAACTTCAGTTGCAGTTACATGCATTATCTGTTTTCAAAATACACTCCTTTTGACACAGGAAAATGTACAGCTTACATACAGTCTCTCAAAATAAGCATGCCACGTCAGTATACAGCGCATTGACATTTTTTTTCCTTCAACAACACATGCACATGGTTGGGTTTATGCAACAAAAGCACATGGTTGGATTTAGGAAAACATAACTGGGCATTGCTTACAGGAAGCGAACACCGGCCTCCTGGGTGAAAGTTGGTGGTTGTTGGCCCCGCCCACATGCCCTACTCAGATTTTGCCCCCTTAACTTATGTTGTTGTCCTGCCACGTTTACCCCTGATGCATATCATGCAGACATATCAAGGACAGCTTTTTGCATCAGTGTCTGACGCCAGAAGTCACTGCCCAAGAGCTGATAATTGATGACACTGGTGTGAGACCGGGTTGCCCAGCTGCCAGAAGAAAATGTTGCCATTGTATGTTCCTGCAAACCTCAAATACTTCACATTTGTACATTTCATGTGTATCGCAGCAGCATTCCTAAAGCAACATAATATATGAGCTGACTATGTTACCAGGAGGTGGAAGGGATGGTGGATGGCATGACACCTAGGGGAGACACTTGCCAAGCTGCAGACCACTGTCTGAAAAACACCCACGTTTGGGGGCTGAAAAGCTGATGGAGTTTTTTGTTGGTCTCAGAGACCCATTGCTGCTTTTCCAGCAGGGATTGTGGCCCAAAAGCAGGTATTTCAATTCAAAACATGATCTAACCACACATTAACCACAGTGTTGTTGAAATGTAAACACATGATGTGCAAATGTAACATACTATGCAAAGAGTTTTCAGTGGTCAGTGATTGGGTTACAAAAAAAAAAGCTACAGTAAGTAACTGTAAGTGTAAATGCACCAAAGAATCATTCAAGATGGACTGAAAGAGGTTTAAAACACACTGTAAGTTTTAAAGGTGTAAATTCATCCCTTTTTCCAAGAAACACGTGAGCTTCATTCCTCAATTGTAACTATGTCAGTAAGCAGTCGCTGGACACTGCCACACAGAATCTATCCTCTGTGAATATGGCAACTAAAGTTACACTGGAAAAAGGGTTCAGGTGCAGCACCCCCAACTTTTGAACGGAGCTCTGATTTGCAAAAACAGACAGATTGCAGTCAGATTTCTGATCTGGCCAATGGGGACACATATGTCTGAAATTTTATCCAGACTTTATTTGGATACAACAAACTTGAAATGACAAGTGTAAATGAGACCTAAAACAAGACAAATTGTCTTGAAAAAAGACTTACAGGTAGCAGGTGCTGTGTTAGATCTGTGTATTGTACTGTATTTTCCCCTTAAAATCCAAGTGCTTAAAATTGTTTAAGCTTGTTAAACATACAAACATTCATTAAACATTGTTTTATCCTCAGTCTAACCTTACCTTCATTTGGCACTAATCCTACACCACTGGCAAATTTTTCAGATTGTTTATTTGCAATAGAGTGATAATTTCCAGAGATGCACAACATCCTAAAGTACCAGCATGAGTCACACTAACATCTTGTAAATATTTTACTTGGTGACATCGCTGTTATCGCTGTAAACATTCTTCAAGTAAAACTGGTTGCTCTGACCCCGCTCTCCCCTACAGCCCATTTCCTCCCAGAGGAGAAAACACTCCAGTGATAAACCCAGTGCAGCAGACAGAGTGGATATTGTGTCTGTGCGTCCTGGTTTGTGCAGTGTGTGTGTTCTAGCTCCGAGGATCTACATATGTATGCTGTCCGTGTCATATTTACTCCCCGAGTCATATGGAAGGTGTCTGGATTGGTGTTTGAGAATAGTATACCCCACTTAGCTCTGTATTTATATTAAATATTAAATCCAATTTAAATACAAAATTACCATATGAAATATTAACCGATAGTGTAAATATTTAATGCGAGCCCTTTACCATAGGCCTGGTATTCATTACCATGCAGTGCTGGATTTTAATGGGCAATTTCCCCGGAGACTGTGTGTGGGTTTCCTCTTTCCCTCACAGCTGCAGCAGGGGACGCTGTTGCTCTGCGTTGCTTTGGTGAGCTCACCCAAAAATAAACATATTATATAGAAAGGAGGAGACGAACTGAGACATGTTTTGAGAAGCTAAAAGATGCAGTTTTTGCTCAGTAAATTACTGTGTGTTTTTATTCTCTCCCTCCAGTCACAGGTCTATAGTTGTTTGCTTATGGAAAAACGAATGAGAGAGATTGTATAACGGGGCGTATCAGCTGTGTGATGTGAGTGGCAACTGCCCAGTGGGTTGTCCACTTAATGCATGCTGGGATAAACTCCAACCGCTGAGGGAAAACCAGGTGAGGAGTGAAAACATGAATCACACACGTTCCTGTTTATTCATCTTATGCACATTAAAGCAAAAAGGAATTCCACTCCAACTCTGCCAACAGGGGTCAGGCTTACACTACTTGACAGAGGATTTTCCAGGTGTTCTTTAAATTACAGTGAGGAGAGAGAGGAGTGCCTGACTGTTTCTATTTGTTTCTCTCTATGATTGATCCCTTCAACACACAGTCTGGACGTCTATTGTCTTGCCACCATACAGAACAAGGGGATTTCCATTTAAATCCTTACACCATAAATTAAACTGTAAGTAATGTCCTTCAGGACCAGTGCACCCAAAGGGAAATTTAATATATGTACATATACGGAATTTCTATACCTGAAATATATGTAACAATTAAGTAAAAACTTAAGTACATATATGCACAAACTAGATGAACTCCAGTCTCTGGCAGAAAAGCTGATGTTTTTACCTGCTGAACTATCCAACTGCTGTGTCGATGAATGCCAAGTCAAAAACAGATGATGTATAGTATATGTTGATGTAACATATGTAAATATAGAAGATAGACGTATGTTAACATTAAAACTGATAACGAGTTTTAGTATATATGTTGTTTTTATAAACTTGCATAGATATAAATTAAATATATATCTTTGACATATATTGTCGCAACAAATAAACCATGTAAAAATCCATCATACAAATAGTTTTAATGTGTGTACATACATCAATATATGTTAATATTATATATGTATGTATGTTTGAATATGTACACACACACACACACACACACACACACACACACACACACACACACACACACACACACACACACACACACCTACACACACACACACACACACACACACACACACATATATATACACACAAGATAGACATGTATGTCAAAAATTAAAAAGAAAAAACATAGATAAGCATTCAGAATATTTGTATATATGTTGTTTTAATAGATGCATATAAAGTTAAACATAGATCATTAACATATATTGTAGCAAAATATAATATCGCATAAAAAACCACCTTATGGATTTTTTAAATGTAGGGTACATAATGCATGCTTATATTGTAGACATATCTGTTATGTACATATATATCCATCCCAGTGCCCAATATATGTTAATATTGTATATGTTAATGTAAAAGATAAACTAATATGTTCAAAAATGATAAAATATATGGTTATATATGCTGCTTTTATGAACTTGCATAGATATGAATTAAATACATATATTTAACTTATATTGTCGCATTGTATAAACATCCATCATATAGATGTTTTTAATGTATGTACCTATATAATACATGTTTATATTGTGGATATATATGTTATGTCCATACATATACATTCTAAAGCCCAATATATGTTGATATTATATATGTACATAGAAAAGATAGACATGTATGTTAAAATTAATAGGAGAGATATATAATTATACAGTATTTTTGTATATATGTTGTTGGATATACGTGCATATATAAATTTAATATATGTGTTTGACATATATTGTTGCAACATATAATACTGTGTAAAAATCCATTATATAGACATTTTAATGTATGTACATATATAATACATGCTTACATTGTATGTACATATATATCCACCCCAAAGCCCAATATGTTGATAGTATATGTGTAAATGTAAAAGATAGACATGTATGTCAAAAATAATAAGAAAAATGTGTAAGTATACAGCATTTTTCTGATTTTTTTTTCCAACTTTCATATATACATTAAATATATCTTTAACATATACTTTGGCAACATATAATACTGTATAAAAATCCATCTTTATACATTATTAATTATCATACATAAATAATGCATGCTTATTTTGTAATAATGTACACATATATCCATCTCAAAGCCCAATTTATGTTGGTATGATATGTGTAAATATAAAAGACAGACATGTATGTCCAAAATAATGAGAAAAACACATAAAAGCATAAGGAATGTTTTATATATGTTGTTTTCATACATGGTAGCAACATGATACCATATTCATCATATGGGTGATGGGTGACACACACACACACACACACACACACACACACACACACACACATATATATATATATATGTACACACACACACACACACACACATATATATATATATATATATATATATATATATATATATATATATATATATATATATATATATATATATATATAACATGTCATTCATTACATTTCTGTGTGGGCACTGACTGGAACCAAAAAAAAAAGAAAAGAAATGTATCATTTAGAGTAGGTAGCACTTCTTTCTAATTTCTCCCAAAACATGCAAGAAATTGAAGTTGATGTTTCTAGAGGGAGAAATATAAAAGATGAAGAGGCGAGATGAACTTAGAGAAAAGACAGAGAAAGCTGTGAGTTAAAGAAATTAGCTTTATAGAGTGTCGGGGAGGAGGTGTAGGGTTAGAGATGCATGAGCACGCAGCTCCTCTGAGGCAAGGCGGGGAGGAACATTAATCATTGGGAGACATCTGTTCATTCTGCCGCTTTACAATTCTGTCAAAGAGCTCGGACTCCCCACCCCACCCCAAACCATCCACTCAGAGAAAACCTGTCCTTCGTTAAGCATGGACAGGCAGAGTGAAACATCAGAGCCAGCCTCCACTAAGAGCCGCCTTCAATTTGATTTCCATTCAAGCCCATTTAAGATGAACAAAACAAGCGGACAGGGAAAGGAGTGCAGTGTGTAAATCAGTGCCATTATCTGCATTCGGCTGGTTTTATGGAGCAAGAGACTTGCTGTCATAGAGGAAACAGCAGTGCATGTCCACATGTCATAAGTTGACACACCCACACACACAAACATTTGCATATGTCATTTTTGGGGACATTTCATTGACTTACATTTATTCTTTGGAGGATTACTGTGAGCTTAACTGGAATTAATGCATGTCCGACCTCTGCTATAACCTTAAAATAACATGAATGAAATAACAAATCAGTTAAACTCGTGATGACTTCAGTTACAGCAGAGATAAAGTGGGAACAATCACATGTGCTGCATCAAATACAAAATCTTTCCTCAGAGATAATTTAGAGCAAAATATTTTATGAAAGAAGCCTAAAATTGAAACCTTTCAGCAGTATATGTGCTGTAGAAATGAGTAATGTAAAAAATGATGTTCCTTGACCATGAAAGGATTATGAGATAATAAAAAGTTATAGAGGGGTAAATGCAGGGAAATTACATATGGGGTAAAATTATGGCATTATTAATATGTATCAGTGTCTTAAAATGTTGTGTTCTGAAATGATATGTAGTGAAACTGAACACCGTTATGAATGTGAATATTTTGTTTCAGATTTAAAATGATCATAACATAAACCCCATATGTGTACTATTTATGGCCAGACTTGCTCAGCAAAAGCCATCCAATGTATTTGCAGTGTGTAATTACCTCTCCATACTCTGGTGAAATCTGCTTTTACCTGCATGGATTTCAAATACCATTCCCAAGGAATTCACAGTAACAGGATTCCTACAGCGAGAAGCAAGTAAGATTTAAGATTTCTTAAGACTTTTAATGCCACTTGGAATAAAAAATAGATCAATTGTACAAATACCAAAATTGCAAGGAAGAAAAACACGACATTGATTATTCAGGAAACATTGTGCAGAATAGTTCTCTACTCCCTCATCTGACTTGAATGATTGGTGTTATGTCACCATATTCAGACACCACAGTACCTCTGCTTTCAGAGATCTGTTGAAGCTGAGCCTGGTGCAATTCTTAGAGATGGGGATAGAGGCCTGGTGTAGGCAAGGGTGTAACTTGAAAATATGTGAGGTTTGTTGGTGGGTTTCTTGACCATTTTATGTTTTCAGTGTGCATTTGGGATCCACTGCCTTGATTTGTGCCAAAATGGGAAAACCTTTCACATAAAATGAACCAAGCCTTGTATACATTACCTACCTATACTGGTATCAGCCATGCTGCTTAAACTTGACTAAATAGCCAATTTTCGTTGAATTTGTACTTCCCCGTGTCGTCCAGGGTACAGTAACCGCTAGCAAACAGACCCCTCTGCTTGGAGCATTCTGGTAGCATCCTGACCTGTATCATGATAATACAAGAGGCATTTAGTATTTTTTTCTATATATACTGTATTTATAAAAGACAATAATAGACGTTAATAATAATTTTAAGATCTTACTGTGCAACGTGAGAGAAAAAAAGATTAATTCTTTATGACTTTTGAAAAATGGATTCAAGACATTTTAATACCAATTATCTTAATTAATTTAACGGCAGCATGGTGGTGCAGTAGTTAGCATTTTCACCTCACAGCAAGAGGTTTCCTGATTCGAACCTGGGATAGGGGGGTTCGAACCCTGGAGTAGGGAAGCTCTTCTGTGCGGAGTTTGCATGTTCTCCCCATGTGATCGTGGGTTTTCTTTGGGCGCTCAGCTTCCTCCCACAGTCCAAAGACATGCAGGCTAGGTTAACTGGTGGCTCTAAATTAGGTGTGAATGTGAGTGTGAACGGTTGTCTCTCTCTATGTGTCAGCCCTGTGATAGTCCTGATGTACCCCGCCTTTTGCCCAATGTCCGCTGGGATAGGCTCCAGCACCCCTGCGACCCCTAACAGAATAGGCGGTTACAGAAAACGTTTAAGGATGTGGAGAAATCCTGAGGAAGTGATGCATGCATGATGCCGAATACAACATCCAGTGTATGAGCACTTTTAATTTACAACACTTACTTGTTTTTTACTGTCTTCTTTAGTGGTCTTTAATAAAAGGGGACGTGACAAATTCTCTAAACCTGGTTGTCTGGATGTATTTTAAACAGATACTACAGACTCTTGAGGGACCACTATGATGTGCAAGGCAATAGTCATAAAGGTCAGAAATGCAGCCAAGTCACCATATGGGTGACTTTTTAGCAGCCTCCTTGCTACCTAGGCTGCATGTGCTGTAAATCTCGTGCTGTAACAAGTGCAATAAGCACATGATACTGCTGTCCTTTTAGTTTTAAATTAGAGCCAAGGTTTCTCAACTTTATTTAGTATTAACATCAACGTTACACCCCTTTTGGAAAGTCATCCACAGAAGTTTAAAGATTAAAAATCACATTTATGGACACCTCTCATAGTTACTTTGATCTGTAGCACAGTTGTATTATCCTTATTTTTTAAGTGTAGGATGGGCCAGCAAAAGACTGACTTGAGATGAACAGCATCTGATAATCAGATGTCAGACTGATGTGTGTCCAGTTTTTGTAAACATTTTATTAAAGTCCAACTGAAATCAGGTTTAGTCATCCCTTTTTGTGGACAAAAATAATGGGAACATGTTTTTATACACATTGTTTAATGTTCTTTTATTATGAAAAGGAAGAAAAGGGTCTTTGGGGAAATCAGAAATGTTCTCCTTCATCTCAGCTGGCTGAAGAGACTGTGGGTGTCTGTTTGACTGACAGCAGCTGGCAGGCTGCCGGGGTGCCAGTGTTACACCGGAGAACAGGAGACAAAGTAAACAAACCTGTGCTGTAGCTACATTATGGGCAGACAGTGTTTTGTAAGGAGTGGGGATGACACCAGCGTCTAACTGGACCAAAGTGACATTAACAGGTAGGTTTGGATGCTGTTTAATGTGCTGTAGCTGAGCAGCTAATAGCCTGTAAACTGACGCTAGCAGTACACTTTTCCCCAGTGTAAATGGTGTCTCGTTCAACAAGCTAAGGTGCAGGACAAGGCCTGTGTTAATGTGTGTAAGTTAAATAAAATGGAGGCTTTAGCATTAAGCTCATGTGGCTGTTGTTCAGCATCTGTGGCTATTATGTTGTGTAGCTGTTGTCACCCAGTGGTTTGTGGGCTTCCATTTCGAAGCCTTGAGTCTGGCATTTTGGCCGTCACCATCTTGTTTTTTGGAGTCTGAAGTGACCTTATAAGGTCAGTGAATTCCGGCATTACACACACTGACAAAAAAGCCATCCTTTCACATCAGCATGATATGTAGCCGGTCGCTGTTATTGTTTAACAGGCGCCCGTCTGCGTCAGGGGGGATCGCGCTGGGACAACAACAAAAGTAAAGGAGGCAGAAGTCCGAAGGGGGCGATACCCAACCCTGGTTGGCACATGTCACATATGTAACTCACAAAATTATGTGTATTATTAAAACTCATTTGTCATCTCCACCAATAACCACAGATGTATTTAAATGAACCAGGACTGAAATCTTAAGGATTATAGCTTTTATTGTGCCTGAACATGACTATTCAGTGTTGAGTTTTTACACATCACAGTAAGCTGAGTGGACATCTTGGGGGTTTTGAGGCATCTGTGGATAGTATAACAAAATCAGGCATTGTGTTCCACATCTTTCTGTACAAGGAAAGGACCCTATAAATCTCTCTTATCTGCTAAGATTGGTCCTGCTTGTTCACAGGCCCCTTTCAAGAGCCCTGGTATATTTTCAGTGGGAGTATCAAATCAAATCTGAATTCAACTTGTGAGCGCACAGCGATCCAAATGGTGTCCTCCCATTGGCAACAGAGGAGAGCAGAAGATGAATGAGGCCTTTCTGTGGGTTTTGAGGACTGCAGGCATGAGGGTGCTTTGTCATCATAATATTGAAAGTGAGTTTTGCAAGAGTTTGTGCCTTTTGGCCATGAAGGTGTGTGCTGCCTTGTTTCACAACTCATTAGAGTCAACATTTTGATTGACTGCCTGCTATTCAAGCTGATATTGGAGTTCATACAAATTTCTAAAGCTCTGTGGAACTTTCATATTTAGAGTTTTTATATTTCTGGTGGTACTTTCTGACCTAGACAGTAAGGTCATAACATTTAAAATCCTTGAAAGAAAGCAGTACCCAACAATACACTCATATTTCTTGTTCATAGCCTCATTAATTATGTTAATTTCCTGTACTTTTCTCATTTATTCCAATAAAGCTGCATGTTGTTTTCATGCTCTGTGGTCTGTACTGACAAAGCAGAGTCATCTCCTGCCTAACTTTAAAGTCTTCCCACTTAATTTGTCTATTTGATCTCTTTTTGTTGTATTTTGAGATATTTTTGCGATTGCCATACACATTTTTGATTGGCCAGGTGGCATGCAATAATAAAGAATAATAATAAATGAATGAGTTGTCCTGATAGAAGAAGAAAAACAAAAGCAGGTCAGTACGGTGGCCCTGAGAGCCCAGTAATCTACAAAATAAGAAAACACATGCAAATAGACACAACAAAAGCAAATGAAGAAACATCTTCACCTATTTGACAACACATGCAAAGCATTTACAGTTAGAGTGCTGCAAGAAGCTCACAACACAACAGAAACAGTTTCCAAGGGACATAAAAAGGTGTTGCACATGGCTTGGACATACTCGCAGGTCCCCATGAAGTGTGTCGGGCTTTAAATACAATATTCACATTGGCCAATCACTGGAAGTACAACCTCTGAGTCTGTCATGTGATGCCATAGGGCCCTAGGTTTCTTTTCCATACACCTAAAATGTAAAAGAGATGTTTGTTAATCAGTGGATACACAACCCCCATAACATTACTTGTGTCACTATCAGAATTTTATCCATTTGGTCCAATAACATTTCTGAAGTCTAGAAGAGCCACATGATTAAATAATTTTATCCCCATTCAGGTTAGTGAAGGGCTAAACAGGAACTAGCTGGCTTGGCCAGAGGAGTCTGTTGTGTGCTCACTCTATGGGCCAATGATGCAAGCAACTTAGCAGCTTTCATAGGCGTAAACAGAGCCCCGCCTCCAATGCTGTTTCCAGTTCTTATTATACATCCATTGGACATAATTGTTGCTGCTATGCTTGGTGGCTTATGAAGTTATTGAAGTTTGCTATCCGTCAGTGGTGTTGGAAAATCACCTAAAATGTATTTTTTTTTGGCTTATTTTAACATTATGATGGCATGATTCAGATGTTGCAGATATCTACTGCTAACCTTGCTTTTGCCTTTTACCCATTATTATAATATCTGAATCATGATATCACAATGACTGACAGCTCTGATTTCAATAACTTCATAAGCCACAAACCGTGACAACAAATGTGTCCCAGCCGTGTGTACCACTTTCTGGTGTCCACTGGGAACTGTCTCTATTAGGGATGCACGGAATCATTGGCACGTTGTTGTTATCAACACTAAAGGCTGTGAATTATTCTACTCCTTTTCAAATTTTAAGGAAACATTATTTATAAATGCAGAGGAAACAGACAATAAAATAACAGCACTACACAATGCAAACACAAAATAGGCTTCATGGTCTTAAACCGAGGTATTACATAAGTAGGCCTACATAAATAAAAATACAAATAAAAATTAAGATAAACCAGGGTACAAGCATACAGATAAAGAGGTAAATTCAGTCAGGGGATTTGGGGAATAAAGTTGCATCACTCTCCATAATATCTGGATGTATCAATATCAGTTATCAGCCAAATGAGTTGTTGTATATTTTGGACATGAGCAAAAAATCTAATATCGTGCATCTCGAGTTCCCATTGTGAAGTGAGCTTCTTGCAGTGCTTTTTCTAAAAACTGCAAATGTCTCCAAATTGGTTAAGATATTTGAAAACACTACACATGTCCTGACAATAGTGAATACTTTTTTTGTAGATTGCTGCAGGAATGAGTCTGAAAACCTGGATATGAGAATGAACATTTTTCGCTCCCGGTTCCCCTGCTTGAAGTCAGTGAGTTGTTTGAGTGGATTTTTGGTTAGATGCCTAAAAAGGGCTGTGTTTAACACAAGCTTAAGAGACTTTCACGTTTTGTTCTCCAACATAAAATACGTCAGTAAATACCCCACTTATAAATTTTGAAGCCTGAGCGTGTCTTCAAAAAGGCGGTTGCTAACAAGTGACTAAAGGAGACTAGAGAAAGTCATTGCGGCAAACATGACTTTCCAGCCTCATTGTAGTGGTGACGTTGGTCATGCGACCATAGCGTAGTTTGTTTATAGCCTAACGTTGGCCTTTTACTCCTGGCGATTGCATTTAGGCTTCAAAAATTCTAAAAGTGGTGTCCATTTGTGAAGGTTATCTTTAACAAAAAGTGTAAGTAGCATAAAGCTTTGCTCTCCACAGAGCTTATTTTTAGCAATAATCCAAAACCCAATGGAGAAATCCCATAGGTTTATTGAAGAGGGAACCTCCCACATCAGCCTACAAAAAAGAAAAAAAAAAAGGTTAGACTTCAATGAGCTCTGATTTACAATTAAGATTAAACCAGAGCTATTTCTGTCAATCTCCCAGTAGGCTTATACAGTCTTCACAGACATCTGCTGACCAATAGAAACAAGTATTTTTTGGTGGTCGTTATAAAGCAGTTTTTTGAAAAAGGCTGCAAAGAGTAATATATTCTGATAGGTTATACATTACTTTTAAATACCTGTACAGCTTAGATATAGTGTTCTTATCATGGTTCTGAATGAATACCAATAACAGAAAGGTTTACATGTTTAATCTGTTATATGTTACAGATTCTCTTTCATGGTATAAGCAGTGCAATCCGCTCTGACCCGTGCTATTATTGACATCCTCACTATCCACACAGAAAACCAGAAAAAGAGCAATCAACTTTCTGCAGTGTGGATAGTTCTATTTCATTCCTCCTTATTGCCAGAGATGGTGAAGGTACAGGTGCTTCATATAGCCTACCATCCCTGGCAGTTATCCAGAATTCACAAAACTGTAGTTGCATGGCCTGTGGCTGCTGCCCTAATCATTAAGATGCACAACATAACCACAGTGTCACTGGTTTACAATACTCCCTTTCTCTGTCCCTGAATTTCCTGCCTCCTACCATCAAATAAAGGCAAATATACAGAAACGAGAATCAAGACATGTGGTTAGATATATAACTTATTTGGAGCAGGAGTGTGTGACAGCAGTAGCTGGGTCACAGCTACCCGGCAGAGGCATGTACAAGTTAAATATTCTGTGATTAAGATTTTTTTTCCACAGAAACCACACAACATAGATTATAATATTAGGGTTAGGGTTAAAGGATAGGTTCCTCATTTTTCACATCTGTCATAGTCTTAGTCCACATGTACATGGGTATTTTTGAAAACGGGGTTTTTCCACTTCATTCTCAAAAAAACCCATCCACACAAGCACTGTTAAAAAAGACTCCATCCAAGTGAAACCACATGAACACAACAGTGCTGTCAGTGCCTGTAGTGGTTATTCTTGGTCCTATATAACACTACGGTGGCTGAGCAAAAATATGTCTCACTCGACACATAAAAAAAATAAAATAAATAAATAAATAAATAAATAAATAAAAAAATCCACAAAAAAAAAAAATCCAAAAAAGAATCAGTATTTGATATGAAAAAATAATTTTTATACATCGCTCAGAAGGTGTGAATTTAAGTCTAAATGAGGATTCTATAAAAATTTAAGCAGGGACAGTCGATGCAGCAGCCTTGAGGATGAGAGGTCAAAGACTTTTCCTCCTGCTCTGGCCACACCCTCCAGGCAGCCTCCCTTTGCTTTATCTCCATCCATCTGAGCCACTAGATGGGGTCGGCTCAGACAACAGAAAGGGGGTAGTGTTTGCAAACAATAGTTTTAGCTCCAGCAATGCCAAACCAACAGGCGGCGATACAAGCCTTACCCTGAAGCCATGTTGGCCAGTTATGCAAAAGAGGAAGATGTTGGCCGATCAGAAGACTGAAAGAAGCGATAACTGGAAGGCTATCTATAAGGCCTCTGTTCCTCAGTATAGTGGAAGAGTAACTGTACATTTATGTGTAAACATATAAAAAGTCCTGGGGCCTGTTTAAGAAAGCTGGTTTAACAAATTCTGAGTTGACTAACCCTACAATGGAAAACTAAGGGTTTTTGGTTTCAGATCAGAGTCAGTTCAGTCAGCTCTGAGTATGTTAAACTCGTGCACACAGTGAATGAAAAAGCCATCATCAATTGAGCTCCAATACTGCTATTAACCATGGCAACATCCGGTCATCCATCCATCCATCTCCATCCGCTTATCAGGGGCGGGGTCACAGGGGCAGCAGGCCAAGCAAAGCATCCCAGATATCCCTCTCCCCAGTGACACTTTCCAGCTCCTCCTTGGGGACCCCAAGGCATTCCAAGGCCAGATGAGATATGTAATCCCTCCAGCAAGTCCTGGGTCTACCCCAGGGCCTCCTACCAGTGGGGCATGCCCGAAACACCTCTATTGGGAGGTGCCCAGGAGGCACACTGATCAGATGCCCGCAACCATGGCAACAGGTTGGCTAAATAAAAGGCAGAGCCTCCATTTTAATCTAGTGGATGTAGAGATGTTAACGCATGAATATGTGGACTGCGCACATTTATCCAAAAGAAAAAAAAAGAGAGTCTGAGTCAGAGCAGGGGAAAGTGTCAGTAAATTAACACAATAAAGTTTTATTCAGTGTTATGCGTTATCCATTAATTCATCATTAGTTCATAGCCTACATTAAATTTTAAATATACTTATACAGCGTTAATCTGACAGGGACAAAACACAGGGCCAGTCACTGAAGATGGCAAATACAGTTTAAGATTTGAAATATATATATTTATATCAAAGACAGAGACATGATTGTGAGCTCACAATCTGACCCAGTAATAATGTATTTGGTGATGTGCACTTGAAAAGGCGTGGAGGTTAAAATACAGTAGATTTTAAATTTTAGACATCTATTTTAATCTTTGGCCCAACAATGTTCAGTGAATTTATTTCAGCTACTTTAACATATGTTTTAAATTTAAAAACAGCCACTGAAATTCTGTTAAAACACGTTCAGACTATATGCAGCCCATTAAAAAAAATCAATTTCATTCTGCAGCTGCACCACAATCCTGCTCATCATAACTGGTAATATATAATCTCCAATATTATAGCAATTAAGTTCCGCTAATGGGACCAATCACGTTGAGTGATAGAGATAATTATTCATGCCTACCAATTTTTACAGTTTAAACCCCAGATTTAAAAAAGAAAATCATTGTATTTCTATGATTTACTGAGATTACACATTTTACAATAATAATAATAATGATAATAATAAAAATAATGATAAAAACAGTCATGATAATAATAAAGAAGTGCTTTACAAAACCGAATAAAAGACAAAGTAAATAAAATAAGATAAGAGCAATAAAAAGTAGAATACACATAACAGAGTAAAGTATGCAATAAATAAATCTGTTAAAATCACAGAAAAGCAATTTGAAACAAGCAGGTTTTCACAAGTGATTTAAAAGATGAGACTGAGTTTGCAGCCCTGATCTCCTCAGGCAGGTCATTCCAAAGTCGTGGAGCTCTGACTGCAAAGGCTCTATCACCTTTGTTAAAATCTAGACCTCAGAACAACAAGAAAAGATGCATCTAAGGATCTCAGGGTGTGAGAGGGAACATATGACAATATAAAATCTGTTAAATTACTTGGAGTAAGGCCTCTCAGGGCTTTGTAAATAATCAATAAAATCTTAAATTTAATTCTAAAAGCCACAGGTAACCAGTGTAGGGAAGCCAGGATTGGTGTGATGTGGTCAGAGTCAAGATTCTGGCAGCAGTTTTGGATAAGCTGGTGATGCGAAAGGGATTTTTTTACTAATTCTAGAGAGCAAGGAATTGCAAAGAATTTTTAAAAAAATTTGTAGAAAAAAAAACTCGCAAAAAGATGGACATGCAGAGGTTTTCCTCTGCCTTGGGGGTGACTCAATCTCGGAAACAATCAGCTATCATCTCATGGCGATAAAGCATACATACATATATACATACAAATATCCAACCAGGGTTTAGACTGTGACATACAGTAAACTTCTGCTTAGTCAAATGCTTCTATATGCCTTTTGATAGCATATGAACTGAGTCAATGAGAAAATGAGACTGCGTGTCTGGCTCTGTCAGAGGGAGGAAACAGAGAGAATCATAGAGTTTATGTTATCTCTCTTTCTGAACTGGAAAACTCAGATTTTTCCTCATCTGACACCTCGTTTTTATTTATATATGCGACTGGTGTTTGTAGATCTGTAACCATGCGGATGATGCCTCTTGTCTCGAACACAAGAAAGTGTAATTCTTTACGGATGGAAACTACCTGTAGCCATGGGGTTGAGGCTAATTTTGTCCTATTTTTTGCCATCCAGTAGTTTGGAAAATCCACTGAAAAGTTCAATTTTTTCCAATTCTGGACCAAAATATTAAGGAGGGGAGGTGTTTCACAGGCACATTGGATATCACAGAGATTCCCACAGGAATGAATGGACCTAAGTGGAAACGAGGCGTCAGGGCTAACTCAGAGTTTATACTGAACTCACCTTCTGAAACAGGGCCCTACTAGCAAGGTTAGAGCCTGCACTATTTTGGTCACGTCTGCCACTGCATGAAATGTCCCACTTACCACAGTTGTGTGTGTGTGTGTGCACTTTTTCTGTGCAAACAGGGATAATTACCAAATTTGACCAATTTTACCTTTCAAAACAGAAGTGGTAGCTTATCTGGATCAGCTGTTGGCTTGTTCCTAACTTGTCTGACTGTCTGACTGCCTGTGTTTCTCCACCTATTGGATGCAATTTTTTGCGGTGTTGCTGTGTTCCCAGACCTTAGCAAACTGATTTAATCAGCCTTGGTGAAAACACTCATGTCTTAACTAAAAGATGGTCAAAACTAGAAAAAAAAAGATCTAAGTTAAACCAAATTTTTTACACACACACACACACACACACACACACACACACACACACACACACACACACACACACACACACACACACACACACACACACACACGCACACACGCAGAAATGCCAATGTATCAATTATTAAACACAAAATATTAGCAGCACATTTGAACATTTATTTTATTGTTCAAAGACACTTTTTCCAAAGCATTTTACACAGTATATTCTACAAGCAGTCAGGCTGTGCAGGGTTACTTTCCTGATTCATACTCAAGAGTTAAATAAGCTCATCAAAGTAGTCTGGCACTTTTTTTCATTCTGACTACAAAGAAACGCAGCAGCCAAACATGTCAGTCAAGCTTGTGTCAAACACATTTGCAATTTCATCACAATTTTTTGGAAGAATCACAGAGCTATTAAAGTTGTCACAGAGAGATTTTACATCAGGAGTACATCACATCTCTATGCTAATGTGGGCTGCTGACTGTCGAAGAGAGGCAAGAAGATTGGGGCCAATTATGTACGTCTCTTTCGCCTCGTAATGTGCAGATGCGTAGATCTGGTCGATGTGTTTTGTGTTTTTGTTGTATCTCACCAAAACTCTGTCCTTGTTACTTTCAGGGTCGCTGTGGTTGTAGTACTCCCTGACTTCATAAGGCAGGTCTTCGGCACCTGCATAGTTGAGGTTTCCAATGGTATAGTACTTGTATTGCTTTTTGTCCTTTATTACTGGAAGCAGATGCCAGGGCTTGAGGTTCTGAAACTCATGAAATCCATACTCTCCTTTAGTGGGATCACACAGAGCCACCATGTTGTTGTCCACGCAGTTCTGAACATACCACACCAGCAACTTGAGGCCGTGGCGAGGCGGCGGTTGACCAAACCCGCTGTCCTGCAGCTCCTGTTTTGAGTCTAAGGTCTTCAGAGCTGAGGTCAGAATGACTGACAACACCAATGCCACATGAAACAAGAGCTGCATCTCTTTGCTGTGTGCCATGTCAAGGTTATCTGTGAAAAAACACCCATCATCATATCCTGTTGAAAGCATTCACTGTACATGAGTTTAACTACAGCACATACAGTTGTAACCTCTCACAACTTACCTCTGAGCTGGTAATAAAAGGAGCAAGTTTGTCTGTAACAGCCGTCTCCAAATGTGCTGGTAACTACAGCTGAAGTCTATACGTTGTGCTGCGGATGAAAGCTGCGGCACCCTGTGGTTGATTCTTGCTGTCGTGTGTGTGTGCAGGATGAAAGCAGCACACTTGTTGTTTTGACCAAAGGTACAGCTATTTTCACTCTCTATCTGCAGTGAAAGAGGAAGTATTGTAGCTGCTGCACAGCTGGGGTCTGCAGAAAGTTGGGTTTAAATTTAGACAGGTTAAGCCTCTGCTTGAAGTAGCCATGTATGTCATGTCCACAATTGCAAAGCAGAGGTATGAAACCACAAGTTGCATGTGTACAGACAGATTATAATAAATTCTGTATCTTGTTTGCAACTATGGCACTGTGACTGCATTGTGACAGAGGGGGACAAGCGCAAATTAAGATCTAGAATCAAAGGACTTTGTGGTCATGAGCACAAATGGGGAAATGTTTTAGTTCTGTTTCCACTCCCTTGTGTTAATAACATCTGTTGTCAAATGATGTACAGCACAATGGCTCTGCTGTAGCATAACAGAATACTAACAGCCAAACAGTTAAGTCAGACACTATAGGACACTGTACTTCAATGTAAAGTCTAGTCAGCTTGCTGTGTTGTGTGTGGTCAGAGGTTCATCAGACTAAAGAAGAAATTATATTTGCAAAAATACATGTAAAAGTCTCTTAAGAGCTGCACAGAGAAGGGTGACATGGGTAACTGAAGATCACAAAGGCTTGCAGAGCTGTCACCTCCAAATGTCCACATTGCATGGTGCAGCTCTGCATGTCAAACAAGCAGATTGTTTGATCTAATTTTGTGTATAATGACAGATACATACTACATCAGAATCAGGCCGACTTTGGGCCTGATCTCCCAAAGCCTTGGCTTTTTTGATGGTTCTAAAGATCATCTTGCAAGACTTCCTGTGGTGTGGGGTATGTTGAGGGTGTTTTTTAAATCCCCAGATCTGCTCAGAGGTTCATCCAGTCTGCACCGGTTTCAAATTGCAAGTATCAAACCTAAACATTTATGATCCGATATCCTGTGATATAGGGGGAACCCCAAGGGGGAGGCAGTCCTGCAGGTCTTAGAGGGTTTTAATGCAATATCGACTGGGATTCGACTCTCAACAGTGTCAAGCTCGTTACACTAAAAATGTAATATATTGCTCATTACTCTTTTAAAAGTAATACTATACTTCAATTATAACTCCCTGCCAACAATAATTTGTTACACTACTTGTTATATTACTTTCCCATTACACCCCATAAAATTAGTAATTGCATAATTCCCCAAAATTCAGATGTGTGCCTGTGTGTGTGTGTCAGGGTAATCACCACTAAGTGTGTCTAAGGCTAGATAGTGTGCAAATGTTTTTTTTGTTTGTTTATTTTTTTTACCTGGGGGTCTTCAGTTGCCTGTTTCCAGTATTTCCTCAAGGCTGCCTGAAAGACGGACAGTCACTTGTTGAGCAACATTTCACCCACCACATATCCAACCACAAGCTTCATTACTTCTTTGTTTCCTGCAGCTGTCCACGATAAAAATCCAGTTTTGGTTATTTAGCCATTGCAGGGCTACAGCTGACCTCTGTGGCAGATAATGGCTCACCTTTGGTGGGGTGTATTTCCTGGAGCCTCACATTGTTGGGCTGTCGTAGTTGGTGTTTCAGACCGGGGGTTTAAGGACGTGTTTTCCACAGTGGAAAGAGTTTTAGTATGGCTACCTGCAGTAACAGTGTGCGTGTCATCTTTCCTTCCAACAAAATCAAAGTAATGGGAATATTTCCAGATGCTAAGGGGAGAGTTTTTATCTTCGAAACTGGCTTGTTGCTTTGTGGCGTACCTGCGCAGCACAACGATTATGAATATTAATCCACTGATGTGATGTTGTATTTCAGGTCAGTAGTGACATGGTGACAAAAGGAACATTGTAACAAGTTGTTTGGTTTTGGACATACTGTAATATTACTGAAATTTTATTAGTAATTCGTTACACTACTCATTACTGGAAAAGTAATGTTTTTACTTTGATGCATTAATGAGTTACTGCCCAACAATTTACTCATCTTCAGCTGGCACTGTTACACATCCATTTTCTCCTGGATTTCATCCATATTTTAATTTTTTTTTCTTTGTTAGTTTCCGTAAAAAGTAGTACAAAACTTTTTCCATCCTGTGGTCTGACATGTTTCTTAAAGTCAGATTTGATTGTGTGAGAGTTACGGTTTTGAGAGCCAGGACTTTGATCAAATTGTTGGTCTCCACACACAATAGGAACATAACTGATATATTATGATTACATATCCCTTGGATTTTTATCAGTTTAATTTAAAATTTAAAACATGTTTTTAGTGTGGACCAGGCTTAAGTAGCAATAATTCACTTTGTCAAGATTAAAGATCACAGTTGTAGATTAAATATAGCTATTTTGACATAGACCAACCCTGTCTCATTCTGAAGTTGTCCAATACCAGCGTGTGGACAGTAACTTCTGGCATCAAACACTAATGAAAAAAGCCATCTTTTCACATCTGCATGATATGTATTATTGAGTAATGGCGCCCAGTGGCATTAGTTAAGCCGTTAGTTAGTTAAAGGGGCAAAAAGTCCTGTAGGGCAATGAAAAGCCAAACCATGTTATTTTTTCTAAACCTAACCACATGCGTCTGTTGCCTAAATGTAACCGTGTGTGTTTGTTGTTGAAGGAAAAAAACATCAACTCCTGGTGTTGTACCAATATAGGATAGTACATTTAGTAGTACATTTATTTTGAAAGAGACTGTATGCATACTGTACATTTCCTGTGAAAACAGAAGTGTATTTTGAAAACACACAATGCATCGAACAGGCTGAAGTTGACACGACGTCCTAGAATGTCATCAAACCAACACAGCCCAGGGTACTTTGCATGTCATATGTCAATGTGGAAAGTTCATGACCAAGCAGGAACTTGTGTTGTTGAGCTCACACAAAACAAAACAAGAAAACTTCCTGACATACAGTGACCACCATAGGACATAAAAGTTAATTAACTAGTAAGTAATAATGAATAAAACCATCATTCCTCTTTCCCTGTTTGTCACCACTTGTAGCAGCAGGACAAGTTGTGAACACAAGATGACATATGATCACCTTGTAAAGTAGTTGTGACGAACATGTTAACAGTGACCTATCTCCACATCTATCAGACATGGAGCATTCATATGGAGTCATGTCTCTGAACACTGCAGCTTCTATCTGATCATATAACCGAAATACACTGCTACAGTTAATCCTGGACGTTTGCTTTTCTGATTGCTACAACAGTCTACACTACAACATTGCTAACACAGTCAGGATCAAACTTTAGTTAGTTAATTTTGCCAAGCTGTGTGTACATAATTTGGTTAGCCAGGATGTCAGCACACAGTCAAATACTCCAACATTCAATCTCCTTTTAGCTCTGGTTTGGTCTTCACTAACTCTTGAGAAAAATATCTGTCTCCTCAGCTGCTTAAATCATCCAGTGTGTTCCCAGCTGGTCTCTAACTGTGTCTGTCTGATGTTTGGTGCTGGACAAGGAGTGCACAGTGGCTTTATCAGAGCTTCTCTCACTGAAAACAGCTGTCTGCTGCTGCTGCTGCTGGCAGTGAGGTGGATGAGAGCAGTAAAAGGAGGGGAATAACAGAAATGGTAATTCTGAGTGGGTTTGCCACTGTAAGTGACACCATTTACATCACAAATACTCATTTCATCCATTGTTATATAAAAATATGCATTTCTGAAGTTTTAACATTATATCCAAAAAGCCATTAAAGTGTAAACAAAAAGAGCCACATCTGTGTAGTGCAAAGAGACATGTGCCACTTTATATAGGCTACCATTCAATCTATGGAAGTCAATGTAGCAATGCTTTTTCTCCAAACAAGACCTTTTATATGGGATTTGTATTTGATAGTTTGTTGTTTGCTGGTGTAAGCTGAGCAGAGCTCATCAGGGTGAGTTTGTGTTACTAAGCTTGAGTCCTAAACTGGGCCCCATTCCTGTCCTTTGAAAGACACAGCCCTTGATGGTGTAGCCCTCAGGGGACTGAGGCTAATGGCTGAACCTGCACCTCTCCCCCAGATGAGATGTCATCACCAGGTCCTGCCCCTCTGTGTGCCCCTGCAGAGGCTGTGCTCGTTACTCACAGTGAGGCAGGAGGGCGTGATGCAAAGTTAGCCACAAACGGAAAGTGAAAGTGGCACCTGGCTGTGGAGACACACAGGGGAACCCCATATATTGTAATTACAAAACTATAATGTGTACGATATGGATAATGCTAAAAATGTAACAGTAATAACTCTGAACAACTTTGTGCAGTTTGGCTGCAAAACACACAGCTGCGAGGATAAACAGAGATAAAGAGCTAAATCACATCTTGTAGAAACACTTTGAGTGGTCACCAGAGGCATTCTCCTGGGAAACACATGAGAGAGATGCATTTATCTCGAGGTAACCGTCTCTGCCCACAGCCCTTACTGTGAAAGGTTGGCACACTTTTTTTCCCCTGTTGTTTTCTTAGCACCAGTCTGAGTGCTGACAGGTTGTACTGGGTCAACCAGTATGCTGTTACCATCCGTTAACTGTCACTACATGAGCTAGCCTAGCACTAGCTGTATGACCTGCTAAGGTTGTCATGTTGCTCGTCCTCAGCAGAAGATAGCAACCTCCTCTTCTTGCCCCTAGCCTGTAACATTACTCTGCTGATATCAGCCTGCGGCTGCTCATCTGTCCACTCCTTCCTCCGCTTCATTTGGTGCCGTTGGCAGACTTTTATTATTATTATCTCTGTTGTTAATGGTCTTGACTACCTTTTTCTTTTTGTCTCTGATCTTTTCTGCTCCACACTTTGTAGATTATTTATCCCTCTCATTTCTATTTTGATTCCACGTACTCTGCACTCTCTGGGCCTTTCCCAAACGACCCCCTACACCCTCTCCCTGTCCACTTTCACTGCGTTCCATATTGATGCTGGGTCATGGACTTTCCATGGTGAGATATGACGTGCAAGGTTCCCTGGGTGTGTTGGTTGTTGACGTTCTGGGATGCAGTGTCAACTACAGCCTGTTACATGCATTGTCTGTTTTCAAAATACACCTCAGTTTTTACAGGAAATATACAGTTTGCATACAGTTCCTTTCAAAATAAATGTACTACGTTGGAACAACACCACAAATTGACGTTTTTTTCCTTCAACAACGAACACATGTGGTTTCCTTTTGCCAAGACACACACATGGTTAGGTTTAATCAATCAATCAATCAATTTTATTTATAAAGCCCAGTATCACAAATCACAATTTGCCTCACAGGGCTTTACAGCATACGACATCCCTCTGTCCTTTGGATCCTCACAGCGGATAAGGAAAAACTCCTAAAGAAAAACCCTTTAATGGGGAAAAAAAAGGTAGAAAGCTCAGGAAGAGCAACTGAGGGGGATCTGTGGGCGTCTGACCACACTGATCTGCCTATCAGTATCCATACTTGATGTTTTACCACCACTGAAATTATGTATGACTTGTGTTTTTACTAGATTGTGTTGAACAAAAGCACATGGTTGGGTTTAGAAAAGAAGAACAGGGTTTGGCTTTACAATTATATGGTAAGCAAACACCAGCCGCCTGGATGATAGTTAGTGGTTATTGGACCCACCCACCACCCCTCATGCCACCCTACTCGAACTTCCACCCCCTTAACTTTCACTGTTGTCCCCGCTTCCCCTTGATGCCCCCGAGCACCATAAAAAATAACAGCGACTGGCCGCATATCATGCCAACGTCTGGAAGTCACTGAACAAGTGCTACTTTTTGACGAGCTTGTTTCTTTTCTCTTTTCTTTATGCATTGTGGGGCTACTGGGCTATCCTCTGCAGAGGGTTTCTCTGATTACTTAGGCAATTTTCACAGGCTATTTTTTGAAAACACAATTCCAAAGAACCTACAGGCAGGCCCTCTGGGATTCTGCTTTTAAAGAAGAAATCCACCATAAAACAGAATTCACACTGTACTATTCCAGTGACCTTGGAGAGTGTGGTCAATATATATAGGATTTGTCCTCCATGACATCATCACAAGAGTCTCACTCTCTGATGTCCAGCTTGAGGAGAGACTTGTTCATGTTGACAAAAGGAAACTGAACAAGGCCTATACAATAACACAAACAAGGTGTTGATTTCATTTTTGGGTGGCTCTTTTTTTTTTTACCAATAGAACATAAGATAACTAAACTATCTATATAAAAAATATCAGTCGGACCTAGTAAAATGTTCACTGTTCGAACAGTCTAAAAATGTTTCACACTCCTGAAAAAAAGGGTCAATGACAGCCATTGGTTCCAAACAGTTCCACTCTTCTGGGCTTTTGGATTCTGACCCTCTGGGCTTGTGCTGTTTCTCTTTCCTTCTCTTCTAGGCGTCCCGCAGGGACTTCCATGGCTTCTCATGTTCCTCTCCTGTATGAAAAAAAGATAAATAAATTAAATAGGTCTATACCTCAGGCAAATTATTGTGTCATAGTAATAAATAGCCTATGGTAATGATTTTTAATTTGTTTTTCTTTTACTTCAGACATTCAGCCTCAGGGTGTTCCATTACCGCCTTCCCAGGTCCTACTGGGAGTAACCTCAGTTTAAGAGGCAGTTTTAGACACCTGCACCGCCATCAACAACCCAGTGATTCAGAATTGCATCCCAAAGCCTACAAAGGCAGGCTGGAAAAATATTGCCAGGAAGTTTTACAAGAGATTAGACGTCCCCCTCCCCTGTGATTGGAGCTTTGGTTGGAAAGCATATCCAATTCTGGCACTTTCCAATATTGGCAGTCTGTATTACAACTACAAGGGGACATTCTTTGCAGTCTTCACGACCCTGGTTGATGCAGAGTATCACTTTTGGGTGGTACACATTGAAGAATACGGCAAAAACAGCAATGTTTGTGTCTTTGCCAAGTCAGCTTTAGGAAGAAGACTGGCAGTAAAGAGCCTTGGCATGCCTAACCATGAGGTGGTCCCTGGAGCAGAGGATGTAGGTGCCCTACCTTGCACTACAGTCTCTAACCCTAACATTGGTCGTCTGGATAACCAGTATTATAAAGATGGTTATGAACTAGCTCAGTCAACCCAGGGTTTTCATATATGATCATAAGTGTGTTCATGTGAAAGAGGAAGGGTTAGTAATTAAGAGTGACACCATCAGAACCAAGAATGTAGTTGTCTACTTCATATGAGATTAATACAGTGATAATAATTACCTGCGGGAAGGTTCTTTTAATGGGACAGCAAAAAGTCATATTTACTGGAGTGTAATGTAAACAATACCCTGTAATCTTAGATTAGATTAGATTTAAAATCCCTAGAAACTCTCCCAAAGTATTAAATAGGCCAAGGCCTAATAAAAGTTTGGGTGTTATTATATTTGAAATAAGTAGGAGTGAGTATTTTGGCTTTTTATTTGGAAATGAATAAACTACTCTCAATATGTTACATAAAACACGTTAAAGTAATGTCAGACTGTTTCTGCGACTGAAGTCAAGAGTGGAAAAGTAGCCTTGTGATTGACTGATGAGGTCTATCTCACTGAAATGTTGAGTTATAATAACTGGAGCCAATGTGTGGATTATTTTTCTAAGAAAATACAGTCCTGCATTTTTTTACAGTTCTCATCACACAGGTGTCTCATGTTATTTTGATCTACAGTGGTGAACTCAGAGTGTGAAAGTACCCACACTGTCAGCTGTCACTGCAGGATAAAAAAAAAACTTTGCATAACTTAACATGAAGCTAAAATCATCATTATGTGTTTAGTGATGTAAACCATCTCTCCATTCATTAGAAGCCCTGTTTCTAAAAGTGAAGTGGAAATAGAAAGCCTGGAACAATGAAATGATTCTACTGACCTATAACAATATATAGACCTACTCTTTTTCATTGGTCACTCTGGACTTTTGTCACTGTTAGGATACTTTTTTCGTCAGTGATCTGTTTGGGATGTTGACTGGTTGTGATCTGATACTCTGAAGTTAACCTGCTCCGGAACAGGCATACTGTTCAACATAAATTACCATGGTGATTTATCCTGGTATAAAGTAACCAGCTATGCAGGAGTGAAAACCCAGGGTTAATCATTAAGTTACCTTGCTAACCCCATGTCCGGACATCTGGGAGACACGGAGAACATGCAGAAGTGCATACCTTTTTCCTCCAGAAGGAAAAATCCCATGCCAAGACCAAACAGATGAAACAGACTGTTTGCAAGAGGGAGGGCAGAAAGTAGACTAAGCACAAAAGGTAAGGAAATTTGTGTTTGGTAGATTATTTCTTTGTTGTAACAATGCTTCTTGGCAATAAATCTTATACCGGTGGAAAGCCTGTTTATTTCCCTGTCAAATGGTGCCACATTTGTAAGGAACATGCATGTGTGGGATGAGCAGCAGAGTTGAGTATGTGGGTTGCGCCCATGAAAATTTTGCCAAATCTTCTCTGCCAATGCCAAACAGCTTTTTTTGCTGCTGCTATTGACTCTTGTTTTGAGCTTCTGGTACCCCAGTGTGCTGACAATCAGGTGCCTGTGAGCATGGGCACTGCTACAGTGGTCAGTCGGTGTCTGCTCTAAGAATTGGCATGCCACGTTTGACTGATCTGGATAGGGCATGTGCGATAGTGCAACTTTAAGCTGGTGTTCTTCAAAACCAAGTTGCAGCATATTTGGAGTGAGCCCTAGTATCATCTGCAAACTGAAGGCCAAGTGCCATATAACGGGGGATGTCAGAGACAGGCCGCGAAGTGTGCGTTCCAAGAAGATGGCACCCCAAGAAGACCGTTTCCTCAACCTATCAGCACTTGGGCAGTCTTCTACAGACTTGCAGTCAAGGTTTGCAAGACGATATGGCTGAGGACTCTCTGCTCAGACAATCTGGAAAAGACTGCATAGGGCTCATAGGGCTGCCAGGAGGCCTGCCATGACTGCCTTCACCATCAAGCCTGTTTGCGCTGGTGTCTGCAACACGGGCACTGAAACCTGAACATGTGGAGGAATGTTATGTTTAGCGATGAGTCCAGACTCTGCCTATAGCATCTACAACCAGTGGCAATCCCATATCTCCACAGTCTGGGAACCGAACTCTATCCTCCAAGATGACAACCCTCACCCCCACAGAGCGGAGTTTATCAGAGACTACCTCCAGAATTTGGGAGTGGAGAGGATGGAATTTCCTGCCAGCAGTCCTGACCTCAACCCCATTGAACACTTGTGGGATCACCAACACAACCACGTTGGCTGATTTGCAACAAATGCTGGCTGAAGAATGGGATGCCATCCCACAGCAGTGTGTGACCAGGCTGGTAACCAGCATGAAGACGAGGTGCCAGGCTGTTGAGGCTGTGTATGGTTCTTCCACATGCTGCTGAGGCTCCTGTTTGTCAAATGAATAAATTGTAAAATTGCCAATATGTCTTGTTTCTTCAGACTTCAATTGTCCAATCCACCAAACAACACCAAACAAGAGTCAACAGCAAAAAAAAAAGCTGTTTGGCATTGGCAGAGAAGATTTGGCAAATTTTTCATGGGCGCTATCCACATACTCAGCTCTGCTGCTCATCCCACAAATGCATGTTCCTTACAAATGTGGCACCATTTAAAAGGGAAGCAAACAGGCTTTCTAGTGGTATAAGATTTATTGCAAAGAAGCATTGTTACAACAAAGAAATAATCTACCGAACACAAATTTCCTTACTTTTTGTGCTTAGTTTTTCCTCTCACCACAGATTTAACCTCAGATTTTGTATGGTTGAATACAGCTGATAATATTAATGAGTTGAATAAATATTTTCAGCCATGGGGCACCCACTAGCACTAGTACAAATGCTGTGTCCTTGCACTGGCCACAGGCTCAACTCCAATTCATGGCCCTTTCCTGCATGTCAAAATGTAAATAGGTTTATATGTATTTACTGTATTTTTTGGCTTTTTGAAAGACATTGGTAATGTCTGTAAACACTGGAGTAAAATATACCTATATTCTTATTTATGATTGGTCGAGACTGTTCCATAAAGATTATTTTCCATCTCCAGATCACACCGTGATAGAATGTTTGTAGATCTCATTCCAGATCCCACTTGACAATCACAGCCACCACAGACAAGCATCATTGCCTACTTACCTTTGCCACAGCCTACATAACACAATTATACAAGTAGCCAATGAATACAGGTATAAAGAAATTAATTAAACAATCTGGCTCAGACAGAACCCGTATCTGCTATTTTACTTTTGTGAACTTTAAAAGGACTATCAGACCCTCAAAAATGCTCTGCCTCCTCTGTACTGAGAGCTTATCTCCGCCCCTGGGGGTGAGTGAAGATCCTGCTGCCTCCTGGGAGAGAGAGCGATGAACAGGTGGGTTCAAGCTTGGCCTCCACACGAAGGCCGCGCAAATGCAAGAATGCCCGTAAATGCCTGAGGGTCCCGAAGAGCTTCAGGGAACCTGAAACAAGAATTGGCTGGCTGTTCTCTCTGGCAGAACTTCACCTGTGGCTGTTGGACCTGCCAGTCGAAACTATCCAGTTTCGTGTGATAGTGGGGTTAATGCTAATTAACTAAGGAGCCGTTTGATTATACATAGGATCTTTACATAAAATAGGATATTTATTTATTTAGTTGTATGTTAGTAGTTATCAGATATGTGTGTAGTCAGTAATTAGGTAAAGCTTTTCATTTTTTACAATCTGATTAGGTGGTTTGTGTGTATGAAACATTGGCTATCTATTTCTCTTTTTTAAGGGTGGCGCCCTGAGGTGGATTTAATGCAAGTTAAATTTTGTTATTTAAATTAAAAGTGAGCATTTCTGAGAGCTGAAGTTGAGTTCAATCACTCCCCTTCCTCATTTGTGAACTTCAGTGTGTTTATGATGCATATTTTTGGAGCCTCTTGAGACTTATTAATTACTGTTACATTTTTGGTATCATCTAATGCATTTGCACTAAGGTGACCTATCTCTTTGTGCATGTACAGCAGCTCAGGCTTTAGTATTTATGTTGTTTACTTTATGAATACAATGGCTTGCCTTTTCACACCATAATCACACTTTCACAGAAATGTAATGAATTTGGCACAGGGAAGAGGACAGGGGGATCTCTGAGCTCTGTGCATAATAAGCAGTCTCATTGGGTCCCTTCCCCTCTTAATACAATGAGTTCTCACACATTTACATACAGTGGGGGAAATAAGTATTCAATGCATCAACATTTCTTTTTTATTAAGCATATTTCCAATGCAGCTACAACATGAAATTTTTCCCAGACATTGATATTAACTAAATAAAACTACACAGATAAAGAAATCATAACATTACAATCCATAAAAACAGTTATGCACAATAAAGTGGAAAATGTACTGAACACACAAACTGACATGTATTTATTAACTGGTGGTTTATTAATTGGTGCAGACGCATTTGTTTTGTCTGCAATGCCAGCTTTCAAAGGGCTCCCTGTATGAAGAAATCAATCTCTCACAGTGATTAGATGGGATTTTGGTCCAGTCTTTCACACAGCCAGTCTTTAAAACTAAAGGATTCTGAGGGGCCTGCTTGTGAATCTTGAACTTTAGCTTCTTCCACTAATGTTCTGTCAAGTTTAAGTCTGGTGCTTGATTGGGTCATTCAAACAACTTTATGTTCCTCCTCTGGAACCAGCTGAGAGTCTCCTTTGCAGTTTTGGATTGTTATCCTCCTAGAAGGTCCACCTGCGTCTCATCCTCACTGTCCTGGTGGATGCAACAGAATTGTCTCAAGAAGTTCCTAATACATGGCTCCATTCATCTTCCCTTTGATAATTTGGATTCTGTTGGTACCATGGAAAGAGAAACAGTCCCATACCATGATGGCTCCAGCCTCCAAACCACGCTGTAGGTGTGGTATTTTCTAAGGTCATATGCAGAGCTATTTCTACTCCAAACACTGTATATCATACTTTTGCCCAAAAGCTTGTTTTAAGTTTGCTACACCAGTGGTTCCCAACTGGTGGTCTGCTGTCCAACAATGGTTTGCAGTTCCATTCTCAACGAACCGCAAGTCACTCACAAATGTATGAAGTTTGTAAAAAACAGTCTTTATTTTGAAATCCAGTGAATTTTAAAACAGTGATCCAAAAAACACTGAAAGGAGACTCTCAACTGATTCCAGAGAAGGAACATAAAGGTGTGTCAATGGCCCAGTCAATTGCCATATTTAAACCTGATAGCACATTAGTGGAAGAAGCTGAAGATCAAGATTCACAAGCAGGCCCCTCAGAATCATCTAGATTTAAAGACTATCTGTGTGGAAAAATGGACCAAAATCCCATCTGAACACTGAGAGATTTATTTCTTCATATAGGACACATCTTGAAAGCTGGCGTGGCAAACAAAAGCTTCTCCACCAGTTATTAAATACATGTCAATTGGCTTGATCAATACTTCTTTCCTGTGTCCACCTTATTGCACATAACTTTGTATATTGATTGTAGTGTTCGCTCACTTAAGGTAAATTTTTTTTGGAAACAGCTTGCACTCAATGCAGTACAATGCAGTAACAGAAAAGTTTCCACCAGACCCAAAATGAAAGTGTCACAAGTCCCTTGTCTGACAGGAATTTTATGTCAGTTTAAAATAACTTCTTTTGTTGTTTGAGCATTTAATTCTATGTCATATGAACATAGAAACATTGAGTACACATTTTAAAACTTTTTCATTGAACAACAATGATATACTGTGCTGTGTTTGGGTTTCTCAAAAGCTAGAATACGGCAAACATGAACACTGAACCAGGAAGTGCTCTTTATTTCATCTCAGCATAACTTTACAATAGACACTTTAATATCCACACAGGCGGGAGGTCACTAACTGTTTATTAGATAAAACATATCTTTTATCACAACATTAACTGTAACCCATTAAAACCAGTGTGAAATTTATAAACATTAATCACAGTGTAATTGGTAAGTCTTCCTCCATTTACAACAATTCATAAGCTTTCATGACATTATGTTGTCTACCCCACATTTGTGTGTGCATCCTTGAATGTGAGTTTGTAGACTACTAAAAAGTGTTCTTTTTCCAACTAACTTTGGATGAGCCAGTACTTTTGCAGGTTTGAATTTAAGTACTTAAGCTCCAGATACATTTTAAGATGGATTCCAACCTCCCACTGAGCTAACCCAGTTACCCATGCGCTTATGTCACCAGGTATAGGATATGAGGTGGCAGAACCATCCAACAAGTTACGGAGAGTCCTGTCAAGCATTGTGGTGTCTTCATTCTTACCTCTACATATTCATCATGGATTCACATACTTCAAAATAGCCAAATTGCCCCTTATGATAAGGGGTTACGTAAGGTTCCAATTTTGGGTTCCTGGTGATGAATGAGGCCAATAAAAAGCCCTCACTGATGTGTTTGTGTGCGTATAAGAAAGAGAGAGACGGAGAGAATTTCATTGACATTGTCACACTTGGCAGAGGTAAGTACATCTGTGCTTTTTGTGCTTCCTCGATGGAGCGTCGACATTGACTGAGTCAGACTGGCAGTAAAACTTCCCCTGTGAGCCAGTCTGACACTTCTATTGAGGAGCTGCCAGGCACCCCGGGGCTCGCTCTATACCTCATCCCTTTACTGCAGTGTCAGCCTGCTCCTGCAGCCACTTCTGAAATTACCCCACACACTCGATTTACACCGTGTTTTCCCCCCACAAAATGGACTCCCATTAAATCTGCTGCACACGTCAGCCCCAATAACGACGCCAAAGTGTTTAATATCACTGCACATGATGACACTGGGACGTGAATGTCTTACTACTGTACATCTTTTGAATGGTGTGTGTCAGTTAATGGGCCTGTGTGTGTGTGTGTGTGTGCAGGGCATCTGCAGGTTTCAGATAGCCAAATTTAGGGCTTTCCTCCTACAACTACCTGGAACTGGATTTAAGACTGACGACTAAATCCATAGTTTTTATTTTATTCATTTATTCTCAGGGACAATGCCCATTGATCAGCATCACTGTAAATGTGCCAGTGTTAGCCAAAAGGCTGATTTTCAACATTGTCCCCTGGCCAGATGTTAAATTAGCCATTAAAACAACAATAAAACACTCAACATATACAACTGAACAGGATGAAGATCTTAGTGGAGTAAGGTAAGCACCATGTAAGGACAGGTAAAATGCAGGCAGTCAATACAAAACAATGTTAGGCAGTCAATCAGCACCAAGAGTTTAAACATGACAACAGAAAATCACATTTCATCACAGAACGCTGATGAAACTAGAAGGGACGCTATCTGACAAAGCAGTGTGCAGTATGATTGCAGGTCTGGTTGCTTTTTAGCCAAGTTTTGAGATTTTATGTGAAGAAAATGAAAGAGTAATTATGTTGTATATTAAATGGAAGGATGTTCCAAAACTGGGAAGCTCTTACTGTAAAAGCTGTCTAGTGAATAAACAAGATGCTGAATTCAGCTGACGGGTAATGTAAGTTGTAAAAAAGAAGATGGTGCCATAAAATGCTTTAAAAACAGCACAAAGTTCAGCTGTTTTAATTAAGCAGACAGGATGCTTAATATTCTATTGACTTGGTGTTGACGATTTATGCTGGCCCAACGACTTTTAAAGCAATTCTACTGTCTTATTAAATTCATGAGAGATTTACCTCAGTTGTTGCACTGGTGCATGATTTCGATCGTTTGGTGTAAGGTGGTCATAAAACTCAGTCTGAGCTGTCTTAAGTCAGTCTTTTTCTTGTCTTGATGTCACGACAAACATTTTTAATATTATTGTTTAGTTTTTAGTCTTGGCTCATGCAAGTAGTGAAGTTCAATGACGTGAACATTGTCAACAACCAACAGCTGCGCTCTCTGCAGCACCAAACAAGAAGCTGCAAACCACGTAGACAGTAAACATGGAGAGGACTCTGATGAGGCGCAAAAATGTGGACTCTCAAATTTTATAGTGGAGAAGGAGGAGAAACTGGTGGAGCTGTGGAGTGAACAAGAGTCAGTGTTTATTTTGGTGTGTATCTGATCCACCAGCTCGTTCTTATTTCGACATCATCAAATACCACTGCTTTGTCAGCGACACCTTTCACGGTGGTATGATACACCGCGGCTGGATGAAACCTTTCGCAGTGTGATGATACACCCCCGGTTGGCCAGATGGCGTCAGTTTGAAATGGTGTTGCTAAATACATAATTTAAGGAGCTGGATGGTCCCTATAAGGAGGGTGGGAGGGGTGGAAGATGGATCTAACAAACCCTGGATTTTCACCCAGGAGCCCACCGTTCACTTTCTGTATTATTGTAGAGCCAACCTTGATGATGTGATGATAATTTGAATTGATCTGAATTAACATAGGGCAGCATGGTGGTGTAGCAGTTAGCACTGTCACCTCACAGCAAGAGGGTTCCTGGTTCAGTCCCAGGAGGGAGGAGTCCTTCTGTGCGGTTGTGTCAGTGGGTACTCCGGCTTCCTCCCACAGTCCAAAGACATGCAGGTTGGGGATAGGTTTTGGTGACTCTTTATTTGCCGTAGGGGTGAATGTGAGTGTGAATGGTTGCCTGTTGGTGACCTGTCCAGGGTGTACCCTTGCCTCTCGTCCAATGTTAGCTGATAGGCTCCAGTCCCCCTGTGACCCTCAAGAGGATAAGCAGTTAGAAAATGGATGAATGGATGAATTAACATAATGGCTGACACACAGACATCTTTTTTTTCAGAACTATCTTATCTGTTTCAACCACATTATCTGTGCTTTCCCAAATAATGCATTTGGATTTAGGTACATCCCTAGAAGACACCTGTGTGGGTGGACTATGGATGTATTAGGGGCTTTAAAACAAGACGCCTCACAAAGGTTACAAAGTTACATTAGTTGCGTAAAAACAACATTGACTTTTGGTTTCACACAGGACACAAACTGCAGTCTTCTGGGTGAAAGTCATGTTTTGTTTGACCCATCCATCTTCCCTCCCTCCTGCACTACACTACTACTTTATAAACTAAGCACAAAAAGTAAGGACATTTGTGTTTGGTTATTTATATAGATATATAGATATAGATATAGATATAGATATAGATATAGATATAGATATAGATTATTTCTTTGTTGTAACAATGCTTCTTGGCAATGAATCTTATACCGGTGGAAAGCCTGTTTATTTCCCTTTTAAATGGTGCCACATTTGTAAGGAACATGCATTTGTGGGATGAGCAGCAGAGCTGAGTATATGGATTGCGCCCATGAAAAATTTGCCAAATCTTCTCTGCCAATGCCAGACAGCTTTTTTTTTTGCAACCAAACACAAATTTCCTTACTTTTTGTGCTTAGTTGACTGCAGATGAGTTTACACTGGAGTTAGCTGAAAGCCCACTGGTCTCATAAAGATGCTAAAGGGTGCCTTTGGCGTCAATGTGACACGTCGCACAAGACACACAGGATTTTTACCTTCCCAAGATGTGTCATACATTTATTGTGTCTAACAAATCACCACTGACATGTGAATGAATGAGGCCTGAAACGCTGAGTTTCTGCTCATAGAAGCCCAAGCTAAATTTGACTTGATTCTATATCATTGTATTGATTATATTTTATTATTCTCCTAAATCATTGTCAACCAACAGATGGACCTGTGAAGCTATATTGAGTTCCTTAGACTAGGGTTGAAGGCCCTGAAAAGACAATTTCTTACTATGCCTCTTGAGAGTTTTCTGTATTTGTGTTTTAGTCTGTGCCCTCTCTTCTGGTTTTAAGTGGGTGGGTTAAGTTGGAAAAAGGGAAAATCATGTATTTCTGTGCACAGAGCAATGACTGGTTACTGGGAATTACATGTATGAGGCCGCTTACTAACAGTTTAACAAAGTATTTGTTGTGATCTGTAGTCAGAATTGTATGGCTTTCACATTTCTGTTTCTCATATTTTATATATATATATATTTTTCTCAATATAGGCTCAAGGTTCATTACTTATGGGCAAAAAGTCAGACACCCTGCCAGACCCAACTGATGCCCATGTCATAAAAATATATTCCTGTAACCAGACAGTGTCAGCATAATGTGTGCTCTGCTCTGCTTCATGATGACACTGCTCTGCTGTCTGAGTGTGTGTGACGTACCTGTCTGTCTGCTTAAAGCTCTGACTGACTGATCTCAGCTCCCTGAAGCACACACTGCTTTGTACGCAGCAGAGCACACCTCCACTGTTCCACATCATCTTCACACACCGCGGAAAATACAGTCTGATGGCTTCTAGCATGTAGCTTAGCTCTATTAATAACTTGCTGCTTTACAAAATAGCAAGTTTACATGACTGTGATTCACAGAGGGGCTGATAAATACATGAAAGCAGTTTGAATGCATCTGGCAATATGTGTGGTTACTGCTGGTGTTAACATTATGACAAAAATAAATAGGGTTATGCTAACGTACAGTAAGAGGTAATTTGTGTAACTTAGTGTTACTTATTCTAATTAAAACTCTTTCATGTTGGTTTACTTTTTAGCAGTCATCCTCCTAATGTTTATATATTGAATCACTGTAACAAAGCATCATAACACACAAATATCCCCATCATGAAACTGCCACTTCAGCCAAAGTGATCTCATGGAAATACATGAAATAACCACAACCTCTTCACACTGCATTATGTGGTGGTGGCACCTTTGGGTTTACGCACCAAAACTACATGGTCAGGTTAGGGACAAGATTGTGTTTCTGTTCAAATAACTTTGTTTGTTACGTATGGGACGTACACAAGACAATCCTGTAATCCGAAAAAAAAAAAAAAAGGCAAATGTCATCAGTGTATTAATTTAAAAGAAATCAGTGTTGTCCTTAATTTCACAAGGGACATGAACAGTAGTCTTCTGGGGGAAAGTCTATGCATGGGTGGGTGGATTGACACCCAAATAAATAGATAGATATAAATAAATGTTTTCTTTGTGAAGATTGATTCTTTCATCAGTAGGATCAATACCAAAAAAGCAATCATCTTCTCTCTTCCATGTTATACTAATTTGTATTCCATGAAAATTAAGTATGTCCGTGCAAACAACGCTCAGTTGTCCTGAACACATCCAGTGCATGTACTCTGTGCTTCTCCACTGCTGTGTGCACGCTAACAACATACAGTAGCGCACATGCATCACACTGTGGCGGAGATGCCTAGGCAAGGAATATCCAGGTATATAGTAGCCTCGTAAAATAAATATTTTAGTCCAATCAGCACTGGTAATGTTACATTTTCAAACTGTGTATGGTCATCATTAGCTGCTACTTTAGCAGAGTGATTATTAGCCTTATAAATAATGACACACTGCTCTCCCCTGAAAGTACCCAAGCTGCTTTTAATAATAAACAGTATTGCTATCAGCATTTCTATTGATGATTCTGGCCCTGTTTTACTTGGTATTGGATCGAAACCAAATTTTGTGGTATCGCCCACCCCTAGTCTAGGTGTTATATGACATATGTCCTGTAACCTGAAATAACTACAACAACAACATAAGTGTGTTAAGTTTAAAGAAATCAACATTGACCTCAGTTTTACACAGGACAGGAACAGCGGTCTCTTGGGTGAAAGTCCATTACATTACATATTTACATCCCGTAACCTCAAATAACCACGTAAAATGACATAACAATGTTAACTTAAAATAAGTCAGGGTTGACTTTAGTGTCACATTGGACACAAACAGCAGTCTCCTGGGTGAAAACCTGGTGTCACATAACGTACTTGTGTCCTGTAACCTGAAATAACTATGTCAAGAACATCAGTACGTCAAGTTAAAAGGAGTCAATGTTGACTTTTAGTTTGACACAGGACATGAATGGCAGTCTCCTGATTGAAATTCTGGTGTTACATGATGTACTTATGTCCCACAACCTGAAATAGCTACATACATCCTGACCTCCCTACAAAGACTTCCTTTACACTACCTGTCGGGTCGTAACATTGACCACGGCACATTAACTGACATTGTTGCACCAGGGAATTTTTAGGTCCACCACAACAAAGGATCCTAATTTATTTTCCATTGACATTGTTTCACCTAATTTCAAGACAGTAAGTGCCACTACCACATAATGCAGTGTTAAGAGGTTTTGGTCATTTTAAGTATTTCTGTGAGATCTGGTTCAGTATAGTGACCAGCTGAAGCCAAGGTTAGAGTTTACTGGTGCACTAAAGCAGAGTGTGTTCATAAACCCATAAACCCGTTGCTTTGCTTCTTCCTTCATCTTACTGTTGGACCAGGCAATTTTTCTACTTTTGGCCTGCTGACCTCCTGCTAATTAAAATAAAAATTCTGTTTTTTATGAGGGAAGAATGTATTCTATTTACATTCAAGATTCAAGAAAGTTTTGCTACGAACATTAATCACCAACAGTGTAAACTCCACAAACTTTGTGCACAATCATGTTTTTTCTTTGTGGATGCATGTAATTCACAGAGATGCCTACGGAGACACATGCAGACTTCCATCATTATAATCTGACTGCTGATGTCAATCCTATTTCATGCAATGTAACTGCACATACTCACTGCCAGCGGGTGCTGCCCTCCGTCTGTCTGGATGATTAGCTGTGCATTAACTAGGTAATTTATGTATGAGGGCACTTATTATGACCTGAGCCTCTTACCACAGATTGTCATGCCACATCTCATTTATTGTGAGAGGCTGGCGGAGTCCCTCAGAGCAACCATTCTATAGGCCAAGCAAACAGAGCTCAAACACGATTGCATCTCTCAAACAAATAAAGCCATAATGAAGAGTGTTAGAGGGAAAAAAGGAATGCAGTAGAAACAATAAGTGACATTTGCTCCTGTAACCTCTCTCCATCTGTGCCGAGTAGAAGGCATAATGAAAAATACAATTTCAATTTAAGATCCATTTCTCATTTCACCATGGGTGCTGTGTCAGACGTGAGAAATTAAGTTACGGCAGCAGAGACATTGTGTTGGACAGAGGCTTTTAGGGATGCAAATATGCCTCACAGTTGTTCTGACGAGACATAAAAACAAGAATTTAAAAACAAAATGTCTGAAAGGTTGTGATAACCCTGATGGGTAGATATAAAGGACCACAAAAATCAAAGCACAAGTGGTAAACTTTAATGTCAAAGACGGAATCTCAAATATGAAAAATAATAACACAGAGCGATAACTTGTTCCTTCGTTCATCCATAACAATGGCATTCATGAATTTAGAAGGTCAGCACGTCTCTGTAGACTCAATTTTGATGGACTCGGCCTCCCCTCTCTACCAAACACTTCTCACTCAGTTTGACTTGTTCTGGAAATCAACAACTTGGGAATATTTCTGCAGGGACCGGTCAAATGAACACAATCATTTGGTTGCGTCCCATGTGTAAGAGAACTGTCTGTGTCCTTTCTAAACAGCTGCTTCATGATGCACCGCAAAAAAATGATGGAAATGTGAGTGACCGAAGCACCAAAACATACAGCATTTGTCTTGCCATATTTGCAGCCTTATATGCAATGTAAAAAGGGTCGCTCGCAGAAACAAACATGCAGAGAATCATTACCTGCTCAGCTACATGGAGCATTTCAGCATCTTTCAGCAAATAGTTTTGGTTTTATTGCTGCAACTTCTCAACAGCCTCATTTCTATTTTCAAACCCACACCAAACATCAGGCAGAGGCAGTTAGAGACTTGCAGGTAAACATAGTGGAGCATTTAGCAGCTAGAGCCAGACATCTTTCTCAGCAGATGGTGGAGACCAGACCAGAGCTAAAAGGAGTGTGAATCTTGAATTTACATTCATCAGAATTCCAGAAATACGGATTGAAATGAATGCTTATATTTCTCTGCGTCTGCTGGATGTGTAAACAGGAGAGTTTGCTAACACATTAGCCATATCAAACCTGTGATTTTTAGCTTGTTGTAGAGTTTTGTCCCTTGGGGTTAAAAATAATTTAAAGGTCCAGTGTGTAAGATTATGGGGATATATTGACAGAAATGGAATATAGTATAGTAAGTATGTTTTCTTTATAACCACGTGAAAATAAGAATTATCTTTTTCCTTACTTTTGAATGAGCCATTTATCTACATAGAGAGCAGGTCCTTGTCTACAGAGTCCGCCATGTTGCACCGCCATGTTCCTACAGAACCTCAGAACAAACAAACCACTGGCCCATGTAACTCACAAAAGCTGTGTAACAGATAAAAATGTGTACAATTATAACTTCACAGACACAGTTAAAAATGAGCAACACGCAGGTGGGCAGCCTATGAGAACAAAAATATATTTTTTATCTTTCATAATAAAACAAATTAAAAAGATGCCCGGTATATGTGTAACATTTTGATATCTAAATCACTATTATCAAGCACGCAATTAAATTCATTTTGAAAGTCAATGACACAAGTCGGACCTTTGCCACTGTCGTCACATTCCTCGCCGACGTGGAGGACTCCAGTGATGAAACTTTGCAGCCCAATGATGAGGTGGCAGCCTACATCGGGTTCAAGACACTCAAGGAGGATCCTTGTGAGGTTTTATGGTGGTGGAAGGAGCATGCTAAAATGTTTCCTAACCTGGCAGTGATTGTGCAGAATGTTTTTGCCATCCCCACATTGAGCGCAGCCAGTGAAAGAGACTTTTCCTCTGCTGGATTTGTAATTCAAGAATCACAAACCCAACTTTTATTAATGGTTGCGGGTGGGTGCAACTTTGACTAAGACATAATGACAAGTAACAGGTTGGGTCTAGTACTGAGCATTACAGATATGGGTGTGCAGGACTCTGGGCGAGCACACTTTAGCAGGTGCTAGGCTAGTTGCCCATCTGTGACATGCGAAATAGTATTGGAGAGAAAACTAATTTGTTACATTGCTTTGGAGAGGAAGAGACCTATGTGGATAATTTGGCTCCTGGTAAAAACCTCCTGAACAATGAATGCTGAAGGAATTCTAACTGGGAGAAGTTTCAGCTGATTGCAATTCAATGGCTGCAATGGCTAGATGCCACTAAATCCCACTAAATCTTGTTCCTTTAATGCCGCTTTACTTTTCAAGAATGGAACTAACAGATGACGAATCTTTTAAAACAAATATTGAAGTGACACAGGTTAGTCCCTACTTTCTCACATACACAGCTTTGCCTGTAAACAGAATCTTAAGCCACTGAATTAGAGTGGCTGTATCTTCCAACATCATCTTTTTTAAATTTTTTTGGTGGGCATTACGTGCTTTTTAGGTTATTTTTTGGGCATTATGCCTTTGTCAGATAGTTACAGATAGACAGATGGAGCTGTTGTGGACCATGGTTGACACCTTAACCGCTACGCCACCCCAGTGCCCCAAAGGATTGTTTCTGTTATACAGGAATAGCTATGGCATATTTATGTGCAAGTTTTGTAATGATTTTTATCCTCTAGGAAATTGTCACAGAAATGGTGTGAGTTTTGAGCCCTTACTTAGTTGTAACCCTTTGACATTCACATTCTTCTGAGCCTTATTTATAAGCTGGTCATAAGAATTGAAATTATGTCACTTTAAGGGAGAAGTACCATAGTCTTCCTCTAACAAATGAAAAACTGATCTCATAAGTAATAAAACAGATCTTTTCTCAGTTTAATACACACAAGAGGTTTTACTGCTGCAGTCGACAGAAGACTTTGAAAAGACTTTTAAAATTGTGACATCCTTTCAATTTTTAAAGACAATGTGAGTTTTTAGTCACACATTATAAGATGAGAGTGCAAGATTTTTGCAAAGACTTTGGATCTGTCGCTTTCACCAAGAGTACAGCTAGATTCCCTTTGAGATAATTTCCCAACCTGCTCCTGGTGGAAAGTATTACACCAAACTCCCTTTGAGAAATATGACATATTAACATAACTTCCTTTGTCTCTGCAACAACACATAACTCTAGAAACACAAGATTAAAGCCATTATAGTTAACAATATTCTTGTCAATCCAGCATCAGTAAATTCAACAAAGATAAACTGTATTTATGTAAGAACTTTACACGGTAAATTAAAAACAGAATCTTGTTCATTCCACAACTCCACCAGTTTTTCCTCCTTTTATACAGTACAAAATAACTGAGACTTGTTCATGTTTTTGCACCTCCTAGGAGTTCCCTCCATGTTTAGTGTCTATCTGGTTTGCTGCTTCCTGTTTGGTGTTGGAGAGAGCGCAGCTATTGGTTGTTGATATTCCCGTCAATGAACTTCACTTTTTGCATGAGCCAAGACTAAAAACTTAACTATAATATTTAAAATGTTGGATTTTGTTGGAATGTAAAGAAGAGAAATTGACTGACTCAAGACAGCTTGGACTGAGTTTCATGAGCACCCAGCATGTTCTCATCCCAAGTCACCATATATCTTCACTTTGTTAGTGGCCTTTCATGTCTACCTATTATGCACAAGGTATCCTCCTGCATCTGCTGTTGATGATCCTGGGTGCTGCAACCAAGGGCACCAACAAAGCACGGTGTTAGGTTTAGGCAACAAAGGCAGTGGTAACTGACGACAGGATGTCAACAAAAGCACATGGTTAGGTTGAGAACATCATGGTTTGGCTCTACATTCATATGGGAAGTGAATACCATAGGCCTCTGGGTGAAAATCCAGGGTTTGTTGGACCCACCCACCACCTGTCCCACCCACCTTATAAGGACTCCAGCTCCAGCTCCTTATATTATGTCGTCATCAGCAGCGTTTCAACCTGGTGCTGTCCAGCAGTGGATCATACTTTGACAGGTGCCGTCTGGCCGACAGGCAGTGTATCATAACACCACGATAGGTTACGTTCGACTGTGTTACAAACTAATGCTGCCTGGCAGTGTATCATACCGCTGTGAAAAGTTGCTTTTGGCATCAGGTGTCTGATGCCGAAATCACTGACAAAGCGGCAGCGGGGCCACCTTACACCAAACTGAAGTAAAACTGTCATGATTTCAATCCAACATTGGACATTTGTCATGACAGTGCAATTGATTTAAAAGTTTTTTTGGTGGAAGGGTGACGCATTAGTTGGTTTGGTATGACCAGGGGTTTTTGGTGGCTAATGTGAGTTTTCTCTAGCCATGCTACCGTTAAATTACACTAGCATGTCACTGATTTAAACTGAGATAAAAACAAGAAGGAGGCCCTTGTGTTATTTAAGTATGTTTTCAACTGGTAAACTAAATTTAAAAGACTTTTTATTATCATGAAATGAGGCAACTTTTATGTGTGTATTGTGTACAGTGCTTCATATCTGACCTTGTGTGTCCATGTTTTAGTTTGAAGCAACATTGCTACTTAATGTTATGATCTTCTTACCATCTGACTATCTTACAGTCCTTGGTGTCACACTAAAGGTTTTCCTTAACCAATCAGATTATGTCTGCCTTCAGATCAGCTATTTGCCAGAACAATGTTGCACTAAGACGCCAGCCTGTTGTTGTACCGCACAGTTATTCAGTCATAACAGTTCTGTTTTCTGGTCTGTGAGAGAACCTTGAGCCTATTAAAGTTATGTTTATATGTATTGGAAGTGTGTGCGTGTGTGTGTTAATAGGGCTCTGTAAATGATGGGGAGGTATCTGGCTGGAGGGCTGCCAGCTCCGTCGATTTTGTAGATAAAACCAATGTGAAGAAAATGAGAGCAGGAGCTGATTGGACTGAGCAGGCTCTGGCTATAAAAGAAGAAATGAAGACTAATGGGCATATGATTGGCCGGGGAGATGGGACACAAATGAGAGGCTGGAGGGGAGGGTGGTGGCCTGGACAATGACTAATGACAACTCCATCCCACAATCAGGACATCCACCTACTGAGAGGATCATTGGCCTTTTGGTCTGGATGGCAGGCTCATCGACCACACTCTCCATTCACTAACACACACACACACACACAACCTCACATACACATAGGCCAGATGGACTCAGCATGAAGGAGGGACCAAACACATGCACACCACACTCAGCATTTCAATAACTTAATTTAATGTGACTATTTGTCATCACTTAAAGTTATTAACATCATTATCAGATAAATGCACCTGCCCTCTTCTTCTCTGTCATCACCCAGTGATATTTAACAGCCACTCTGAACAATTATATCACCAGTGACTAAATGTTCAGCCTTCAGTAGTAAATAATGCATCTCAAGTCAACAATGGACAGCTCCAACGAGGCAAGATTACCACTTGGACAAAGTCAGCAACAGCTCCACATCAACATCAACTGTGGTGATATGGGTTTCATTAAAGTACCTAATTTCCAGGCTGTTAAACAGAGGAGCCCTGTGCCAAAATATAGTTTTAGGACTTTTATTTTTTCCATTTTATGTGATACAAATACATGTGGTTAATCAAATGATTACAAACTAATTTGACACAGAGAAAAACGAGGCCTAGCCCAGGTAGCAGACTGTCACAGGATGGGTGTAAGGCCCTGTGTGAGCTTGATGTTCACACTACACTAGTTCAAAGACATCAGATCACCGCCCTGTACACACTACACAACTCACTGTCTTGTTATCGTGATGAGTGAGATGTTGTGGTTTTCAAATTACATGACTGACCGTTGACAGGGGGTCACACACTACAAGATCTTTCACCAGGAGGAATCCCTGATGACAAGTATGTCATGTGCTACAACCCACAGGTCTGCAAAAATATAATGGCTTCAGGTGGGCAGGTCAAATGTGATAAGCAGCATTCCAAGTAATTTTTTACATGTTCTTTTTCATTTTCATTGATTTTTTTTGGCTCATAATGTGATAGACATTTTCACTTAAGATAACAAGTTAAAAGAAAAAAAAATCTGCATAAAATCTACAGAGCTGTCCTCTGGTTTCTGTGGGCACAGACTTTGTGGTGACCTCTTATTAACTTTGAGAAATATTACATGCAATAGTCCACCCTGTGTCTCAGACACACACACACACACACACACACACACACACACACACACACACACACACACACACACACACACACACCTTGGAAAGTGTTGTAGTGCTCAGTCTTCTCTGTCCTCAGCTTGTGTCTTGCTCTCTCACTGGCTGTAGCATGCCAATAACAGGTCCAGATATTTAGCCACAGACTGTAAAAATAATGGACGTGGCTACCGTGACATTGTCCATTGGTTTGTGCACTCCAGTTTTGAAGCCTTGGTGTTGGACATTTTGGCTGTTGCCATCTTCATTTTTTGGAGCCAAAAGTGAGAGGGTGCCTTTGGAGGAGCCAGGGGTGGATCTGACTGAAAGTGAGGACACTATCAGAAGACAGCCTGTCACTCAAAGCTGGCCACCCTAAATTATAAGTAACTTTATGCCTTTATAAATTGTAATTGTTATGTAAAAACAGTTGTCATAGGGGTAAATTAGTTATAGAGACCAAAACCAGGCTGTAAACATGTTTATTTCTGCTGTCAAGTCAGGCATTTGAACAAGGGGGTCTATGGGGAATGACAGCCTCAAGTGGCCATTAGAGTTTTTGGCACTTCCGCGTTGGCTTAATGTTTCTGCCCCAAAGGTTGCAATTTGTATTTAGCCTAGTGGATATCTGGGAAGCCTCTGGGATGCATCTGTGAGCTTACGGCTTGCGTCTTTGAACAGTTCACACAGTGCCGATTTGCCTTGGACTGGGGCTTCTATAGGGGAGCTCCAAAAACTGTCAGCAAGGCTAAAATCATGACGCCCAGAGGCGGCTGTGGCTCAGAGGTAGGGCGGGTCATCCACCAATGGGAAGATCAGTGGTTCGATCACCGGCTCCTCCAGTCCACATGTCGAAGTGTCCTTGAGCAAGATACTGAAACCGATGATGTTTCTGTTGGTGTGTGAGTGTGTTTAAAAAAAAAACAAAACAAAACTGAGTGGCAGCTGGCACCTTGTATGGTAGCCTCGGCCATCAGTGTATGAATGTGTATATATAAGGCCAGAAAAGTGTTTTTGCAGAACATTATGATGTCAAAGTGACAAACTTAAGACTGTTGAAAATGATCCAAGAAAGGAAAGAAATGTTCAATGTTCAAAATGCAAAAATAGGAACCAGGAAAAAGGAATGCATTGTGAAAAAGAAACCCCCCCCCCCCCCAAAAAAAAGAATCAAACTCAACGTGGTGGAATCAGGAAAAGAAACAATCCAGCCTTACTTGTTGGTTTGCTCAGTCTTTACAGTCCCCCACACACCTGCTTGAGGAAACACCATAAATAAGAGTCAGTTGAGGTTTTTTTCTGATGCAGGGAAAAACTGTCCACCACTGTCCTCCCTTCCTCCTCCGCAAACAAAAACAAAAGATCCCACCCAAAAAATTCCCTGCTCCTTTGTTCAGAAGGCCACCCCCGTCACCTGTGTGCAGCCGCACACCTGAACAGAGTGAACTAATAGGTGGCAACAAGATAGAGTAGGGGTGAGAGAGACACAGAGACACTGTGAGTCACTTTGACAGTATATTTGAAGGCTATTCTACTTCAAAACCCTTTAACAATACTATAGATGTTTGTCCTCTCATCCTTGTGGCCATACCCAGGGATGGGCATGTTTTGTGAGGTCACAGTGATCTTTGACCTTTGACCAGCAAAATCTAATTGGGTCCAAGTGAACTTTTGCAGCAAATTTTAGGAAATTCCCTCAGGGCTTACATGAGAATGGGACAGACAGCCATACTAATGGATGATATCACAACCTGGCAACATAGTGCCTCAGGCCATTGCTGTCGCCAGCGTGGAGGTATAAAAATCTGCAACTACTCAAGAGGTAAGCATACATTCAAACTGTACCTAAAAGCAGTCGTGTAGACACATCATTTTGAGTTTTGTTTGATTCCCAGGTGAAATGTTTGACTCGAAGTGCAGTAAACAACACAACAATGAGTGCTTAGCAGCACAGGGAGGGAAAAACAATCCATCCTGATGATTACTGTTTCAGGGATGAACATGATTACACTTATTTTGTTGTCATGTTGCACCACACAGCACACAATATAATCTGTCACTGTAGACGTCGAACTGCTTCTGTTTTGTTTCACAGCTTTAAACACGCTTCCTGTTTACTAAAAGCAGGGAGTGACAGAGAGCAGACACAAGTCTTTGTTGCACTGATAGAGATCCTCTGCTCTCTCTGTCACTTTTTACAGGCTGTTTCATTCAATGTTCCACTGCCGTCTTTACTCAAAGAGAGCCGTCTGAATGTGCAAACCTTGTAATCCTCTCTGATTAATTAGCTGGGCTTTTTCAGCACTTTGGCCTGATAGCAGCAGTGGGAGCTCAGTAATGGCAATGTCATTTTCATGCTGCTTTAAGTGGGACTTTATTATAGGAAATAAAGTGTCTCGTAGGGCTATAAAGTGGCTGAGTGAAGGGAGTGGCATTCTGCTCTTATATTCCTGCTTTACATAGATCAGGCTGTCAATGGGAACTACATCAGCTGGACTGACAGTGGACACACACACACTTTAGCTGTAGTAAATAATAATGAGAGAGTGCTCTGAAGGGCTAACTGACTGCACTCAACAGCTTTTTAATAGAGGGAATAACTTCACAGTCATAATGGCAATACAACCTTTTTCTGCAATCACAATTCACTTTTGATATGAATGGAAGGTGAATCTCTACACAGAGAGGGTCAATGATGAGTTTTCCATTGAGGTCATGATGTAATGTAAGCATCAGTGTGCTCCGTGTTCCACCACAGAGAACTGATTAAGAAGTCACATGCCCTTATTGCCTCCTCAGTGAAGCTAAAAGCAGACAGCAGCAGAGAAATATGAGAGTATTTAAGGAATATGACTTTATTTGGGACATTTTGCCATACCATTAAGTGTCAAATAAAAGTCTGCACTCAGTTAATGGCATGGGATGTGGTCTGTAAACAATGAAAGGCTGGTAACTGAATGAAGGTGAAGTAATATTTATATCTTATCCTGGGGCAGTGCTCTCAAGTTAAGTCATTTTCATTTATATAGCCCAATATCACAAATCACAAGTTTGCCTCGAGGGGCTTTGTGAAGGACAACCGGGGCAAGCTGGTGAGAAAGTAACACTTCTCAGAACATCATTTTAAAAGATAACTTGATTAACATGATTAACAACTCACATGTGTGTTCTGTCACTACCTGGTGCTCTTCTGTACAAATATGAAACAACCTTGGTAGTGACAGGCAGACTGATAGTTTTCACAGTTTCAGTTCTTTGAGTTGATACATGTAAATGTATAAAACCCTTCAGACCTCATCAATGTGTTGTTTAAACACTATGAGCAATAAAATGTAACACATCTTCTTTTCAGCCTTCATGTTGTTTCCACATCACCACCTGAATGCACCGTTGGCCTTGGCTGGCGGAGGTCTCAACTTGAGTCTGATGTATTCACACCTTGCTCATTCATTCAGTACCACTGGTGTACTGTGTTACTGCTTAACATCAAAATGAGCTGCAGGAATAGGAGTGTTACTTTGGTAGCAGGCCATTGCTGACCGCTCTAATACTATTAACACTAGAACCACCAAGGGGGTCATTTTTCCCCCCTCATGTTTTTAAATGCATGTAACTCATTTGAATAAAGCCCCTACATTTCTCAGTTCCCGACTGTTCCTAAAATTGTATTCTTAATCATTTACTGAATTTTAGGGGTTGTGGGACAAAAAGAAAAAGTACATCATCATTTTTACCTCCAACCCCTGTTCTGACTCATTTCGATCGCTCATAGAAACAGCTGTGACGAGCTGCTGTCACTGCTGCCATTGCTAAGCAACTGGACCTGTGGTGCAAATACCCCATCAGTGCAGTTGTTGAGAGTGTTCCCAGAACATTATTCCCTTAGTAAGGAAAACATTAACATTCTTAACGCCCCCCCACGCCCCAAGAAAAATAAAAAATACTCCTATAATTTTCTGATACACTGCTGAAATGTTTCCTTTGTTTAGTTTTGCCCCCTAACACTCCCATTAGGCTATGAAAACATAAAATTTTTTGGGGCAAGTTTTTGAAGTGTTCCCCGTACCTTCCTTAGGAAAAATGTTCTTAAACAAACAAACAAAAAAAAAACAACAACAAAAAAGAAACATTCCTATAATGTTCAGATAGGAGGGTCCAAACTTGCCAACACAAGTATAGATAAGTATAAATTATGTGAATAGAAATAAACTTAAATCAGCTCCAACTCTGACATTAATTTCTTTTTTTATTATTTATTGTCACAGTTGTGACAGATGTAGTGCTCTGCACCCTCAGTACATGCCTCATGGGACCAGCCATACTTCTCAAGGCTAGGATGAGCAGAATGTCTCCCCACACAAGTCATTCCTCATCCTTATCCTGGAAAACTGGAGGTGCAGGGGTTTGATGAGAACGGAGCCTTTTCTTTCGAGCTTTGAATGATGACCTCTGACTATAGGCGTGCAGATCCTAATTAATAGGTAGTTAAAGGCGGTCATGAAACTCTGCTCAGGAAAAACAAATGTATTTCCAATTATTTCCTTCTTCACAATATAGGCATCCTGACAGTTCGCCCGTGGAAAGCTTTTAATGTGAAACAGCAGCAAGAAGTAGGTTTGCATCAACAATACCTTAACACAGCTTCAGTATAACTGAAAAGATCAGTAAACAGTAAAATAAGGTAGCTACGTGAAAGTACAAACAGAACAGGAGGAGGAAACTCCAGAGATCCAAGTAGAATTTTAAAATAGTGACTTTTAAAAACAGCTTTCTGTCTCCAGCAGAGACACAGCTTAAATGGAGGAGACTGTAATGGGTTGGCTGAGGTCCGCCCTGCATCAACCAAGCTGAAAAACTCTATATGTAGCTTCTGAAACAAGAAATAACACAATCCTCTTACAAATAAAACGTTTAAGTTAGAATTAGCACATAAATGGCACATGTTCTCAGCCCCTCCAAACTGCTGAGACTAAAATAAACTTAACCCAGTCTCACTCTCAAGTCGCAAAAAACTGGCGCTGGGTCAGTGACTTGTGCCATCTGACACCAACAAAAGAAGCCGTTCTTTCACATTGGCATGATATGCAACTGGCTGCCATTATTGTGTAATGGCACCTGGCAGCATCAGGAGGAAATGTGCCAGGCCAATAATGAAAGTTAAGGCAGCAGAAGTCTGAGTAGGGTGGGAGGGTTGGTGAAGGGGTCCAACAACCACTGACCATCACTAGGGAGACCCATGTTACCTTCCTGTAAGATAGTAAAGCCAAACCCTGTTCTTTCTTTCTAAACTCAACCACATGCTTATGTTGCCTAAACCCAACGACCTGTGTGTGTTGGCAAAACACAAACTTGTCCGTTTGTTGTTGAAGGAAAAAAAATGTCAAAGACACTATATGCAAACTGTACATTTCCTGTAAAAATGGAAGTGTATTTTTGAAAAGACACTGTGCATGTAACAGGTGTAAATTGATGTTGCATCCCAGAATGTCAACAACAGATGCACCCATGATACTAGTGCGTAATATGTAGACATGAAAGACCACTGACCAAGCACTAACCTGTGTGTGCATGTTGTGAGTGAAAATGTGTTGACCAAACTTTATCAGTTGAAACTTTGACAGATTATGCGGGATTTCTACATCTGCACTGTATCAACAGCGTACCTATGGCAGACTGACGTGCAACTCCCCAGGAATGTAACTACATGTCATGGTGATGCAGACCTGCTGTCTGTTTTTGTAAGCTGAAAACCATTTCCCTCAGTGGAAACTAAGCTTGCATTCACAGATAAGAAACAATAAATTGTGAAGACAATAAAGCCCCAACACACTAGCATTTTAAGTCTTGTGATTTATCCTGACTTCATATGAGTAGAGGAAATCTCTGCCAGTCGCTAGGCTAATTTATACAATGTAAAATGCTATAGGCTTGTGCTAATAATGTTAGCATGTTGTATTTGTTTGGAAAACGTGTTTAGTATAAGACAATTGTTTTGTTGGTGCACCTTGTTAGTTGTCATGGAGCCGAATTTTGTAACATTACCTTTGTTAAATATTGCTGTTGTTCCTGGCCTCATATGAGTAGAGGAAATCTCTGTTAGCTACTAGGCTAATTTCTACAATGTAAAACGCCATAGGCTTGTGCTAATAACATTAGCATGTTGTATTTGTGGGGAAAATGTGTCCAGATAAAGACAAGTGCTTTGTCTGTGAATCCTGAATTATAGTGAAGCTGATTTGTGTACTTGTGTGTAATTGTTGCTATTAAGCTATGTTTAATGTGCGTTGAAGCAACTCAACTTCATAGCACTTCACAGAAACTTCACCGCCAACTTGTGTTTTGGAGGTGTAACTGCAGAGGGACACAGACACAACACCACAAGTATAATGCTTACAACAGCATAGGCCACGAGTGTAGGCTACAGTGTAGGCTCTGCATAGAGCTGATGTGCTAGTATAACTCTACCTTTAACAGTCAAATCAGCTCAGCTCTTTTGTCATTTATACTTCTCAGTTCTGTTCACAAGTAAACAAAACCAGAATGACTATTAACGCCTGATAGTCAGTCTGTCAATTTTCTCAGCAACCAACTGATGTGACATTATATCAGTGTTTTTATTTTAACTGTTACATAAATACAGTTACATTTAGATTCTCTCATTAATAGATGATAAATCATTTTTTTATTTTTATTTTCTGGTTGTTTATCTGATACTCTTTTTCATAGAGCCATTAAAAAAAGTCACTGTGGCAGACGTAAATGCCAACTTATACACCTCTTTGCCCCCTTAGATCTGATCCAGGGATATTAATAAACAGAAAACTACAGAGACTTTAAATTTCACTACACAAATAGAACGCAAGCATTTTATTTTTATATTATATGTTTATGTGAAAGATGCTATAATCCCAAAAATTCTATACAAAGTGGCTTACAGCAAATGTTCAAATAGTCTCTATATCAGAAACACACCTGTGGGGACACCCTCTGCAACTAAATCAACTTTTACAGCTGTTTGAAGTTATGAATTATCAGCAGCTTGTTCTGGATAATCTTACCATCTCAAATTATTGACAAACAGAAACTTCACAGATTGAAGAGCACCTAGCTGAGATAATGAAAAGACAGAAGCAATAAAAGCACATCCAGCAGAAGCACAATCTACTATACCCAGCAGAGCACACAGGCTTGGACTTTAATTTCCAGTGAATGAGGAATCTCTTGTCTCACCCTCAGTACAATCAAACAGTAGCTTTCATTTCATGGCTGTAGATAAAATAAAAATAACAACAGCCACTGCAGTCATCTCCACATGGGTTTGATGACAGGCTACTTATATCTCTTTTATTAGGCCCACACCCTCTGAGATAGGTCAGGAGGGAATGCATCCTGCCATGTTTTTATTGTGCTGCAGCGTTCAGTATGGGGCGTGCCTGCAGCAAACTATCCAAAGAGGCACGCAGCTCCACTGACACACACCAGAAATGAATATGCCATTATTCCACCTATTCGATGAGAAACATACGAGCTGCCAACGCTCAGCCAGTCAACTGGATCTGATGGATTCACCCCCGAAGACAAACACCAACCACAGCACAGTAAGATGGAAATGGACCCAGTTGCAGATTGAAATAAGCTTTTATTAGAGAGATGAAAGAATTTAGGGAGCCTCTTTGATTTTTGAGAAGTTATGCTCTTGCTTGTCAATGCTGCAAACCAGCTTAACCATACACTAAATCTTCTGCCATGGAATAAGTTTCCTTTGTTCAGTGGGAAGATACACGTGCTGATGATGTGCTGAAATAACAGCAGTGGGCTGAAATTATTTACAGATAGTAATTTGGTAGCTGAGCTTAAGTTCCTCCTATTTTGGAGGGCAGGCACTGGCAAATGATGAGATAATAGGCCCCTGGTCACAGATAGGCCCCTGGACACCTCTCCTGTTTAGGAGCAAGACACACAGGTGGTTGTGGTGGTTTTGTGCCTCTATGAAGTTATTTTGTGTCTTTTTTATTCATATTGTGTCTTTGTAGTTATTTTGTGTTTCCATATGGTTGTTTTGTGTCATTTTATAGTTGCCTGGCTCTCTTTGAGGTAATTCTGTGTCTTGGTGAGGTATAATTTTGTGGCTCTTTGAGGTAATTGTATGTGTTTTTGGGTTGTTTTGTGTCTCTGTGGTTGTTTTGCCTGTTTTGCCTGTTTTTGTAGTTATTTTGCGTCTCTTTGTGGTTGTTTTGACTCTACCTGATGGCTATGTGTTAATTTGAGTGACATTTTGCAAGTGAAGGCCAGGGGGCACCCTGACACTGTGGGCCCCTGGGCCTGAGCCTGATAGGCCTCTTTAATAATCCATCCATATGTGCAGGTATCTACTAGGACTGAGAACCCATCACCACTTGAGGCTGGCTCCAGAAGCAAGTCAATCCACATGACCCCCATGTTAAAATTTCCAACTTAAGAGCAGAAATAAGCATGTTTACAGCCTGGTACAAAAAATGTTTCCAAATATGGTCACCTCTGTCTCCAAAAAACCAAGATGGCAAGAGGCTTTAATACGGGGGTCCGCAAACCAATGGCTGACGTCATGGTGGCTATATTCATTGTTTAATACAGGCTATGGTCTCGCCAAAGTGACATACCATCCACCAAGTCAGGTCATATACTTGGTCATGGAAGCGTTGAAACAGGCAATCATAACATATTCACATTTTGCAGAAATATACAATGCCAGCATTGTCTTTAGGTTGCTGTACTAATTAATATTAACCTGTAAGAGAGGTCTCTTGAATAAAGAGACTGTTTTTAAGAAATTCACTTGTAAAAATAAGGCTGCACTATACCTGATGATGAAAAATTAAGGTCTGTAGAGGAGCTCATTTCATCTCACTGAAACTAACATAGCTCAGAATGCTCAACCTAGCGTACCATACACAGAAATTGCAATATCCGTGGTTTGATTCTGGCCAGGGGCCTTATATACACATAATTTCCCATCTCTCTCCCCATGTTTCCTTTGTCTCTCTATCAATTCAGGCAAAAATACGTCAACTCACTAAACTCTGAGTAATTATGGAGGGTTGGTCTAATGCTTGGAGATTCTTGCTGGAAATCTATACCTAATGAAGGGACGTACCTCTATGATATTTGAATATCCTATTGTTTAAAGGTTTTTGTTTAATGGTTTGTACAGTAGTAGTGTGGGTGACAAAAACCGGCATCCTCTAAGTGCTCAGTGTTCTCTATATCCATGAGATATATGTATATATATATATATATATATATATCAGGGGTGATTGCTCTGAGAGAACAAGGGAGACTGAACTTCCCCTAAAATGTCATAGAAGAAATGATCAAATATGCACTATTGATGATCGTTTTTGATTTATCGTTTAACATCATGACTATGATGTTAAATGTCAGCTGTTTACCACCAGTTTTCAAACGCGACCTCCCTGTCATACATTCTCGTGTCAGCACAGTAGACGCGGAGCCTCCAAGCATTCCTATGAGACAGCGCTGAGCAGGGTTTTTCATGCAGCAAAGTGAGACGGTCATTGGATAAATGCGACAAAATCGTCACTTCCAGGGAGGCTTAGCTTCCGTGGGACCTAATGGAGCGGTAGGCGGGAGAGGACACTCGGTGTATGCATGATGATTGGAGGAACTGTCTAAAAGGCTGAACCTCTTTGTGATTGACAACGCTTTTGAAATACACACTGGCATCGTCACATTTCGAGCTCAGTCCCATGCAGATATTTGCAAGTGGAGTCTTCTGACAGAGTGCCGTTCAGGTGTTTAAACCCATCTGAAAATCTTTGAGGTGTGTTTTGCTGTGGTTCTATTGCATGAGTGTGGTTGAAAAACGGCTTCAATTAAATGTTCCTTTTATAAGTTACTGCCTCGCTACAATATGACACATTTTATGATGTAAACTTAAAGTGAGCTTCACCTGTTTGAAAGACCAGCAGCCGCTGGTGTATATATATACTGTGTATATATATATATATATATATATATATATATATATATATATATATATATATATATATATATATATATGTATATACATATATATATATATATATATATATATGTATATATATAATTTTAAGATAATAATAAAATGATCTATAATAATAATTATATATTAGTATAGAAGATAATGTAAGCCTGGTCAATTTTTCAGGCTCATCAACAGCATAATAACAACATAATAAGAAAAGTGCTATACCTTTTGCCAAAAATGATGTCATGTACATGGAAGAAACTGTGTTGCTCCATCCATTCGAGACTGGTCAAATGCACAGTTGAAAAAGAGTCATTTACTACCAATTAAAGCCAGGTGGAGAGGGAGCTCTCCAGGCTCCCAATAAACAGAGCCAGTGGGCCAGACATCATCAATCCCAGGGTACTTAAAGTGTGTGCTGGGCAGCTTGCAGCAGCACTTCCAGCACCTCTTCAATCTTTTCCTGAAGTTGGGGAAGATGCCTAAACTTAGGAAGACCTCTTGCATTGTTCCACTGCCAAAGAAAGGACATCCAAATGCTGTAAATGACCACAGACCTGTAGCACTTAGGTCGCACGAAGGAAATCTTGGCCCTGTACATTTCTGCAAACCATGAATACTTAACATCTGTCGTTTCATAGGTATCATATCAACCTTAATGAAGTGACGTAGTATAGGAGATGATTTTGTCATCAGGAAGTGGAGAAAATGTTGGATGGAGTGACACCTAGGCAAGATACCTGTGAAGCTGCAAAACACTTTTCGAGACCAACAAATAACAAAGTTGGTTCTTTTAGTTAGTAATCACTGTGTTTCAAGCTACTTCTTAGCCACCAATCGCAAATGTTTTTTAGGGGCCATCATTGATTTTCAACCAGGAATTGTGGTACAAAAAGTGGTTGTTTTTTACTGAGATATCGCCATGTTTACAGCAGGGCTTGTGCCCCCGAAACCAGATATTTTAAGCTGAAAGATGATCGTTTCCTGACCATAACGTGAAAGTCACTTAGCTTGTTTTAACCACAGACCTTCTTTCAGGCATCTAACCAAAAGCCCATTGACTTTGAGACAAGAGAGTCTTGAAAAAATCCTCACTACTGCAAGTGTTTACATTACACAGTCTACACTGCTACATGTAGCTACATGCTCATGTCAGAGCAACATGTAATCTTGGTTGCTGATGTTAATTTCTTCCCGATTTTGGATCATATTCCTGCTGGAACATGTCAGGGTGTGTTAAGAAGCTTTTAATGGTGATTTTCACAGTAGAAGGCTGCTATTTTCCGTTACAGTCATCCCCTGGCTGCAATTGTGGTGCAAATATGCTGAGATGCAGGAGACCTAGAAATGCCAATCAGAGCAGACACTGTGTTTTAGGGTCTGTTAAAGAGACAAACACATTCTTACTACGTCCTTGACACATACTGACGTTTGGTCATGGACTTTCCATGGACTTTGCATTGGTTGTTTACATTCTGGAATGCTGTGTTTTCAAAATGCATTTCCATTTTCACAGGAAATGTACAGTTTACATATAGTGTCTTTCAAAAATAAACGCAGAGTGAATTGATATTTTTTTCCAACAACAAACACACGTGGTTGGGTTTAGGCAATAGAAGTATGTGGTTGGGTATAGGATAAAAGAACAGGGTTTGGCTTTACAATCGTACAGGAAACAAACACCAGCCTCCCGGGTAAAAGTCTGTGGTTGTTGGACCCATACACCGCACCTCCCACCCTCTCTGCTCGGACTTCTTGCACCTCAACTTTTGTTGTTGTTTCGGCACGTTTCACCCTGCAGCCACCAGGCGCAGTTAAGCAATAATGCTGATCAACTGTGTATCATGCCAAAATTGAAGGACAGCTTTTTTCCTCTGTGTCTGACACCAGCAGTTACTGACCAAGCGCTTTGGAGTAAGACCAGGTTGTAGAGACTTACACTAAAACAAAGCGTCTCAGACAGGGGGTGAATACAGGTGTATCCTTTCACACATATGCATGTACTCTACATGTACTCTATTCATCTACTCTATGTACTCTACAGTGACACACACACGCATGCACACTTATCTTGTTGCATTTTCAATTTTCTTAATGTGGGAAGAGCGGGAGAGAAAAAAATTCAGTTTAAATCCATGAATCTATTTTAGAAATTTGCATCAGCAGGGAAAGACTGAGAGTGGAGATGAAAGCAGACAGTTTCACAGCCTTTCACTCAATCAAATCCACTGAGCTTAATGATCTAAGAATTCAATCAAGATCCAACGACACTCCGTCCTCCAGCAGATCTCTCTACATATTCTCTACACTTCTCAAACATAAGTCTTAGAGACTAGAGTCGGATTTTTCTGTCCAAAATCGGAATCCTACCCATTTGTTCTGAGTGGATCCTTGACTTTGAACACAGTGTTATCATAAAAGCAAGCAAAGCAGGGAGCTGGGGGTGACAGTGAGAACAAATGGTGAAAATGAATGTTCCTGTGTGCGTTGGCCACGGGATATTAGATTTTTGTCTGTCGAAGGAGTGAAACCACAGCCGTTACTCTCTATCTGCAGTCTTCAAGGTTAAATAGAGATAAAAGCCTGTGAGTGGTGGGAGCCCTGTGCCGGACCACCATGAAGGCCCATCTGTAATGTTGAACATGCTCTGCGCTAAACCTCCTATCACCATATCTTGTTTCTGCTGCTCCGCCATTTACTGCTGGGGCCTTCCATATCACATGGCTCGCACACAGGGGTGACCTTCGCTCCAGCTAAGAGGAAATCAAAACAGGCTAGAAACAGAGGAAGAGAAAAACACCACAAAGAAGAACAACAGGAAAATAAGCCCAGGAAGAGGAGCATTGCAGATGTTAATAAAGCTTCCCGACAGAGCAGCAGGGAGATAAGGTTTGCCACTGTGCGCAGAGACGAAGGATTGTTCATCAACTTACCAATACACAAGTCTGATAGTGACTCACAGAGAGCTGCAAATGGTTATTTGGATTCTAAAACTGGCTTTAAAAATGTCCTTTTGGGGGCTGTTGCCCATCTTTAGTATACCCTGTGACCTGTGTGCGACATATTCTTTGAGAATAGAGATGGGCAAAAAATAAACAAATTAATCTTCTTGAACAACTTTTTTTTAGTGTCTGGTATGTACCAGGTCAGCCTGTTGAACGATCGAGTGCTCACATATCTCTGACTTTTCCCTCTTGCCCACACGCTCTAATTGTATGTTACTGCTCACGCTGCCTGCTAGTGAATGAGGAGTGATTAAAGTGGACTTGAGTCAAGACCTCCACCAGCCAAGGCCAATGGTGTGTTCACGTGCTCCTGACGTGAAACATGAGTTTCAAGTTGTAATGTGAAAACGACATGGATGCCACAAAGAAAATGTGATGTATTTCACTTCTCAGAGTATCAAAGGTCTAGTGTGTAGTGTTTAGGGGGATGTATTGGCAGAAATTGATTTTTTTTTTGGTTTTATTAGTGTACAAACCCCTTGAAAATAAGAATATTTGAGATTTTTTTTTTTTACCTTAGAATGAGGTGTTTATATCTACATAGGGAGTGGGTCCTCGTCTACCGAGATCACCATGTTGCACTGCCATGCTTGTTCAGTAGCCCAGAATAGACAAACTGGCTCCCGGTAAAAACCTCCTGAATTAAGAACACTGAAGGAATTCTAACCAGGAGATGTTACAGCTGGTTGCAGTCTGCAATCCTCACTGCTAAATTCCATGTAATCCTCTTAAATCTTACACACAACACATTGATAATGAAGAGTTAAGGTGAGGTGGTGAGCCATGAAATATGATTGGGAACTGATTGTCCAGACTATCCTGATACCACATGACTCTTAACGTCACTATTACATCTGATAGGCGTTTAATTTTGGTTGGAATGAAAATCAGGATGACAGTATTTTCAAATATCAATGTTAGAATTTTATGTTGTGTGGACAATAACATTATAACATTTTGCATACGTTGTCTTTTGTTCCTCATACCTTACAAGTAAATGTTGTAGACATTTGGAAGACGTCTCATGCCAAAGTCATGCTGTTTGGATTGTGATTACTTAGCAATACAACTTAAAACCGACAACAAAATATCAATGTCTTCTTTCTTCAGTATTCTACATATACTGATATTGGTAGCAGATGTCTCGACATTGAATTTGGTCATTTTAACATCAGGATCTAAATTTAACCAAATATCAATGGTGAAAGATGTTGGTGGCCAGCAGATCATTGGTCAGTGATATTTCTGTAACATACATAGCCTACCTGTGTACAGGTGTTGGGGGGAAATATGCAGTTGCACATGCAGATCATGCATTTCCTTCAGCTTAGGACATACAATTACACATCTCTGCTTATTGTTATGCACAGTTTGCACCATGTGGATACCTTCATTCAAATCTTAAATCTTTATATCCTTTGACACAACACTTGGATGTAACTCAAGTTATGTGCTTTTCTGTCAGTGGTGAGCTTTATACATTGAGATCATCTGTCAATAGCAGCAGACTGGCAAATCTCCAAACGCTGTGTTATATTATTGTATTTCTAAATTCAAGGATTGTTAAAATTTTTTTCCACTAGTTACTATGTACATAGGACATCAATGAGGTTTTTCAAAAATGGAGAGGAGTTGAACCACAGAGTTCAAAATTGATTACTTCACCAGTATGATTCGTATAGTTTGTACAGAGTTACAGCCAGCAACAGTATTTTCTTGTGATGTATTTCAGGGGTGCTAGGTGTCATAGGGTAACTTCTGTATTTTTCAACTGGTTGCTCTAAGTGTCTGACAAGTGTCTGTGAGTTGACTTTATATTAGGTGTGTTCTATAATAATAAAGTTACAGATTATTTAAACGGAGTCTGGTGTGTTCTGATTCTGATAAACCAGATGGACTTTACTCTTTACCGAGGAAGTCGACCTCTTCAGAGATCCTTTCCATAAATTGTCAGACACTTAAAATAATAATATGAGCGTGTCAGTGGCAGAAACACACACTTTTAGTGGATGTAAATTGATGGTGCACAGATGACCCAAGTAGTTACCATTCAGCCCTGTTTCACAGCTGCAGACTCGCTCAGTTCTGGACTAACTTCAAAAATTGTTGCTCTGATGAGTCACTTAGACACAAACACATGGGCAAATATGGGTCCAGGTTGAAAAGTACTTAAGTTACCCATTACTTGGGGGCACCCATTCCCCCCTCACATCGTCGCTTTGTCATTTGATACATTGTTCTTACAAAAATATCCATTAGTCCATTTAATGTGTAGTAAGGGAACACCATACATTATTTAATCAGTAACATCCTGGTAGCAGCAGCTTGGAGGTGAGCTGCAGTGAGCTCTGAAGACACAGTGAAATGTCTGGCTGATTTAATAACTAAAAACAAGAAGAAGTTTCTGAAATCTTATAATGTATAAATTAAGCATTTTATTAGCTTTAGGGAAGCCTTGAGTTATGTAGCCCAAGTCGTCAGACTGAAAGAGAGGACAGAGTTATAGAATCTCAGGTGAGGTTTAACTAGTTCATCAAACTGACTGCTGAAATGTCAACAACAGATAATTATGACTGAGCAGATGAGGAATTAAAAATGCTTACCAGTCACCCCCAGTAATTTGGCACTGGCTAAAATGCTGGACAATTAGTCTCATGAGAGAGGAGCATGGCTTATATTTTATCACACACATCCACCAGAGACATTAATCCTGTCCAAATGGGCCTTCAGCTTGACAACATCTGCATTTTTCTGCTTTCTGTTGAACTGGGAAAGTGCCTCTCGGCTAATGTGTTGAGGTATTCAGGCATTTCAACTCATGTCAGCCAGGCTTTTAAGCACGATGAACTCTGGGCTGTCAACAACCATCTCCTCATACCATAAAAGCCTCTTTCTGAGGCTCATGTCCTCTAGTTTGTTGATTGAAACCTTAGTCTTTAACCCAGCCTGTTCTCATTCCCAGGTCATCAAATACGGATGCTTTGTCACACTGCTCGGTGTGTGATACCAACACTGAGGGCACCCTTTAGCGTCTAATTGAGATACACTTGGCTTTCAGCGTACTCCAGTGTTAGCCTATTTGTACAATACTTGATGCTAAGAGCAGCTGATGTAGTATAAAGAGCGAGAATACATGTAGGGCATAAGGGTCAAACAAAACAAGGGAAGGAAAAAGCCTTTGAACATGGGGCGTCACTTGTGTGATATCCTAAGAAAATCCATGCACGACAGTTTGTATGATATCCTATAAATTTGTATTAGGGCTGTCAATAGATTAAAAAAAAAATAATAATCTCACATTTTAAAATCCATTAATCTAGATTAATCGTGATTAATTTCCTTCTAAAGTGGACAACACTGGCCATGTTGTAGCTTAAAAATTGACCTCCATACCATCGCTACAAGTGCATGGAACATAATGTCGGCGCACCCGCGTTAATTGCATTAAATGTCTTTAACATGTTAATTGCATATATATATATATATATATGTGTATATATATAAAGACATAAATATATATATATATATATATATATATGCAATTAACATGGGTTTATACAAACAATTAACATGTTATATAGTTATCTATATGTTATATATATATATATATAGTAAAAGGCTGTTGAACCTTTTTTTAGGATAAGATGTTTCATAAATTTGTATGATTGAATTTGTGCTCATTCAAAGATAGTGTAATGAGGGTTTTAATTACTTTAAAACAGTTTGGTTATTTCTTTATATTGTAGATTTCTTTGTTTCCCTGGCACAAAAGGAGAAATAAATAATATGAAAACAAAGTCAACAACAATATGAAAACACTGGAATTGGTCATTGGCCAAATTGTTATCTTTACATTGGTATCATCACAGAATTTCAAATTGTTGCTTCCCTAATACGTATGAATTTTGGTGCATTATTTTTCATAGGAAAACATATGAGCAGTGCATGAGAATAGCCTGAAAATTGTGGGGTGGGGTGAATGGGTGGGCATTAACTTCTTTTGGCTTCCTAATGAGGGCATGACAAAACTTTTAAGGTGGCATAAGGCATTTTAAGGTGTCTCAATTATTGAATTCTGAGGTGATGCTTGGAAAAGGTTCAGTTGTACAGTAAAATACAACATACCAGTGATAAACCTATTTCAAAATGTCCTTATTTGACTTCAGCATTGACTCTGAAGATATCCTCGCTTTGCTCCTTCTCATGTGTGTGCATTTGAGTGTTTGGACATGTCTCTACTCAGACAAATCATACAATGTGTTTATCACAGATAAAGAAGAGAAATATAGATTCAGTGTAGAACAATGAAAAAGTGCTTTTCTCTGCCTCTAACTTTTTGTAGCGCTCTGTGCGTTTGGAGCCTCAAATGGGTCTGGGCACAGTTCCAGCCTGCGTGCAAAAGCAAAGAAAAGGAAAAGGAGTGCTTTGAGCTGTGTGTGATGAATGACTTCTGTGAGCTAAAATTCGTGGAGCACTTGTTTATAGCGGGAACATAATGTACCATAAATTCCACCTCCACTTTTCCAGCTCCCAGATAACATTTTATCCAATTCGCCGGTGCTTTCTCTGCTGATTAAAAGGCACTCTCAAGCAAACAGTTTTGCAGCCGCTGCTACATTGCTCTCTCTCTTTCTTAGTATCTCATCCCCATTTCTCTGACTGTACTTCTTTTCCTCCCCTGGTTGGTCAGTCATATCTTTCCTATTATTTCCCATCTGTCTTTTCCTCCCACCCCCTCGCTCTTCACTTCTATAGGCAAGGAGAGAGCCACAGTGCTGAAGTAACGCTGTGCAAATGTGCTGCTTTTATGTGCAATGCCTCCACACAGGTAACTGCAGTTTTTTTTTTTTTTTTTAAACAGGAACATGATTTCAGATTGCGTATACATATTTCAAACTCTCTGCAGCCTCAGATTGTCCAAACGTTTTACCATAATGTAGGAAACAAAGGCAGAGCTGATATTTATGCATGAGAGAAACCCGCATTGATCTTGACAGTAAAACACATTTATTGTTACGAGCGGCCTCTAAACTACGCTGCAGCTGTTTCCCCGCGACCTACTCACTGTCCAATTACTGTCTGGGAGAGCGGGGCTGGTCACAGTGGGACACAATCAGTGTTCAAGGTAGGGAGAGTCAAAGTGAGGAATACGAGATGCAAAAAAGCACAGAAATGGAAAGTCAGACAGGCCGTTTTCAGAGAAATGAATAAGTGAGGAAGATAATTAAAGCCTCACAAGGAGTGTCAAAGCCTATAAAATCATCAAGCTCCAAGCAAGATACACAGCATCTTACTTAGGCCTGCCTTGGTCCAACCAGTTAGAAAAATCAACCCTTTTCACGGTCAGAAATCAGGTCAAGCATCTATTAAGCTATGTCAAATCTATTTGTATTATTTTCCTTTTGTAATGAAATAGGTATCTGTGGAGATTCTTGAAACCAGAAATATCCTTTCAACCATGGTAGACAACTAAGAAAATGTCATAGGGCACATGTTCACTTTAGTTTTCATTTGCAACTGCAGTCTGTCTGTGTGTAATTACGCCTGTCAACACCTGGACCCACCCTGGTACTGAACCTTCAGATGCACAGCAGCAAACATTAAGGCGTTAAATGTCTGTTGTCTGAATGTCCAATCAAGACGTCTCCGAAGTGAAAGTTGTGCAGACCTTACCTGGCGGTCCTTCTTGAGCATCCTAGTGAAATATGGCATCAACACAATCAAAATAATACCGACCCAAACAGTCTCATGGCTAAAAGCCCTGTGCTTTACACATTCATCCATCACAACTTCCTTCCCTTAACATGGATTTTTGATGCTTTTTATATTACAGACCCTAATTTCTGGCAAACCAAAGATAGCTTGAATCAAGACTTTTGACTCTTAAAAATGTCCCAGGCTTAAAACAATAAGACAGGAATAAAATTTACACAGTGCTCTCTCATATCTAAACAACAGAATTGGGTGATTTCCACTGACTTCTCATATGACCGGCCTCAAAATGACTTATATTACCGTCACTAACTGTTGCCGATTTGAACATGGCCTTAAAATTGTGAAACATTTGCAGTTCTGCTACAAAACCACCTGGTTAGGCTTAGTCAACAAAACTATGTGGTTAAGTTTAGCAAAATATACTTTTTTGGCATTGAATACGTGCTTTTATCACAAACAATGTGATGTATGTCACATGACATACATCACATACGACATGTCACATACGTCACTAGCGTAGCATGCTTCAAACACTACCATACTGGTGTACGCTGCTGTTAAGAGAAGTCAATTTCGGGAGGCAAACACCGGTCTCCTGGTGTCCTGGGTGAAAGTCCTGTGATGGTCCTCACTCCAACACTATAGACGCTTATTCGCAATTTGTACAATATTATGCACACTTTGTCGCTTTTTATGCTATATCACATCACTTCCTCACGTGTCCCTGTAATAATTACTACAGTGTTTCCCAGCTGGTGGGTTGCGGTCCAAAAGTGGTCGCGAGTCCATTCTGAATGGACCGCAAGTGATTCACGGACATGTATCGTTTGTGAAAAACAATCTTTATATTGAAATCCAGTGAATTGCTAACACAAAGCTTTTATTTTGAAGTGCAATCTCCTGCTGTAGAGTGAGCGACGAACAGACAGCTACTTGGCAGAGACAGCAAACCAGCTTATTGACATGGCCAAACGTAAGTATGGCGCTGAATGAATTAAACTGTGTGGACTTGAACTCATGACTAAGTAAAAATCTGGACCCCGTGGCTGGACCAGTTGGGAACCAGTGTACTAGAGGGTGCCACCTTATACTAAGTGTAAATATGGATCATAATAAGCTGCTTGCACAGTGTGAGAGCAACCTGAATGTAAATGTGGATACGTAGACATGTAGATATATATATATGAACATGTCATATAGATATGCACAGAAAGCATAACGTCTTTTTTATATTTTAAAAATGGGCATCAATTAGTCCTTGTATGAGGAGTGGACATCACAGTGCTGCAGTCTGATCAGAACCAAATAAATAAATTGTCAGTTGACCCTTCGCCCCTTTGTGATGGTCCGTCAAGCTGTGGGAGCAAGCAGCCTACACTGTAACTGACTGCACTCTCTGAAGAAATATTATCAAATTTTTGGAAAAAAGAAAAAAGAAAAAGTGATTTCAGAGAGAAGCAGACAGATGGGTCTGAAATATGTGTTTGAAGGATAGATCCAGGATGTCAAACTCACTAAGCAGCAAAAACAGGTAAAAAAGATTAAAATAGTAGAAGCTAAAGTCTAACTATAGGCTACAGATCACAGTGTAAAAGTGAACCACCACATCACTGCTGATCGCCACAGAAGACAATGAATATAAAGGGACACTTTGCCAATATTGAACCAGTTGTGTGCCATCGCAGTGTGTGCAGATGAACGGTGTTTGGCTTCCCCCAGTGCCTCCAGCTGCTGGACCTCCACCAGTGGTCTGGCAGAGAGCTCCAGGGGGAGCTAAACAATGTTCATCTGTGCACACTGTGATGACACACAGCTGGTTGAATATTAGAAAAGTGTCCTTGCTTCCCTTCACTGGTTCCTGTACAACAGGGTAGGTCTTTATTCAGTTTTCTAATTATTTAAAAGCAGAAGTAGCACCATCAGTAGCTAATACCATAATACTATCAGTAGCTAGCTAACCCTTCACTTTTCAAGGTTAATTTTGTAACAGGGAAGAAGCGTATCTCCTTCCAACCTCTCCAGGTAACGAGTATCATTAAAACATTTTGAAGAACGAGATTGTAATGTGCTCGAGGATCCTCTTAATCGAATGATACTCAGGAAAAAACGCAGGTGCTCTTGATGAAAAGGGTCAGCACATGGGAACAAGAGGTTAACTTCAGGCACTCATGTGGAGCAGGAATAGATGCGTTTGAATTGAGTTAAAAAGTCTTTATTTCAATGCAACCGTTTTTATGTAGGACGCACCAAAAGACACCTTAAGGATAGACTTTCAGAACATACATACACAATTAGGACACAGAATGAGGACTACCACATGGCTCAACACTTCAAGGAGGTACATCAGAGTGATGATTCTCTGTTGAGAGTAGAAGATTTAGAATCAATACAGATGTCCATTAGAGGTGGAGATCGGTAACGTAGACTTCTCCAGAGAGAAACTTTTTGGATTTTCAAACTTGATGCAATGATATATCTTGGTTTAAATGAGGAAATTGACTATACACCCTTACTTTAACTGAATAATATCATTATATAACAAGTAATTTGCTGTTGTTGTTAATGTTTGTCTTGTTATTAATCTTCATTATTCAGATTTTTTTTCCCTTATTACATTATATTTTTTTTCATATATTTTTTTCTAATTATTTTATTTTTATTTTTCTTAATATTACTCTATTATTATCATCATCACCATTATTAGTCTTATCATTATTATTATTGTTATTATCATTATTACTATCATTATTATTACTTAGATTACTGAACATCATAGGACAGAAATACCACACTTGTCTAGGTTTAGGGATACAATTTAAGTAATATTTCCTTTTTTTTCCCCTCTTTTTTTTTAACACTTAAGGAGGCGTGTCATTTTCAAAATGGCTTCTCATTATATTCTATTCTTGTGACCCACCTGTGTTTACTTATCAATCAAGATTGGGTGACGCCCCCTACCAAACTTATATAAAGTTTGCTTGACTCCTGTCCACCCTCTTGCACCCTGATAAAGACCAGAGAGTGGAAACCGGTCTGTGTTTTAAAGTAAGCAGCCATGTTTTTGAAATAAAGGCTTCCAACTGAGACCATTTTTGCCCAGTGACACAACATTGCTGTCTAACCACTGTTCGCTGGGACTCTGCCAGTGAAGAGAGCTCACTGGAGCAGCGGTGGGATTTCTATCAGATCATTAAGGTCGGCAAAGAAATTACGTAGTGATCTTGATTCCAAATAATTACCTTGGCCAACTCCACCTGAGAAAGACTGTGATTATTTTTACACAGATTACTCATAAAACTTTATTATAATCTTTAGCATCTATCTAATTATTAATACACTAGGAGGCAATAAACATGTTCAAGGGAAACGAAAAGTGATATAATTAAAGATGCACAAAATATAGACAAAGTTCACACAGCACTGCAACTGATGGAGAGAGAGGCTGAGAGAGGAAGTGAAGTACAGGGTCTACTCAGTCATTAAAGCTATACCCGTTGGGACAAACATCCAGCAGCAATAACTCTGATACATTTTACACATACACAGAAAACCCCAACGAATGCATGTAGAGCAGAATTAGGCAGACACCCACTGATAATTAACATTCAACAGAGAGCACTCAAATGTTTTAATCACTTTAAATCCAGCCCCCGAGACAGCCTCCAATCCAAAGCCCTCCAAACCCAAGAGCTGAGCCCAGAAAAGAGTCCCCTATGTCAGTTAGCGCTGAGGCTAACTGCCTGCTCTCAGAGACAAAAGCCTAAGTCGATTAAAATTTCATCTGGCCCTAAAACGAGATCATGAATTGGCAGAATATCTCTCTTCTGTCAGAGATAGAAAGCAGAGACAGACTCTAACCAAGTACAGGCTCAGTGACCAAAAACTGGCATTTGAAAAGAAAGACAAAAAATCATGGCAACCGAAAGAAAACAGAATATGTGGTCACTGTTTGACAGGTGACGTTGAGACAGAAAGGAACATTTATTTTTACAAGCTCAGCTCTGTAAGATCTCGAAGAGCTTAATGAGCTGTCAAAGTTAAAAGAAGGAAACAGGGCACATCTTACTGCTCAGTAAACGTGTATTTATTGTTTTTACCTTTTTTGTTGTTGTTGTTATTTTATATATTTATATATTTTACCTTAACGAAGTGTCAGCCCGTTCTCATTCCCAGGGCCTCAAACACAGATGCTTTGTCACACACCTCAGCATGTGATATCAATGCCAAAAGCGCCCTTTAATGTGTTTATAAGACACACCAGGCTTTCAGCTAACTCCAATGTAAACCCATCCATGAAATTACTACACTGAGTGGAAGAAAGAGTGTGAAAGTCCACTTAGGGAGGGAGAGGAGGTGGATGGGTCAAACAAAACTGGACTTTCATCCAGGAGACTGCAGTTTGTGTGCAGTGTGAAACCAAAAGTCAATATTGTTTTAACATAACATTAGGCTATTAACATACAGTCGTCGCACACTGATGTCACTCACATTACATTATGTTACATAACAAATGTGCAAATGATCTTTGTTCTAGACATAAGCAAAAACTTTTGTTAACCACGTGTTACAATGTGTTCCAGCTGTGTGTCACATTGATTCACTTCAGGGTGCAAAGATGCCCTATATTTGTAAGACACACCATATATATAAGACATGCATGTGGTGTGTCTTCCTCAAGTGTAGGTCCTCTACCCGGCCTGGGAGTTTGAGGGTTCTGTGCAGTATCTTAGCTGTCTATATATACATATATATATCTCAAAGACAGGGAGAAAGAGAGGGATGGACGAGCTCCAGAGCAGAGCAGGTGGAGGTGGAGATGGTGTTGATATGGATGTTAATAGACTGAAAACTCATCTGTTCGGGCTGCACCTTGGCCCACAAAATCTCACTGTCTTATGACCATCTTATTGTTTCTAAATGTAGCACTTAAAGCAGTTCAGCATATTGGATGAAGTTGATGTACTTGCTTGATTCTTGCACTTTGGGTTGGACCCACATGGTTGAATGCACTAATTGTAAGGCTTTGAATAAAAGCTAAAATGATGCAATGTAATGTATTTCATGGTTTTATGGTTCTTAGTTAAAGTTAAGGAAAGACAGTGGTATTGAACCAAAGCCATCTTTCTCTAACCTTAACCAAAGTGATTTTGCTGCTTTTGCTCAAACAACTTGTGGGACTCAAAGTCCTGCACTTTGTATTTGCCAAATACATTTAGGAGGAAACATAATAGCTGCAGGATTACATTCACTGGGAAAGCTTCTTTTTCCAGTTCAGGGACTGTGACATCCTTACAGTGCACAGAAGTTGCAGGAGTGAGGGAGGTCCAGGTCTGTTTTAGTATGAATACATCTTCTGTGTGGACAGTGTTGCTGTTGAATCACTGGCAGTTTCCCCCATCTGATATTAGAAGGTCAGATGGACATCTGCAGGAGGACTCCGGGTGCTTCCATGTAATAAAGACTTACACCAACTGGATATTTCATCTTAAAATCTTAGTTCTCCACTTTAATGACCATTTACAACAGAAAAATAAAACTCATATGTGTTTCATGTTATGTACATTGTGTTATTGTTGTATTCAGCTAATGTGAGCTTCACAAACTGACACAATCACAGGCACCCAAAACCACCAATTTAGCACTTATGTCGCTTTAGACTCACAATGAGCAGAAATGAATTAATGAAACAAAGAGATAAATGAGAGACTAACAAAACAAGTTTTCTCACTTGTCTTAATATACTGTACCATAGTGTCAAAAATCAGCTCTAAATATGGCAGACACCATGGTGATATGTGATAAGAGAAAAGGACATTGATTGCCTCTCAACAACCCTGAAGATTAAGGAGATTAGACTGATACCAGATTTAAAGACTGATACCAGATTAAAAGTAAAAGATCTGTGTTAAAAAAGAAGACCACAGAGCCATCGTGTTTGTTTGTCATTTATTGTGTTGGACTGTCTGAATGGATGCTGCAAAGGGAAAGTGAAAATGACAGCAAAATCAAGACACTGGCCTGCAAGGAAGTAATGATCCGCTGAGTTTCCGTCCTCTTGCTTGTTCTCTCAATCACTCACACTCTGTGTCTTGGTATTGATTTTGGTTCAGTTTTGTCAGGTGTTTTGCTATATCAGCTTGTTTAAACATCATTGACATTAAAGGTGATAACATTAGCTGCTAGATGTTGTACCCACCCCCCCGCTGCATTCACGTCACCACACTGCTGTTGCCCGAAGCACAAGCGGTCGCTAGTCTGTTGCACAACCAGTGTATCTCATGAGGGAGTGGACAGACAGATTCAGTTGAATCAAGTGAGGAATCTTCCGTGGCAGAGTCATAAATTCATTTTGCAACAAGGAGTTATACATAAGTTATATATTTTGGTTACTTTGTCATAGAACAAAGTCTATGGTAATCGTAGGATATAGCTAGCTAGCTTTAGGTACCACTGTGCAATAACAGCAACAAAAAAAAGTTCCACCCATATTGGTTTTATGTCTCATATTGTGGAGACACTGATTTAAAATGCTGTGCATAGAAAGAAAATGCTGTTTTCAATAGGCTACAATCCTTTTTTTTTGGTAACATTATCCCCATGGCTTGCCCAGCTCTGACTTTCACACTCTGTTTATCATGATACCATGCAGTCCCTTTGCCTCTGTCTCAGAGGACTAGCCTACTGCTGTGGGAGTGTGAGCTCTGCACTGAGAACAGTTGGTGAGAGTCCACCCGCACCAGGCCCTCAGGAGCACTGCTCAGCTTTGCAGCCAGTTTTCCCGAGTAGCCAGGGTATTGCAGCTAAAACTTCCCTTGTGGCCAAAAACGCATTTTTCCAGTAGATCACCATAATAAAACAGATGTCTGTAAAAGTATTGACAGGGCACCTAGAACAAGGTCGATATGTTTTTTGTGCTTTTTTGATATATGGAAGTTTTATATTTGTAAAACTTTCCGTAAAGCCCGGTATACACTGTGCTGTTTTGGCCTGTCCCAGACAAAAGATGGCCAATGTGAAAGAAATGTGATGATGTCTTTGGTTGTGGCTCTGAAATGGTGGTCCTATGTCACAGAGTGAGAGAGGTTCATGGATGGCCGTTGTGACAGTGTTTTGATCAAAGACAGCCTGGGATAAAATTCTGACAGAAATTGGGGATGACTCTCACTGTGTGACTGCTGTTAAGACCTGCATCAACTAACAAACCAATAGAAACGCAGCATGAAATGATGCACTGATCAGCGCAACAATGCTAAATGCCAGATGCTAATAAATACAGCTCTTGTTGCCAAATTGGCACGGCAAGTTGACTTCTTTTCCCCCACCACAACTGCGTCTACATTCTTCTCCTCTTCTTCTTCAGACTTTGACACACATCAATGCCATATCAAGGGCTCGATTCATGTTAGTTTTCATTTTTCTCTTACCATCCCAGCGGCATAGATGGATGACGCACGCTGATGATGTTTTTTTCTTGCATTGTGACGTTGATGGACATATTGTACATTGTAGCCTGCGACTCAGTTCAGTTGTCATCACACAGTCTGCATACATCAAACTTGATGTTGTAGTTTATTAGATTAATGTTGCACAGTGTAGCTTCACTAAACTTAGGGCCCATCCACACGAGGCCTTGTCAGGGTGAATTCGCCAAAGTTTTTAACCGGTTCAGCCTTTCATCCACACGAAACCGCATCTTTTTGAAGCTGGGCTCCAGAATGCATAAATCTGAAGACGCCGGCTGTGGGTATTCTTGTGTTTAGCCAATACGCAACTTTTGGCCGGCAATGATGTCATAGCCCCACCTCTCTAACCTCTGACTTTACCTGACTTTGGAACACACCACCTGTTATAGCACAAACAGGATCATGTGATCATACCTCTGTCATCTCTGACAGCAAAGCAACTGAGCACGCTAGCAATTAGCTCGCCTTGCTCCATTAAAATATAGCTAACATGTTCAGAGCTAGCGTACGGTAAATATCTGCTCCTTCTAAAGATGATTTCTGATGAGTTATTAAGAGATACTAACTTCTTTAGTGTGTAGCTCCATGTAAAGTGAATAAATGGGATGTTTCCCAGCTAATCCTCCACTCGTCTGTGTTAACCATGCAGTTTACATGTTTTTATAACTTGTGATTCATCAAAAACTGAAACATGAAGCTGAATTTAGCAGCAGACTTCAGTAATAGTAATATAAAGTCAGCGTTAAAGACATTCTTTTTTTTTTTTACGATATAAAGGACGCAGGGTAAATCAGTAACACACTCTCAGCCCTAATGACTAAATACATATTTCACAGTGTGTTGCTGAGTTTATTTTCTAATGCAGCGAGTGAGCAGAGTGCTTACAGAGTATCTTGACCCTTAACTAAAGACTGGCCAACATGACTGACCAAAACACCAGCTGGTCTTAAAGCTTTGTGCATTCTCCAAATGTGACCTGTACAGTATACTGCTAGTTTGAAAGTGTGTGAATTGTGTGTCTAGTGAAAATAAACATGACAACGACAACAACTTCTCAAGCAGTATTTTTTTTTTTTTAATTATAATTACTGGAAATGTGCAAACAAATCACAATGACTGTCCGTAGGACAGATAAGTGACCACTCGTCCCTGGCCCTTCCGACGCCCGGTGTCCACTGTCTGTACTTTGTGTGGATATTTTTCAATTTGGCGATGATCTGAGATATTGATATGCTGATAACGTCGTGCGGTTGTTTTGGATACTGTGCCTGAAATGAGTTCATTATATCGGCGTACTTCGACTGACACGGCTCCCAATCAACGTTCTTGTTGAAGTTTACTGGCTTTGTAATCCATTGTCAGTCCAAACCAAAGTCTCCGTTTTCCCTCGTGTGTTGGAATTCGTTTTCGCCATCTTCTTGTTGTGCTTGTTCTGGATCTTCTTCTTCTCCCATTTGTATACACCGCGCAAGCTTTTTTTGCATGCTCCGCGTCTTCTTCTCCTGTTCAGAGCTGTATGCTCTGGTTTTTAGTGGCGTGCCATCTTCTAGCTGGCATATATACTGCAGCCTTTTTATGTGGTTTCAGTGGGTTGAACCGGCTTCATCTTGATGCCTGCATTTTTGAAGTCGGCTCCATGTTTACAGAACACTATTGCAATCCGATCATTTTATTTGGCGGTTTCAAAAAGACACGTCTTCGTGTGGATATAGCCTCAGAAGATTGCTAAAATCTCACGGCCTGTAGGAGGCCTAAGACAAGAAAAGTGTTAAAAAAATCTTTGGCGTCATCACAATAAAGTCTATTGTACATATTTAGTGGGTATTTTTTGGGTGTATGCGCCAAGGGAACATATTCATTGGAATGAATGTGTGGTGCGTGAGTCACACAGTGACAGCGCTAACACTTGGCATAACACAGCTAACTTTACATACAGTAACTGCTGTTAGCTGGTTTAACGATAGAGTTGGTTTAACATCTTTCTGTTGGCCACTGCTACTTTGTTAACTTGTGCTAACTGAAAGACACTGAACTGACTGCTGCATCTAACCTGTGTAACGGCAACAACAGAAGTTTTGCAGATCCAATGGGGAATCGGGACAGTCCAGGATCAGACCAAACAGTGTTACTGCAATGTCCAGGTCCATCACGTGATGTCATTGGGCCCAAATGGCCCAACCACCACAACCACAACCACTGCGAAATGACTTGTTTTTTACTTTAAGGATTTGATTCATTCAGTCTGATATCATTTGGAAAGTTTAGAAGAGCCACAAGATTAAATCATATCATCCGTATTCAAGTTAGTGCTAAAGAGTGCTAAACCAGAAGTCAACTGCTTGGCTGATGGAAGTTAGCTGCTTGGCGATGCTGGGCTGTGCTTGGCAGCTAAGTCTCTAGTGCATCTGCTCTATTGGCCCAAAGATGCAGAAGCAGTGCCAATCCTCAAGGTAATTTCATGCTGCAGAAATGCAGCATTTTTAGCTTCATGCACCACTGAGCAACTTTCACAGTAATGAACAGGGTCCCTCCTTCAGTCCTGTATCCAGGTCTCTTAATACATCCATGGTGGCTATAGCATAGACTATAAAGCTTAGTCACTCTGGTTGCTACTACATTTTTGACCCTCTAGGGGTCAGTGCACAATTACACACAATCCCAGCAGATGATGGGATGGATGACACGTGACAGTGCGGCAGAATTAGTTGTGTTTTGTGTTTAACCCACAACTATAAAAAAGGAGAAGAAGAAGAAGAAGAAGAAGAAGAGAAGAAGGAGAAGAAGAAGTAGTAAAGGAAGAAGAAGAAAAAGCATTAAAAGGAGGTCAGCAGTGTTTTTTGTTGTGTAGTGGAGTTAAAAATGACTGTGCATCACATGTTAGTAAAATACAGACTTCAGGGTAATGGTAATGCTAGTATAATACTACGGAATGAGGCTTATGTTGCTCCAAAAACATACCTGTTTCTGCAGTTCTGTAATATATCCCAACTTTCAAGCAAGTTCTACGTATACAGTTAGGTATCCTATTGTTGCACTTATCACTGTTTTACGTTGGCGAAAACTTCTGAGACTAAATTATGTTAGCCTATTTAAACAATAGAGCACATGTGAAGTTAATCATGCTAATCTTGTGAACAATCAGACATGTCTGGTCATTTCAGTGTGCATATCAATTAACACTGCCAAAAATACAACACCTACATTATATTTTAACTTAAGTTACAAAATGATAAGGATCCAGACTGTCAAATCGTGATAGACGGTTCATGGCCACGCTCGTCTGGTCTTGATATAACCAAGATAAGATCCACTATATCAGATCATGTGCAAATATTTCACTCTTGCCTCTTTCATGGCAGTCATGATGAATGGTGCGAGGGCAGCGCTACTTCCTTTCATTTGAGTTGTGTCTTAATATGATTTAGTTGTAATTAACTGTCAACCGTTTGACAGTGCCACAGTGGGTTAATGTCAACGTGCATAGGGCCCACAAGCTTCAGTTAGGGTAGTTGCCCAGTTTTGGTACTGTAGATAACAAAGATTCAGTCCCATGCACAGACATTTTGGGGAGCAGGTGCTCACTCAAAAAAAAGGGGCCCCTCCCTTATAATAATTAATTAAAAAATAACATTATATACAGTGACATGTTTGGCTTACTTACATATTTATTTTAATATCCATACAGTGATGCAGACAAAGGGCGTCATTTTGTTTGAACATTGCTGGGCACACATATTAAGAGGGGAGGGGAGGAAATTTTGAGCCTCAGAACACTTCAATTCCTGCATTCTGGTGAATTTTTATACACCAGTTTATGGTGGAAATGTATTTCCTTATGTAAAGGAAAACAAAATTCAGGTGGCAGGTGACAAATCCAAATAATATAATGGAATATAATGCAGTAACACTTTCAGGCATTCTGTACTGCTTTCAAATATTTATTCTCCTGTAGATCAACTTGTCTTGTTTCATGTTGTCTGCTGAGTCAAGACACGTGTGTATAAATGAGGGACTGTGTACTGCAGGGAGGTTTAAATGGTTCTGGATGTACAAAGTAAAGCTGGGGGATAATTTCTACCTCAGAGTTCTTCAATTAGATATGAAGTTAACAGTAAAGAAGAGAGATGATTATGTGTGTGTGTGTGTGTGTGTCTGTGTGTGTCTGTGTGTGTTGGGGTAGTAGGGTTCATTTCAAATTCAGCCTCCTACAAACATGGTTCTTTTCCTCAGGTCATACATGCAAGGTAGTTCAGTGGTAGTTCAATCTCACAACAGTCACAAACAATACAGAGGCTAAGGGGAAACACTGTCGTTACCTAGCTGTCCATGAGGCCTGGATGCTGCTCTGCAGGGTGCTTGATTTAAGTGTGTTAACGGTGGTGACTGTGACAAGGGATGCTGATGAGGGAGGGGCTCTTGTGGTCTGGCAGAATTAAAACTTGAATGTGGCTGATTTGATGAATTGATGCGATGGGCCGAATTTAAAAATTAAAATCTTACATTAGAAAAAGGAATAGAAAAGAAGTGTCTCACAAGAAAAGGCACCCATCCAGTACACGTGCCTGTAAAGATTATACATATCTGTATCAATTACAATGTTAAATGCCACCAGGTGCTGAATTAGGTTCATTCTCATCAATTTGGCAAATAATCAGAGCTGGATTTGTTTGGCTGGACAGTCAGGAAACTCATGTGATCCAGGAGATGCTGTGCGGCTTGTTGTTCCAATCCCCTCTGCTGTGGAAGGAGCTCATGATGAAGCCCCCATCATCCAGGCTCTGTCAACAACCCTGCACAACCCTATAAGTACACACAGACTTAAACTGCTTACCCAGAGCTGGAGAGTCTGTGTTTGTGTTTGTCTGTGTTTGTGTGTGTGTGTGTGTGTGTGTGTGTGCATGTTAAACACACAGATAAATACACACATAGACTACAAATGAACTGTTTTAACTACACAACACCAGTCAAAAGAAATAACAATAGTTTTATAACAATAGGTATTCTGCCTGTTCATGCGGCAGACATTAGATTATCAGGGCTCATTAATCCTGTGTGTCATGACCTCCTTTCCAACTTATAAAAAAGGAAACATTAAATGTTTTATTCCTGACATGTATTATGCTGTAAATGCTGCTGCATCATATTTTACAATATTGTTTAATAATTTACTTGTTTAAGAATCCCATAGGACAAACATGTGCACCCCGCGCTCCTCCTCTCCTCCTCTGCACTCTTTACGCAGCGCAGCCCCAAACTGCATGTCCTTCTTAAAAAAATTAATCATTAGAGAGGCAACGTGGGAGATGCAAACATTATTTCAAATTGAGTTTTTAACCTAAAAAGACATATGAAATTGGGAAAGCAACTCGGTGTCTGTCTCTGCTCACACTGGGCAGTTGGTGAGGGAGAAGGTTTGGTTTTACGCCAGACCAGTTTACTTGTTGTTAAACTTAATGGTGGGTTATTGCCTTCATGGGACCGGCTGTATTAAAATGTTTTATAGTGGTGTAATGTCACAGCAGTGACAAACAATGCTGAGGCTTAGGGCAGACACTATCTTTACCAGGCTGTCCATGAAGACAGGTCAGGAAGACGTGATTCTGCTCTGCAGGGCACTTCATTTGTGTGCGGCTGCTACAAGTGAAGTTATAGAGGGAGGGGCAGGGGCTCAACTCAAATGCTGTTGTCGGGCAAACAACACACTTTTAATTGAGAATTGATGCCATGGGTCAAATTTAAAAACACTAAAATATAAAACTATTAAAAAGAAATAGAAAAAAAACATGTCTTGCAAAAAGGGCACTTATTTAGATGGAGGGCAAAAGAGCAGGTGCTTGAGCACCAACTGGGGTCTATCTGTGCACATGCCTGCCAATAGTTGTTACCGTATTATTTCATCCAAAGCAGTTTTAGGAGTTGGTGTGTAAGTGAAACACAAAAGTCGATTTTTGAGCTTGGAAATTGTTAACAAAACAATCCAAGTTTCACTTTTCTTCTGTATCACACTGTCTTCATCAGTGGATGAACCTGCTGAGATGCGTTTATGAGCATCATATGAAACTACCGTGTGTACTGTTGTAACAAATTGTTTAAACATCAACATTAGTTCCTTGTTGAATTGCTAATTGTGTTTTTTGTCTGTGTGTGTGTTAGCAAACAGCTCTTTAGCTGAGATATCTGGACTACTCCAGTTACTGTGTACCTGCAGGGAACAATTTCAGGTAGCTGAGTTTCCACAACAAAAATGAAATTCATTTATCTGAGAAGGGCAGGGAGATGAGAAAAGGGGAAAAGTGAGGCTTTAGCTGCTTCTGAACAACAACATGCTGCTATCACAATAGGTGCTCCTCCATGCAGTAATGTTAGCACTAATGGTGATGATGATGGTGATGGTGACAAAGCATACTCCTACCTGAAACCTGAAACATTCTTTTCTAAAAGGAAGCAGCCCAGAAATTAACTTAAGACTAGAAGGAGTCTGTACTGTATTCCTTACTTGAGTCACATATAATAACATTTCAATCAGGAGAGACAGAAGAATGAAGTTGAGATAATGTTTATTAAGAGTGTATAGATTAACAGATGCTTTGTGTATTTGGTGCTTGGACACCAGAGCGAGATTTTTTGTGATCGAGGGACATCTGAGCAGCAACAAGATAAATCCCCTCATGGCGTCCAGACACAGTTGGAGCTGGTGGTGGCTGATGACTCTGAAGCTGATGGCTGATGAGGCGGATGAGGCTGATGAATCTGAGAAGACTAGGTGATGATGGGGAGGTGGAGGGTGCGCACACCTGCAGCATGAAAGAACTACAGGCAGAAAAGAACCATATTTAAAATGAGGAGCAGTAAGATGACAGGCTGGTGGAGAAGGTGTGTCTTTGTGTTACTGGTTGGTTGTGAATCAGCTGTAGAAAAGCTGATGACTCAGTTGACAGCCCTGGACAATTACAGCTAGAGAAAGTGAGTGAGCATGCATGCAATGAATGAATGCCAGGGTGAGAATGAAAAATTATAGCCTAAGCATGAAGAGCATTGTGTTCCTGACAGAACTTTCACTAGAGCTTTATTTCTCTACCTTGAGATGAAACAGAGGATACATCATTGAAACCTTTGCAGTAAATCAATTCAGTTGTTCAGCAAAAAATATGTGAACAGGTAGGACTGTTAAGACAAGAGAACAGGAAGAGGAAAGGATGAGAGGACTGAGTAAAGAGGGCCCTGTACCTGTGTTTGCCTTAGGCCCCACTCGTTTCCTCTCTCCTTTGTTCCAGGAAACAGCCTCAGAATAATAATGGATGCATAAAAGCAGAGGGATGTTGGGAGGATGAAGCAAGATCTGCTTCCAGTTTAGTAGTCTCTAATCACTCCTGGGATTGTCTCTCAGCTCTTAAAGACGGGGAAACTAAACATTAGAAGCTAGGGACATTCAAAGAATAAAATACGCAGAGGCTGTTGAGACTGTGTCAGAGCGTGAAAGCTTCAGCCTCCAGTGATCTCTTTGTCTCTGAACACATACACAGGAGGGAAAAAGATAAGTCACAAATATTGATTTCTTGCATCACGCAATTAACTCATATGAAGATAAATATTTCCTATTGACGCATGTTAAACAGTCCTAAATTGCCTCGAAGGTTGAGCCAAAGTTAACTGTCAGGATCGGTTTCTGAAATTGCCTTTTCAGCCAAACCACTTTATGGAATCGATGGCCTGAATAAGAAGCAATTAATTGACCTTGCAGTTCTCTGTGAAGCTGCAGTATCAGTTCTCCATGCACAGAGTGGGGCTGTTGGTCCTTGATCACACACACGTATATATATACATACATACTGGAATACTTTTTGGATTTTTACAAATGTTTCGTGAGAGTTCTGTCAGTCAGTATTTCGTCCAATCACATTATTACATCCATAGATTTCAACAAACTACAGTTGCATTGTTTCAAACTTTCATTTTTCTCCACATATTATCCATCCTATCTGTTTGCATGTAAATAAACTCTGACCTTTTGATTGACACGTCACTTGAGCGAGTAAGAGCTTCCATATTGACACTATAGGCTTTAATAGCCAATGAGGGCCTGTGTTGACGGGAGTGCCTTCCTTACTTCCTTTGGCCTCATGGCTAATCAATAGCCAGCAATTGGCCCAGTGCCTTATGGGTCTTGTAGTTAATGACACTCCTCACCTCCAGAGGAGTTTAAAAATTCTTCTTGGCATCACAGACTGTCATAAATGTACATAAATAATAAACAAATGGCTCCTCAGGTGCAATAAGGGGGGAAAACAGTCTTTTTAAGTCAATTTAGGTTTTCTTCAAGCGTTAATATGCACAATAAGCTCCTAAATAGTTTCTGTCTGTGTTGATTAGTTTTTCACTTATATTTACACATTGAGTACATTGTTCTATGCTCTTCCTTTGAAAAGCACCTGAGGCCTGTACTGTGAAGCCAGTTTAACTTACTCAGGATATCTTTTCCTTGTCTGACTTCACTAACCCTAACACTGGCATTCTGCATAATAGGTACTACAAAGCTGGTTATCAGCTAGTTCAGTCAACTCTTGGTTTTCCTATCAAGCCACGAGTACATTCACAGAAAGAGTCAGGGGTGTTAATTATGAGCGGCATTATCAGAACCATGAATGAAGTGGGTTGCTTCCTGTGGTATGAGATGAAACAGGACCAAAAGTGTGTGCGAAATCTTGTCATCTAATCTTATCATGGAAAATGTACATACATCAAAAATACTACCCAAAAATAACATTGCCAAAACTTAGATTATGTGTAGGTATCACTAGGCCATAAATGGCATTAGTATAGAGTATTTTATCCTATTTAGTTTGGATGATGATGAAACTCCTCCTGAATATGTCACATAAAACACTTTAAAGTAACACCAGACTGTGCTACTGAAGTAAAGGGTGGAAAAGTAGCCTGGTTCATGACTGATGAGGTCTATCTGACCAAAATGTGGCAATTATGATAACAGAAGCCAATTAAGAATGTGTGGATTATTTTTGTGATAAATATTATCTTTTTTTGCCCTAGCTCTCATCACACAGGTGTCTCATGTTATTTTGAGCTGCAGTCATGGAATCAGAGTGTCACATGGCAACACTATCACTGCGGGCTAAAATAAACTTTGTGTTATTTAAATCCTGCTAAAGTCTTGTGTTTAGTGTGTCAACAATCTGTCCATATGTGAAAAGCTCTGTTTTAAAACCAATGGAAATAGAGCCCTGGAACAATGAAACAATGATTCCACTTACCTGTGACAATATATAGGCTATTCTTTTTTTATCTGAGACTTCAGACTTTTGTCCATGGATACTTTTTTTCTTCAGTGATCTGATTGGTCAGAGGTTAGGGTGTTGACAGACTGTAATCCATACCTGCTAAGTTAACCTGGTTAGCTGTTCAGCATACGTTGCTACGATGATTTATCCTGGTAAAAAGAGTACCAGCTTTGTAGTACTGAAAACCCCAGAGTTAACCCAGGAGTTGCCTTGCTAACTCCAAATCCTACTTCATAGTACAGGCCTCAGGACATTACCATAGAAAAACATGTAACATATTTATTTTCTGTGATATTGCTATTAACTTTGAATTTGGATTTGTTGAGGCTTCATGATATGGTTCTATTGTGTTCTCCAGCCAAAATGTCCTAGTTGTAGTCATCTACAGCATCTTTTTTCAAGAAACTTTTCAGGCAAAGATAAAAAAAAAACATCTTTTTGTTGAAACTAATATAACGCAATGATAGAGGCAATTACAGCAATTGTGACTGGGGGAAAAAACAATGGTGTTACCTTTCAATGAGACCATGCATGTACTAAAGATGGAACAAGAACAGCTTTCAATTTGCTTTGGGTATGCCTTGGATAGGCATTAGGTGAATTTAGATGAATTTTAAAGGATGTTACAGGTAATAATGATTTTATTACCTTCCATTCAGCCATGTGTTTTAGCTTAGTCCAGTATTATATGGCAAGGCAGTCTATAGGTAACCATGAATATGGAAAAAAAACATAGAAATATTTTATATTCTAAATCAGTACAGCATGTTATGTAAATGTAATTTTCATGTGAGTTAATAGGTTAATAAAAAGCCAAACCCCTAGTGGTCCCTAAAATTAATTTATAAAAATGCGGTAGCACTGTTTGCATCATAAATGCATTGTAATTAACTGATCCACTGTTCTGTGCTTATTTATTTAAGTTCAGTTTGCTTTATAAGAGAGGTGTGTGTTTTTTTTTTTTTTTTCTGGTGACCTTACAGCTTAATAATGTGTGAGAAAATGAGTGTGTGTATGTGTGCTTCACATGCTTACATGCACACCTGTGTATCTCAGTGTGTGCCAGTGCATACTATGCCTCAGTGGTTGCTCCTGCAGGCGGCATGGCATTGGTTTGATATTCAGCGCCACGCCAACATAATGAGACCTGGGAGAGGGCAGCGGGCCGATGCCGACAGATGGCCACATCCACTGGACGTAAGAGCACTAAAACATTTGGAAAAGACTGCATACTGAATGCTTTGCATGACCAGCAGCAGTGTTCCTTCAGGAGGCTGGGAGGCTGCAGAGCAGTGGGAGGGATCCATTAGACTGAGAGCTGCTGACGTCAATGCCTGGCTGTCTGCTGCTCTGAGGAGAGAATGATAGTGTGGCTGCTTCTATTATCATTCAAATACATGACAGGATAAAAAAACAACTTTAAAGTTGATAAGCATTTTAGACACACTTTCAGATGCAGACAACTTGTGCAGATAAACTTTTTGTACTTGCATTGATTCATTCCTTTTTTTCCTATCCAACTTAAGAGCTGTAGTCACAAATCACAGGGTCTTGCAAGTAGCTGGTTTACATTAAACATTAAATTTCCTGTGTATCAACAGGAGGTGGCCCCAAGGAGAATTTATGAACATAAGTGCAAGGACCCTGAACAGGAGATTGAATGAACACGTTTGTGAACACCAGACCAAAACTACTCAGAGTATCCACAGGCAAGAGGTCAAAGGTCATCGATGAGGAGTCAGTGGATGATGACAGAAAAATCATGGAGGACATTCACATTTGAGATCATAGATTGTCTCTGAACAGAGACAGGGGTTACCAGAGGTGGGGATATAACATAAAAATAATAAAGACATGGAGTAAAATTCTTATGCACATGAGTAAGTGGCTGGGTAGGATGCTGCCAGTGTCTCAAAGAATGTGTTTACTAGGAAACAGATCACAAATACTTGTCAAGAGAAGAATTCTCAGTTGTTGTGGCTGGGGTTACTACAGCTGCTGCAACAACACTCAGGTATAGGAAATCAACTTAAACCCCCAGAAATGAAAGAATGGGTCAATCATATGACAAAAACAACCTCATACAAATCCATGCTTACCAGGATGACTGACAAAAACCATGCCAAGGGACCATGCCAAGACTTTTGGAATCATATCACACTGTACAAAAACCCTGAAATATGGTTGTTGTTCTGTCTTTCTCTGCCTATTTTTATTTTATTTATTTATTTTTATTTCAAATTATCAGTTTATTTTTGAGGGGGATTATGACTTGTGCTGTGCCCTATCGTAAAGGGATCTATTTTATTCTGCAGCCATTTTATTTTTATTGTTGCCAACGGAATGTCTCATCTGATATTGTTCAACATAAAGATGTTCCTGTATGTCAAGAAACGTACAATGCACTGACCTTTGCTTTTGCAGTAAACAATGTGAGAACGATACGCTCTCAATATCTAAATCAATCAATCAATCAATCAATCAATCTTTATTTATACAGCACTTTTCATACAAACAGAATGCAACACAATGTGCTTCAAACAATAAAACAACAATGCCAGCAAAAAACAGATTAACAAAAATACTGAATACTAAAATTACAAAATAAAAAATAAAATAAATGAAAACAACAATAATAAAATAAAATAAAATACAGTTCAATTAAAAGCCAGGCTAAAAAGGTAGGTCTTGAGTTTGCTTTTAAAAACATCAACATTCCTTCAAACCAGGAGAAAGATGAAAGTGGTTCTGAAGATGAAGAATGACATTATAAGTTTACAGACAATCACTAAAACTAGAATTACTGCCTTGTGGTTGTATGCCTCTGCACACCAGTCAAGTTTCTCTTGTAGTTTCCATCCATGTCTGTGAAAACATGGATGCTTCACACACAGATCTCTACAATCAGCACAGTGTCAAGATTAGAGTCACTAATTCAGTATCTGACCAAATGTCTCCCCTTCTGTTCCTGAGATATGACTTTAAATAATGGTAAGGAAAGGGTTTTACGCAGAACATTATGATGTGAGGGTCCAAAGGACAGAGGGATGTTGTATGCTGTAAAGCCCTCTGAGGCAAATTGTGATTTGTGATATTGGGCTTTATAAATAAAATTGATTGATTGATTGATGTCACAGTGAAGTTGACCTTTGACCTTTTGGATATAAAATGTCATCACGTCATTATTTTATCCCATTAGACACTTGTGTGTTAGCGTATGAGTTCTTGAGTTATAGCCAAAAACGTGTTTTATGAGGTCACAGTGACCTTGACCTTGGACCTTCAACCACCAAAGTCAATACATTCATATCCAAGTGATTGTTCTTAGTTAATGTGAATATCTGAATAAATAAAATGTATGTTTAGCCACCAGAAGTAAACACCTGCATCGCTTTGAACCTGACATTAAAAAAAGGTGTTTTGAACGTTCACCATTTTAAAACCCAAAATGGCCACCATAGAGAGCTTGAAAAAAAAGATGTAAGCATTAGTTTTCATATTCCTCATGTTCTTACGATTCCAAAAATGTATAGTTTATAGACTCCCACAGAATTTTGAATGCAAATAGATAAATGCTATATTACCATGTCATGTTACAACCCATTCAAAATAAAGAACAATTTGAATTACATAATATAAAAAAGTAAATTATATATCATACAGGGTCAGAATTACAAGACTGCTCTATCAGTGGTTTCCATTTTTCCTATACAGGATTAAAAAGGTTGCCATGTAGATAACATCTTTGAGCACACCCTCATGTAAAATAGCAAATTTTCTCCCAAGTCAGATGGTGTATAACGTCTTTAATCCATAGCTTAAAGGCTGGAGGAAATTTCTTCTTTCATTTAAGCTGTATGAGTCATCTGGCTAAAAGAGATGCAGCAGCTATCATAATTTTTGCCTGACGACTACGATGAGCCACTCCAAATACTGCATGGGGGGCATTTTGCAAAATAAATTAAAAGTCATGGTGCACACCAGTAGAACAGCAACATGACCCCTATATCTGAACCAACAATAAATTCCATCACTTAAGACACAGCCTGTACATATCATCAATCAGTATAGCCTCAGTAGAGTTAACCAAAAAAGAGACAAAACTCAGACAAAAATGACTGACAGTAAGTATTAAGTTTATGGACACTGGCAACGGGTGCAACAGAATAAAAACATTGGCAAAGCAGATAACATGGAGCTGTCTAACAATCACCACAAACACAGAAATCTTAAAGTTTGTGACCCCAAAAAATAGTCAAGTAAAAACCAAGCACTGCCCAACAGCTGTAGCAAACGGTCTCATTTTACAGCTAAACAGTACACTAAAGTATGTTTCAGAAAACATTTTAGGTGAGAAATAAATATACAGTTACAGAATCTTGATTCATATTTGATCAGTGCTGCCTAGTTTTAAGGTTTGAGTGCAGTTTACGAGCAGTGATTGGCATGACTGAAGGCTGTGTTAGAGACTTCTCAGCTCTAATTGGTTATTTCCCTTCAGCCATGGTAGATTCTGGCAAATGCCACTAAAAGCACTATGAGGAGGGGGAAGAATGTGATTTTTTTTTTTGAAAGGTTATAAGGTGAAAATAGCAAAATGAGACAATCTCAAAAGCCAATATGAACCTATAAGCCACATGTAAGCTATCCTGCTGAGAACCAAGATTTTATTTGGTGTGCATTTTTAATTTCTCCTGGCTTTTGGGGATAAGTAGGACCTGATGAGTATAAAAATATTTGGACTGTCTTTGAACAGTAAGTAGTTCTGGAAAAAAATGATGTCCTTATTTGGGGACAATGGGTTTATTTTTAATTCAGAAGGGTTGTAATAACGTATCAAACGTGTTTTGTATGTGTTTACTAGGTGTTGTATGTTTTGTAACTCTATGGGTGAGGGGTCACCGTTAAAGACTAGAACTGTTCAAAACTGTTCACTTTGAACATGGCTGTTGAAAAGCATAATTGTAAATAATGCAACATATTCCAATCATACTCTATATTCCTAGCTAGAAATGTCCTTTTTGTCAGTAGGAAAAGTCTGTCACATTTATTTTGTGTGACATGCTAGAATAATACAAAAATAAAGCCCTAATGGCCTCAAATAGTACATTCTTATCAACAGTATCTAAGCTTGTAACTATTGCTAAAACTACAAACTTCATTAAGCATAAATAAACAAGATTTAACCATAAAATTAGATCAGGTTTTCTACCTTGTCCACTTTTGTGTCAGGATCAGCTGAAGACTGGCTTATTAGATGGCTGCCATCTTGTTTTTACATGCATTATTGTATTGTGCATTTGCTACAACTAGATGAAACATAAAAGTGTCCACAAAAAAGGACAACAGGTCTTAGTTAAGCAAAGTGAAGTATAAGATGCAGCAAATCCTGCATTTTGGGTTTGCTGCATCTTATGCAGCAAATGTATCAGATGCCACCAAAATAAAGACGGGGAAGACAGCCAAATTCCATTTCTTAGTAATTTCTGAAGATAATGTGCTAACGTTTTCCTTTTTCTTAAAGAAATGTGGAAAGAAGTGGCCCAACCCGCTGTCTAAACTGTCCCAGAGATTTTCAATTTCAATTTTCAATTTTGGGAAAATCCACTCCTTCTACATTTTACAACATTGCGCCTTTCATGTTTGGTTTTGGCTCTGAAAAACTTGATAAATTGTTAGCAGACACTTGTATCTTTTCAGGGATCAAATTATTTTCATAACTGTTCAAGTAGACTGTGAGTAATAGAAGGTTATTTCATGTGAACACAAAAAATGTCCCAACTGACCCTGCTCTCCTCAGTATCAGCAAATATTAAAAGAAATTAATTTCCTAATTGTAGCTTTATTGCACAGATACGAGAGAGTTTAAATTTTTGTCATCTTACTTTTGACAAGCAAGTAAATCAGTGTATTTCCAAAAATGCTGAGCTTTTCCTTTAAAACTAGACACACAGGTCAAGCCAACTGGAAGCTCTAAAATTCCCATCGGTGTGTATGAAACTACTGTCTGCCTCTTCTTTCTGTTTGACTGGCAACCTCTCCCGGGTGTGCGTCACAATGATGAGGATGATCACACACCCAAACATGCTCACCCACACACACACACACACACACACACACACACACACACACACACACACACACACACACACACACACCTCTGTTTGTTTCCCAATTTGTGCTTCATGATTTCATCCTTATTGTGAGCAAACTTAGAGCCTATTAAAATGAAATTTCAGCCAAAATGCAATACAAAAGGCTTTTTCCCCCATAGTGGCATGTCTTAGTAATAAATCAGGCTTATGAATCAAAAATATTTTTCTTTAGAAGGACGACGTGCAGGCGTTTTATTGTGACAGCTTGATTTTTAACCTTCAGCAGAAATTTGTTTGATGACAGTTTGAGAGAAATGCACTCAGCCAGCAGATGTGTTGTGCTGAAGGCTAATCTGTGTATGAAATGTGCCGTCTCAAAGCCAGTGTTTATCTGTAACCGCAAAGTGATGTGGGGACACATGCCACAGCAGCAGCGCTATTCGTCTACACCAACACTGGGCTGTAAGAACAAAAGAAGATTTTTTTGACCTGTTGATCAAAATGGAGTCAGGGTACAGGCTTCAGTCATACATATAAATGTAATCAATATGCATACCGAACATCCGCTAGGCAAAAATAAATAAATAAATAAAAAAAGATAGGATGAGTGAGCTGAGGGAGGACACACAAGGCAGACTGCTGAGCTTCACAGAGTGTGAGGGGGATTAAGAGGCGCCATAAGCTGCAAAGAAGTGAGAGCTGAGGGTGGTATATATGTGTGTGTGTGTGTGTGTGTGTGTGTGTGTGTGTGTGTGTGTGTGTGTGTACTGTATGTTGAATTATAATTACACTTGTGAAAACCAGTGGGAGGCTCTGCATATAAGCAATCATGTGCATATGTTTTTCTCTTCTTCATAACTCTGCATCTCAGATATTGACAGTAAGTAGTTCTGTGACAAGCTTCAGTCTACAGCACATAAGTCCTCCTGAATACTCGACCACAGAGGCAGAATCTCAGGGTGGCATATATTTCTGACGATTATACAGCCTTTGGAAAACAGATTCTGCACACATCAGAATGCAGACTAATCCACAATTCACTTTAGAGACATGTGAGAACTCTGTCTCTTCGGGCGATTACATCAAGGTTAAAGAACTTCCCCCCAATGTCTCCTGCTGCAGCTCCAAAGTAAATATTTTTGCCGTCCATCCAAAGGACTGCATTATTTCTCCTCTGTAGTGTGGATGCTGTGTGGGTTCCCGGCGTTGCCCTGCAGCTACTAAGTCAGCCATCTCTGAAGTGTGAAAGCCCGTCTTTGAAAGCGCAGGAATGGAATTTTCTTTGGAGTTTTCCAAAGACTGCCACAGACTACAGGATTATAATTGCTACAGGGTTGTTTTGCTACACTTTGACATAATGAAACAAGCTAAGCAGCTGCAGGCAAGGCAGAGCACGGCGGCAGACCCAGCAAACTCACTAACCCACACAAAAACAGTTTGTATTTTGGGTAATACTACTTGAAAATCTGCACCAAACTAGATTTTGTTTGTAACATACATCCTTCATATTGGTGCTGTCACCAGTTTTGATTCACCTCATGTAGTTACACATGCTGTATGATTGTTGTTTTACTCTGGTGATGTAATCACATTGCAAGATACAGTAAACTGTGGAAACACATGGACAAAATATCTGCAACATCTGTTAAAAGGAAGAGTTTAAAGTAAAACAATACTATAAACCAACAGCTGCACTGGTAAAACAACATATCCCACATGAAATCTATATTCTGTATGAAAATGCATGTCAACTCTCTTTGAAAAAATAAAATACAGACGAGTTTACAGTTTACGATCCAAACTTTAAAGGTCATTGAACAACGTGGATATTTCATGGGCAATGTATCCTCATACAACAGCTTGTATGACATCCAAGAAATTAGCACCCTGCAAATGACATTATGTCCTTAACGTAAAGTTAGGTAATTAATGTAAAGTTATGGGGTTTAGGTTTGAGCAAATAGAGTTACTGTGGTTAAATTTAGAAAAAGAAATATGGAGAGGACATAACTCAAACTAAATCAAAGTTCACAAAATTTCCCTGTCTCCTAGGAAAAGTCTATGGTTTTGTGACCCATCTGTCACCCCAACCTGCCTCCTTACAAGAACACTCAGGGCCACTTCCTTGTTCATGCACCAAATATCCAAAATATGTGGCTTATGCACAAATTACTGGCCCATCATTATGTGGGATTTGTACAAAATTGGGTACATTACTTTTCGGAAAACTTACTAACAGTTGATGAGCCTGTGACAGACTCAGTCATGTCAAATGATGAATCTTTGTGGTAAAGTAATGACCTCATTTTGCCACATGTAACTATACATTAGCTTTAGATCAATGTTACTTTGTGTTCTAGAACAGTATTCACAGACTTTTATCTTGGTGAGGAGGTGTGGCTGACCCTATTGCTAGGCTGCATTCTTTTAACAGATGTGATTGGTTATCAGAGACACACCCTTTTGTGAGCTTGCAAGTTGTGGACACTCAGTGGAAATTAAACGAACTACATCAAAATATGAGACTGAAAGTGTTGTCATTGTTTGTGTGATCACTCTGCGGATGGAAGGTAGAGGCAGATACAAGTCATCACTGCTGGACTATTGCTTTTTTACAGTTGGGAAATGTGTGCATATCCCTTATGGGATCAACCACTAACACTATTCCTGCATGATCTAATCTGAAGCATTTCATTTACTTACTGTCATCCAACATTTGGAGAATACTTCTCCTACCCCTTTGTGTTTCCACCATTTTCTCCTCCAATTAAGAAACCCTTAAACCTCTTAAAAGTCCTCCTCCCTGCTTCTAACAACTTTTCACCGTAGGAGCTCTCTTAAGGGCTAAGATTCTTTGTGAGTAACTATCTTTACCAGGACCTAGTTTTAACTTTAAGGGGATATTCTAAGAAAATGTCAAAATGTTGAGCATTTTGGAGCAACTCTTTGTACTGGGAAGCTTTGTGAATATGGCCCCTTGTGTTTTAAGTTTAATGTGATGTAATCTATGGCTTTGGCTAGTGTTAGCTAGCTTTAGCCAATACTGTACCATGACAAAATAAATTCCACCTGTATTGATTTTATGACTCATCATGTTTGGGAGGGAGAAAGGCCACTTATTAAAATTGCTGACAAGAAAAGAAAATCTGTTTTTTTTTTTTTTACCAGTAGGCTACAATCCTTTTCTTTTTCACCCCTGATTTTTGGCACTGTCCATAGTAACATTATTCTAATGACTTGCCCTGCTCTTTCTCTCTTTGTTTGTTTATCATGAGACCTTGCAGCCCCCCCCGCCTCCACTAGGAGACTAATGGAGAGTGAGCTCCATACCAGGGACAGCTAGAGAGAGTCAGCCTACACAGTAACAAAGCTAACTGTGAGCTTCACAAGACGAACTTTAACCTAAGCGTTATTGATTGCTTGAATAACAGAGAAGAGCCTTTTTAGTGTCCATGTGAGTTTGTTGTGACTGTTTGATGACTCAGTGTCAGACAATAGCCACAGCTTCTGTGTAAGCTTGTGCTAACTGGGCAGAGTAGTATGCTAGTATGTGTAGCATACTGACTGTTCGCTGGAAGGGGGGTAGCTCTATAGACGGTCCTACAGCGGCATGCAGAAATAATTGAAAAGATGTCACTGATTAGCCTGAATATTAATCACAATTGGAAAGACCATCACTAAGGAAATATTGGTTATTCACCTAAGGCATAGAATACCACAACTCCATTTCTCACCTACAGTCACTTCACCACCTGCAGTAGCTGTACTACTCTAAAACCCCACTTCACCAAGATTTCGGTCTGGTAACTTTGGAACCAAAGGTAACCCTTCAGACATGATACCGAGACCCTATGTCCGTTTAGCATTTCCACCACAAACAGTACTCCTAAATGTAGGAGAAGCACTCACTGCTCTGTCCAGCACTCTCTGTAGGCTATTTCCTTATGAAAGTATGCATCTCATTTATCGTCCACTGAACGAGGATGCACACCAACATTTTCCAAACAAAAACAACAGGCTGCAGTGACAGTTTTTCTCGATAGGATATTTAAAAATAGCGGGTTTGTGCAGTTAGTCCTTCTCAGGCAAGCTCAGGGGTTTACATGAACGACGCTCTGCAGCCCTTTTTTTTCCTCCAAGTAAGGATTACAATATATGCAGTTCACATAATCCATTCAAAATTGAAATACATTTTTACATGCTTGAAGATACACTTATTACCAGAAGTGTTTATCATCCAAGAGAGACAATTATGAAAGTAATGGTCAAAGTTGTCACACTGAAATTAGTAGTAACATTACAAGTAAGCATTTCACCTTAAAAGTTGCCGGCAGTTGGCCCAGAGAATTCAGTTATTTTTCTCAGTCTACAGCTGCTGCGAGAGGCAGCAAAACATCCTGCCATTTTATAGTTATATTTTATTTACGAATGTAAAACTTGCCACAGTATAACCAGTGGTTACATAAGCTTCAAAACCAGCCATAACTCAGCCCTGAGCAAGAGTGACCTTCCATTACTGACCAGAAAAAAAAAAGTGTACTGAACTGAACTCAGCTGTACCGGACTACTTGGTGGAAACAATGCTTATGTGGCACTGAGACTGGCAGTGTAAGGAAACACCTATAGGTAGTCTGTCAGTAGGAGAACAGTTCAGTTTAAGGTGAAACTTGCCAATAATTTAGTCATTTTTCTCGGGAACTGTTTTCATCATTTCTCAAACAATGCAATCACAAAATCCTGTTAAATCATGTTGTCATTTGTAGAAGATGAACCTTTTAAATTTGAGAAAGAACTGAAGGTGGAGAAAGAAAAGAACATCAGGATTAGAGTGTGAATATGTTATTAACATCTCTCGTGAAAATTTAATTAAAATTGTGTTTCCACTGTATCTGTGGTTGAGCCATGGAAACAGCAAACAGGCCTCAATTCCACCTTTCACTCCATCCTGAGCAGTGCAGAAATATTTACCCATTGTTAACAGCACTATGCCTAATGCCTGTGTATGGCTGCTTGCCCATGCCATTAGTTTGCTTAAGGAGCAAAGGGCTGTTTTCTCACAAAGGAAATTAGCTAAATCCTTGGCCCATAATCACTGGAGTCCAATGAAATTAGTCTGAGAGAGAAAATTGATTGGTTGTTGTTTCTCAGCAAAATATGGTTAAATTGTCTGAATTCCTGCCTTACAGCTCCTCTTTAAATTTGTAACAACCCATTCTAAGCAATATGCTTACATTATTGCTTTTTCTTCTTGTGTCTTCTTCTGGTTTTTGTCCCTGTACTGTAACGTTAGTCCTGTTCTCTTCTCGTGTTATGTACCATGAAATGCATGGAGAACCAGCTGAATATGTGGTGGTGTATAGGTAATCAATGCAAACATCTCTTACTGTGTAATTGCTCATACTGAGAGGTTCTGCATGCTCTCACTCATGACAGGGACATATTAGACTTTGAGAATAAAAGTCTGAGTTTTGATATTGGCATTGTAAGTTTCTGCAAACCACGGACACATTACATTTGCATGTTATTATGTGGCAGATAAGTTGAAACTTTATATTTTAACCAGGCTGTAAATGTGCAATTAGGTTTAGGCACAAAAACCACTTGGTTATGGTTAGGAAAAGATCATGTTTTGGGTCAAAATATCCGCTTTTGGGGACAATGACTCGCTAAAAAACAAACAGTTTTGTCAACATATTCTCACTCCTAACTTAGCAAATACTGATCCTTGGTCAGTGGCCCTACAAATCAAAGTATGGCTCCCTTGATACCCTCTAGCATCAGTGCAACGTTAAGGGATAACGTGTAAATTTATCTTTCTTTGCATAATAATAATAATAATAATAATAATAATAATGCATTTCTTGTGTCTTTTCAAAATAAACTTCCATTTTCACAGGAACATTTTTTACTCATTAAATGCATGCAGTGTCTTTTCAAAATAAAGTTAGACCATGGCATAAAAACTTGATTCTAAGGTTTATTTTCTTAGGTGTGGGTAACAAAAGTAGATAGTTAGGTTTAGAAAAAAACATCATGGTCTGGCTTAAAAGAAGTGCATTTGTTACTAATGTCACATACGTCATGTGACACGTTGTTACCGCATTATGCTGCACATACTTGCATACTATGTTGTTATTAAAATAACTTGGTTGACTTTTGTTTTCTCACAGGAAACGAGCAGTGGTTCCCCAGGTGACGTTCAAGAATTTGTTTGTCTGTAGAAGTATCCACCTCTGGTGGATGCTCGTGTTGACTCCTACTCTGAGGCTCTGGTGCTGGCATAGGCACAAGATGGCTACGATTCCTCCTCAATGTCCCTTGTGGGCCACTGACCAGGTAAGACCGTGGGCTGGGGTGTGTGGATATCACTGTGCCTTGTGTTTTTGCATCAGAGATTCAAACATGGTCTCCTGGTGACAGCTTTTCCAGAGCCCTTGCTCTGTGCCTCCTATTGAAACTTTCAGCATCCATCCCTCTCTTCCTCCACTCTTTGTGACAGACTTGTTGCAGGTCTGGGAGAGCCGGCTGCAAACTCTCTGGAAGGGTGGGTAGTGTGGTGCGCAGGCGACGTCCCATGAGCAGCTGGGCAGGGCTGTAGCCATTACTCAGGGGCGTGGCTCTGTAGGCTAATAAGGCACAGTAGGGGTCTCTGGCCTTCTTAAGCAAGTTTTTAACTGTTTGAACGGCACGTTCTGCCTCACCGTTGCTCTGGGGATATTTGGGGCTGCTGGTTAGATGTTCAAAGCCATAGTCAACCGCAAATTCCTTCATGTCGTGTCCAGAGAACTGAGGGCCATTGTCACTTACGAGGGTCTCTGGGATGCCATGTCATGCAAACACTGACTTCAAATGAACAATCACATCAGTGGACCTTGTAGGGCTGAGCTGCGCTATCTCTATATACCTAGAGTAGTAGTCAACCACCAGCAACTAGGTATTGTTTCTTAGTGTGAATAGGTCCGCACCTAGCTTCTGCCAGGGTCTGTCGGAAAGTTTAGTCGGCATCAGGGGTTCTTTTGCATTTACTCTTTCTTTGATGCATCCTCTGCGTTTAAGGACTAGCTCACTTATCTGACTGCTGAGTCCTGGCCACCACACTGCCTGATTAGCGCGTTTCCTGCACTTTACGACCCCCTGATTGTCCTCTCATGCCAGTAGTGTTTGGCTGGTCCCTGTAGCTAGTTCCTGCCAACCCTCCACACAGTATCTCATCTCTTGTGTGCATACGCTTTCAGCACACAGCTGCTCGTAAAGCTCTGTCAGGTATGCGTTGCTTGATGGGAGATTTTCCAGGATAGACTCAACATAGATATTAGTATCTTCAATCAGGTCACAGTCAGCTTGTGTGACTTCTCCGCTGAGTGGGGAGCGTGAGAGTGTGTCAGCTGTTATGAGGATTTTCCCAGGTGTGTGTGCGATTGTGTAAGAGTATCTCATTAAGCGCATCCTGAATCACTGTATTCGAGGTGGCAGTGAGTCCAGGGCCTGTCCGTCCAGTAGACTCACGAGAGGCTCATGGTCAGTTTCCAACTCGAAATGTAGTCCAAGAATGAAGTCGCTAAACCGCTCACAGGCCCAAGTGAGAGCTAACGCCTCCTCTTCCAACTGGGCCGTACCGCTGCTCCGTCTCTGTCAGTGACCTGGAAGCATAAGCGACAGGTGACCAGACCTCTCCATTTTTCTGTAACATCACTGCCTCTAGCCCGTAGGATGATACGTCAGCTGATATTTTCAGCTGGAGGACGGGTGCAGAGGAGAGCTCATGCTTGAGGTTGCAAAACGTCCTCTGTTGCTCTGTGACCCCAGCACCACTGATTCTTTTTGGACAGGAGGTCTCTCAGCGGCTTGTCTTTTTCTGCTAGATTTGGTATGAACTTCCCTAGCTGATTGACCATGCCAAGGAAGCTCCTGAGCTCACTTACATTTGTTGGCTCCCTCATGTCCTGCATGGCTTTGGTTTTGTCTGGATCTGGCCTCATGCTGGTAGCTGAGATGATGCAGCCAAGAAACTTTACCTCTCTTTTCCCTAACTCACACTTTGACATGTTTAGTGTGACTCCTGCCTTTTCTGCTCGCTCCAGGATGGCATGCACTCTTGTGTCGTGCTGCTCCTTCGTAGACCCCCAGATGAGGATGTCGTCCATGTGGCAGACAACATCTTCGAGGCCTGCAGTGACCTCGGTCACCATCCTGTTCTGGACATGCTCTGGGGCAGAGGAGATACCAAAAGGCAGGCGGTTAAAGTGGTAACGGCCAAATGAAGGTGGTGTGAAGAGTTGACTCTTTAGAAAGGGGTATTTGCCAAAAGCCCGTGTTAGCGTCCAGCTCGGTGAAGTATTGTGCACCTGTGAGCATGCCTAGGGTTTGGTCTACAGAGGGGAGGATGAATTTTTCACGGCACACTGACTCATTTAAGGGTGTCATGTCCACACATATGTGGACCTCCTCTTTGCCTTTTTTCAGGGCTACAACCATGCCACAACACCAGTCTGTGGGTTGCTCTACACTGCTCCAACTCCTTTTTCACCTTGCTCATGAGTGGTAATGTTACACGCCTGTGGCACTTTAAGAGAGAATGGCTTAGCATCTGGTTTGAGCTTAATGGTGTAAGGCTTTTGAACCAGCCCGAGTCCATCAGAGTTTAGGGTATGTTTTTCTTACTCTCTCTTGGTCTATGGTGTCGACTCTGGCTACTAGTTTGAGTCTCACTGAAGCTGGTCTGCTCAATCGCGCCACGTGTAGATCTTTGACAACAAAGACTTTCTCTATGGTGCTCCTCTCTCCATATGAGAGTGTTTCTGTAGCTGACCCCAGAACAGTTAATTTTGCACCACCAGGAACATAGAGTGGTTTCTGAGCTTTTTCAAGCTCCTCTCCTCTGTACATGACTCTAGTAAACACTTGCTCGGGAATGGCTGTAACATCGGCCCTGGTGTCTATTTTGAATGTTACCTTGTTGCCTCTTATGTTAACATCAGCCATCTATGGTTCATCACCTGAAACCACCTCTCCTAGAAACAGTCCATCTATGTCCCCAGCAACCTCATTCACTGTATTGCTTGACCTACATACTTTTCCATAATGTCCTCTTTTACCACAGTTGTGGCAATCCGCGCTCTTAGCTGGGCACTGAAATGCTGGGTGAGAGGGTGATTTACCACATTTGGGGCATGCTTTGTGTTCTGCCTTGTTCTGTACAGGTTTCTTATTTTTTTGTTGTCCCTGTATCTGTTCTTTGACCTTGTATTTGTGCTGTGTTCCTCTCTTAACATGCACAGCGTCCATACTGGCTTTACTAGCATTCATATCGCCTCTCAAATCAGTCTGTTGTCACTTTATTTCCTCTGACTGTCTTGCCATTGTAATAGCTTTTGTGAGGGTGAGGTCCTTAACAAGTTGCATCCTCTCTGATAGTGATGAATCTCTAAGACCTACTACTAATCTGTCCCTCAAAAGTTCATCATGCAGTTCCCCATACTCACAGTTTTCTGCCAGTGCATATAGTGCAGTAATGAATGAGTTCACTGCTTCAGAAGGCTGCTGCACTCTCTTGTTGAACTTAGCTCGTTCATAAGTGACGTTTTTCTTTGGGACAAAGTATGTGTCAAATCCTCTCTTTACTGCTTCATACTGCTGGCGCTGCTCGCTTGTTAAGTCAAGCCCTTGTAGCACGTCGTCAGCCTTGTCCCCTATGCAGTACACCAAAGTATTTACTTGATTAGCTTCAGAGGAGTTGTTTAAATTACTCGCCAGTCTGAAACGCTTGAATCTCCTTATCCACTTCTCCCACTCCTGTGGCTTTGAGAAGTCGAAGGGTTGTAGATGTAGAACAAATCAGCATTAACAATGTAACATTAGCTAGCTAACTAGTTAGCTACTGAGACATCAGCAAACTACTAGCAATGTTTTTGTTATACTTGTTATTAAAAAAGGACCATGATACAATGACTTTACACCAAGATATCTTGAGACGAGGTTACACAAATGTTATCATTATTTAAAAAAAATCTTTAATACCAAAAAAGAAACAAACAAACATACAACAACAAAAAAGAGACAATTTTTGGGTTTCTGTTGTTGCTTGTGCAGCCATCTTGCTGATGACCCAAGAGGCATTTCTCAAAAGGTTTGGAGTGTGTCAGTCGACACACTGGGCGTAAGACCAGGTTATTTTGTTGTTTGTTGGTGAACAGTAGTCATATGTCAAAATGTGGGACAGTCATGCAAAAATTAGCAATAACAATATAGCATTAGCTAACTAGCTAGTTAGCTACTGTGACATCAACAAACTACTAGCAACTTTTTGCTGTGCTTGTTATAAAGAAAAGGGCCGTAATATGTTGAAATGACACTGGACCAAGATTTTTACGATTGTTATCGTTACATTTAAATCTTTATTAAAAAAAAAAACAAAAAAACAAACAAAAACCCCTACATTTGTGGGTTTCTTCTGTTGCTTGTGCAACCATCTTGCTGATGATCTACAAGGCATTTCTCAAAACACTAGGTTTGGATTGTGCCTCCAAAAAACACAAGTGTCAGTATTTGACAAGTTGGGAGTCAGACCGGTTGTTTTGTTGTGTGTTGGTGAACAGTGGTCTGCAGCTCGGCAGGCGTTTCACTTAGGTGACATGCCATCCGCCGTCCCCTCCACCTCCTAATGACAAAGTCAGCTCATATACTACATCACTTTAGAAACTTTGATATTATATGTATGAAACACACAAATGTAACATATTCATGGTTTGCAGAAATGTACAATGCCAACATTTTCTTCTGGAGACTGGGCTGCTGCAACAATGTGTATATGACAGGCTGCTAGTCAACACTTTGTTTGTATTATAACCAAGAAAATGCATCCAAACAGAGAGCGATACTGATGCTTAGATTCCCCCTCCTGAGTAATAAGTCAGACAGTGTCAGTCCACCACTGAGCTGCTTCCCTGTCTGTATAGTACGCCTGCTTCACTGGGCTCATTTATGTGACAGTGTGACAGTGCATGTTTGTATGACTGTGGCCTTTGTTTCTTAGTCAGACCTTCAGTACAAACAAGGAAAGAAATAAGTGGGGCTAGAACAGGCACTGCACAGACACACACACACACACACACACACACACACACACACACACATGCACACAGAGCCACACATGAAGTGAGCTGAACAAGCTGGAGTCAATAGTCTAATACATTGAAAGCCACTGACTTCACTGCTCATGCAGGAAGGCTGATTTAGGAGAGATTATCTTGGCTTGATAATGACAACAGCATCACACTGAAATCAATGGAGCTGATGATACTACTGCAGCTTAACTAAGTAAATGTATTTTGCACTAACCAAAGCTCTTTTTAAATCAATACACACTCGCTCTCTCAGTCTCTCTCTACCCTCTGAGGTTTGGCAACATCTTTCGATTATACAAATTTGAAAAAAAGAGGAAAAAAACAGCAGGGAGAAAGAAAAACAGGACTCGGAAGATGAGTTCTTCGCTCCTCAATTCAGCTGGTCACGTCGATTAAGATGTGAACTTCTACAATTCCAGCAGTTCACATCCAGCTCCAGGGCCTTATCTGAAATTAAAAAAGTCCCCTTCTCTCCGGCTTTGAAGTTTTTCTAAGCCACTCAAATAGTTCCATTCGCAGAATGTGGAAGCTAAAGGAGGCTTTGATTTTTGGAGTCGGCTTTGCCTGTCACTTTGTGTTACATGCTGGCTGATCTAAAGGCTAAAACGGAGCGACATTGCCATGCTGTCAGCCTTTCCCACCCCTCCATTTCAGCGTCTGATTCACCCATTATTAACTGTTGCACAGCCCAAATGATTGGCAAACAGTGTAAGGCCTGGGTTAAAGAACAATATTGCAGAGAGAAATGAGACATGGCATTGCTTTAGTGTTTCATTGTTTGGATTTGTGTCTTTTATTTGAATGGATGACCAGTTTTTCCACATAAGTCAAAGATGAAGAGCTCCACTCTGTGATGGTTTGCCCTTTCTAACACTCTTAATGATACAAACTAGAATTACTGCCTCACTGTTTTCTGTCTCTGCCAACCAGTCAAGTTACAGTTTTACATCCATGTCTGGATGAATGGACAACTCAGATGTAGCCATGACAGTTGCTTGATGATGCTTCAAATATGGATGTTGCTGCAAAAAAGCTACAAATTCTTAAACATGAATGCTTCACACACATCTTCAATCTGGCAGCACAGTGCGACAGTCACAACAGTTTCAAGGTGGACACCCAAGATAAGTGTCACCAGTTCAGTATCAGACCAAATGTCTCCCCTTCTGTTCCTGAGATATTACATTGAGTAATGGCCAAGGAAGTGTTTCTGCAGAACATTTTGGTGTCACAGCAAAGTTGACCTTTGACCTTTTGAATATAAAATGTCATCACTTCATCATTTTATACTGTTAGACATTTGTTGATTCTTGATTCTTGAGTTAAGGCCAAAAATGTGTGACCTTTGACCCCTTATATTTAATCAGTTCATCCTTGGGTCAAAGTGGACGTTTGTGTCAAATTTGAAGAAATTCCCTTTAGGCAGTGGTTCCCAACTGGTCCAGTCACAGGGTTCAGATTTCTCCTTAGTCCTTAGTTGAAGGTCAAGGTATTTACTCACTCTTTTTTTTTTTTTTTTTTTTTACAAACTTGACACATTCGCCATGGCCCATTCAGAATGGACCAGCAACCCACTTTAGGAACGTGATCCACCAGTTTGGAACCACGACCTTAAGGCATTATCGCAATATCGCATTCTGGAGAATGGGATGGACACAAGGTCACAGTGACCTCAAACCTTTGACCACCAAAATCTTATCAGTTCATCCTTGAGTTCAAGTGGACATTAGTGCCAAATTCCAAGCAATTTCCTCATAACTTTCTTGAGTCATGCCGTTAATCAAAATTAAATGGACTGATGAACAGATGGAAATAAAAGCATGTACGCATGTACAACCCTGGCTGCAGCCATGGCTTTTTATACCTCCATGGCCACAGGGAGACATAAAAAGTGTGACTTCAGTATGAACTACAACTACCTGGATGGCATAAAGATGGTGAATGTGACTTTAGAGAAAGATAGTTGATTTATGAGATCGTCAAATACCAGAGCTTTGGGTTGATGGTTCAGTCTAACTACAAACCCAAAGTGTCGGTATTTGATGACCTTTAAATGAGACTCGGCAATCAATTACCTTTTTCTAGAGTTACAATGAGCACCTTTTAACCCTCTACTGCATGACTTTTTAATTTTTGGGGAAAAAAATATTTCACCCTATTTTGGGGGAGCTTTGGGGTCCCTAATAACATATCAATCACACAGTCTCTCCTGTAGAGCAGCCAGGTGGTAACGATGATCGTGTCCAGGAAGTGGAACACCAGCCAGTGGTACCATTTTTTTTATCTAACTTTGTTGCAGTAGAGTGCAATCAGTGAGTCAAGCAGGGCCACCCCACCCATGCTCTTGTTATATTCTTACACCACAGCAGGGCAGGGGATAGTGATGTTTTTCTTCTGCTTGCGATCCCACCTGTAATGATAATAATAGATTATTTATTTATGTATTTATTGCTTTACATTTGAAAACATAGTAACAGATAATCTATATAGCAGAAGAAGATGATATGATAAGATAATATAAATTGATATCACCTGTCAACCTCGGTCACAGGGTTGGCTCCGATGTGGTTACTCAGAGGGGTCACAGAGCGGTTGTCGTACCACTTGACAACATGCAAGGTGGTTTCTCTCACCATGGCCATCTTCTCTTTGAATGTCCCACGTCATGCTCTCTTCAGATCTGCATCGCTCTTAAGGTTGACCCCAGGTAATCTGTTGCCACGAACAGTGCCAGTGCAGCGAATTCCCTGCTCAGCCAATGTGACTACAAGAGGGACACTAGTGAACCAATTGTCAAAGAAGAGCTTGTAGTTCTCTTCCTTGGGGATTGGCTGGGCCAGTCAGAGGACAACATTTCCACTAGCTCCAGCATCAGATCCTGCCAAGATGAGAATTTTATAGCCCCACTTCTTTGGTTTTGACGGCAGGTACTCTTTCAACCTGTGTCTCCCCTTGAATGGCACCATCTGCTCATCTATGGTGAGCTTCTCACTCATTGGGATGGAGACCAATTTGGATGTCAGATGAGTGACCAGAGGACGTATTTTGTAGAGGGGATCATCTTGCTCCTGTTCCTCGTTGTTGTTGATGCGGAGGGAATTCTTGATGGCTTCCCATCTGTTGAGGGTCATTGTGTCTGCTACTTTGGACACTCGGGTGGCTTTGTTCCAAAACATTCGAGTTGCTGGCAGGCCAAAGAGGGACATGTAGACCACAATGCCAAGGAACTGCTCTAACCTATTGGTGTTAAGGTTTAGGGGCTTGTTGGGGTCACACTGAATTGCGTACAAATTGGATTCCTCTACAATAACTTCAAGAATGTCTTCAGAGAAGAACTTTCTGAAGTATTGGAAGGGGGACAGGATGCCATCAGCTTTTGGCAGCTGGCCCTGCCAGTCTGGGTAGGCATCGATGGAGTTGTGTACTTTTCTCCATCTTGGGAAGTGAGACACTTTACCCTCTTCTTCATCTGAACCTCCTTCTTCCTCAGAGTCTCTATCTTGTGGCTGTTGTTCCTCTGAAAAGAAGAAAAAGGAAAAAAATATTAGAAAGAAATAAATGCAACTGACCCCTGAGCTCCTAAGTGTCCCTCAAACCTGGTTCAGGGATCCACTCCACTTCCTCACTGTCACTCCCTGATAGCTCACTGTCCTCACTTTCTGAGGGAATGTCGCTAACTGTCCCTTGGTTTCCTTCTGTAAAATGATTGTCGATGATGATGTCCTGTAATTATCAGCAGATTGTAAAGTAAAAAACATTGACTATGATCATATAAATGCACACAAACACATCTCTGCACACACATATGCTAATGCATTATATTGCCTGAAAAAACTAACTGCACAGTGTTGCCTTGAGGCAACAATTGAAAATGAACAGTTTTACTGTATAAATAAATAAATTAAAAAAAGTAGAACAAACTATCAAATATACTTCTTTACATATTCATGCACATGCAAGTATTTTTTATATATATTTATTTCAATATAAACATGTAAAATAGTGATCTTGGGGCGCTGGTGGCTTAGTGGTAGAGCAGGCGCCCCATATACGAAGGCTATTGCCGCAGCGGCCCGGGTTTGAGTCCGGCTTGTGGCCCTTTGCTGCATGTCACTCCCTCACTCTCTCTCCCCCTTCACGCTTGACTGTCCTATCCATTAAAGGCAAAAATGCCCCCAAAAAAATAATCTTTAAAATAGTGATCTTTATCTTACCTTCTAATGGAGATATCTCTCATGTAGTGCAGCTTGCAGAAAGCCCCCCCCCCTTTAATGGACGTTAAAGGATATGACTGCCATACTTTTTATTTTTTATTGTTCTTCCCATAAAAAGACCAAAACCAACAATGAGTTCCTCCTGGTGCAGGACAATGCCCAGCGTCATGTGGCCAGAGTGTGTAGGCAGTCCCTGGATGACGAAGGCATTGATGCCATTGACTGGCCCTCTCATTCCCCTGACCTAAATCAAATAGAGCACCTATGGGATGTTATGTGTCGGTGCATCTTACGCTGCCAAGTACCACCACAGACTGTCCAGGAGCCTGCTAATACCCTGATCCAGGTCTGAGAGGAGATCCCCCAGGACACCATCCACCAACTCATCAGGAGAATGCCCAGACATTGTCGGGAGTACATACAGGCACGCAGGGGCCATATACACTACTGTGTCACATCATGAATTGCTGTGATAAAATTCATTCAAGTTGGATCTGCCTGTGATTTCAATTTTTTACTTAGATTTTTGGTGTGATTTAGAATCCAGCCCTCAGTGGGTTGATGATTTTGGTTTCCATTGACCGTTGTTACTTCATTTTGTTCTCAACAAATTATACAATGTACATGAGTAAACACTTTCTACTTGAATAATTCATTCATTAAGCTCAGATATTTGATTTAAGTGGTATCATTTTTGAGCAGTGCATATATTCATGACCAGTTTTTAAAGATTTACATCTACGGTTGGAACCAATGGGCTTGGGACTGAGAGCCACAGATTGGAGTCAGACAGTATTGAGAGACAGACTTAGAAACTGTTGGTGTTGGTGTTTTCATGCAATTTATTGACAATAAGAAAACTGTGACATAATGCAAGCTTTAATCTTTAAACAAACAATCTAATAAGCAGCAGAAACAACCTATCTCAGAGTCACAGCATAATTCATCTTTTGAGCTAGAAAACACAAATTTTGGAAAATAGGGAGGAACTGAGAGACTTAGAGGGGAACTCCAACAACTTTATGCATAAAAGTCTATTTCCAGATATTGGACAGTACTACTGCATATGTGGAAAAAGCCTAATGCGTGTCCAGAGAAAGCTGTGTGAAGTCGATGAATGAAATGAGTCAGCGTTAGTCGGGGCTTAAGACTAACAGTCTGAAAATAAATATCTCAGGTACTGCTTTTTTTTTTTTTTTTTTTAAAGTGTCCATCATGAGTCTAAATACTTTTCAAAGTATGAAATCTGAAAAAGTGTAGTATTGGTATTGGCCTAGTATTGTATGAGCACTACCATTGGCACTTCAAGGCAATGACACATTAGGAATAACGTATTTTGAACAGTCCAGTAACCATTTCACAGGTCCAACCATGTTGGGGTCAAGTAGTGTAAACTAGAGAAGGCAATATCTGAATAAAGTGCAGGTGTGAGTGCTGCATGTTGAAAAGCTGACGCCATAGTGCAATGTCGGCTTTAAACGTTGAATAATGCCATGAATGTTTGAATGCTGTGGAATATTTTAAGAATTCTGGTCTCAGTTGACAGTGAGTTCAATGGCGTCAGTTAGTGAAGTTTAAATACAACACAGTATGTATGAAAGATGTGGAATATTTTAAAGTTTGAATGGAGTTTCTATGTGAATATATGGATAAAGAAAAAGGCTTTGAAAATGCTTGAAAAACCTTGAATTTGTGTCAGATTTGAACATCCCTCTGTTCATTTGAATGGGGGAAATTTCCCAGAAAAAAATGGTGAACATTTTGACAAGTTTGGAAGATAGAAATGAAAAAAACACATGTCCTAATTGAGGTGAATATTTTGATGTTTGAATGAAGTTTCTATGTTGAAAAATGTGGAGGGACCAGCATGACAGAAAAGTGAGCAGCACTTGGTGGGAATGCTTTGCAGCATCCTCAGTGATAGAGTATAACAGTTTTAAGAAACATGTGAGTGTGGTCATAATTCGAAACAGAAAAAAAGCTACATGTTTCATAGTTTAAAAAAAACTGATGAAAACAAGACATCAGAGAAATCAAAGTGAAAGCAACACAAAATAACCAAAAAAATGATGATAAGTTTTAAGGAAGAGGACTGTCTCACATTTTTTCATTAGATTCTATAGAATTTAACATTTATATACTATGATGAAAAGACAGATGTCTTGGTGGTTCGTTTGAAAAGGGAACAAGTTGCTGAGCAACACACAAAAACTCCAACCTTATATATCATGACAAAAAAGAAAATGGTAGCAGAGGCCACACAATTTCATCAATAAGTGAGACAGAAGACAAGGGGAAAAAACCCAATCAGAAGAAGTATTTATGGTGTAAGCCAGAGAAGCACAGGAGGAGAGAGGGAAGTGGGCAAGAGGCTGTGCTCTGAGAGGTCACAGAGGTCAGAGCTGTACATTTGTCTTGTCCTTGCAGCGGGACTGACTCACAATCAAAAACAAACAGACTGAACACAAAGGCTTGGTGTAGATCAGCTCCCAGCAGTCCTTATCACACCACTGCACAGAGAATAACAGCAGCAGAGACAACAAACAGCAGACATATAGAGTGGACCCTGACAGACTACATGCTCTGTCTACCAGCACAGACACAACCGCCGTCTGCTGAGTGCCACCACACATAGTGATATTTCTGGAATCAAGGTACCATCAGTGATTTCTATCAATGTTATGTGGCTCAGAAATACAACAAATAAAAAACACTGTTTTGCTCCTGAACTTTAACATCATATACATCATTATCAGACACCAATGGCTTACCAAAAAAATACTGATTCTACCACTATGACTACTACATGTATACTGTTGGAAAATCCAAGCAAAAATGTCCATTCAAAGTGGTATTGATACATCCATCACTATGGTCCACAGGTAGGCCTGACCAGGAATATAATAGAAGAGGTCTTGAATCAGCATTTTTTCATAATGTAGACATTTCAGTCATGGAGCAGCTCATAGAATCTGTTAACGACCATTCAGGTGGCAAAACCCCCACAAAAACATGATTTACACTGGTCCAGAAAAGCCTCTTCTATTAAACTGGCTCATCTCAGTGGTGCCACTGGTGGCCAGAAGGTATGTAATGGATACTACCCTAGACAGGCAGTATTGAGTGCATATTGATATAAACTAACAGTAGCAGCAGTGAGTGCGCTGATGAGGAATAGCACTCCAAAACATCAGAGAACATATTTCTTTAGCATACATCTATTTTATTTTAATAACCACATGACATCTCCTCTAACAACACCCTCTTTGCACTTATATAGCAAATTCATCAGTATGTTTAGAAGCAGTTAAATGAAACAATCAACTCTTTAGACCTTTAATCTCAATGCAGTCAGGTCCATACCTTTCAAAAACTTGTGAAGTATTTAAAAGTCATACAACTAATTCTGTAATTAATCAAACTACATAATATGGATCATAACAGAAGTGAATGAAAAACCAAGAGAATCCCACTTTGCATTTCACAGGAAATACTGTCTGAGGTTGTAACGTGTGACGCAAAAATTATAATGTCAGCCCGAGGCCTCACCTATCAGGCTCCTCTCCTGTTGAACCACCTTCCATCTTCCAGTTTCTTTCAACATTAGTTGTAGTATGTTAACAGTAGGCTTAAGACTTTCCTCTTTGATAAAGCTTAGAGTTAGGGCTGGCTCAGGTTGGCCTTGGACCAGCCCCTAGTCAGACTACTATGTAGGCTTAGACTGCTGAGGGACTTCTGTAATACACCAACCTCCTCTCTCCTCCTCTTCCTCTCCATCAGGAGTCTTTCATCTTTCCATCTTTCCATTAATGCACGTAAAACCTTGGCTTCTTTTCCACAGTCTTTGCGTTTCTCATCTCATCAACACATTCTCACTCTGACCTTGTCACATATCAACGACTTTCCACGTCGACATATGACATGCAAGGTACCCTGGGTGCTTTGGTTGGTAACTGAGACGCCATGTCAAATTCAGCCCAGGACTGGGCAATATGACGACTATGTACAATATTTTGATATATCTTAAAGAAAGATATAGATTTAGACAACATTGTTTAAATCAGGGGGTCAGGGGTCAAGTTGTGTTACATAAGGCATACCAGTGTGCATCCCTCCTCTCTCACACTCTCAGCAGAGCTCCGCCCCACTCACTCACTCACAAGTTCTCCAGCAACACTAAGAGAGACACAAAGCTGTTCCTCTGTTTAATCTGTCTGTTAATTAGTCTACAGTGCAACATCGGTCCATATGTTGAAAGTGCTACGCTAAACCAGTCTGTTAGATGAATGAAATGACCACAGCACATGTGCAATACAGCGCTGTGCTGCTAGTTTGTGTGTGAGGTGGATCATAGCGCGTTGCTGTTTTCCTTGGTAGTTGTAGTCTTTTTTGTGACCTTAAGACAGCGCCTGGATGCAAGCTAAAGATGTGTTTTTTAAAAAAGCAATGACAACACAGATGTTTCATATACAAGATGTATATGATGACGACAAAGTGTCTCTCGCTCCTTCCCTCCCTTGGCCTCTCTGTTGATGTTCTGTGCATAAATAAGATTAATAGCCTGAACAAATGAAACTATTTAAATCATTTTCCAGCATTAGATTGATTTGAAAGGCTGTGGAAAATGACTTTTTAACCCACAAAGAATCTTAGTTGTTCCAAACAACAATGGAATTCGACCTACTTGATACTTTTATACTCATGTTATAGTTTTGTGTTCTGTGTTGCAAACATTTAAACCTCTGTAGCTCCAGTGCTATGTGTGCAAAAGGTTAACATACAGCTCTGCTATTTATTTTATATCATTTTTCATTTACATGCTGTGCAGCTGTTTATTTTCAAACAGGGAAAAAAATCCCTGTCACTGATCGTGGTTGCACCTGCTTTCCTTCTTGATGCCGACTGCTACTGTTATTATTATTATATTGTAATTATCATGACATATTTCAATTGTTTTTATATACATATTATTACTACTACCACATAAGTTCATAAGTAAATATAGTTCTTGAAATTATTAGTAAGTTGATGTGACTCTTGTGATTGTCACTGTCCAGCAGGCAGATGAGGTTTTATGCTGGTGATGGGGTCCTGTTTTGAAGCATAGTGCTGGTGTTGCCACAGGGTGTCCATGGAAGTGAAAAAGATTTTTTGGGGTAATCGCTCTGCACTCAGAGACTGTTTGGCATCATGTCGACATCCAAAAGTGTAATATTCTCTTAATGATTACTCAGTTGGAGAGTTTTCACTTTCATCCATAAAGGAGAGGAAGCCATCCAAAAACACAAGGACAAAGGACTCACTAATTAATGTTATCGACTGTTTTTTGGCTGCGAGGTGAGCTTCTGTGGCACTTTGCCACTCCCCGGCAATAGGAGGCGCCACTCTGTGACTGCCTCTCAGCCTATGTTAGGGGGAAGATTTCAGACATGACTGACAGGGAATTGGCTGGATGAGATATGGAGCATTCTGCTTCTAATGTTGGGAATGTCTCTTAAGGTTTCAAGGGAAATGTTTCTGGCAGTGCTCCTTCCTTCCAACACACAGTCTAGCCAGACACAGTCATGGGCAGCTGGGCTAAATCCAGACACCCGGAGTAAACAGCATTTGTAATGGGATATTAGCCTGAGCTGTTCCCTCATTTGGAGTGTCTGTCTCATTTCATGGCTGACATCTGAGAGCTGCAGAGGTGTATTTCAGGCAGGGAGCATCCACCTTAATCCGCTGGATCTAATCACTCCTGGCATCTGTCAGTCACACTCTGATGATCGGAGCCAAATGTAACGGCATCTGGAGAGTGCAGGTGTGAATACGCAGGTAATGGCCGCAATAAAGGAACGTGATGTAACCTTTACCCCACTGGAGAGCCACAAAACGCACTCTGAGGTGGCATAGAGGACTCTGTAATGATATTCACAGCTACTCAAACAGACACAGTAATGGGCTCTTTATATTCTCTGACAACAACTGGCACAGGACGTGGATGAGCCCTTTGTCGTCCCCTGTGACAGTTAAAGCCAGAGGTTGGAATTTACTTATGAATATTTATGAACAAACAGCCAGGCAATAAAGAAAGAGCAATGGAACAAGTTTGTGGAGAATTTCCTTTTTTCTTTGTTTACAAGTGGGTAAAGCGAGATACAGTACAGGAGACATCCACTCTAAAACACACTTCTTATGTGGTATTTCCCTGCTCTCTGATGGAAACCTTGTATCTCCGCATTACATTATTTTTATTTATCTATTTTTCATAAATCAATATTTTTGGTTAACCTGTACATCTGTATGTGGGTTTTACCAACCCGGTCTCAGTCTGAAGTTGTTGAAATCCGGCACTTGGTCAGTGACTTCTGGCGTCAGGGGGAAACACTGCAGGACAACAACAAAAGTTAGGGTGGCGGAAGTCTGTGAAGGGCAGGTGTGAGTGGTGGTGGATGGGTCCAACCACCACCAACTTTAACACAGGATTCTGGTGTTCGCTTCTCATATAATTGTAAAATCAAACTCTGTTCTTTTTCCCTGAGCCCAACCACGTGTGTGTATTGGCAAAACTTAACCATGAACTGACATTTATTTTCGAAAGAGACTGTATACAAACTGTACATTTCCTGTGAAGAGAAGGTGTATTTTGAAAAATGACAATTCACATAACAGGCAGAAGTTGACACAGAGTCCCAGAGCGTAAACGACCAACTCATCCGGGGTACACATTCGAACCCCGTCGAATGTCAATGTGGAAAGTCCATATCATGACCGAAGGTCAATATATGAGGAGGTCAGAGTGAGAATGTGTTAGTTTTGTAAATATTTAACAGATGAAAAGTATTAAAAGAGCTTATGACTACATTTCGTAACCTGTTGGATACTGCTACTGTTGGCAAAACTTTATAGCTCCACCTGCATGAAGGCAGTGGCGTTTTTAACTGGAACTTAACAAATTGACATTTTAACTCAGGTGATCATAGCACTGAGCACATACCTGTTCTCAACTCCTCAAGTCCCTGTTTGTATACACGGTCAGTTTTAGTAGCTATGTTTACTCTGCTGAGCGAGACAGGGTTCCCACACATTTTCATGGACAAAAATTAAAAGTTTTTTCATGACTAATCAAGGACCCATAACAACATGTTCATTTTGGAAAAGGCTGCATGTCACTGTTGCACTGAGTACGGTACTTCAATCACATACAGCAGAGTCTTGCTTCCCATAACAAACGCCGCCACACTACGCTACATATACACATAGTACCCTCTGAAAGCAGAGGGCTTGGACAGTATTAGTCATAAAAAACTGTGCAAGTTTGCAATTTGTATCACGCATTAAATACGTTGTTTTAGTTCATTTGCTTTACTTGAAATTGCACATCTTTAGATGCAAACATTGGGAATCGCAATGTCGATGCTGTGGCGATATACTTATAGTGCAGCCCTAAGTTGATGCTTATTGGAGCTACGTTTTGTAACTTACATCTAATTTACAGAAAATAAATTTAATGTTATGTTACATTATGTGGAAGGTTATCCCCGGAAGATTACTGTAACAATTAATTTCATTACAAACAACAAAAGTCCATGAGCTTTCCAAACTTTCAATGATTTTTACTAATTCCATGACTTTTCCAGGCCCTGAAAAATGAGATTGTGAAATTCAATGACTTTTGCAGGTTTCCCATGACTGTGGGAACCCTGGCAGGAACACATTTACAGAGCTGTCCTGCTGCTTTCATGTTTGGAAATGCTTGAGATCGTGAAAGCCTGTTCTTGACCAGGAACCATCCTGTCTGAATAACACACAGGGCAAACAAAAATAAGCATCATCTCTCACAAGCTAGCATGTAGCCATTTTTTTTCTCAGAGAACTATTTTACTATTTTACAAAAAGACAATCATTTCCTCTTGTCATCAAGTTTGTGCTGTCCACTTACATTGTCAAAGGCTATGGGCGTGTGTATTGTTGTTTCTCCCACACACAGGGCAGGTGACATTATGAGTGTGGGGCACACAGAAGCACAAAGAAGCCTATTGTGCCAAGTGCAAAACAGTCAGATAACTAAGAGTTAAATGTGAGTGTACATACAACAAAGCACTTAGAGCATCATGTTTTTGTATTAATATGAATCTGCACTGTAACTTATACTTAAATGTACTGCAGTGAAAAGTACAATATTTACCTCCAAAGTGTAGTGAGTAAGGAGAAAGTTTCAAACACATACACAAATGCTCACACTACATCAGACACTGTCTTATACAATTTTAAATACTACTTAAACTTCATTACTCCAAGGTAAAAATACGCAGCATATATCCAAACTGAATACCCAAGTGTGATAGGTGTCATTCCTTAGAGGCAACTCTTTTTTCTTTTAGCTTTGTATTATGTCCCAAGGTTGCATCTTTTTGGTCTGATACCTTCAACAACATCTCAGAAATTATTAATATTCCACTACAGCTAGAACATTTATGAATCATTCTAGGTGTTTCTGAAGCATTAAGAAGACTAACAATAATTCCTCTCTGACTGCTTCAAAGAAACTGCTACTTATGTCATGGAATGGAACAAGTTTATACCCACAGTGTGTGGCTACTATGTGCCTGATCTAACCACTACATTACATTTGAAAAGGATAAGATAAGTCTTAAAGGGCAAACTCCAACTATATAATACGATTTGGCAACCCCTCATATCACAGCTTGCACAAAGAAGCTCCTGAGTTGTAGCCTATACTTAAACACTGTTTCATTTTAATTAATGAGTTAAAGAGTGAGGGAAGGGGTGAGGTGAGGACAGGGAAACAGAAGAGCTTTAGAAAGATAAGAAGACTAAGAGGGAAGATAATGGTAAGGAATCATTGTTTCTAGACTGCCTTATCTGAGATATGTTCCTATTCTTAGATTTAGATTAATTTGATGTCTTCTTTTATTTAATATATGTATTTTATTTAATGAAGTTTTATTTATTAATTTCAATTATATATTTCTTTTATTATGGGAAAAAAAACTTTTCTCTTTTTCCTTTTTTGATACTATTCCAGTCGCATATTTTGATCCTATACAGCATCTTCTACATAATCTGTTTTGTATTATTTCCAAACCAATTGCCAGGAAAAAAATGGCAATTTCTGCAAACCATGTTTAGGTTACATTTGTACATTATTACATAGCAGATACCAGGACATACATGGAGAACCAGCTGAATATGTGGTAAAGTAAGGGTAATATATACAAACATCTTGTACTGTGTAATAGCTCATAACAAGAGGTTCCACATGCTTTCACTCATAACAGGAACTCATGACAGTGATAGTTTTGATACTGGCATTGTAAGACGCAAACCACTGCAAACATTTGCAAGCTATTATGTAGCATATACTTTGAAACTTTATATTTGAACAGTGCTTTGGTTTGTGTGTGGTTAGGTTGAGGCACAAAATCCATTTGGTTATAGATCATGTTTTGGCTTAAAACACCCACTTTTGGTAGCACAAAAACTGCTGGAATGTTTGGTCATCGGTCGAAAAGTGGTCTGCAGACCAAGATGTTACAACTTTCACAAGCCCCTCCACCTCCCAACGCCAGAGTCAGCTCACATACTTCATCACTTTAGAAATGTTTATATGACATCTGAAATGTACAAAAGTAACATATTTGTGATTTGCAAAAGAATAAAATGTTTCTTGTTTCTGTTTCTTTCTTGGCCCTGTTTCTTTCAGGGCCTGGGGCTGGTAATTTCATAATAATTTTATGTATTTGGAAATCAGCGTTGACACAACAATATGCTGTATGTATATTATTCTTTGGCCCAATAAAAATATTTGAAATAAAATGTAGTGAAGGCAGAGCATAAAAGTAAAATACTCAAAGTAAAAGTTCCAACCCAGTCTCAGTCCAACATTGATGAATACCGATGCTTGGTCAATGACTTCTGGCTTCTGGCGACACTGACGAAAAAAGCCGTCCTTTCACGTCGGAATGATATGTGGCCGATCGCCGATTATATGTAACTGTGCCTGGTAGTGTCAGGGGGAAACGTGGCTGGGCAACAACCAAAAGCCATGACTGAATTTCGGGAATTACATCATGCTGTTGTAGTATATAGGATAGTTGAAATCTATGTCAAAACAAGAATTAAGGAATTGCAGACTGACAGTCAATTCATTTGTCTTCACACAGGCTGGTTGTTGTTTTCCTTAAAAGGACAGATAATTGATTGCAAGGAACAAAACATTTACTGGGAGCAAGTCTTTAGGGGAGACTGGTGGGTATCCATACAACCCATTTTAATCCAGATATTTTGAGTGAGAGTTTAAGGGAGCCCCTTAAAAATGGTCATGTCAGTTGTTCCTGTGACTAGATTTTGCCTAGTTTTGAAGCATTATTTAGCCCACCTCACATCAAGTTATGCCAACATGGTTGGTACTAAAGGATGCTTTAGATTGTCTAGTTTCATAAGGCAGCTTTACCTTTGCGCTATCTTAACAATCCAGCACAGCCTCCTAAAGATAGTAACATTGGCCTCCAATTATATTTGCCAGGGGTGCCAGTGGAGGGGCCGGCAGTTGCATCAGGGTGGCCGTGGCCCACCTGGCCCACCTGGCCCCTCCTTGGGGGCACCACTGCTGCTGGGGGAGGAAAACTGAGCAGAGAGGTTGTAAACAAACCCTCTCACAGCAGACAAAGTGATGTAAAAGAGAAAATTTAGGTGAAGTGCAAAATTATCCCCTCACACTGTCAGACTTTGTTTTAGCCATCTCTACAATTATTTGATTGAGTGCAATGTTATCATAACTGATGGCCCGTACTTCTAAAATAAGACCCAAGTTGTAATAGCCTAGGATTATTCATATTAATAAACCGATAAAGTTATCAAAACTACAAGGTACAAATAATTATCCATAAGAAAAGTTATTCATTTGGAACAGAAATGGCTTTGTCTGCCACATTCAGAGTCAAACTATTTCTCCTCTCTTTGTCTTTCTGCTCTCTTTTTCCTCTCTTCTCCATCCTTGTCTCCTGAATTTCACAAGTGCTCCTGCTGGGACAATCAATCCTTAATCACCCCTCCCCACTGCAGCCAGTGAGACAACTCAATCGGCGCTAAGATATGCTAATCTTATTCCTCAGATGATTACACCATGGAGTCAACATTGATCTTCCATGACCTCAGAAAAACACGGGCCCTCCAGTCAAAAAGACTGATGGTGATGCGCGTTGTTGTGTGTGCGATGGGGGTAATGCCTCCGCCGTGGATCAGCGTGTGGCTGAACTGCTGTGATCTATTTTAGAGCAATGAGACACTGGACAGGCACAGTGGACTGATAAAGGCTAGGCGCTGTAAACCAGTGTGGACTGGAGGAGCTGAGATATCGCAGCAATACACAAAATAAAGAAAATTGAGAATTCTCATGGCACAGAAAGATTCAGCTGGGGTGGAGAAGCATTTAGATCATCATGGGACATTATAATCCTCTAGGGAAATTGAGACTGATGAAATGTGTCTAAGGTTAGAAGGACTGTCCCTCTGAATATGGGAAATGGCTGACCATTTTGTCAGAATAATGTGGTAAATATGCAAAGGAGAAACATTTTATACAACAGAAATATTACATAGATATTATCATACTCTACAATGTATATGGGAGTGTTCACTGATAAGACCATTCTTGGTCAAGGATTCCTGAGTGAACAGTTTGGCTCAGTAACCGTTTGACTCCTGCTTTTTTTTTTTTGGCTGTCCAGAATGGATACTTCAGTACCAAGTTGATGCCAGAATTCTGCAAACGTGACAATACTCGTTTTTCTCTGGTACCATGGGGATACAGTTCTTCCGGATCTGATAAGGCAGCATAAATGCATACGAGTGTTCTAGTCTGACATTAAACGCCAAAGGAAGAAGAAAAACACCTAAAAGCATGAAAAAACATCACATGGAAAATGGAGACAAGGGCAGCTGCAGCTACAGCTCAACTAAACTCCTCAAACTGAAAATTGATTTTTCCTGAGGCCAGTACATATATATATATATATATATATATAGAGAGAGAGAGAGAGAGAGAGAGAGAGAGAGAGAGACCAAGCACTATCCTTGTTGTAACAATGCTTCTTGGCAATAAATCTTATACCATTGGAAAGCCTGTTTATTTCCCTTTTAAATGGTGCCACATATGTAAGGAACATCACTGTGTTATTTGTGGGATGAGCAGCAGAGCTGAGTATGTTTGTTGCTCCCATGAAAAATTTGCCAAATCTTCTCCAGCAGCTGGCAGTTGTATCAGGGTGGCCATGGCCCACCTGGCCCACCTGGCCCCTCCTTGAGGGCACCACTGCTGCTGAGGGAGGAAACACGAGCAGAGAGGTTGTAAACAAACCCTCTCACAATAGACAAAGTGATTTGTCTACTGTAGGCTATATATTAATATATGTTTCCTCGCCCACAAAATCTCATGCACCCACACAGTACTTTGCGTTTGAGGTGGATCATCAGGAATTAATAATAAAATTTGACTTTAATTAAATCTAGATGTTTTTAGTACAGGAGTGTATGTTAAGGTACATGGGATTTATTGTTTTGTTTTTCACTGTGTTATTAAATCGAGTATAGAGAATCATTTTCATCAATTTTCACTTGTATTGGTAGCGACTACTAAATTTCTTGTATTGTTACATGCCTAGTTTGCTAGACCAAATGTATTACATTGTGCATTTTTATTCACCATAGTGGGTATGATTGCAGCTTCTAGAAGAATTTTAATGCATTAGAAAATAGCTAAAGCTCCAAATGTATAAGAGTGAGTAATTGCAACAGTAGAGGATAGTCATTATGAGTCATTGCTCAGGAGATTAAAAGATGGGATCTGTACAAAGGATCACTTTTGGACTTATAGCAATAATTAGGATAGCTTTTATTTTCATTTAATTGTTACCTGGGTCTTCAACTTTTATATGTGTTTCTTATTCCTACTGCTTTATCAATTTACTTTTTTGGGTCTGGTTCTTTGACGACACATTGACATAAAAATGGACCTGTTGCCATATACCATGCCTTTTCTTTAAACTCTTTAATGCAGAAATATTTAATCCCTTGGTGACATGAGTGTTCTCCCCAAATGTCAGAACAATCTGCCCTTTACATATGACACAGTGTTTCACTATTGGGGTAATTAGTATCAAAGGTCAGGTAGATTTTTGTTAAAATAACATTATCAAGAACATGAACGGCATATTTATCATTGAATGAAAAATTGTGTTATGGCAAACTCTTTTCACACAGGGCGTTGTGTCTTGGTGTGTGAACCCAAGACCTAGATAGGCTTCTTTATATTTTGGATCTGAACTTTAAGGCACAGTTCATCCCCAAATCAAAGCTCCCTATATTTTCCTCTTACCTGTCTATTTATAAGTGTAGATTGTTTTGCTGAGTGTTGGATATATCAGCTGACATCAGACAATTTTCTTTCTAACAACTGTACACCCGCCAACCATATCACCATGCAGAAGGAAGCGTGTATCCACTCATGGGCAAGAGGCCCGTGCTTCAGACAGCGAGAGATGTAAAAATTAATGACGTCCTCCTCGGCTGAACTGTAACATTAGCCAGCTCAGTGGTGCAAAACATGTCCACAGGAAGCCTTTTTTTATTAAATAAAAAAAAGAAAAGGTGAGCAAGCAGTGAATGCATGCTTCCTTCTGCACTCTGATACAGTTGGAGGGTTTGGTTGAAAGAAATAAGTCCCTACATTCTACTGAACTACACCCACCAACCGTATTACCACGCAGAAGGAAGTGTGCATCTATTCCAAGCTCACCTAAAATCACCATGCTAGGGCTACCTAATGATGCACCTCAGCAGAGGAGGATGCCATTGTTGTAGCACTGTCAGAAGCACAAGCCTTTTGTCCATGAGTAGATGCACTCCTCCTTCTGTGTGTTTATAAGGTTGGTGGGTGTAGTTTGGTGGAAAGAAAAAAGTTCCTACAAGAAACTGCTTGATGGAAGGGCTAATCTATGAATTATCTTGAGTAAGTGGGTCATGGTTTTTGGTGCTCTGAGCGCCACAAGTGGAGTGGCATACTGTTACATTATATTGGAGAGAAGGCAGGCATCTCTACGCTTGATATCTCCACCACTCAGCGACTCGCACTTAAACTATCTATCTTGATAGATAAATAGCACTACAGGTAAGATGAAAAATCAGTATTTTGATTTTGGGGTTCACTGTCCTTTTAATATAAATAAAGTAATAAAGCACTTCATGTCAGTTGCTCCAGCCTGTGGCCAGAGAGGTGGACAGCACTGACTGACTCATATCCAGAATTTACTGAAATGAACCCAACTGTCATCCATGTTTTTCTCTCTGTGTCTCTGCTGACATTAATATATTTCTATGTGGATTTAAAATGCATTCCAGGGTTTACTTTCTCCGTTTTATAATAAAAAATAATAAGTTCAGTCCATATACTACTATAAACACCATTACATCCCTATAGCATCCCCTACATGACATGACCTACTTTAACTCACCACAAGTCTTCACCAGAGGCAACAGATGCAAACATTTCTCTCTATGAACTGCACAGCACATAGCCCCTAGCCTCTCGTGAGCTGCTCCAGCAGTTAAATTGAACTAGGGATGAATTAGTTCTACAATCTATTAGGCTTAACCTGCAGGGGCTGAGCTGTCTGTGTGAGGGCGGTTGGTTTCCCTTTTGCACATGGGAGAGGTTGTGAAGTAGCCTTGAATCCTGCAATTAGACTCATCTAATACATCTGAACATGTTTTGATGGCCTTTAGCTGAACATGTTTGTGCTGTGGCCACTTAAATTACGTCCTACCTTGAATATATACAGTACATAATAATTGTCCCCAAAGGACGACTAATCAGATCTGTTTTTGTGTGCCTGGTCAGCACCATGGACAGCACCTGTTGATGTCAGAGCTGGCACTAGATGGCAGTATGACTCAAGCCAACTTTTCATCAGCATCATCCCCTCCCCCGCCGCCCCCAACCTTTCCTGCTCTTCTCTTGCAGCCCAGCCCAGCCCAGTTCCCCTTCGCGTGGAAGCTGCAACCAGCCTCTTTAATGGAATGTCAAGAAAAGGCAGCATTGTGCCTGCCTGTTTGAAATACAGAGCGAGTTTAAACAATCTGCTTCCCCTGTTCAAAAAGCTGCGGCGTTCCTGCGATTGCGAGGGTGTTCTCAGTTCACTTTCAGTAACTCCGATAAACTCCCCGCGGTTGCTGTTCAGTGCTGCAACACTGTTCCCTCCTCACTGAAGGCATGACAAGCTGGATGTTCCCTGGAAAGATTTTGCATTGTTAGACTTAAAGTAGCTGCACCTGGTACACTGCTTAGTAAACCCAGAGTGCATGGTGCCCACAGTGTTCACTGATAATAACACACATTCAATGTATTCACGCTCACATACAGTTTCTGTATGCTCAGACAATAGATTTTGATGTCACTTGCTATTTCTCATCTCGTCCATCACTTTCCATCACTGTGCCCTTGCCTCAGAGGACACTGATTTTGGTGTGATTGAGTATGACCTAACATAATAGTCCTGTCATTGGACTGAGATATACACGCATGCTGTTATATGACAAATATAAGAAAACAATTAGGCTTCTATCTCATTCCAGGTGCAGGGCACAGGAGGACACATTAGTTTGTCAGGTATTCTTTTTCTATTTTTGTCCTCATCCCTTGTGTAACCTGAAGAGGTCGATCCACTGGGCTCTGACAGGGGTTGGTGCTGTAATGAGATTGGTTAATTTTTATCAACCAATAGAGGAGCATAAAATCCTCCACTTAGAAAATATGGAAAATACTGGTGTATTGAGTATGTGTGTATGTGTATGTATATGTATACAGCATATGTTGTGTTACTGTTTAGCATAACCTCAGGTTAATGACTGAAGGAGCGGATAGTACTTAGAGGATGATTTGGTGTATATATTTTCTTTTTCTGTTAATATTGAACATTCACCTTTTATTGTTTGTTTGTTGTTGTTTCCCTTTTTACACATATAATTAAAAAAGACATAAAACATCATTTGCAAAGGAATGTGAAGGAGAATTGCCTAGTAACCCTCCAGGGGTTTGAAAAGTGGCATATCACAGGAAATAATGAAAGCTAATATACATAATTATCAATAATTTTCGACATAGTAAGAAAAAAAACAACCTTTTTTGTGATAAAATTTTTAATTTTCCAATACCGGAGGTGAGTTTAACAACAATCATCAGCTGCTACATACATCTGTAAAACTGGATGTCACATTCATCAGCTACCCAACAGAGGGGTCTTATTTGTTCTCCCACCAGAAATTAAAATTTCCCTCCCCCACCCTGATGGGTAAAAAAAAAAAAGTCTGAAAATTGAAAAGTAAATATATATGTACATAAATATATATTCCACTATATAAAGTAAAAATTAATAATAAGATAATGATAAATAAAATAAATAGAACACCACTTAATGTTAAAAACAAACAAACAAAAAAAACTGTCACAGGAAAACAATCACATGTTGCCATGTTTTTCATTTTTTCACAGTCTGCATTACTTCATGTAATTTAAGTTCCTTCACTGCCTTGGACAAGGTGTATTTCCATTTGCACTGTTGGTTTGAGCTCTAGAGAGGTCCGGAGAGATGATGTCCAATAATGAGACAATCCATAGAGAAATCTGAAATTTTGGGGGAAGCTTCCACCTTAATGCCAACAAGTCGAAGTCTTCTCCAAGATGTTGTGACAATAATCGGTCATAGTACCCCACAAAAATGGGGACAAAAAAACCCAACCAAAATCATGATAGGAAAAAAAAGCAATAATTAGGCCTGTGGAATATTAAACCCAGCTTTAAATAGGCAGTTCATAAGGAAAACATTACTTATAAAATACTTGTTTTTTTTTTTTATCAGGTGCTCTTATTAGTATTTTTAGATATGGATCTACCCTGTCTCTTAGAAATTATCTGTATATGTATTTTTAATGTACTGCAATGTTCACACAGAACACATCTGTTAACATACTTTACTCAAAAGGTATGAATGCATCATGGGAGCCAGTGGTGTAGTAGATGGTATAAGTAGGTATACGGAGTATATCCACCTCTTTTTCTGGCTGTTTACAGTAAACCCACCCATCAGCCAAATAGCCTGAAATATATAGAAGAGTATAACAACTTCCTCCTCAGTATACTACCCATCTTACCAGTGGTACACCCAGCTCATCAACTATTACTACATCATTGATGGTAACAGTTTTAGTTGCAAAGAAAGGCAATGAGTAACATAATTTCTGCTTACAACTATGCTGCGGTATGTTAAAAACCTTTGATTGACTGTTTATGAACTACCTCTAAATCAAGAGTAGTTGATTATATTAATTGATTAAAATTATTAATATGCAACAATTTTATAAGTAACTTAAAGAACCAGTGTGTAAAGTGTAATTCCATTTTCTTCAATGTGATGATTTGCTGCTTTTCTCTGTTTTATGTAATTGTAAACTTTTTTTCCTGTCCTCTAACATTGCACAAACTAAACAATTATTCAATGACTTTCAGAATTGTCAGCACCTGTAGTACTGACAATGCTGACAGTTCTTGTGTGTAGGATTTTGTGGCATCTGGCAATGAGGTTATAGAACTCAAACTTCTCCTGTGTGCCAAGCATAGAGGAAACTATGGTGGCCACTCTGTATATAAGGGGCTAATTCTAAGGTAATGAAAACACAACAGTTCTTGTTTCAGGTGATTTTACACCAAAGAAAATAAAAAGTTATGAATATTTTATTTCATTTCTGCCTATAAAGTCCCCCTAAATCCTACACACTGGACCTTTAAAAGGCAAAAGCAATAAAATATTGATCATTAGTGTAGCCAGTCTCACCAACCAAGACTACTATTTCCAGCCATCTGTAGATCATGCTTACAAGTTTTCATCATTAAATAATGTATGCTTTTGCTTAGTAAGCAAAGCTTACAAATAAACAAGTTTTCAAATGAACAAATCTTTTGTGATTTTACTTAAGAGGCCAACATGATGAAATAAAACAAACACCAACCAAATCTTCCTCCAAAAGCCCTCAGTGATCTCCCCCTATCACCATCTCCTGTGTTGTTTTGGGCATATGGAGCGGAGGACACAGTTTCAGCTGCTGACACTGTCACTGTGATAAGTCCAGGTGGGAGTGAAGCTTAGTCTCAGGCTTTCTGCTGGATCGATGCTTGGCTTTGTGTCTCCCTGGTGTTATCGAGTTTCACATGTGCTGGGCTGCAGGGTCTATTGTCTCCTTAACTGCCTGCACTCTGCTATGGGTTAATGGAACAGGCTCTGCTGGAGAGCAGCACTGGCTGTATACTTGACCTCTGTCTATACTACAAGTCTGTGGCTGCTGGGAGGTGTTGTTATTTGAATCTATTTACTGTATATATTCTAGACATTATTCTCGAAGGATGCACAGTGAGGGTTTCTATACTACACATTAATGCTGCAAATGTGCAGTTTGTGTGTTGTGCTGTATACAACCAGAGAAGATGGGAATAGGGCATGATACAGTAAGTCAACTCTGCAGGTTGAATTAATTTACATATTTACAAGTGTACAGCTGGTAATACATGTGATACTGATTTCACTTTTTCAAAACGCTTCACACAGTCAGCACAACAGAAGTCAGTGTAGACTAAACTGTGGATGACTGTCCATTGCTCTGACTCAAAATGCATCTTTCAAAATCAAGGTATCCTTAAACAGTTGTTTATATGATATCTAATGAATTAATGCCCCATGAATTATGTTACGTACTTAACATAAAGTTACATGCTAGGCAACTAAAGATATACAAGTTAGGTTTGGGCTAGTAAAATTGCTTCGGTTAGGTTTAAGGATAGAAACACGGCAAATTATGTAGATTAGGTTTAGGTGAGTAAAGTTATTTGGGTTAGGGTAAGGCAAGTAAAATTATGCAGGTTATGTTTTGGCAAGTGAAGTTACAAAGCCTAGGGTGAGGTTAGTAAAGTTATGTTAGTTAGGTTGAGCACATAAAGTTATGTAGATTAGGGTAAGGCAAGTAAAACTATGTAGGTTAGATCTAGGCTTGTAAAACTGCTAAGTTTAGGCAAGTAAAGTTGGGTTAGGGTTAGGGTTTACAGTGGGTTTCAGAAAAAAATCAAAACACAATTTGCTGCATCATGTTAAATTTGCATTAAAAAAGAAATAATCCAAGAACCCCCAAGTGGGACATACAATACTGAACCCCCATTTTCAGTCTTTGATTACCTCTGGTAATCACTGGTGCCAGGCAAGGAAAGGAGGCTGGCGAGGGCCAATCAAGTTCAATGTGTTAAATTTTCTTTACTGACTTTTTGTTGCCTTCACCACATCAGAAATGTACTTTCCATGCTGATTTATCGAACTCTACTGGTTGGACAGTGTTAAATGAAAATAGTTTAATACATTTTAAGCATTTTTCTGTTATCAGTCTCTACATTTCCATCAAGAAAATCAGCAGACTGGTATAGACTAATATTGTGAACCAAAAGCCTGTTCTCACTCCAAAGTCGGCGCCAAAAGCCACCTTTTGCAGCAGTATGATAACACTGTAAAAGGTGGTGTCAGTTTGTAATGCTGCCGGATGGAACCTTTCACGGTTTTATGATATTTACTTTCACCTGGGAGCCTGGTGTTTGGTTTTCAAACAAATTTAGAGCCAAACCATGATGTTCTTTTTTTAAACCCAACCAGGTGCTTTTGTTGCCAAAACCTAACCATGCACTTTCGTTGATGTCTTGTTGGCGTTGGTTGCAGCGTCCCAGAATGTCTATAGCAGATACAGGAGGATACTTAGCATGTAATATATGGATGTGAAAGGCATCTGACAAAGCAACAATATGTGATAACTTGGGATGACATGTTGAAATGCCTCACAGACAGACCAACCCAACATCAAGGTAATACTAAAGGTAAGGTAAAATATTAAACTATCGGAGAGCTGCTTGAGCTGGTTGTTGTGTGAGAATAGGGCCCCAACTGGGTGATGGATCAGTCTCAAAACACAGGACTTTCCCTCTTGAGACTGGTGTTTGAAATTTTGAGTCATTTTAAGGTATGTCATCACAACTTTTCTTTTCATAATCCTACCCTCCATAACTTTACTGTACGTTCAGTACGTAACTTTATATTAAGTACGTAACGTCAATTGTAGGGTGCTGATTCATAGGATACCATATGAACCACTGTATGAGGATATGGTGGACACTTAACCTACACCATCTTTACAGCTTTAAATAGATGAATAAGGTGAGTTTGGGGCTGATTAAGGTGGGACTATGATCCACTTTACACATGTCTGGTGTACAGTTTCACACAAAGCCATCTTTGAGCAAAAGCCATTAAGGCAAAATGTGGAAATAGTAGTGCTAGTAAAAGCAATAATAGTTTAATTTATGATTGGTAATGGCAACATAAATGTGTGAATGACCTTGCAGGGCCATTCTTCTCTCGGCTATCGGGAGGATATGAAGCGAAACAACTTTGAACATCCTTGTTGGAAGGCAGGTGTCATGACGGACTAGAGGAAACGGCCATCACTCAGTGAGTGTTTGATGATGAGGAGTCCCTGGATGACAATGATGACAATGCTGGCTATGACAGTGTTGACAACAATGATGACAATAATTAAAGACATTGTTGCTGAGGTTAAAGTTGACATTAAAGTTAACCAGCATGTAGTAGATGAAAAAAAGACGAGGGTCAAGCTGGGGGAGCCAAAGAAGAGGACCAGAGAGGACAGAGAGGATAAGGAGAGAAGCACCACACAATGCAGGTAATGGAATGAATTTGACTAGACACCACGGATGGGGAAAACAATTGATTAAAAACATAGATAAAATTGATACAGCGATACTCTGCGTGACAATATTGTATTGCTACATGGACCCCAAGTATTGACCTTTTATCATATACATCAATAATTTTGCAAATACACATTTTAGCACAACTTTTGGTACTAGAATAATAAAATCAATTGCTTTTTGGTCCACGAGATGGTGCTGATAATTTTTTCCTGTTGAGGTCAGCAGAGGTCTCAGTCAGTGGCATCTGGCAGGAAGTTAATCAAAACAAAGATGGAGGAGCCGGAGAAAGAAATCAGAAATGTGCACTCTGTGATTCAATCAAACACCTGGACTTTTTTTTTTTTTTTTTTTACACGGAATTAAAAAAGGACTTGGATATGACACATGCAATTTGCAAGCAGTGTCATATGAGAATAAAATACTCTAGGAATACTATGAACATTAGGGCTTACCTCACACTTCACCATCCAGGGAGAGCGTTAGCCACTGATGGCCAAGCTAGGGCTAAATCCAACAGTACCCATCTGCAGGGACGATGGCAGACAAGGGCACCGCCACAGCTTTACTCCATACCAGAAGTCACAACCGGAAGTTGAAGTCACACATATCATTCACGCTAGAACTGAAAAATAACAATCACCTTCACATTAGCATGGTTAATTGTAATTTATGTTGAGTGTAAAAAAGGAGGTCAGCACTGTAAATCATTGGTGGTAACACAGTGTAAATCAAATCAAATCAAATCAAATCATGTTTATTTATATAGCACATTTAAAACCAACTGCCGTTGACCAAAGTGCTGTACAGAATAAAAGAGCGACACACAAATGTAGAGCAATATAAAATGTACACAAATATAAAACAGTGTAAAAACCCATGAAAACAATTACAAAGAAAAGATTATAAAATACTAAAATATTAAAACCACTACAAACAACCAAAGGCCATTGAAAACAAGTGCATTTTAAGATTTGTCTTAAAAGTGTCGATGGTGGGGGAGCATTTGATTGTGAGTGGAAGGCTATTCCAGAGCTTTGGCGCAGCGACTGTAAAGGCACGGTCTCCCTTACCCACCAGCCTCGTAGGACTGTAAGGACTGTATTGCCCAGATATTATGCAGGGTCTTGTTTGCAGGGAGCTGGCATGCTTTCCCTGCCTTTCCTGTATATGGCCCAGCCTGCCCACCAGAAGATTTCTTCATTAAACACAGTACAGACTCCCCACACATTGTTTGCTCAAAAGCATAATAGAAAAGCTTAGCTAAATGATTTCAATCCTGGTGGTCGTTTCCTCACCCACCAGGGATCTCCGGGAAGAAAGAGGGGCATCATGAGCAACACAGTGGCCCCAGACATGTGTGACTGCAACAGAACAGGGAGTTCCTGGGTCTGGAGATGTGTTCATTTTCAGGTGTAACTATTAAATGAATGTAATAATTAGATTTTCCTATTGTCAGTATTCTATTAGTTCTATTTTATTTCTGGAATACAGTTAAACACAACATTACACTATCATGCTGGCAACATTAAGAACTTGACTTGGACTTCTCTTTTTTGTGATAAACGCTTTATTGTGTTCCATCTCCAAATCTTCCAGAACAGAAAAACAATCATACAAAAAAATAAAATCAAAAACAAGGTTAAAGTATGAACAACAATGGAAAGGAGCAAATGAGACTGAACATGAAACAATGAAAAAAAAAAACAATGAACAATAAAACAACAAAATTTTAAAGTTAAATCTGACTCCCACTGGCCATCATGATCTCTGCCTGCAGTCGGGTCATGCCTTCCTCCAGGATTTTGATCAACTTCTGAAAAACAGTTAAATGATCCAATCATACCTTGTGGTGCTCTAAAGAGTGCACTGTTTTGTTTTTATGTTTTCCAAAGGAATAAAATATTGACCACAATAACCCAATAATTTCCTTTCACTTCCCAAGCAAGCTAAATTGACCATCTTACCTCTTCAGGGAGAGTTGCGGGTATTTTTTTACACTCATACAGATACCTCACAGTTCTCTCTATCTCTGCAGTAGGGGGACTGATGGGGTGAGTTGTCACTCGTGGTGTTTTGGTTGGTGGTGCGGTCATGAAAAGGTTTTTATGGGTTTGGAAAAGGTGCCACTTTGCAATGCACTTGTGGGTGCAAGATGTACATGCCTTTGCACAGGGACAATGCCAGGTGTTTTTTGAGGTTGTGTGTCACCATGACTCTTCCTAAGGTGCTGTAATGGAATAGTTTTGGCTCATAAATAGAAAGAGAAATATGATTTTTGGAGCCACTAAGGTCCACCAACACTCCCTCTGCTTCTTGTTGCCACTTTTTGCATGCTTCCACCTTGGAGTCACCAAAGAAATGGTTGCCCAACATTCCCTGGAGGACCTTGTGTTGCAGTGGCTCCTCAGTGGCAGTGGTGCTGCAGTAGTCCAGCGAACAAATATGGTGGCACATGCTGTGAGAGAGGCCACTCCTTTGTGCAAGCAGGTGATATTTGCGACAGTCCTCCATCTCACATTTTGTGACATGTTGCTGGCCCCATGTCTTACGCTGCACGTGTACTGGGACACTGAAACCACATGCTGTTTTTCTGACCGTATAGAGGCCACTACTCCGGTCAACACATGTGCTTTTCAAGTGAGATTTGGCTGTCATGTCTTTTGGTTGACTGTGTTTCCTTTGTGTATGTAAAACCAAATTCTGTTTGTATAACACAATGGAGCAGTGAGGGCACTTCACGTGGGATGATGGCAGTTCCACAGTGACTTCTTCCTCTGGAGCTATGGGGTTGTAGGTTGTAGCTGGGGGTGACTGACCGAAATCTGTGGGGGTCTTGGGTGATGCTGTGAGTGAGTAGGTGTGGTCTGTAATCAGTGCGGACACAGAAGGTGGAAGTATGAATGTTCCACACTGACTGATGGTGATGGTGATGCAATACAGTCCTCCTGAAGGTCTTTTAATGTAGGGTGGGTCTCTGGTGATGGTGGCTTACAAGGTAGTACCAATGTGGGTTGGACCACATCACATTTTTTATGACACTCAGTCAGTCACTGTTATGCTGTCTTTTCGAATTATAGTGGTGTCACAAAATGGACAACAGAAATGACCTCCATCTCGGCAGGACAGATTGCATCTGCAGATATTTTTTTCAGTAAAAGGGAGAGGGAGAAAAATTTACTTAACATCCTATAAAGAATACACAGTTGTATTTTTCCTTAGTTGAAACAGTTAATCAACTCGACAAAACGCCACAAGTGGGGATCTATTGAAAGTTACTTGCTTTCTTTGCCAAGCTTATCCACAGACCTCAAAGCAGTGCAGCTCAATATAACACTGGTTAAATTATGGCCAGCTTATACGTGCAAAAACACATTATCATTCAACCTTACTGTTAAATGTAAAATTATATAATCTCAGAGAGATACTTCACATCAACATACCCTGGAAATGCACTGCATTTGCTGAGTGCTTTCTCAGGTGCCTCTGGATCACACTGTCAGTTTTAATCATGAATTTGGGACAGAGAGGACACCCAAACTCAGTGGCTGTGCGCTCCAGACTGGATTCTTTTGTTAAAATAGAGGGGTGCATCTGAAAAAGGAGATGTCAAACAACATTGATAAAACTTTACAGATCATAAGGTTAACACCACATGTCCTTCTTTTTGCTTATAATGTCCTCTCCTTCAGCGCTCACGTTCTCACTACACACTCTTCTGTTATCAATAAACACACATGGCGATGTTGCATGTCAAATTATTTTCTTATTGAAAAATCCCAGAGGAAACACTGTATATGTTACTTATCTGAACCGATTAATATCGGCTAATAGAAGTGAGTGAGTGTGTGCAAAGATGTTGTACACCCCAACACACAAAAAAAGCAAATAGAATGGCCATAGGACTTGACCAAATTTATACTTAAAAGTGCACTTTCTTTAGCTAAGCTAACATTAGGCCGGACCATCCAGTCGAGAGGAGAAACAGCCTTCCCAACTCATGTCACTCTAATTCTTCGATACATTACATTTGTAGATAGCATAGAATTGTATCTTAGATAGCACGCTACACTTTTTACATATTTTCGTATCATCTTCGATCTACCGTCTGGACGTACTGTAAAGACGGAGTGCCGAATAAGTAACAAGATACACGAAGAAGACCAACTTCCGGTTGTGACTTCGGTATGGAGTAGAGCTATGGTGGCGCCCTTGTCCGCCATCTTCCCTGCAGACGGGTCCCTCTCAAAAAATCAACCAACACTGGACACACTAAGCTTGACAAAACAGTCCATCACCTACTTCATGTGCATTCTCCGTGCTTAAAGCACTCTGTTGGTATGTGACTCCATCCTGACGTTTTTTCACCAACACAGCCGTACTCAGTGAAGCATAAAGTTGAGGAATCTTTGAGTACAGCAGGAAGGTTGGCATTAGCTTGTGAGGTCAGTGGATTCATATGTGACTATAACAGCACAGAGAGGTGACTGCTGCCTCACATTCTCCAAACTAGAGCAATGCACGAAAGGCACACCGGAGCAAACATTGTAGACCTCCTGCAAAACGCAGCACAAGAACGGGGGACTGTGGTTGTTACAGACAACGTTTCTAACATAGGTGCTGCCATTCAGTCAGTGGGATACCTGCATGTGAAATGTTTTCTCTCGCAGGTTTAATCTGACCTCGCAGAGAGCGTTAGTTCAGTTCGTCAGGTCTATGCAGCATTTCTGACAGGTTTTATGATGGTGTTGGTCAGTCTGTCTGCTTTGCATCACATTTTGCTGCAAAAAAAAAAAAGATTCAAATCAGATGAACAGACTGCAAACTTTATCTTATGAGGTAAAACCAAAGTTTTCCTTTGGGAAAATAATTTGCTATTGAAAAAAAAGGTAATAATTGCAATATACTGTATCGCAATACTCAACATATTGCAATATCACAATAATATCATATTGTGACCTAAGTATCAAATCAAATCAAATCAAATTTTATTTATATGGCAGTTTTCATACATGGCAGTAACTCAAAGTGCCTCACAGAGGCTAAAAACAACAAAGAAAACCCTGAAGACCAAGGACCCACCCCTCCCACCCTCACATGAATACACAAACACACATATATATGTATACAAACCCACTCACACAAGCACACACAGACACGGGCACATGCACACACACACACATCCCTACAGACACTGACTAACACTAGAGAGACATGGCTGGGCACCGACACATAAGGTGAGGAAAAAGCCACAAGTGGGGGCCATCCACACCGAGAGGGACCACGGACCGTGACCACCGGGAGCACCGCCGCAGGGACCACTCCGGCCCGGGCAGGAGGCCCCACACCAAGGTGCAGAGCCCACCAGCCACCCAGGCCAGAGCCCTCCACGGAGCAGCACCCCCACCGGTAGGCCAGACATCGCTCCCGGTGTGGTAGGCCCCCATGAGGAAACACTGGAGCTAAAACTGAAGAAAAAATAATATACGATAATATCGTATTGTGAGTCCTCTGGCGATTCCCAGCCCTAGTAGACACTACACCAACAAAGATGCTCCACTCCAAACACCAAACATCGAACATACCCTCTGGATCCTTGGTAGCATTTATACCTTATCTTTGGCAGGCATTCAGGTTAGACAGTGCTTCATGTCGCTGTTTACTCTGCCAGTTTCATATTCAACCAGTGTTGACCCTTTTTTAATGTGTGTTACATGTGAAGATTTCACCCATGAATTCTTAAGGGAATTTTAATAGAACTGTAAAAATGCTTTTAACAACTGTTGTAGACCAAGTTTTACCAATTTAATTTCTAAACGTACTGACAGAAGAAGGACAGAGGGGAGGACACAGGAGGAAAATAAGTGAAAGAACTGAAGTTTTATTGAGAAACACAGTTGATCACTAGCTGTGTCTACAGCTAATGTCTGTTGGTATTTCGGCTGTTTGGAGGAAATAAATTTTAGAGTCACAACAACTGTCTTCCAGGTCAGCTGTGAGACATTCAGTTTTCTGGGGTCATCACACCTGATGAATTGACTGTAAGATATCACTGTTCGATGATGAGATTAATTTCTGAGGTGTCAGACATTTTGGTCAGCCGTCTAACAGTTTGAGCAAATGCTGGGCTTTCAGTCTGACCATACAATTACAGAAGCACATGACACAGATAGTCTGTGAAAAAAAGTCAGGTCCTTCCTCCTCCTGGTGGTGCTTCCAATGGCGTTTGCAAAAATCTACCACTGCTGAAGGAAAACAACCAATCAAAGCAGAGGAGTCTCTAATGCAGTTGTCAATCATATCAGTCACTGCTTATAAACTGTAGTCAAACTGTCAAACCAGGCAGCACTGATTCTGTTACTGCATTGCCTATTTCTTTCTCAAATGATTTCAGAAACATATTTTAGTGTACTGTTAAGCTGTAAAATGAGAAAGTTTGCGACCTGGCCGCTGTGTTTAAAACAGTCGCGTCAAAACCAACATGCATAGCTGCAGCCACATTCTCTGTGAAGCCTTTACCACATGCTCCCACAAACCCTGCCGACCACCTTACAAGAAAAACCCATCAACGTGATTTGAACCCTGCTACAATGCAACATTGTAGTGAATAAATATGAGACCAATAGCAACAAAAATCTACTTTATTCATTACATATGCAGACTTGATTCACCCTATCAGCACTGAGATGTAACACTTACCCATAGCCTAACCTTAACCACCTCCCTTTAAACACTTCATAGCTAGCTTAATGCCAACATAACGTTTTCTTCAGGGCTTCTGCCTCCAGACCAAGGAGGGCTGACTGTGGATGTTTAAGGCCCTGATCACACAGAAGGCATTTTAGCAGCTGGAGGTAGCTTTTTGTAATTGTTTTTAATGAGAATGAAGCTTTTTGTTTGCATTCTTTGTGTTGCCAAAAATTTAGGTGTGTCACACAGTGCCAATTATCGATTTTTTTTATTACATAAATTATTAATATTAGAGATGCAAATTAAACTTTAGGTAGCCTACTAGACTAATGTAGTCAATTGCCTTTTCAGTTCACTAGATGAATTTTGCTGCTGCAAAAAAAAAGACTGAAGGGTGATGAACAGACTAATAACATTCTTATTAGATAAAACCAATGTTTACAAAGTTTCCCTTTGGGGACATAATTTGCAGTAGAGAAAAAAGTTATAAATTGCAATATATTTATCGCAATACTCAGCATATCGCAACATGACCCAAGTATCATGATAATTTTGTATTGTAGATCCTCTGGTGATTCCCACAGTTGTAGTGACAGTTTTAACAAAAATGACAAAAAGTTATTGATATAAAAGTTAGCAACTTTAATGATCCATAAACTGAAGTTTTAAGGCTTTGGTCCCTTTGTTTTACAAACTGGCATGCTTTTGATAGCATACATAATTAAAAAGCAAGAACAAGACAATGTCATTTGTATGATCTTATTGGTGCTATTGTAGGAAAGACAATAATGTTTTTCTTGCATGTTTACACACATCAAATTAAAAGAGGGGCACCATCCGCAGCATAAGGTTGACAGAACGGATCAGAGAGTAAATGAGACCAGAACCTAACCAGATGACCAGCTCTCCATGGTGTAGTTCCACTAAGTGTCGCAGTAAGCCATGACGGTGAGCCAGCATTCACAATACCAGCACCCTGGAACTAGCTTACCTAAATGGAATGCTGTGGTTTTCACTGTCATCAATTACACCTGGGCTTTTCCTGCTATGACCAGAACATCTGCTGTGAAAAAGGTCTACAGCAATATCTCTGTCTGTTCCATACCATTACACCTGCGAACCCCACGCAGTCCTGAGAAGAGGTGCAATCAGGCACAATAAGTACAAACACCATTGTAGGTGTATCATGGGTGTGTGTTGAGCCTTTAATGGAGTCCTCCCTAAAACTGTAAAAACAAGCTATGCTTTACGAGCAAAAAAAAAAAAAAAAACCCTTGAAGTTATTAACAAAAGCAAAGCAGATTGCCTATGAATTGTGTGAGGGGTAACAAAGTTTGCACACTGACAGACCTGTTGGAGTTTTGGTCAACACTATAGTCTGTGAAGAAAAAGAAAGAAATGGTGACTGTAAAACCACTCGGTCATATATGAAAAGTATGAACACTGACAGTTAAAGAAAATTTGATCTTGCACACCCTGTCATTTATGTTTTATAGAAATACTACAACGGCATATTGACCACTTACATGTCAGTTACTCACTGCATGTTAACTTGAATTTGTTAACCTTTGTTTTTCTCATGTCTCCATGGTGAACATTGAATCCAAAAAGTGTGAATATTCTTCATGAATTCAAGTAAATGGGGATGACCACAAAATTAGACCAATCAGCCAAAACATTAAAACCACTGACAAGGGAAATGACGCTGTGTTGAATTTACCTCAGAGCAAGAGGGGTTGTATGAGAATTTGCATGTTCTCGTGTCTATGTGGGGTTTTTTTCTGGGTACTCTGGATTCCTCCCACAGTCGAAAGACATGCAGGTTAATTGGTGACTCTAAATAACCCTAAGGTGTGAATGCAAGTGTGAATGGTTGTCTGTCTCTATGTGTCAGTCCTGTGACAGTCTGGTGGCCTGTCCAGGGTGTAACCCGCCTCTCATCCAATGTCAGCTGGGATAGGCTCCAGCCCCCCCATGACCCCTAACAGGATAAGTGGTTACGAATTAATCTTGATACAGTGCAATAATCTGCTGATAAACCTTGGGTTCTGGCATTCATGTAGGAGCCACTTTACAAGCACCATCTATTCAAACACTGTTACAGACAAAGTATCCCCCTCATGGCGGTGGTCCTACTAACAGGACAATGCACTGAGCCACATTGCAAAAACTACTCAGGAAGGGCCCCAGAAACGTGACAAAGAGCTCAAGGTGTCAACCTGGCTGGCAAATTCCCCAGATCCCAATCTAAATGATCTTCTGTGGGTCGGCTTGGATCAGACTTGCTTCTGACCTATCAAGGCATGGACACAGGAACTTTGGGGGTGTCTAGTGATGTCTGGCACTAGGCCATTGGCAGCAGATCCTTTGAGTCCTGTGGATGCTTGTCACATTGCTTGGGCCATTCATTTAGCAGTTTCAGCTGTGTGGGATGGTCCATTGTGCTTCTGGGATGGCAACTGCCATCAGGGATTGCCATTACCATGAAGGGGTGTACTTGGTGTGCCACAGTGTTTGGGTGGGTGGTACGTGTCAGGTGGCCAGGACCCAAGAGTGCCAGGACCCAAGATTTGTAAGCATAACATTACATTAGAACAAGATGATCAATGTAATTCACTTCACCTGTCAGTGGTTTTAATGTTTTGGCTGATTAGTGTAAATCAAAACACCAAGCTTAGTTTAAAAGCTCTCACACAACTCCTGCAATATAATCCAAATCTCATTTATCCAGTCGTATGCTCAGTGCTTCCCAAACACATGCATTTTTGCTAGAACAATGTGATTTACAACACGTCAGTACAAACAGTCTTGAGCACGGCCAAGTAGCGGTGCCTGGGCACACACGTGTGTTTGAACTCTGCCCAAGCTCATAAGCATGCACATGCTCAGGGCACTTCTCGTAGGCGGAGGTGTTTTAAATCATATGTTATATAATTTTATACATACACATTATTTCCCGTAGAGCATTACATAAACACATAACACTGACACTGAATGTGCCTTTCCTCGTTCAAAGGTTTTAAGGTTTGGGGGAGGGGATTGTTAATGTGGCCATGTAAAGATTTACTTATAAATGTAAATGCATAAATTATTTAAGCAATGTAAACTGTAACTAATCAAAGCTGCTGAGCCTGACAATGTACGAATAAGAGCTCAGACAGAAGAGACTGAAAGGATGTTACCTCCACTCAGTGAAGAGATGATTGATGTTGTTGAAATAACGACATAATGCTGCTTACAGACAACACGTTCCTCACATTCTCCTTGACAATGAGAACAGCTGTTTATTTTTGCCTGGGAGCATCTGCCCATGGAGCTGTGTTTCATTTCACTGTGGCTGCAGGCAGGTGTGTGTCTGCTGTATGCATGATTTATTGAACAGATACGGGACTTCACTGGTGCCACCGCCCGTCACACATATGATACTAGTGAGAATATGCTGCAAACATATCATTAAACAAAGTCATTCAATTAATCTTTTCAAGATGTGAGCTCCTTGTAAATGAGTATTTTGTTTTTTTGATGTCCAAATGCTCTTTATGAACAAAATCTCAGTAAAAAGTTAAAATTCCATTTAAATACTGTATATATTCACCAGTTAGTGCAAACACCTGTAGACATACAATGGACATAATAACAAATACAAAAAGGCAACGATAGATATACTGACGTTTTTGATTTTACATATATAAAAGGTACGGATGCATGATAGTATCGGCACTTCATCAGTATCAGCCAATATTGGCTTTAAAATGATCTGTAACACCCAACATCCATTTTTTTTTACTTTGCACAATGAATGAATATTACATACATTGAAAAACATTGTATTTCATGTCTCCATCTGCTGGTGGGCCACCACATTAAGAGAATGCTTGCATAATATGGCGTTAATTCCACTACAGAACAGACTTGATGGCTAAAATTAGATGGGAGAAAGGATATATCGATATGAGTATCGGTTATCAGCCAAATGAATTGTTTTATATTGCCATATTGGATATGTGCAAAAAAATCTAATATTGTGCATCCCTAATAAAAGGACACAGATAAGTAACGGAGCATGGCATGTGAAGAAAAAAATAAAAATGGAAATTTAAAAAAAAATAAATTAAAGAGAAGGCAACACAAGTGAGACACAGAAAAGAAATAAAATGAAATGAATGCAATTCATTATCTCTTTGGGTATGGGTGCATTTCAGACAAGTTTTGCAGGATGCATTTGGTTTAGTATTTTTAACTCTTTCTATTCATACACACTCCAACATACAAATACATGTTATCCAACTTCCATACTTACATTTACATTCATCCTTAAATTGTGACATTAGCTTATTGGCAGCAGGATAGATATTTGTTCAATATTTGTTCAATTTATTTATTTTTTTATTTTTTTTCAGAGCAGATTGTTGTTGTGATATCGGCTGTAGAGATGTCTGCCCTCTCTCAAATATAGTGGAACTAGATGGCACTCGGCCTGTGGTGCTCAAAGTGCCAAAAATAAAAAACATTTGAAAAACTCACCAGGAACGTCTCTTTCCAGAAATCATGACCCAGTTACTCAGGATAATCCACAGACCTTGTTTTGAACTATTTCATATAAGAACTCTTTCCTTTTGACAAATCTACACCTACCAACGGTATCAACATGCAGCAAGAGGTGCGCATCTACTGCTAACTCACCTAGCATCATTGAGCCAGCTAATGTTTCAGCTTGGCTGAGGAGGACGCCGTTAAAGTTTACATCTTGTGCTGTCATTACTTCAAATCTCTTGTCCATGAGTAGATGCACTCTTCCTTTTGTGCAGTGACATGGTTGGAGGATGGAAAATAATTCCTATGTAAAAAAAAAAAGTCGAATCCAAACACTTCATACTGTCCAATAAAATGTGTGTATTCCGAAATCAGGAATAAAGAGTAAACAATAAGGCAAAGTTGTGGCTATGTTCTCCCCTTAAAGACAACTTTCTGACCCAAACCACTGATCCTATGACATGAACCTACTAATGTTAAAATACCAGCTGGATTTGTCAGCATCTAACTTCGTGATCCATAAGTGCCGCTCCCTGACTTGACTTCCCCCTAATGTTTCACACAAGATTTCACCCATTGATTATTGAGTGGCCAGTGTCCTTGTGCAAATGAAACAAATGAAGTGTGGCCTGTAGAGCTAGTTCAGCCAGACAACTCTAGAAACACTTTGACCTGGATCAGCCAATCTGACTGAGTTTCTGCATTTCTGTTACTCACTGGACAGTCTATCTGAGCAGTCACACTTCTGTTGCTGCTGCTGGTCATCCTGCTGCTGTTGCATAAACAGTCACATATTTTCACCTAGAACCCACCTGTGGACTGAGCTTGTTATGCCTCCTGATTTTACTTTGGTTTGTTAAAAGAAAAATCTTGTAGAGGCTGATCAAAACAGAGCCTGACATCACAACAAAATCTGCATTTTTATTTATCCTAAGTAAAAACATCCTCATTCAATATGCTGTCTGGAGTGACTGGGAGAATAAAATCGTCATGCTGACTAATAGAAATAAGAAAGGAGACTGCAAAGGGGTTTGATTACAGACTTTCTGTGATAATTACTGTGTTTTTCCTGTAATTTCAGTCTGGAGAGACCAGCCAAGCAATTTCATCTTGAAGCTTCTGTGTGTGTGTGTGTGTGTGTGTGTGTGTGTGTGTGTGTGTGTGTGTGTGTGTGTGTGTGTGTGTGTGTGTGTGTGTGTGTGAGTCATGGTGTAATGGGAGTCAACTAATAAGTCACAACAAAAGCGACAACAATAATAACTAGAAAATTAATTTCCTGTAGAAAATGCATGTGAATACTGACAGCTGAAATTAATTGCGTGAAAAATCTGAAAGCTCAAATGCATTGCACTGCATTTATTTTAAAAAAAAAAAAAAAAAACATGCTGAAATATATTACAGAGTTGGAGAGCATTAGGCTGGGAGCTGAAATACATTCGTGTAAAAGCTGGAAGGTAAACTGAAATACTGCCAAAGCTGAAAGGTGAAATTAATTGCCTTAACATGGTGAAGGAAGAAATGCTTTCTATCTATATCAGAGAGACTAACTACATTGCACACTTGGATGTCAGGCAGGTGACTGTGACACAGCAGATTCAGGCTCCAAATGCAGACAATCCAGGCAAACAAGAACAGTTCAGTGATTTACTGAAAAACTTGGAGATACGCAAGCTTACTGGTATGGGTAGTATGTTCGAAAAAGGGTACCTGAGAATCCACACAAAGAAGGTGCAGGGAGACGGTACAGATGAGGGTTCAGGAGCAGGTACAGGCTCTGGTACAGGTGGCTGGAAAGCAAGACACAAAGCACTGACAGTCTGGCACTGAAGGAGGGGCTGGTTGAAGGACAGGGTGACTGGGTTAGGTGTATCAGACAGGTGGAAAAGTCTAAGAATATCTGTTGGACAGGTAGAAAAAGACTAGCTGTGTGTCTCAAATCACATACTAAACACTTAATATTTTTAGTGCACAAGTATAAGTATGAAAAATAAAAATAATAGATCAGATACCCTCAAATGCAGTGGTGTAGTGGAGCGTATACACAGGTGTAAGGGGTATAACCACCTCTTTTTCTGGTAGTTTACAATATAGCCACATATCAACCACAAAGCCACTGGGCTATTTAGAAGAGTACAGTATACGCACTTCCTTCTCAGTAACCTACCTACCTACCTAGTAGTACACCCACCTCATCAACTACCTCTTCACTTCACAAATGTATTGCTCCATCTTCTGAATGGGGAATGGCAACCTATATACAGTATGTATGTATACAGGTGGTGTCCAAGATCACACAGATAGTTGCACACAGAGTGAGAGGACAGCTTACAATACCTCCAGGATTGGCTCAGAAAATGAAGTTCAGGAAAATAAAAGAGAATAATATGCTTCTCTCCTTCACCAACTAATGTCAGATTGCTTTTTAGCAAGGTGCACAACCCACAACTACTTTAGTGGATCAATAATGTTGTGCTGGTCGGCTTCCAGTGTCAATGCCCCTGTGTATTCTCCTGCAGACTGCTGCTGAAGCCGAAGCTGTTTGTAGTGAACTTACCTGTATAATTAAAAGTTAGTCCCTCAGTCATAAACTCACCAAAGTCATATTTCCTTCAGCTTCACAAAACACTGTTTATCATCCTACACACACATTTTCTGTGATGCCGTCTCTCAGACACACAATCACATCCACTTAACTTAGTTTGCACACAAATTCTGTCGACAGCCGGTGCTCTCTCAGAGCAGGGGTTGTTGTGGTGAACAAGTGTATGTGGCTGGTGTTGCTGTGTGTGGGAGAGGCGAGTAAAATGAACATCTGTTATGTTGCTGTATAATCAGCAGAGCTGCGTAGGCGGCCGAGATGAGAAAACTTTGGAGGAGAACGATACCGGGATGCAACGCGTTCCCTCACATCCACAGGGCCGTCACAGAGTTTTATGACTGTTATCACACAAATGGGAGTACGTAAGGAGGTGGGACTCACTTTATGAGTGGTAAGAGTGCGCTGGTTCGCAGAAAACAGCAGGCCTCATTGCTAGCTCTGTTTCCCCAGTTTGACTGGAGAATTTCCCTGGGTTTGAATTGGCGCATGGTGATGCATGACCTTTTTCTAGTCTGAAACACTAGTCTAGGTGAAATACAATGGATCTCTGGAGAGGAAGACAGACGGACAGACAGACAGAGAGAGGGAGTAAGAGGAAATGACAGACAGTGTAAAATCTGATGAGGATGACCTAAATTAGACTTTGAGTGATGCAAATGGGTGTTTAATATGTGTTTGTGTGCTTGTCTGAAGGCATTTGGTAATATGTTTGTCTGCGCATGTATGTGTGTGATCCGTGCGTGTGTTCGTGCATGCGTGTGCGCTTGCCAGAGTCTAATGGCGCCAGGCCCTCTAGCTTCAGGCTACAATCCAAATGAGATCTGAGGAACTGTATGTCAAGCCAGCTATTCATCAAACATAACAGCAGTGAGAAGCAAGATTGAATGGTGGAGATAGCATCTTCAATCATCGAGTGTAGGAGGCCACTTTGTGGGTTTCATCTCCACAATATATGACATACAGGACTGTCAAGTGAATATGATAATGTGTGAATAGATCTTAAGGGAGGAGGGGAGGGGGAGGCTGCTGTAACAATTGACAGTTCAAAATGACATCCACAGAGGTGCAGCGGATATTGTGAAGCCTTTAGTATCAACAAAATAAGCTACATATTGTAAAGGCTTGAGAGCGCTTTGAACTTAAGTTCAAACTACTTCATATCCTGTCATATTACTGCCAACTCAGTGTCTTTTCAGTTACCTACATAGTAATTATGTCTTTAGGGGAATGCAATAGCAGCCAAAAACATTTACATTAAACAAATATACAAATTCATGGATTAAATTCAATCACATTGTTCAGTTTAAATGCAAAAACCAGTGTGAAGGATGTGTAAGTGTAGTGACCGATACAGGTTTGGAACAACTGAATCTTGCCCCAGTGTACTGTGTTCATTCCAACATCTGTTATCTTCCATTTTCCAGAAAAAAATCTAATCTCTCTGTCCTCTAGATCAAAAAAATCTGTCATGTTCACTCAAATCTTTCCCAAAGATCAAAATTGATCCCAACACTTGACTGTCCATCATTGCTGAACACTGCTGCTTTATAAATGGTGAAACTGTAGGCCTTTTTCACTGAAGACATGTTGACATGTCGCAGTAAGAAAAGCACAAGTTAAAATCAATGGTGGCTGAATTCTGCTTGGCTGCTCCAATTTCAAGGTCCTGGTGTTGTGCATGCTGGCTCACTGTCACACTGTCATGGCTTACTGGGACACTTGAACGGAACAAAGCCGTTACTGATTTTAGCTGTGTTTTTCTTACAACAAAGAGTTACAGTATGTTTGCAGTGAAAAAGTCCTATTGCATAATGCTTACTGAGGTGCATTTGAACAGTGATACATTGTAGCCTTGAAAAAGGGGAACAACCAGTCAGCCAACATTTTGTCGACATATTTATGTCACATTACATTCTTTTTTTAACCAAAGACATGATTTTTTTTTTTTTTTTTTTTTTTTTTTTTTAAATCTAACCAAATAGTTTTGTGGCGCACACCTAGCCATGCCCATTTGACAACGTTAACCACATGGTAGAACATGTCTCACCCAGGTGACAGCCGTGGGTCATATACAGATGATAGAGTGCGTCTCATAGCCGCCAAAGAGTGCCTTTGGTATCAGAACCACATGCCACAGGGTGTGAGAAAGTGTCAGTATTTGACAAGCTGAGATCAGAATGTGTTTAAACAACATAATCAGTGATTACAAATCTTTAAACTGGGATGACCAGCAAAGTGATTTGTAATTTCCATTTTTTCTATCACCCCCAAAACAAAACAAACAAACAAACAAACAAACAAACAAACAAACTAACTAACTAACTAACTAACTAACTAACTAACAAACACAAAAAATCTTGTAGTTTGACTACAGTCTAAAACAGCTACCATAGTGGTGGGCCTTTTGCTTCCATTACATGTCTTCTTTAAGGCTAGTGAAAAGAAAATGTCCAAAATAAACATTTAGGTGTTTCTTTTATTTCATATTTCTGTTCTGGAAATGTATTTTTAAAAAAAGCACTTTTAATAACATAATGCTTCATTTGCATATTTAAACATAAAGCATCAGACACTTGGAATATAAAAAAAATGACTTAATGTAAGTAATCAATCGGGGAAGTTTTATGGTGGTATTTATTAGTTAAAACTTCTACCCCATTCACCCAGGGATTCTTCCCCTATACTGACTGCTGAAGTAGCTGCTTTCAAATGAGACAGCCTTATCAAATAAAATTAGTATGCCAGACATAAGCTGCTTAAAAAAACACACACATTGTAATTAATTAAAGGGGCCATGATTGAAGAGAAAACTGCAGAAGAGCTGTGGTTAAACTCAGAGCCTATACAAAGTGATCATGCTATCAGTAATTTAGTTTATAAAGTTAACTGTGGGCATTATTTGACAAACTGCTATCAGTTCTATCACACTGTAAGTAAGTAGTCAGAGGGTAGAGACTCTCCCCATTTAATAACATTCCCAAAAAACACTGAATCGTCTTTTGTTGTTTAGAAACACATTGGTTCTGTCCTTCAATCCTTCTGTCCTTGGCCAGATCACTGCAGGACCTCCACTCAAACCATCTGTCTGATACATTTATAGAAAATATGATCCAAGAAACATAATGTTTAAAGCTCACAGTAATGGCAAATGAAAACATCTCTTTAAGGAATGGAAGCCCATCGGATTGGTTTAGGTATTTATGTCAAGTGCATTGAGAGAGACACAGCCCTGCTGTGAGTAAAGCACTAGAATGGTAAAACGATGCAAGAGACACATCACAAGTGTCCCCTTTAATCATTTCACTATACTCTTAGCAGCGCTGACGTATCTCTGCCGGTCTGGTCCGGAATCTGTTTATATTGTGCACAAGAGTAAATGTGAGGCTTTATTAAAAACACCCTCACCCAGGAGAGCTGCTGCATCTGTGGATACTGTATTTCATAATAACAACCAGAAGGATAAAATCTCTTTAATATTAAAGCTGAGTCACTCTGCTGCTCTTCTTTCCCTCCACACCAGCCAGAGGTTAATGAGAACTGTTTTCCCCCAGCCCTACAAATTTCCTATGGATGACACTCTGTGGTCACATTATGGTGTTATTGTGCTGCTCAAGATGCACGACAAGTTCAAGCCATGGATGTATAAAGAGAACTGGATACAGTGCTGGAGGCTTATACCTATGAAAGTTGGTCAGTGGCACTTGAAGCCAAAAAGTTTGACTTCACATAGCGCGAGCACACTAACACTAACTATCCTTTGAACTGCTCGGTCTCAGGCTTGTCTGAATTCGACTTTTAGTGAATTTTACGACTTTAAGGACATATTGATTTAATTAAGGGCTCTCCCATCTTAGATTAACTGAAAGCAAACTAAAAAATACAGTAGCCTATTTAATGTTAATAAATACTTGAATACAGTTAATAAAAACTGTTTGCCTGTTTCTGTTATCATTTCAGAATGTCTCTGTGAAAATTGTTATTGCACAAGCCAGATGGCCCATATCATAGACCTCCTCCACTGCATGTTTGGGTGGTGGAGATGAAGGACCAGCCCAAAGTAATCTCCTGGAATTTTACTAATCCCACTAATACTTGACCAGGTCACCATCTGTAACGAAGGTTACAATCTGAAGAATTTGGAAACAAACAAACTGACAGACTGTCCTGCATTGTCAAATGCCATTCATTGAGGGGGCAGTAACCCTGTGTTATGATACTATAACCAAGGACACCAGGTTTTTCTGGACTGCTTCTCTAACATTTCAGGCAAGCTGCGACAAGAGGCAGGCAACCTCCTTCAACCCCACTCCACTCTTATGGCCCTCAGAAGCTTGCCAAATTCCAGATGTCATTGCCTAAAAGATGCTGATTAATCACCCTGTGTCACCAGAATTCAACACATAGAAACTGCATGAGAATGTTCCAGAATGGGTATTGTGATCCTGCATTTTACATTCACCTGTTATGTCTCACCTCTAAACTCTTCCCATATTATTTATGAGATTGTATTTTGTCTCAGAGTGCATCTATAGTCCAACCTCCTCGTAAACAAGGCTGTTAATCTGCAGAAACATTCTGTCACATCAGCATGTGTTGGACCTCGTTAGGGTCATCCAGCTCGTTAACCCTCGTTAGACGCCTGGCTCATTAGGTCTCATTAACGAGAACCATACAGCCGAGAGCACAACTGAACATGCTGACAATGGTTTTTTTGGTTTTTCTAAAGGATTGATTAAATTATAAATCTGCTAAAATTCTTTAATATTGTCAACGAAGCCCATCAAAAGATCAATCCAACAATAAATTGACCCTATACTTACAAGTATTGTGTGTGTACCCAACACCTAATGTTTCTTGATCCTCTGTGCCATAGAGCTCCATTGTTGTCCAAAAACTATTGGGCCCAGTGTCCAACAAAGTTTTTTCCTAGCTGAAAACACTAGGACTTCCTCAGGAAACTCCCAGCTGGGAGCGCTTGAGAGCACTTTGGTGCAGCGTTTTTTTTCAGCTGAGATGCTTACAGTATGTTGCAGCTGAGTGCCACAATACAGAATATCCAGGAATGTAAAAATGGTGGTTTAAGGAAGAGTGCTTGCTCTGGAGGAAGGGAAGGCTGAATAAGACAGGATGGACCCGCTTGTCTCTGTGGCTTCATAAGAGAATACATACATTTATAGAGTATAATAACACATATTTCTGCACTTAATTTAGCACTTGTACATGTAAGATGTGACAGTTGGTGTTTGTGGTATTTGTCCCTCCTCCACTTTGATTGAGTGGCTGGGTAAGACGTGACAGTGACAGGCACAGTGTAAGCGCTTAGCTTGCCTTGCAAGCTGACAATAAAAATCTGCTCCTAAAAGATGATTTATGATTTGTTACGACTCATAAACAGACATTAACACTTTTAGCAACAGTTAACAAAATTCTGGATTAATTTTAGCCCCATGCAAAGTGTTTACCAGCTAATGTTCCGCCCGTCTGCCTTAACAATGCACTTTACACATTTGTATAACATAAAGCAGTATTCATTTTATATGATAGGAGCGAAGTAGGGTAAATCAGTAACACATTCTCAGCCTAGATGACTAAACACATACAAGGTAATATTATGCTGCTGAGTTTATTTTATTATGGGTGATATGCAGTAGGACAGGAAAAGACAGATATCATGAACAGATACTAAGTGACAGACCTTCCTTAGGTCATTCCAAGCATGTGAAAATGTAGTGTGTGCATTTGAGTAGGGGATACCCATAAATATGGGAAAAATTGTGTCCCGTATTGATTCAGTAAGAGACAGTGCAATTTATTTTTCAGTACTGGAAGAACCTATAATAATGTTGTATGGTACGAATGTCAACTTATTCCTCACTGTAGGTACATAATGGAAACTGTACTGCTGGTTACAGTTACAGTGCCTTTTTTTCTGGCTTCATGTTACAACACACTGTTGTTGAAGCAACAAATTTAGACAGTCAATAGGAATAACTACTGCTGCTATCTCACCTGAAATTTTGCCCATAATCATCTTTAGGTTGGCCTAAAGATATGATCGTACCAGACCAAAAGTAATGCAAACTTAAGCAACTAAGCCCACCACTTATTTAACCTACTCTTTAGCTCAGTGAGATGCTATCACTATTAGGGAGTAACTATCAGTTTGTTCTCTAAGATAATGTTGGAAGGAAGGAAAACCTAAAATGGCTACTTTTGCCTCTGCTGGTTCTCTAACATCTTCCCTATGGTAAAAATGTATATTTAGAAGAAAAGATGTGTGTCTGAATGTTTAGAATCTTTTGTCCATGTGTTAGTACTGTTTTGGAGGAGTGAATGTTTGATTATCCCAATCACTTTCATAACTAGTTTTACCAAATGAGAGTGATTGGAAAGTGAATTGGGCAGGCTGTGATCCTGTGACCAATGTGCTGATTGGAAAAAAAAAGTTAGTAGTATGAGGACGAAATGTCTGTGGAAGGAGGCAGGTTGGGATGGTGGATGGGTCAAACAACACAGGATTTGCCCTAGAATACCAGTGTTCAGAACCGTGTCCTTGTCCCTAACCTACTTAACTTAACTGCCTTAACCCTTAAGACACCCATCTGTTTTTTCTCCTTAACTAACCAAAGTAAGTTAATTTGCCTAAACCCTGACCGATGTAACTTTACAAACATAGATTTATTATGTAACTACATTCACTTTGAATTTTTTTTTAAATTTGCAGATGATGATTTGTGCAAGTGCACCACCACCTCCACCAGTCCTTCAACTCTCATCAGAGCAGGCAAATCAAGTCAATGTTAATTTATATGTTGCCAAATCACAACAAGAAGTATCTCAAAAAACTTTTTATACAGAGCACATATAGACTAGAAACCCATCAGGAAAAACTTTTCAGACTATTTGTTGTGGGGTTTTAGGACAATGAAAGAAAGAAAAGAAAAAAAGAAAGGTGGGGAAAATTCACCCCTACCCTGAAGACCATCAGGAAGGATTTTAAAGCAAGGACACAATAATTATAAAATAATAATTATAACTTGGAGGAGGAGAATGAAATCAGCTTTTTCTTTCCTCGTTTCTTCCTCCTCTACACATACACATACATATATACAAAGTTTGGGATCACTTGGAAATGTTCTTGTTTTCCATGGAAACACACATGAAGTCTGAATAGGAAATATAGCAAATGAACAGGACATGCTGACATTTTCAGAGTTAGAAATAATAATTTTAATGGAAATGATGAATGTGTACTTCAAACTTTGCCTTCATCAAAGAAAAAACCCACCTTTTGCAGCAGTTACAGCCTGGCAGACCTTAGGCATTCTAGCTTTCAGTTTTTCAAGGTAATCTGATTAGATGTCACCCCATGCTTCCTGGAGCATCTCCCACAAGATGGTTTGGCTTGATGGAGTCTTCCTCCGTACCATCCGGTCAAGCTGCTCCCACAACAGCTCAATAGGGTTCAGATCTGGAGACTATGCTGGCCACTCCATTACAGTCAGAATTCTGGCTGACTGCTTATTCTTTAAATATTGCTGACACATTTTGGAGGTGTGTTTTGGGTCATTATCCTGTTGTAGGATGAAACTGGCCCCAATTAAGTGCTGTCCACAGGGTATGGCATGGCTTTGCAAAATCTTGTGATAGCTTTCCTTCCTCAAGGTCCCTTCCACTCTGTACAAATCTCCTATGTCACCACCTCCAAAGCACTCCCAGACCATCATGTTGCCTCCACCATGTTTGACTGATGCTAGTAAGCACTGTTCTTGCATCTTTTCATTTGCTCTGCGTCTCACAAATGTTCTTCTGTTTGATCCGAAGACAACAAACTTGGACTCATCTGTCCACAATACCCTCTTCCAGTCTTCCAGTGTCCAATGTCTGTGCTCTTTTGCCCATCTCAGTCTTTTCTTTTTATTGGCCAGTCTGAGATTTTTTTCTTAGCAATTCTGCCATGAAGTCCAGCATCCTGAAGTTGCCTCATCACTGTTGATACTGACACTGATGTTTGACGGGTACTATTTAGTGCAGCTGCCAGTGGAGGACCTGTGAGGCATTTTTTTCTTAAACTACACACTCTCAGATATTTGTCTTCTTGCACAGTTGTGCATCGGGGCCTCCCACTTCTTTTTCTTTCCTTGTTAGAGCCAGTTTGTGCTACTCTCTGAAGGGAGTAGTTAACAGCATGGTAAGAGATTTTAAGTTTCCTCGGAATTTCTCGCACTGAATAGCCTTCCTTTCTAAGCACAACAATAGACTGATGGGTCTCTAAAGGAAGTTCTGTCTTTCTGGCCATTTTGAGCCTGTAAACAAAACAAACAATCGCTGATGCTTCAGATACTAAACTAACCTAAAGAATGCCATGCTCCCTTTTTGCTCCCTTATTAGTACAATTTTCAGCTGTGCAACACAATTGCAAGAGGGTTTTCTAATAATCAATTAGCCTTATCAAATGATTAACTTGGATTAGCAGCCATGCCAGGAGAATGATGCAGAGGACTGACAGCTGCTGGTAAAAGGCCTCAATGCAAAAATGTAGATCATACTTTAAAAATCATCTGATTAATTTTACTTATTTGTGCTATGCATAAATTTTTTTGTGAAATGGAAAAAAACTGTTTGTGAATTGCATGAAAATGTGTTTTTCTTTGGAAAACAAAGAAATTTGCAAGTGATCCCAAACTTTTGAGCGGTAGTGTACACTAATACACACACACTTCAAATAACTGTTTGTCATGTCATTACTGGGCTGCAAAAATGCAGTGACCTTTGACTCCTGCATTATCCTCCATAGTCAATTGACAGAACAGGTTTTGTGGGGCTCCCAGAGCATGCTCTGTTGGTTTTAGCCTCCTAACTCAAAGCCCTGGCCTCTGTCCACCTGCCATACTCTAGACCACTGGACACACTTTGTCTACTTCCAGTGCCCTATCATTAGGGCCTAGGGTATGGCAAGTGGACAGAGATAGCATTCCCCTAATGCCTTGGGCTAGGAGGCTAAAATCCACAGAGCCTGCTGCTGAAGGCCCACTGAACCTCCTCTCTTGATTTCAGCCTCCTAGCCCAAAGCCCTGGGGAGAAATGGCCTCTGTCCACTTGCCATGGCCAAGACACACTTTGTCCACTTCATTTGTGTTATGTACATAATGCCATTTATGAGAGCTAATTTGTTAGACACATACAAACCATTGTACAAGAATATGTTAACCTTCTTTTCCAAATATGGTTACTTCTGGCTAAAAAATCTAAGATGGCGACAGCCAGAATGCCAGCCTCAAGGCTTCGCAACCAAGTCCACAAACCAATGGGTGACATCACGGTGGCTCCATCTATTATATTATACAGTCTTTGTTTCAGACACTACTTTAATCTTTTTGTGGGATTTACTAACAATAAGAAAAATAAAGAATAGCGTGTATCCTTTCATTTTAGCATATGAAATGCTTGTTTTTGAGCATCTGTATTCCATAAAGAAGATTGTAATGCTTACGGTGTGGCATACTGACAGGTTTATTAGCCTATCACAGGCAGCTGTGGTTATTGCCACTGGCTTGGTCCACTTCAGCTCAGCCCAGACTTCTTCCTCTTTGATCAAATTTGGATTTGGCCTTTCTGAATTGAGTTTAACTAGCAGAGACAGCTGCTAGCGGTAAACCCACAAGTGAGTTTTAAACCTCAAATCATGAGCAGCTTGTAATTTAATCACCATGTCATTAGTTTTGATTATTAACAGCCCTTCCACAGACATGTACATTATGGGAATTAGGGGCTGGGAGGCAGTAAAAGTATGAAGTTTCGTCTTTTGATAAATCACTGGTAGTCAGAATTATAAAAATATGCCGCAAAATTTATTTTGCATTGCATGTTCTAAGTATTTGCAAATGAATGAATGAATACATCAGAAACAGCAAATTATGGGTAATATGAGCACATCACCAAACCCAAGGGTAAAGAAGCGCTGTGGAGACTGTTGTTAGCACTTTGACTTTGAAATCTTGTGGTCACTTTACGATAAGGCACAATTTGAGGAACTCCCGTCAATGATTAGAAGAGTAATACTGTTACCATGGGCACATGTGAATGCACCAGTAGTAGCTCAGTGTATTGGCTGACATGATACTTTTATTAAAAATGGGATCCAATTAGTATGGTCCATCTTGTGTGTGCACATATACTATATTCCTCTAATGGATATGATACAGTTTTATTGATTCCACATTAAGCCTATTTATGTCATAATCCTGATGCAGGACTTTGTCTACATGAAATACATACCAATAACCTGCTGCTTTACGGTCACCCACGGTAGATGGATGCATAGGGAAGTTTTGCTTTCACAGTTCAAACTGGACCAATATGGCAGCTTGTTTGGGATCTTTTTTATTACAAAAACAGTTCACTGACATGTGTTTTTGAAAATACTTGAGCTGAGAAATAAGCCATGTCAACAACGGTTAGTTTCAAAATTGTGAGTGGTCAGAGGCAGTGAGTCATGCTCGATGCCCTTGATTTGCATACAGTAGCCCAGATTCAACTTAAGGCAATTGAAGAGCAGACACCACGTCTCTTGAAACACAACGCTACCAGGATATATTGCACAGGTGTTTACATAGACAATGCATGGGAATTGTGGAAATGATGGACTCTGTGGACACGTAACATGTGTAGGCTAGCCTGCAGAGTGTTAAAGGGCTCCGCCAATGCTCATGTCAACCTGGTATCACAGAAATTCATTAAAAGACCACAACCTCATAATACCGCATTACGTAGTGGTGGCATGTTGTGTATTGTAATTACATGATGGCACCACATAAAAAAAACCCAATCAATTAGGATTAGAGAGTCAATTAGGATTCTTTTTCATGGTGAACACATGAATTTCCTGGTTCAATTACAACACGCAATGGTTAATGTTACGACCCCATATGTAGCATAAAGCAGTGGTTTCTAGCTGCTGGGTTGTGGTCCAAAAGTGGGTCTCGAGTCCACTCTGAATGGCCCGTAATTGACTTGCAAACGTGTCAGGTTTGTAAAAAACACTTTATTTTCAAGTACAGTGGATTTCCAGCACATAGCTTTTATTTTGAAGTGCTGTTTCCTGCTGTTAAAGGAGTGACTAACAGACAGCTTCTTGACAGAGACAGCAGACTAGCTTGACCTCAAGTCCAAACACAAGTATGACACTGAATGTATTAAACTGTGTGAATCTTGAACTAATGACTTAGGGGGAAACTCAACCATGTGGCTGGACCAGTGGAGAATCACTAGTATAGAGAGTGAAAGAGTCAGGGTGGTGGATTAATCAAACAAACAGGACTTTCACCAAGGAAACTGCTCTTAATGGCCCGGTCAATGCTGACTTATTTTAACTTAATGTACTTACCTCCTTTACATAGTTACGTCACATTGCGTGATGGACTTGCATCACTTAACTCCATACTTTTATACACCTTACACTTCATTATGTTCATTCACTCATGTCTACATCACTGATTTACTGATTAGCTACACTAGTTCTTTTTCCATTGTCTGCTTTGTCACAATAAATAACTTTTAATTTAACATCATCCACTGTGTCCTTTTCTGTATTTGTCATGGCCTAGGGGCTGGGTTATGACAAACTGGGGGTTCGTCCATCTTTTTTCTATTTGTGCCACAACTTTAAGGCAAGATTTTGCAATTTTGTATGCTTTACGTGTTTGTTACCCAGTCGTGTAGTTTAGAATTTGTATGTTTGGGAACATTTGGGTCAATTAAAATGGTAAAAACTGTTTGTGGGATTTGGGATGCCTATGCGTAATTAGTTTGGCGCACTCATGACTCACCTGTTCCTTTTGTTCCTTTGTTTATCCTTGCCGCTGTGCTGGTAAGTTACTGTCTGTTAGTACGTGTACAAGTAGTGGTTTGGGGGAAAGGACAATGCATTTGGGATGACTTTATAGGGTAAAGAGATTTGTATGGTTTAGTTTTGTAATTGTTTCCTACCCAGACTTTGTAGAGAGAATAGCTTGTTTGCCAGGTGTTTATGCTGTTTTTGCCCTTGTAGGCTGTAGAAACATTCCCCCCTTTGGATTTGTTGAGCTGATTTTGTGCAGATTTTTGGTGAATGTGGGTGAAGCAAGCTTTGCTTGGGGGCATGTCTGGAGCCAAGTATGAATGTTATGTTCACAAATAGTAACTAACAATTCCTGCATACTGTACCTTTAAACTTCAGTTGTCCATGACTTTCAAAAAAATGTATTATACGTTTACTGGAGATACACATTAGACTTCAACAACAGTTAATATCTGTATATTTTCTATGTAACTTTATGTGTACAGTAACCATTTTATCACTTTTTCAGTGATTATTTTCATATTGTAACCTCACATTTCACAAATGCACACATTGTTATCAGAACTCCATGAGCAATGTGATGTCTCAGAAATTCGTAAAATAACCAAGACCTCTTAACACTTCATTACTAGTTAAGGTGCCAGTTAGCAAAAGATGGTGGTTTTGGTTAAAATAACTACATACAGGATGTAAGTGACGTAAACTTTCACATACTTCGCATAGTTATGTAAAGTACTTTGTGGAACTCAAAATGTTGACTTTACTGGCATTAGTCTATGCACATAAGATAATTAGTAATATTAATCTTAAAATAAGAAATCAAAGTACATCAGTATATGATTCCTTAACTCTCCATGGTGATATAGTTTTCAACTAACATTTACAAGACAACAGCATTATTGAATTCCTAAAATTCAGTTATGGCTTTTAGTTCACAAGATTTTCAGTGGCTCCATCTGGCCATTCCTTTGAAAAAAAATTATGGGGGCAACTCTATTGTTTGATAATTAAGAAGCTTCTCTCCCCAGAAAAGAAAAGAAAATTTGGGCAGAAACAGTAATTTCTTTTAGTCCTGATGAAAATTGTCAGCCTTGAAATTGCTAAATAATCTGCACATGATGCCTTCTAGTGTCAGCTTCAAGTGAAAAAAATATTTTTTACGTGTGCGTGTGTGTGTTAGTGTGTGTGCACAGACAACATCAGAGGTATAACGGTGTGTTTCCTGTGCTGAGATCACCTGTGATTCTCACCTCTGATTTTACTCACAGAAGCGTGAAGAAGGGCCAGACGGAGTGGCCTGAAAGATTTATGAGACTGACACAAAGAGTGGGTCTGACTCCTGAAGCTGTGTTTGTGTCTGACCTCTCACATGTGTATATGATTGTATGTGCACATGCACGGACTAGCAGACACGGTGCTTGTGAGTTTGCGTGCCATTGCATGTCCCGACCCCTCCTTGGTGAATAAAGGAATGGCAGGATCACATAAGCAGCAAGTCTGGATTAATAATGGGTCAAAGTGGCCACCTGCCCTGTTGGACCCCTAAAAGCCCCAGGTTTGTGGAGAGTTCACATTAATATGATTAATTTTGTTTGGATATCATGTTTAAATGTTTAAGAATTACTTAAACCTGACACCCTGTTTTGTAAACGAGTGCTGAGTCGAAATGTTATACATTTGTGTTAAATCAAGTTGTCACAAGTTTCTGAGACTAGAGGCAAACTGTAATTACACTAAAGACCAGTGCTGGGGGGGTTGTCAGTATGGGCCACCACCCTATTCATTTTTACCTGAGGACACCATAATGTTGTATTAGGACTTCAAGAAACCTGGGTGACTAGCTGTCCTTGGCTGCCAAAATCGCTGCGACAACCAACTCCTGCAGATTGTTTGTCCACAGCATCAGGAGGATACGTACAAGGGATGGGCATTTTTAAGTAATTTACGTATTTGAGTACTTGCAAAAAAAAAAAAAAAAAGGAGGAAATCTAACATAAGAATAGTAATGTAAAGTGGCCAACAACTGAAAACAAGTGCAATCTGAAATTCATTTAACTTTAGAAAATCAGCAAACTGTCTGTTTCTGCTGTTACACAGGTTTGACACAGCACTGAAGGACTGTCTCCATCACTCCTTCCAGTCTGTTTAACATCTTTCCTGTTAGCACAAGCTAACACAACAGCAACGGCTAACATCAGACACTGAAACAGCTCGACTTTATTGTTAAACCCATTTATGACTATTAGGTAGTGTTGGATGAGAGAGAGGGAGGGGAGGTAAATGAATAAAAAAAAGGACTTTTACCCAGGAGATCACAGTTAGTATCCCATGTGAAACCAAAAGCCAGTGTTGTTTAAACATAATGTTGCACACTGACATCACGTTACTTTACAAACTTACTCATTCTAACCCAAAACACAATCTTTTGTCTCAACCTAACCAAGTAGTTTTGTTGCCAAAACTTAAAGGGATAGTTTGGGGTATTTTAAGTGGGGCTTTATGAGGTACTTATCTACAGTGAGTGTATTTCCTTTAGTAGATGGCTGTTGGTGTGCTCACTGTTTGCAGAAATAGACAGGACTAGCACCCCAGAAGCTCATGAATTCATTGTTGTCAATAGGGGTTGACATCAAAATGTATTTTTGCCACCCAATAAAAGGCCTACCTAAAAAATTCACCATTAGTCTAGGTAGATGCTATATTAAGGATATTTTCACCAGTTTACATCACCGCCAGACAGCCCTTTTCTTTGGCACTATATTTTTCTCAACCGTAAAACTTAAATTTGTTCACATATTATTTTTATTTATATGCATTTGAGTTTAAGTGTTAAGACGTGTTTTGCAGTAAGGTTTAGAATTTCAAACACTTTGAGTGTCCTTGAACATATCAAGTCCTGTTGTCATTTGAATCAATTCAAACATGAGTGTCTTAACCTAAAGGTTTCTAGTGGGGTGGGACATCAAAAAAAAAAAAATGCACAAATGAGTATGCTGAGAGAGAAGGAGAGTGTGCTACCAAGCAGAAGAGAAAAATTAACACAGAGAAGTCAAATATTATTTGTGAGTTCATAAAACCTGTTAATGTGTTCATATTGCTACAAGCAGGGGTTTTGTTCCAGTCCGTAGCTCTGTCTTTTTTCAGTCAGTGGTTTGCTAAGCTACGTAGATTCTAAGCGCGATGTGAGCTGTGGCTAGCTAGCTAGCATGCTTGACAGAGGAGAAGTGACTCTTTGCGCCAAGTTTCTAAGAAAGTATGGACACTGAGAACTGTGATAAACAACACTTTGTAGTTTAAAGACAGAAAGTTTATTAGCATTTGTGAATTCTGTGGATAGTGTGGTACGGAGGCTGTGACCAGAGCTGGCGCAGTAGAAGTGCGCTGGGACTTGCCACTGCACACTGTAGAATCCAGACTCACATCTGCCTATGGAGAATGTCACCTCTATCACAATGCCCACTTGGAGGGAGTTGAACACGATTGTTCACAGTTTTCTAATATTTCCAAGGAGCAGTAAGTAAAAACATCTCTCAGGTTATCCAATGAGCTCCAACATGCACGCCAACCATATGGTACCATCAACTAAACTGAGCTGACGCTTGCAAAAAACTATCGTTTTCTTAATCTTTTTCATTTCTTTAGGGTATTTGAACATAATAATTGCTGTTGTTTAAATTCATTCATGCTCTATTACAAATTATGAAGTTCTAGCTTCACAATTTGCTAACTGCGCCACTCCACACCTTTGCCAGATTTACATGCCCATAGACATTTCCCAGTTTAACATTTTAGTAGACCCTTACCAGTTCATCTCCCATGCTTAGTGTGTTCCATGTATTATGAGGTGTGTATAACTAGTTTAAACAAATCTGAATTGAGTAGGTTGGCTACACTTCAGTAATACTGTACCACTGCTGCTGCGCTATGTATTACTCTAAAGGTCCACTGCTTGAGTCAGAAAATGCTGTCGTGAGATCAAACCTAAAAGAAACTTTACTTTACTTTCGTTGCACGTAATATAGACATAAACACTCCACCCACAAGTCTGAGACAACTTTGTGTTTGCAGTGAACACTTCTTCCCATAAGATTATGTAAAACCACCAAATAAGCAAGAGACACTTGTTGAATATGTTGTTATTTAACGTCATACAAGTCATATATACAGTTAGACATCCGGATATGAAATATGAAATACTAGGGATAGTAACTATTGACATGTATTCCCATGATCTGTGTTGATAGGGTGAACATAGCCCATAGAACTTTGGTTGTCTAATAATCAGTCATTATACAGTAGTACTGACAGCCAAAAACGTTGAAGACAATTTGAAATTAGGCTATTATGTTTTTTTTTTCAAATTTATTTTAGGAAAATTAAAGAAGGTCTGCAAGACACTGGCATTCAGTAAGCAGAGTTTGCAGACTGTGTGTGAAGTGCTAGCATTCTCAGATTCAGAAAGATCCTGTAGTTGCGTTGGAACCAAGTCCTACTCATGGTAGCAATAGCTCTCTGGGTCCATGAGCATGCATTTACAATTCACAGTTGGCTTCTGCTCGCTGAGCTCCTTCACTTTCCACATAAGTTTCTGCTCTCTCGCTCTCCCTTTTGGCAGTTCATTCCGCCTCTGCAAAAGTCCCTCTCTGTACTTTGGTTCATTAAGATACCCTCGTCTCCACAATGAACAGCACTTCGTCGTCGCTGTCGTAATCACTCAGGTTTACTTTCTAGAATTTGTCATGTCTTCCATAAACTGCTGACAGTCTGACTCAAACAGCAGACCTATGGAGGAATACGGTGTGCGGCACCAGCGGAACAGTAATGCAGAAGTTTTGTTGAGCAAAAGTAGTGCCAGAGAAAGAAAAGGGCTGTCGTACTGCAAGGAAAATTGGAGGAAATATCCTCAGTACAACATTCACTTAGACTGATATAGATTTTTTACGCGGGCCTCTCTGTAGGTGGCTAAACAACGCGCCAACAGCCATCTACTGAAGGCAATATACTAACCATAGACAACTGCCTCATACAACCTCAGTTCAAATATCCCAAACTATCACTGTAACTGTGACTGTTCCACAACATTAATCATGCGTTACATTGTGTTTCAGCTGTGCATCGCTGTCAGACACTGAGGGGTGTGACAAAGTGTTGGTATTTGAGGACCTGGAATGAGAACAGGTTGGCTGTACCCACATGGTTGAATGCACTTATTGTAAGTTGCCTTGGACAAAGGCAACGGCTAACTAAATGTAATGAACATTATCACAGAAAAACAGTCTTTGGGCACACCTCTGCCATGGCTGTGTAATGTAGTGTGTTCCAACCCATTGTGGCTTGTGGCCTTCATCAGGGTCATGATACATCTCATTACAAAGATTTTTTTTATTTAAATAAAAATCAGTATGAAAGAAAAACAGAAGTAAAAAGATATATTAAAAAAAAAAATAGTCATACATACACATACATATGTGGGGTACTGGCTGATATGAATGTGTATGTATGTAAATATGTACATACGTCAGATGGCTGAGACATTTACGGTGATGGAATCAGTGTGAATTTGATGACAGGACGCTTATGCGCCAATCACGTCTTGCTTACTGCACTTATCTCGCTTCCAGTGGGGATTTCCAATTAGCGTATGTTTATTGAATTCTCCTGCACACAGTCAAGAAGAAGAGTAACTGAACAGATGCATGAGCTGGCTGAAAAGGAAGAACACAGCTTCATCCATGGCCAAAGCTTTATCAGCTCATACTGATCCTCATGTGAAGTCACTGTAGTGCTGATGCTTTACAGTAAACGCTACACTGACAGCATTTCAATAGAAATATAGTGCTCTATTGGGACATACTGTATATCCCAGCCTCACAGCACTGTCATGTTTTTAAATGATGAAAGCCTTCTCTGAAAAATGTTCCAGAGGTAATTATAACACACATACCATATAATTTACATCTGTGCAGTGGGGTGAGACCATTATATGGTTCCGAAATTTGCCTATATTCTTTATAGCCAGTAATAAGCATCTTCATTCCAGAGAGTTAACTGCATCTCCCTTAAAAACCCTTATCAGTACAGCCCCTCAATGTGAGTACAGTCTAACTGCCCCCTTCCCCCACCCCCCATAATGTCTCCTGCCAGCTGCCCCATATAAGACGACAGGACCATTAGTTTTCCCATCATGCAATGTGGTGTGGGGTGGCATATGTCAGCAGCAGCACAAAGAGCCAGCAAAATGCCTGTCAAAGGAAGGGATGGCCTTCACCAAAGTGTCCCCAATTAATTTAAGCCAATAGAAAGTGCTGATTCTTGTCAGGGCCATCTGGAGTGTGTCCCTTGGTACCTGAACAGTGTTAGATGATTACAGGAAATGGGTTTTTTTAAAAAGAAAGGTAAAAGGTACAGAGATTATGAGCGGTCAGGAAACAAAACAGTAAAGACATGAACGTCTTTAGCAGCCTTATAAACGTAAATATTTTAAAAGATGACTGTGATTGGTGTGGAAGAGTGTGGAACTAGAAAAGAGAGAAATTAATTTAATATTAATAAATGAATGCATTTATTAAACTCTTCTCATTTTATTTTACATTTAAGTGATTAAAGTCATAAAAACATTTTGCTAGACAAAAGTATAACACAATGAGTAAAAATGACACGTTACTGTAACAAAAATTGTCTGGAAGATTAACTATGCAGGACTGTCGGTTACTGTCTGTAAACATGCTGGCCAACAAAAGAAAAAGCCAGCATGACTCAAGCAGAAATCCTGTTTACAGACGAAGAAATGTATGAATGTTTTATTCACGTTACCTTAAGTCACGTTATGTTATATGATTCTAATGAAATGGCCAGTTAAGCAGTCATGGTAACTTGCTAACTTACCGTTAGCATGAGATGAGTCGACTGACCATACAGCTACTGTAGCTAACATTATGTGGGGAATTCAATTGTAGGGTAGCCCAATTCTGTCATTCGTGGTCAAAACATTGTACTAAAAGTTATTTTATGCCCGTGTCGAATGTTGTTGTAACTGTAAAAGAGTAAAATGTACTTGATTAAATCAAAGCGAAGTGGTGCAACAGCGCTGTCTGGTGGTATAGTAGTATTGTATGTGGGCTAGCATGGGGACTACACAGAGAGCTGAGGAATACACTGTGGTAGGTCGTGTTCTGTCGCTGGTCTGGGATAATTGCTGATTTTGTTAGAATCCAGATGTCAATACTTTGTATTTTACTGTGTAATATACTCGTAACATCTTTAGCTAACTGTCTCGAGCCCCAGCTGTGATCTGTTTTGTTCTACAGTGATATTTTTAGAGACTAAAACTCTCACTTTTGGTTTTAAACTAGCTTAATTATTCACTTGTGTTCCATGTGTTATCCAGATTGTTATTCCAAGAGCAATGCTGATTCCCCTTGTCATTTAACTGTCATACTGTGATACAGGTAATATTCTAGGCATCTTTATATTTGGCTTCATGGTGTTTTTTATTGGTGTGAGCTGCCCTTTTAATTACTGTTAAGCAGCTAAATGGTGAATATGTTCTACAATACTTTCGTACATTAATAATGGACTACTGGTCTTTGCCAGTGTAATGTAAATGCTTATGGAGGTTTGTTGTGTAATGCGAATGTGAATATGCAGCCTGAAGCATTGCAAAAGACTAACAATAAACACTTCACAATCACACCAGGTTATAGTGATTTCTCCAATTAATTTTTTAACACCAGATTCATATATTTTTGTTTATTGAACAACACAGACTGCTGAGGAGTGCAGTGTGGTTGCCTTGGCTTTAAGAATATGAAAACCTCTTTAAACCCACTGGGTCTCCACCAGAGAATTACTTTTAACCTCAACCAGAGCTTGAGCCAGTACCCTCTGCCTGTCCATGTTAGTAACTCGCTACCAATTTCTGTGAAGTGAAAGAAAAATAAATTAATAAATGGTACATTAGCACTTTCTGTGTGATCGTGACCAAAAATGTGTCATTATCTGTACTTGTGATAAAGAAAAATCCTCATTTTGGTAGTTGTGTTTAATCTATTCCTTTTGTGATGAAAAATGATCGAAAGCCCAATTCTGAGGCTGTTCTGTAAACACTTTTATCATAGGTAATAAATATTGCAACTTCTGATCAATCCATATAATTTCAGGCTTAAAATAACTCGATTAGGTCCAAGCCACTTTTAATTTAAACGCCACCCACTTTTGGCATAAACTTTGCCCACTGCGAGTAGAGATACAGATAATTTAGTTGAACAGATACAGACACAGATACAGATAATGATTTACTTGCTCATACCTAAAAATGACAAATTTTGACATTATAGTCAGTAGCAGTTTAGTCCTGTGATGATGCAGAAAATACTAGAGGTTTGTTACTTCTGCCCTGTCTATGCCATTTAAAACGATGTGTTTCCATTGTTTGACTGTGGATTGCTGTTTGTTTTATATGCCAGTGTAGTGTAGTGCACTGTTATAATTATACTTAAGGGGGCATGCTCACACTGGAAACGTCTGACTTCAGCTGTCATACCTTGTTAATTAACACAGTAGATGAGAGAATTAAATCAATATGTGAGTGGCAGAAACAATTTTAGTCCATGATTGAATATCATAAGGGACAGAAAAAAGCTGTGGGATCTCCTGCTTAATTGTGCAGGCATAATTAATTTTTTGTCTCTTTTTCCTTGTTCCTCCAATTACTCAGTTAATGACAGAAGAACAGCTAAAACATCCTGGTAGTGAAGAAAGAAATTGGAGGCGCCTGGGAAATGCAATGGGGGTAACTTGGCTATACACAATATACAATAATTCACTAATAAACAAAGAGCTGCTAACAATTTTTTTTTTTTTTTGAGATAACTGACTAAAAGTTTCCCCTGCTTACTGATGGGAGACTGGCACCGCTGAAATGGTCACATGACAGATAAGCAAGCACTAAGATACATTGTACTCACCGCCAGCCTTAGCTTTAAAATGCAGTTGGTTGTGCAAACCATTATTACATTATTATATAATAGATGTTGGTTTGACTTAGTGTTTTTACATCAGATACAAGGTCCTCCTACTATAAAACCCTCCTTTTTCTCTCTGGGTGTGGCTACACATTTTGCCAAGTCAACACTGATCTCAATTAAATGCCAGGGCTGGATGGGCCCATATTAGCTATATAAGCTTAATTGAAGTTCTTGGTTCTTTCGATGCATAAAACCTCTTAAGGCCCACTTGGTCATCAGCTAACGTTACCCACCTGAGTTAATGTTAGTTAGGTTCTCAGATCGCACATAGAAATATGCAGTTGCATGCAAAAGTTTGGGCACGCCTGATCAAAATATCGTTTACTTTGAAAAGCTAAGCAAGTAAAAGATGACCTGATTGCAAAAAGGCAACATGTTAAAAGATGAAGGTCCAAGGTCTTCCATGAAGATCATATTTGTACAGGTGTTGCTGCACAGTAGAACAGTGCACCATCACTACAGGGTTTGATAAATCTTTCTGCAGGTCTTTTGCAGTCAAGCAGGAGTTTTGATTGTTAACTGTGTGTTATACTTGAGCATTGGTCTAAATACATGAGCACAAAGATGTGTCTATAACAGTTGTACTGTGTCATGAGATACACTGAAACATAACTTATGTGGCTCAGTGTGGATGGAAAGCCAGAAGTCAAAAAGGTGGGTTTTCAAATGTATTTTTTCATCATATTGTACAGTATGTTAATTTTTTTTATATATATATCTATATACTCTATTCATCCCGCAAGGGGAAATTCAATTTTTACACTCCGTTGTCATATACACACAGGTCCGAACGACACACACACATGCACACACAGGACCCATGCATGCTTTAAATGGAGAGATGTCAGAGTGAGGGGGCTGCCCATGGACAGGCGCCCCGAGCAGCTGGGGGGGTTCGGTGCCTTGCTCAAGGGCAACCTCGGCAGTGCCCAAGAGGTGAACTGGCATGAAAGCTACCAGTCCACGCTCCATATTTTTTGGTCCGGGCAGGGACTTGAACCAGTGACCCTTCAGTTCCCAAGCCAAGTCCCTATGGACTGAGCTACTGGGCTGTGCACAAATGGGCTGTGTCCAAAATCACTCACCACCGGGGGTGAAAGTAGTTTTAAATTCTTGCCAGTACTATTACCAAAACCCTCATCTCTCTCTCACTTCATGCATTTTAAAATAGCAAAGTCAAAAACCAAACAAATAAAAACATTTCAATATTTTACTGTAGGCTACCTGTAGGCCTATGGAGTAGGCAGGAATTAAAAACACTTGACAATATGGTAAACTATTTCTTTTCATTGAAACACTGATAAACATCCAGAATACAAGTCTTCCTGTTCTGAAGAAACTCTGACAAGTTCTTCAGTTCAGTCAGGACATCTGCCATCAGTGCAAGACTTTCCAGGAAGTTTACAGAACAAAGCTTTGACAGCAGACCTTTGAATTTAGCCCTCTCTCTGCTGTTCCTTGTCTCATCCTCTGATGCCTCACGGAAATGTTGTGCCAGTGCTGGATAAGAGTGGCAAACTGCAGTGACTGCCCTGTATGAAGAAGCAACCCAGCGAACACTGAACACTCTTCCAATTCTTCTGAGTTGGATGTGTAAATTGTGAGCACATTCACTTAGCTCTCACATGTTTTTTGGTGACTGGCTATACAATGAATATAGGCTGTCAAGGAAGGCCTGGAAGTCTTTTGTTCCCCCTGTTGCCTCCAGTGCCTGGTCCACAGCCAGCTCCAGTCTGTGATTAAGGCAGTGCCAACGTACAATGCCTGGAGAAAGTCATCCTGGAGCAGCTTCCCAACACCTCACTTCACTCCCATCACACTGGCCCCATCACTGCAAAATCCTATGAAAACTTCCTGCAGCAATTCAGTGGTGAAGCCACTCTTGAACAAGCAGTTCATAAGCTGTTCTTTGATATGAGCAGCAGACAGGCTATCCAGCTCAATAAGGTCCAATGGAAAAGCAATGGACTCCATCTCTCCATCAACACTGGCTTTCAAAATCACAATTAATGTTGACTTGTGCACCACACTGGTTGACTCATCAGCTAGTACTGTGATTTTACACCTATTTTCTATAATCTTCCTCAGGAGTTCCGTCTCCATCCGTGATGATACATGATCAATTATGTCAACACAGACAGTTTTGCTGTGCAAAACATGACCTAATTCAGTAGAATTAGCTTGCTGCAGTTCAATCAGACTCTCATAGTCAGTGAATGGGTTATTGTTTTTGGCCACATAATATGCTGGCAGTGGACTCAAATGCAGACTCCTGACAGGTGGCAGTCATGTTCAGAAGAATGTCTTTCTTTGCTGTCTGAAGAATCTTAATTGCTTCATTGTGTACTGGGGAGTTTCGATGCTCATGAATTTTTTTGCGCAGTGATAAAAGCTGGACATCTCTTGAATTACCGATTGGGGTTATCTTTCCCTCAGCCCACTGGCTGGCAATATTGACACCACGGGATGCCATGAGACCTAGATTCTTAACATCGTGGCATGGAGTGCATCCCAGTTTCCCATGTTGGGCATACAACCATTCATTTTTGCTTTTAAACTGTTCATATTGACCCTTTGTCCAAATGGAAGGATAAGCAGGAGGCGTAGCATCATCATCACCTGTGCTTTTTTCTGGGGGTCCTGCAGCTGCTTCTTTTTCCTGACATGGTGCCTCCTCACCCTGACTCTCAGCTTGCTCAAAATCTTCATCACTGGGTGTTTTTCTGATTTTCTGTGGTAACCCATCTTCAGTGTCCCAGTCTTTTCTTTTGAGCAAAGAATTATTTTTCTCTGCATTATTACTTTGACAAAAAAATTGACTGTTTTGTAGTGTTTCTCTCCATTTTTATTTAAAATGTCTGTAGATGATAACTGACAGATATTTAAATCATGTTGAAAGTGTTTCAGCCAACCACAAGAATGTGTGGAATTTCGTTGGTGTAATTTATTGTTCGTCCTGTCCTGGCGCAAGCGGCGTTTCTTGACGTCTATGGACCAGTTGTGGAAAATGTCCCAGTGCATTAAATCAAACGCACCGATCCCCATAGCAACCGCTGTGTTTCGGAAGTAGATGCGCATGCGCACTCACGTACTGCTGAGTGAAATCTCCGGTCGTTAGCTCATAAGCAGCTTTATGACGGGTGTGTTTGAAACCCAAATGCAGCGCTCGTAAAAACTGGATCCCACGACCTCTCCTCAGGACCGTATCCTCCCAGTCAACAAGGTACTGGAGACCCCTCCCACGGCGACGGGAACGCAGCAGGTGGCGAACCGAGAAGGCAGGACCTCCGTCAATGATCCGGGGAGGAGGTGGTGGCTGGGAAGCAGGCATCAAAGGACCCTCTCTCACAGGCTTGATCCTGCAAACGTGGAAGGTGGGATGGATCCGCATGGCGCGGGGCAGCTTGAGTCTGACGGCCGCAGGGTTGATGATTTTCTCGATGGCAAACGGTCCTATGAACTTAGGAGCCAGCTTTTTGGATTCCACCCTCAGGGGAAGGTCCTGGGTCGAGAGCCACACCTTCTGGCCCACCAGGTAAGTGGGCGCCCTGGAACGACAGCGGTTGGCGGCTGTGGAGTACCGGTCAGCTGCTTTTAGGAGGGCTGCTCTAGCTTGGGTCCAGGTCTGGTGGCAACGGCGGACGAAGGCCTCCACGGATGGGCAGGAGACCTCCTTTTCCAGAGCCGGGAACAGCGGTGGCTGGAAGCCGTAGGCGCACTGGAAGGGTGACAGACCTGTGGCGGAGCTGGTCAGGGTGTTGTGGGCATACTCCACCCACAGCAACTGTTTGGACCAAGTCGAGGGATGTTTGGAAGCCATGTAGTGGAGGGCCGTCTCCATCTCTTGGTTCATCCTCTCCGACTGGCCGTTGGATTGAGGGTGGTAGCCGGAGGACAGACTGGTGGTGGCCCCAATGAGAGCGCAGAACTCTCGCCAGAATACGGATGTGAACTGGGGGCCACGATCAGAGACCACATCCGACGGGAGACCATGGAGCCGGAAGACGTGCTGGAGGACGAGTCCTGCGGTCTCCTTGGCCGACGGGAACTTGGTTAGGGGCACGAAGTGAGCCATCTTGCTGAACCGGTCCACCACCATCAGGATGGTAGTGTTTCCATCCGACAGGGGCAGACCGGTGACAAAGTCCAAAGAGATGTGGGACCAGGGCCGATGTGGCACAGGCAGCGGTTGCAGGTAACCGGCAGGGGCCTGATGGGAGGATTTGTGTTGGCTGCAGATCTGACAGGCATTGACGTACTCCCTAGTGTCTTCTTCCAAGGTGGGCCACCAGAACCGTCGCTGCAGGACCTCTTTGGTGCGTCAAATTCCTGGGTGACAGGTGAGCTGGGAGCCATGGGCCCATTGCAGGACGTCAGACCTCAAATCCTGAGGGACAAACAGGCGGTCGAGGGGACAGGAACTGGGACCCGGCTGACTCCTCAAGGAGGCTTGAACCCGCTCCTCCACCTCCCAGGTCATCGAAGCCGCCAGATGGGGAGCAGGGAGGATGGTGTCAGGGTTTGGGGCGGTGTCCTCCTCAACGAACGAGACAGGGTGTTGGGCTTGGTATTGCGGGAGCCCAGCCGATAGGAGAGGGAGAAATTGAATCTGGTGAAGAACATCGACCACCAGGCTTGATGGGAGTTCAGTCTCTTGGCCCAACGGATGTACTCCAGGTTTTTATGGTCGGTCCAAACCAGGAAGGGCAACTTTGCTCCCTCCAACCAGTGGCGCCACTTCTCCAACGCCAGCTTCACCACCAGGAGTTTGCGGTTCCCAATGTCATAATTTCTCTCAGCTGAAGACAGAGGCCGGGAGAAAAAGGCACAGGGATGCAGTTTCTGGTCCTCAGCTGACCGTTGAGAGAGGACGGCTCCCACCCCCACATCAGAGGCATCCACCTCCACCACGAACAGTCTCTCGGGGTCAGGAACCAGGAGAATGGGAGCCGACGTGAACCGAGCTTTGAGGTTCAGGAACGCCTCCTCAGCAGCCTGGGACCAGCGGAAGGGTATCTTGGACGAGGTGACAGCGGTGAGTGGAGCGGCCATGGTGCTGTACCCTCGGATGAACCTTCGATAGAAATTGGCGAACCCCAGGAATCTTTGCAGCTGTTTCCGGGAATCGGGGATGGGCCAGGAGGTGACGGCAGAGACCTTGGTGGGGTCCATTTCCATGCTGCCCTGACCAATAATGTGCCCCAGGAATGAGACGGGGGTGGCGTGGAACTCACACTTCTCGGCCTTTACAAACAGAGAGTTTTCCAGCAGACGTTGGAGCACAGCCTGGGCATGATGCACATGCTCCTCCTTGGACCGGGAGAAGATCAGGATGTCGTCAAGGTACATGAATACAGACTTGCTGAGCATGTCTCTCAGGATGTCATTAATGAGTGCCTGGAAAACGGCTGGGGCATTGGTGAAGCCGAAGGGCATGACCAGGTACTCGTAATGTCCTGTGGGCCTGTTGAAGGCCGTCTTCCACTCGTCCCCCTCCCGGATCCGAACTAGATGGTAGGCATTGCGGAGATCCAGCTTTGTGAAGATCACGGCCCCCTGGAGCAAGTCAAATGCAGAGGCAATGAGGGGCAGGGGGTAGCGGTTCTTGACCGTGATGTCATTTTGACCCCTGTAGTCGATGCAGGGTCTCAGGGACTTGTCTTTCTTTTCAACGAAGAAGAACCCGGCCCAGCTCCATCGCCTCCATCGCCTCTCTTTCAGGTGCGGACAGGGAGTAGAGACGACCCTTGGGGGGCAAGGTGCCGGGCAGGAGGTCAATGCGCAGTCATGTGGTTGATGAGGGGGCAGGGAGTAGGGATGCACCGATCCGATATCTGGATCGAATATCGGCCCGATATCAGCAAAATTAGATGGATCGGGTATCGGAAAATGCAACCGATACCTGAGGCGATCCCTTTAAATCATTTGTGACGCAACGCGAGCTACGTCATACATCATGGAGCGACGGAGAGAATCTGCTGTGTGGGGGTATTTCACATTAAACAGTCCAACTAGCCCGACGGCACTTTGTAATGTCTGCAAAATGAATGTTGCGAGGGGTGGTGGTAGTACCGCCAAGTATAATACTACCAATTTAATAAAGCATCTACAAAAACATCACCAAACGGAGCACGGAGAGTTCCAGCAGCTGAGCAGGTCAGAGCAAGTACACAGCAGTTAACATTAGCAGATGCGCTGCAAAAAAGAGAGAAATTCCCCAGCAATAGCGCAAAAGCTGTGAAAATTTCTGAGAAGGTTCTGGAATACATTGTTTTGGATGGACAACCGCTGACAGTTGTTGAAGATGTGGGCTTCCAACGTTTGCTGCATCACCTGGAGCCACGGTACAATTTGCCGTCGTGCAAATATTTTTCCGAGACCGCACTGTTGGAAATGTATGAGAAAGTGAGCAAACACTTGTCTCAAGAGTTACAAGATGTAGATGCCATGAGCTTCACCACTGACATCTGGAGCTCGGAAGTGTGCCCTATGTCTTTGTTAAGTTTAACAGTGCATTGGTTAGACTCCAATCACACCCCTCGCAGCGGCGTCCTGAACTGTGCAGCTTGGGCTGTTTTGCCCACACACTGCAGCTTGTTGTTAACGAGGGGCTACTGTCTCAGCGAAGTGTGAGCGACGCAGTTGCCAATTGCCGACAGATTGTGAAACATTTAAAAAAATCGCCACTTGCTTACTCACGGCTATATGACGTTCAACTCCAGATGCAAATGCAACCTAAACGCTTACAACAAGACGTCAAAACAAGATGGAACAGCACCTACATCATGATACAGAGTTTGCTGGAACAGAAGCGCGTTCTAGGGGCTTATGTTGTGGATTATGATCTGCCAACAACACTGACTACTAACCAGTGGGCCTTGCTGGAAAAAACTAGCACGATCTTGGAACCATTTGAAGAGCTAACCAGGAAAGTAAGCTCATTCACCGCTTCCACTGCTGATGTAATTCCAGCCATCACTGTCCTTAAATGTATCCTGGCCACGGAAGACCCATCAGATGCTGGCATTAAGACGATGAAACAGACCCTGCTCGAAGCTGTCAAACAATGTTTTGACTCCGTAGAAGATGAGCCTCTGTACGCCCTTGCTACCTTGTTGGACCCAAGATATAAGGACAGGTAAGATATTTAACATACTCAATTAGGCCTAGGCTGCAGTAGGCTATACTGTACATGTACCATTCTCTCTCTCTCTCTCTCTCTCTCTCTCACTCTACAGTAACACTTAAAATAACGTGAATATGATGAGGTGCTTTGACATGTATTTTTGTAAAACCTAAAAAAAAATTGCATTGTTTGTACATTCAGTGTTTCCCCTATATGCAACTAGTAGCGGCCCACTGCCGCCGCTTATTATTATTTTTTTTTTTCGTCTCAGCTCTTTAGAAACTACCGTCATATTATTTGGCGCTACGGACGCTTCATATAATAACATAACAATATAGTATTTATCGTGCTATACGGTGAAACGTTTGACCTTATAACGTGATGACATATTGTTATAATGTGAGACTTATGTTTGAATGAGGAAACGGTGTGTGGAGAACGGATACATTGAGAAATATTGCTCATTTACACGAATGGTTTTAAGTTGTACTTCATGCTTGGGTTGAAACATGGCGAGATTCCGCTGTTATGAGTACAGACGGATGATATTGTGATAAATATATGTACACTAAGAAGGCATAACTCCAAATCCGACCCGAGCCCGACGCAGTTTGTTACCTGACATAGTTATTGTTATGGACAGTGACCATGAAAAGGCTGCTGTTAAGCCTGTGTTGTGTTCAGGCGTTGTCGCGTAAATACGAACGACCCCGAAAAAAGCTGCAAACCAAGGGGAAACACTGAAATTATTTGTGTTATTACAATATTTGTATTGTTTTGAAAGTTCACTGACAAATCACATCTGTTAACAATGGGGTTTATAATTTACTAGCCTAAGCTGTTCTGTTTCTGTTTCAGATACTTTACAAGTGCGACCTCTACCCAGCATGCAAAAGATGCTCTGTTGAAGGAGCTTGAAGACAGGGACTCGACCAACACAGCAGGACAAGGGGAGGCTTCACAGCCACCAGAAAAGGCCCCTCGGATGGAGACTACAGCAGCAGCAGCAGCAGCAGCAGCGGCGGCAGCAGGTCCAGGAACAGCTCCAAGCAATAGCAGTTTCATGGAAGCATTTCACCAAATTCTGGAGGAGAGTGAGGATGTAGGTGCAGCAAGCAGCTCAAGCCCTGTGGTTCAACTGAATGGATTTTTAGCTGAGAAAACCATTGCTATGTCAGACAATCAGTACAACTTCTGGGAAGTCAACAAACATTGGCTACCTGATCTTGCTGCTACTGCCAAAATATATCTCTGTGCCCCCTGCACCAGTGTGGAGAGTGAACGATTGTTCAGCACAGTTTCCAACACTGTGAACGACAAGCGCAACCGATTGACTGCAGACAGAGCAGAAATGCTTGTCTTCTTGACAAAAAATGTGTCATTGCTCAAGTAAACATTAACAGGGGGGTGAGACTGGACAAGTTTCAAAGCACCAGGCCATTAATGGTGCAATATAAGTAGAGACACGTTTACCACACGTAATTATTGTGTGTGACCAAATCACTTGTCCACTTTGCACTTGCAGTATTTAGAAATAGTTTTGAATGTTTCTTTTTTGTAACAGCCCTTAATGGTTATTTATTGCTTACTATATTATTTCTTATATCTGCCCAGTGCACTTTCAGCTGCCTTGTTTGTATTTTTTTCCGAAAAAGTTTGTATCATCCTAATTTACTTGAATTTAAATGCTGATGCTTAGCTTAACACTTTATTTCTGCTGTTGCACAATTTTTATTTTTGTTACAAGTAAATAGTGCATTATTGTTCTTGATCATCACTATTTCTTCATTTGCCCAGTGCAGTTTAGGTTGGAACAGCTGTATTTTTTTTTCTTAAAATGTTTGTATCATCCTAATTTACTTGAATTTAAATGCTGATATTTACCACTTTATTGCTGCTACAAGTAAGTAGTTCATTCATTGCATTAATCTGTTTCATCTAGTTTCATTTTATCTTAGGAAAGAACTGTGTAGTCATCAATGCCTGATACCTCTAGTCTTTTCTTTTCTACATGTAAAGGTTATAGCTTTTTAGGTCAACCATGGTATCGGATCAGTATCGGGTATCGGCCAATACTCAAAGCCACAGCATCGGGATCGGTATCGGAACTGAAAAAGCTGGATCGGTGCATCCCTAGCAGGGAGGTCGCCTTAGTTTTGCTGAACACCTCCTGGAAGTCGTGGTATTCAGCAGGCACATCAGACAGGTCAGGAGCAGGACTGGAACTGGCAGACGGTTGAGGTGCTGCTGCTTGTTTGAGGCAGACCTGATGGCATGTGGAACTCCAGCCCAGAATGGAGCCTGTCGACCAGTCAATATGGGGGTTGTGACGACAGAGCCAGGGGTAGCCAAGGATCAGCGGGAGATGTGGTGACTTCAGGACGTGAAACTGTATGGTCTCATGATGGTGGGTGACGGTTCCCAGGAGATGGCTGTCCAGGGCGCTGGCAGGAACCGGATGTGGCAGAGGAATCTGGTCAATCCCCAACCTGGAAGGCGAGCTCCTCGTCAATCAGACTGACATCTGCCCCTGAGTCTATGAAGGTGGCGAGAGTGTGGGAGCCCCCTGCCAACAGAAGCCGGACGTGAAAGAAGGGTCGGGAGCAAGGGGCAGAGTCTTGGATTCGGCTCAGCAGGACGCCCCTGTTTACTGCTGAGCCCTCCCTTTTGCTGGACAGCAGGAGACGAAGTGTCCAGCCTGGCCACACCTTCGCTGCCTCCGAGGCGAAGGTGTGAGGCTGCAGAGCAAACAGAATGGAACAGTTTGTCAGGAATGGGTTGCAGCCCTCAGGGTCCCCAGAATAACGCTCCGGGGTTCCTACCCGGGGCTCGGGGGCGGAGCCAGGCGGGAGAGCTGGAGCTGGAGGATGGGGAACTGGAGCAGGAACGGGAGCGGCCTGTTGCAACAATGTGGCCGCCAGCTGTTGGACCTGGGTGGCTAAGGAAGTTGGCGCCTGCTCCAGAGCTGACACTGTCTGCCGAGCCTCCGCTGCTTTGCTAGCTAGCTGCGCCTCGTGGTGCTGGAGCATTCCCTCCACCCACTCCAAGCGAGCCTGAGGGGACGACGAGTGCGCTGGGTCTATGTCTGGCCAGATTGTACTGTGACTGTGTGTTTGAAACCCAAATGCAGCACTCGTAAAAACTGGAACAGTTCGTAAGTGTAACAACCACGGAGGGAACGTGGGAACGGAGCAGCAAGAGTAAATACAGAGCACAGTTCGTTCTTCGGGCAGAACGCTCTCACAAAGTCTTTGCGGCACTGGTGTGGGGAAGCGATGAGGCCGAACCCAGCCGCGGAACCGAGGGGAAACACCAGAGCCCCCGGGTCCGAACAGTACAGATATCTCTTAGCGTAACGTGATGGGAGGAAGCTTACTTCAGCCGCTGATGACGGAGAGAGGGATCTGTAGCCTGAAAATCCAGCCGATTGTGCAGAGGTGCCAACGAGGAGAGAGCAGAGGAGCAGCCGGTGACGGGCGACGGGGTCGAAGCCAGGTGAGCAGTCCGCGTAGACAGAGGTACCAATGGGGACTGCTTACTCTCCAACTGATTTTAATTGGGACATTTTGCAACGAACGTAAAGACATTAAACGTGTGGTACACGTTTCGAAGGCTGGGCGCAGAGGAGACCACCGGGCTCTCTCCAAGGGGAGAGGGAGAGAAGCAGGGCAAGAGCCTTGAGGAAGAGAGGGAGATGCAGGGCCAAGGCTCCGTCCAGCATGGACTAAAACACAGCACGGACAGTTCAGAAACAATTCGGAATGAGTTAAAAGGAATTTTTAAACAGACAAAGTATTTTTCAAGAATGCATATTGCTAGCGGATCTATTTTCTGACCCAAAGAGCGGCCGTGACTGGTTCTGAATGAGGGCTTTATAGCAGGCAGCCGCTCTCCCATCTTCCTGGTACTGCGTACCACCACTGAATCTTTTAGTGGTACGCAGTACCGGATCGTACCGGCTTACTTTCACCCCTGCTCACTACTCAGTATATAGTCCACTATAAAGTGAGTTTGGCATTTTGTAGTGATGTCTGAATGTATGGTGGGGATTATTATACCCTATATAGTGGACTCAAAGTATCCTACAGTGCATCGCAAAAAGGAGTGTACAACCACTGGTCATTCACCAAGCAATGTATCCCATCATCCATTGTGCCAAAGGAACGGACAGACTATATTGGATGGGGATGAGAGGGGAGAGAACAACTCAAATACAACCTCCTATATATGTTTAATCTATAATGACATGTTAAGGTTTGTTTTACCAGTTTGTTTGCCATGTAATAAACTGTCAGTTGAATGTGTTGTTGTCAGTTCATGACAAGATAAAAATAAATCAGCAACTGATCTTCTCAAGTGCTTTACAGTTAGTGTACAGAGTATGGCTAATAATGCTAGCTAATGTTAGCGAGCTGTGTTGCACAAGTTATTACATGACTGTCTGGTAAAACAAACTTTAACACAACAAAGGTTAAACAGAAAATCACTTACACTAGTAGGACAGGTTTAGGGATGCGCACAATTAGATGTATAAATGATTAATGTATGATGATTTTGCCAAGATGGCGCCGCCTGAGTGGCAGCCTGTTACAGCAGCTCCGACCCCTTTCTGTCCTTTATCTTAAGCATCCACCCCCTCACCAGAAATATGAGCTGGTTAAACCAATTAGTGTTTTATTCATGTAAAAGGCTGCTTTAACTGTCATGTAGCTGCCCGCCACTAGTGGGGGCTACAGAGACATCAGACAGCAGTTCCCTTCCCTGCAGTAATGCACCAGTAAACTTGCGTTTTAAAACAGCACGGTGGGAAACTGGAGAGATGTCCTCTCACAAAACCAGCGCAGTCTCACAGTATTTTGATCTCGAAAATAAAAAAACAAAAACAAGGTAGCATGTGTCAGAAAAAAACTGGCATATAATCACTTGACTGGAGCAATGTGCAACCACATTCAGCGCAAGCATTTGGATGTTAACCTGTACGGAACAACAGCTGCTGCTAGCGGTGCTTCACTCAGACCAATTTGCCATAGTTCACCTGGAGATGCTGTGATCCCACCCGGTCTGAGAAAATAACGCAGCTCATCACGACAATGACCTTGCAAGATGTGTTTCCATTTCACTTTGTTGAAAGTAAAGGCTTCAGAAAGTTAATGGCATATGTTGAGCCTGAATACACTGTGCTGGGACTCAAAATGATAACTTCCAGGCTGCCAGAGTAAATCCAATTCAACATGAGGAAGGCAGACTATGTGGCTACAACAGACGGCTGGACTTCCGTAACAACAGAATCATACTCATAAGTGCTATATTGTAGGCAACTGGACTTGCTTGCGTTTCTTGAAGACGTTTTGCCTCTCATCCAAGAAGCTTCTATAGTTCTAAATGACTAACAGCCTACGCTTGGGTCCCACCATGAAAGGAGACAGGGCTGCAACTATCCTGCAGGGGGCTCAGAACCAGCTGCTCAACGAGAGACTTCACCATCGATTCACTTAAATCCAAGACAGAACAGACATTTAAAGAACTGACAGCACCTCTGCCCATGAAAGTGCTGGAAGATGTCTCCAAATTTGTTGAAAAGGCACAAACTTCGCAACATCCCAAAGGCAAGGCAACGACAGACATTGAAAATTCCTGACACTACAGTCTCGTTATAGCATCTCCAATAGAACCAACGTACTGACCTGGAGAAACAAGGATCACAACACAGCACATCCGGACATACATGAGAAGTGGGTCGGACAGAGAGCTCACCCAACCAGAAAAGGATGTCCTGGCCAAGGGACTGAACTTTGTTGTAACACCAGAACAGATACCAGTGGTCGATCTGATCACAGCAACAGAGTCAGCCATCAGAAACAACAAGCTGGCAGACACAGAGGCAGAACAACTCAGATTAAAGGTATTAGCCACTCTCGCTGAAGGAAAAGCACCACCTTCCAACCTCACCATTGAAGAAAGGAAAGCCCTGGCATCACTGAGGAAAAACCGCAACATCACCATCTTGCCAGCAGACAAAGGGAGATGCACAGTGGTTCTAAAGACAGCGAACTACCATGCCAAAATCACTATTCTGCTCTGCGACAAAAACTGGAAAAGGTCAAAGTCATTGACAGACCACTGTATTATCGACTGTACCCTGGTGAGGCCACCCCATGCATCTATGGACTCCCCAAGATACACAAGGAAGGAGCACCACCTAGACCCATGATCCTAGCTCAACCTGGTTTGTAAGACAGACCAGAGAGAACACTGGACTACGGCATCATACGACATCACTTCACTTTTCACTTGCATTCCCGCCAAAGAGGCAGTTAAAACAGTGAGGATACGTCTGCTACAAGACAGCACCCTTCCCAACAGGACCAACTTCACCCCAGACCACATTTGTGACCTACTGGATCTCTGTTTGTCCACCACCTACTTTAAGTACAGCAAGGGTTTCCACCAACAAACAACAAACAACTGTGCTATGGGCTCACTGGTGTCCCCTACAGTGGCCAATCTTTACATGGAAGAGGTGGAGAAAAGAGATCTGATCACCTTAACAAGAACTGCTCCTAGCCACTGGTTCAGATATGTGGATGACACCTGGGTCAAAGTCAAAACTAAGGAAGTGGAAACCTTCACAGAACACATTAATGCAGTGGAGCCCAACATCAGATTCACCCGAGAGGATGTCAGAGGAGACAGTCTACCCTTCTGACACTCTGCAGTAGACATTGAAGAGGACAAGAACCTAAACATTGAGGTGTACAGAAAATCTACACACACGGACCAGTACCTACTGTTCGACTCTCACCACCCACTGGAGCACAAGTTGGGAGTCATCAGGACACTGAATCATCTGGATGAAAATGTACCCACCAGGACAGAGGTGAAGGTGAAGGAACAGAAAAACATCCGGGAAGCCCTGTGGCTACCCTAACTGGGCCTTTGCAAAAACCTCTAAAAGACCCCGAGCAGACAGAGAGGAGGAGACACAAAAACAAAACAACATTGTCATTCCTTATGTTGCAGGAGTATCTGAGAAACTCAGGAGGATTTTCAACAAACACCACATCCCTGTGCACTTTAAACCCAGTAACAAGGACAAAACACCCAGACATAAGTAGAGTAATGTAGTGTATGCAGTTCAGTGCAGCCAGGAATGCACAGATTTATACATTGGGGAGACAAAACAACTCCACAAGTGCATGTTGAGGAAGATGCTAAGAATGAGGAAGACTGCAGGCCTATAGATGAAGACTAGACTTGGAGCTGCATGTAACTAAAACGGCAGAAAACTTGTTTGATCTTTCTTTTGGAGATAGCTATGGAGAAACCATGGATCCGCATGAGCTGTTGCAAGTTGCTATCTTTGTGTGCCTGCAACATCTGTGCCCACTGAGGGAGTTTTTTCAACTGCTGGACTTGTTGTTAATTGACTTTCGCTAAACAAAAAGTTTCATCAGTCCAGTAAGTAGCAGGCATACGAGGGTGTGTGTGTCATCAGCACTCCACTGCTGATAAATAAATGTTACTCAGTGACTATGTTTTGAAGGTTGATAAATATGCAAGGTTCATACTGAAATGACGATGCAAAGTGACATGCATTTCAGTGGCAAATTGTTAATGTCACATGCTGTTTTATTTGTTTAAGGGAGTTTTGCCATTTTTTGGTGGTTAATGTGCCAGGTTTACATTTATATTGAAAGGTGCACACCGCTTCGCAATACAGCGGAAAATTTATTTATTTTAGAAATTTTATTTGTTTAATTTTATATTCATATTGAATAAATTTGGCATCCCTATTTTCTGGGTGTTTTCCTTTTTTAGACTAGTCGACTAGTCTTAATTAAAATTTTTGTTTAGTCGACAGGGAAATTAGTCGCCAGGAACATCCCTTGGCAGGTTGCAGTCACGCTGCTCTCTCAGGGAGGATATTCTCAGTATAACTTAATGTTTTCAGTTTTTGTTATGGATGGTTCACCAGCCAATGTTGATACGACGTTTTAATGCGACAGTGATGATGTAACAGCGCTGGAAAAATGACCTAAGTAGTGTCTGAAAGCATCTTTTCATGTTGCAAATCAGCTTACTATATAGTCCTCTACCTAGAACTCCCTATATAGTGAGTAGGAATTACTAACTGAATGAGTGATTTTGGACACAGCCACAGCCTTTATCAGCAGATGGAGGTTTGCTCAGTTGTCATGATGATGAATCTGGTGATCTGGTGAGTTCAGTAGCTGTTATGGTGTTATCCATAGCACTTTTATGAACTGTAATTAGTGTTGGCTTGAGGGTAGAAGCTCTTCCTGAGCCTCTCAGTGCTGGCTGACATTGGCCGTCTGGATCACTAGGCTAGTTATTAACTAGTGCAGTCAACTCTGGGTTTTGCTAAAGGCTCATTTATACTCTCTTTATGTACAAAATAGATATGTCCGTTGCAAACGTAACTGCCCTGGTACATCCATATTTTATACATACTTTATTTCATACTTTCCTCTTGTACTTTGATGGCATAGATATAGCCAATAGATAGGCACATGGACGCAGAGTCAAAGTTTCACACAGCAACAAAGGAGGTGATAGTGGAGGAGGTCATAGTATTGCACCTTTTAATGTTGACAGCAGTGTAGATGGTGGTAGTCTTTGTGGCCATTAGACACACCCTCACATGTGGACAGAGAATACTTTGCACTATTTTCACCAATATTAGTATATTAGTATATTACAGATTTGTTCCATTCTGCCATTATTTAAATTTTCTTCGTCATCTCTTACGCTCGAACTACGCTACACTGCCCCCATGATCTACTGCTCCATTTCATCCATACCTGTCAGCTTTCAGGGAATACAGACAAAATTAATGCAGAGTGCTGATAGAAGGGTCTGTTCATCTTTGTCTCTGTATCTAACACTGAGCATAAATAAGCCCTATCAAGCCATAAGTGTGTTCATGTGAAAGAGTTATTAATTACAAGTGACATCATCAGAACCATAAACAAAAGACGTCCTGATTTTGCCAAGTGGTTGTTGTCCTAAGAACAACAATTTGTATGATAGCTCTGGGACAATGACTGTATCTGCCAATCAACATTACTGATGTCATCACAGAGAGACAAAATGGCCTAGCAAAGAGGTGCAAATCACAAGTTGAGACTTATATAAAGGTTTTAAATTTTGGTTGTTACATGACACATTGATTGAAAGTAGTAAGGCTCAGGCCAGGCCCTCATGTTCCTGGGAGGTGGTGTTGTCAGGTGTTGATGGGTATGTTTTATTTTTCAATTTCAATTTCAATTTTAATTTTATCTATAAAGCCAAATATTACAAATCACAATTTGCCTCAGAGGGCTTTACAGCATACAACATCCCTCTGTCCTTTGGACCCTCACAGTGGATAAGGAAAAACTCCCCAAAAACCCCTTTAAAGGGGGAAAAAATGGTAGAAACCTCAGGAAGAGCAGCTGAGGAGGGATCCCTCTTCCAGGATGATCAACATAATAAATTTGCAGTGATCCATATGACACAATGATTCATAAAGAGAGACAGAGAGAGAAGTTGAGACAGAGAGAGGGACAGAGCCAGAGAGAGATGCAGGACAGACAGTAATGACAATAGCTACAATAACATTGATTTTAGTAATAATATTATAATAAAAATAACTGAAATTGTGGCGCAATATGTTGTAAGCATATATTAATGTATGATAATATAGGTATGTGAAAATAATAATATGTGTATGATAACAGTACGACTAATAATAACAGCAGTAGTAGGAGGCATCAGGCAGGACCACGGCAGCAGCACAACCACGACACCACAACACCCACAACACACCATCTAGGTGTAGCTGCGATACTTTATTGTGGTTGTTGATTGGCTATAACTTTTTTTATGCTGCTGTCTTGGCCAGGTCTCCCTTGAAAAAGAGATCACTGATCTTATCTGGATCCGGACTTAAATGGCTTAAAAATTTTTTTGTTCCCGGTGCGACATATATTTAACAGGCTTTACAGTGGTTTGTAAATATGTAAAATGCAGTGTAAATACACAGTTTCGGTAGTGGTTGACTTCTGTTGTGCTGTCTGTGTGAGGCATTTTGAAAAAGTGAAATCCATATTGAGAGATATACACTAGTAGTAGGAGCAGGAGTTCATACTTTAAAAAGCATAAAAGGTAGAAAAAAATTAATAGAGCCATAAACCTCCTTAAAGACTTGAATGTTTTGACATTTGGTTTCCGGAGCTGAAAGTATGTAGAGGTAGTAATTCATCAAAAAAAAAAAAAAAATGTGGAGGGAAGATTTACAGGAGGACTTGCCCTCCCAGGACTGGGAAGAAGCGTGTGCTGAAGCACAAACACAAACTACCAATACACGTCTCAAAGTACTACAATATAATTGGCTAATGAGGACATATGTGACGCCAGAAAAGCTTAATAAGTATAATGGCGCCATCCCAGATTTGTGTATCAGGTGTGGAGAGGAGAAGGGGACGTTCTTTCACTGTGTTTGGAAATGCAATAAAGTTCAACAGTTCTGGTGGGAGATTAAACAAGCTTTAGAGAATATACTAGGTATAAAATTAGATCTTGACCCTAAACTGTTTATTCTAGGTTTATATCCTGATAGACATCAAATGTCTAGAAAAATAATCACTGCCCTGGATTTATGTTTACTGCTTGCAAAAAGAGTCATAGCACTCTCATGGAAGAGTACCAGTAAACCAAAATTCATTAACTGGATTAAGGAAATGTCCACAACTTTACCTATGGAGAAGATTACTTACATTATAAAGGGGAAACTATCACTATTTCAAAACATTTGGGGTCCTTTTATTGAATATATGAAGAGTGTGGATTTAAGTGGTATGGGGAGTGGGGCGGATGAGACGTAGTTATCAGTGATCCTCTGCAGTGTCCTAAAATAATTTCCTTTCTTTTGATACTTGATTTCTTTATTCTGTGTGAAATGTACATTCAAGTTTGCATTTTTGAACCATGTACAATAGTGGAATGATTTGGGCTAAACCTTGATAAAACAGAGAAACCTTTGTTGTTTTGGTTGTCGTTGCCTTTTTGTTTTGTTTTGGGTTAGTTTTTTTCTTTCCTTTTCCTATATACTTTGCACTTTCAATTGAGTGCCGCTCTATGTTGTTTCATAAATACCTGACTTGCAAGGAAAGACGATTTGAATGTTGGACAATAATTTAGTAGCCCTTGATGTTTCCTCTGATGTGAGAGCACTCTTATTTTTGTATATCATCATTCATCATTTTGAAAACCCAATAAAGATAATGTTGGGAAAAAAATTGACGACATAAAATGCAGTGTAAATACACAGTTTCGGTAGTGGTTGACTTCTGTTGTGCTGTCTGTGTGAGGCATTTTGAAAAAGTGAAATCCATATTGAGAGATATACACTAGTAGTAGGAGCAGGAGTTCATACTTTAAAAAGCATAAAAGGTAGAAAAAAATTAATAGAGCCATAAACCTCCTTAAAGACTTGAATGTTTTGACATTTGGTTTCCGGAGCTGAAAGTATGTACAGGTAGTAATTCATCAAAAAAAAAAAAAATGTACAGGAGAAGTGATAGTAGTAGCAGCAGGAGTAGAAGTGGTAAAGGCAGTACTACTACTAGTAGTAGTGTAAGTAGCGGTAGTTGTTGTAGCAGCAGTAGTAGTAGTTATAATACTGGTACTCTTGGTAGTAGTAGGAGGTCAATAGTAGTAGTTGTCACAGTTGTAGCAGATCCCCTCGAGGAGCTGAAGTTTCAATAGTTTCTGTCACTGACAGTATGCAGAGGTAGTTAAGTGCCAAAAAATAGGGAAGGTGATATAAGAAAAAAGTTTTGTGGATGCACATGATTCCACACCAATTATATGAATTAGATTGCCTTGCCTATGGAAGTGGATGTCATCTTTCTATCGACGAAAAACAGATGCTTTGAATTTATCAGGAAACAGAAAAAATCTAATTGAAAACCCTCCAGTATATGTGTCTGGATCGGAGTGGACTCACTTGTGCTTTTCGATGGCAAAGTTCCCAGTAAACTCAGCCAAATTAATTCCCCAATACTTACTCACTGCTGCATTCCTGCAAAAGCAAATGAGGTTGGCTAAACTGGGTAAAGAGGTGAACTTAGTGAGATAAGTGTTTTGAATTCTTGCAACTGATGACTGCAGCTTCCACGGAGCTGCTCCCATGCTGCTTGCTGCTCTTTGTGGAAGCTTGAAGCCTGAAGCTCTCTGTAGGCAGATATCAATTGCACTTAATCAAGACATTGTTCCTGTAGACTGCTCACTCTCTGTGCCAAACAAACAGTTCTCTGGATAGTTGGAGGGCACTGACTTTCTTTTTTGTTTTTTGTTTGTTTTGCTGCCTTTTTTTTTGTCCTTTTCTTCATCTTCAGTCACCACCACGCTGATTACAGCCTCCCGTAGACTCACAGAAGAGCTTGGTGTGTTTGATTGAATTTAGAGAGCAATTTGTTCAGCAAGGAGAGACACAGTATAATCCAGTCCCTGCAGACCGCCTGAGTAACTGTTTGTTTTCTATTAATTAGCATGTGTTTGTGTGTATGTGTGTGTGTTATGTCTGGTTTCCTCATTTGCATGTGTGTATTTGCTTTGGGGTACTCATTTACAAATGTGTGTGTGTGCATGTGCGTGTTGATGTTTATGGATGCACATACATTTGTCTGTGTTGATATTCTAATCCACTCTACTCCGCTTCACATCCCAGCCAATCACGTTAGATGATTTTTTGCTTTAATTTGGAACCTAAGAAGTTGCCATATGTCTGAGTGTGCTCTGTCACAGATGGGCCGGCTGCCCTCATAGTCTGCACTTCATTAATGCCCTTGAGGAACATCACCAGTGTATACGAGGGGGGTATTTTAAACAGAACAATCTACAGTATGTTGCTGTTGCTGCATCACATACATTGGATTCAAAGTGAATACCTGGGATGAAAACACATTTAACTCATTTAAGAACATCAGACAGTTGATTAAAACGAGGCGATGATGAGTGAGCAGTTAATCTTTTGTGTCTTTCATTTTTCAGCCCATGTTGTGATTGGAATGGGGAACAGGTGTTCTGAAAATCTTTGACCTTTATTTATCAAGGGAAAGTCAACTGCAACAGAGCTCCACAACTTTTTCTCAGCAACACATTTTGTCTGTTCAACTACGGAAATATAGACAGGCAGGTGGTGCAGCTGAACTGGAGCCAGGAGTCTGACAGAGGCTATGAATGTGTCACAAGGAAGAAGTGCTAGTTTTATTGTGTTTTAACCTTGCTGTGCATTTTTATATTTTGCTGTGTTTTATCTTGCATGTTTTTATCATGCTTGGTTTTACTGTTTTTATTAGCATGCCTCTATTTTATAATCATATGGGTTACTGTGATTACAGTTGAAGTTAATGCCAAATACCTGTACCAGGTAGAAAAGTCTCCTGCAGATTGACAAGGTGGCCACCCAATCAGCCAAGACTGTTTTAGACTACAACAAATGACGGTGGTGGAGAGAAGGGCCTTGATTCTGAAGCTCCCACTGGCTTTACAGAGCTTTACAGTGAAATTCAGGTCGATGTTTAGCTGTCGGTCCCAAAACTTTTGTTCTGGTTCACTCTCACTGCTCTCACAGTGTTGCTTTTTGGCTGCAGCAGGCAGCTGTTTTTGATAAAAATTGCTCTAAAACCAAACTGCACACTACCTGATCAGCAGCCAACAGCAGACAAACACAGTTAGACACCGGAGTTTATCTACGTTCTAAGGGTCTGATATTCCTAAGTGCGATATTCTGTTTAAATTAAACCTCCTTTTGTGTTTGGGTCAATTTGTTAAAAGTTAAAATATTTCATCAATGAAAGAATATGACTTTAAACCTCTCTCCTAATCTTTACCCATTTGGAGATGGCAGTAGTCAACTGCTGTTGATTTTCTAGCCCTAAGAGTTAAATGTTTTTCTTTACCTTTTTCACCGTATTTTTGTCCCCTCTTTTAATTGGTTAATTAATTGGTTGACTAATTCTTATTATTTTATATTTAGGGCTGAAATACGAAATATGGGTGTTGTTCTCCATACAAAAAGAGTAACATTTGGGGCGCCCTCGCAGCTCACCGTGTAGTAGAGCACTTACCAGTAAAGCTGAGTCCAGTGCAGTTTCATGACTCTTAGAGTCATGATTATAATCCATTAACCTATCCCTAGCCCATGTCATATTAAGTGAATACAGAGCTAGGGGACATCATTTTCAGGTTCACGTTAGGTGTTAGATAAAGCTGGGGAACACAGGACTGTGGGAACAAAGGAATGCCCCCATAGAGATTAGTTGGTGAACAAAGTGGAGCATTAAGTCACAAATAATTCACTCAGGAGTTGGTACAGACTAAAAACTGAGATAAAAGGGAGTGAATATTAGACTTTCACTTATAAGGTGGACACAAACAAATAAAAGATAATGTTGCTACCTAACTGCTGGATGTGTAAACAAGCAACTTCTTGCTAAGATGTTTAGTACATCAACTTAAAAGTCAGTGTAATGTTCAAAACAGACTCTGCTGCCCCTAACTTTATTTGTAGTGCTCTTATAGTGTGTTTGCCTTAACATACAGTAATTTAATAACCATGGAGTCCAACAAAAAGGTCCAATGAAAAACGGGTTCTTTAGTTGGTCCTGGCTTACTTCCATGACCTACTAATGGGTTGTACCCTGACTTTTAAACAGCTGACCATTCACCAAGTCCCTCTCCTAAGCAGGGATTGTCCAGTCATGGCTTAGCAACCAATACTAGGCATGGTAAGCTCTGGATCTCCAAATGCAGAAAAGGTGTGCATGGGGCACTAGGCATAGTGATACTTGATATACAAAGGGTTTGGAGGGTAGTGCCCTGTCTTTTCTTAACTAAAACATGACAACGAAAATGTAGGGAAAGGACTGAATATACAACCTAAGTTACAAGAATAAGAATTTATTTTTTTTCATATAAACTCAGTACATTGAATCATTCTGCTGGTTTAAATATGCTATTAAAACATTACGTGATATGACATGATTACTGGCACTATAATAGGGCAACAAAGCTCTGTCAGTCCAGCTTGTTCCCCTGTCAGGTTTATACTTCATACCTGGCTAACTAACTGACCTACAGTAGTAACAATGTCTTATTTCCAAGGCTGTGTAGCATGTCATTAGCCTACTACATTTTTTTGTGGGATGGAGTTACATTAAAACAGCACATTTAGGACTATCTTGTGTGTTGAAGCTAGTCCTGGATGCCACTACATCAGAGTTTAGGGTAAAATAAAGGGTTCTGTCCTGCTCTTTACTGCATGTCTTTGAATCAAAGTGTTTGTTGTGTAAAGCAATCACAGCTGAACTGCTTAGATTTTTTTCTTACATAAATTGGGTGTTGTTCATGGTACCATAGTGTAGCCTGGCCCATACAGTCCAGAATATTGTTTGTAGAATGCACGCATGCTTGTGTTCCTCAGCTCAGGTTAGGGGAGACTCATAAAAACCTTGCACAGGGGCCTGTCATAACTTTAACAGTCGCCTCCATACTGGGAGCTGCTCAGCAGCTAGCTTGCTCCCTACAGATCTGACCTGCCAGCTTGTGTTTAGTTTGAAATTAAAAGTGAGCATGTGTAGTAAAGATCAGGAATTTGCCCTGACAAGTCTACCAGTATACTGACCAGGGATTTGTTTCCTTACTCTCCAGGCTACTGTCACCTTGAGTATATTTCAGTAGAAATGTACAGCTCAATATATTTTGTTGCTGTTTTTATTTCCGATCCACTAGCTAAGGATGTCGATGTTGGCTGGGGCATTGATTTGTTGTTTAAAAAATAGATGGCTTGAAACCACTTGCCACATTGCCGTGGTATTGGATGAAATGCATACTCATGCTCCCCAAAGGATGATTCCTAATAATTTTGGTCATAGTGTGACCTTTTCTGTAGTGCCACAAAATCAAAACATCTACTTGTATACAGGAAGTGTCAAAACCTGTACAGAGGATTGCCACGAAATTTGTGAGAACAGAACATGCTGCCAAAGTGTGAATCCTTTGCAACTGACTGATCACTAAAACCCTACCCCAGACAGCGATTGTCCAGTCAAAGCAACCATAACTAATTGTCAAGGTGATATAGGTAGCTTAAATCACTGAACACTGATGTATAATAATAGCTTGCATATTATCAGCCAATGACATTTTTTGTGGCCACATCTAATCTGTGGTGTTCAGTGATATGAACTGGCTATGGATGATGTCAGCAGTTATGTTCTGCACTATATTTACTATGCTTCCCAGTTGCCAGAGGAAAATGTTGGCATTGGTCTTTTAAGTTACATGGTATATGAGCTTTGACCTTGAGCAAGATTTTGTCATCGGGAGGTAAACAGGGTGGTGGACAGCATGTCACCTTGGCGAGATGGCTTGGCAGACTACTATTCAAGACCAACAAACAACAAAACTGTTGTTTTAACAAGTTATTCCTGCGTGTCCATTCACTTTTTAGGCTCCAGTTGTGGGTGTTTGTAGCAGTGGGTATCCACGGAAGTAGTACCACCAAAAGCTATTGTTTTTAACTGTGACAATGCTTTTTCCGGCTGGCATAGCAGCACAAAAACAGCAGGGTTTTTTTTGTTTGTTTGTTTTTTTATTTATTTTTTTATTAACGGAAAAGTTGCTGCTTTTCCTGCTAGGATTTCTCCCCCTAAACTGGGTATTTTAAGCCAAAGCATGTTTTTTCCCAAACCATAACCAAGTGGTTGCTGTGCCTAAAACCAAACCACACATTGTTGTTGGAACATTATGTTTCAATTTACGTTTGCTATTTAATAATGTGTGATTGAAATGTATCTGTGGTTTGCTGAAATGTATGACACTAACATTTTTTCTGCACATTGGGTTGGGATATGAGGATGTTTACATTGAAGCAAATTCAGCCAAACTTATTACCCAAGATAGCATTATCTTTGTCTTATTCACTAGTTAGTCTTAGTCCTACAAGTCCTTCTTTTTTTGTAAAGGGAAGCATACCTTTTAAAGATGGGAACAATTAAAAACCCATCTAACTTTTGATTGCTTGTCAAAGTATGTTTATCTGTTGCATCCAAATACAGTTCTATGTGATCTTACCTTTAAAAAAACAAGCACTAGATACTAGAGCCAACTGGCTATCCTACAGTAAAACCAAAATAGTGTTCATTTAGTTCCACGTTTTCATTGTGGATCATCGACCAGTGAACATGACTACTTTTACCTGGGACATGTCACTTTAGCCTTAAGGCTCATTCATACCACCTTTACATACGAAAATAGATACGTCTGTTTCAAACATTGTAAATGTCACTGCCCTCAGTCTTCCATGCGTCCTTTATTTTGGCATAGATACAGCCAATAGATGGCATTAGAAGGCAGACTCGAAAATTTCACACAACAACAGATGAGGAGATGGTGAAGAAGATCATAGTAATGTGCCTTTGCATGAAGGCAATGTTGTAGATGGTGGTGGTCTGCTATATAACATTACATCCTGACATGTGGATGGAGGAATCTTTTCACTGTATTACTGATTCCTTCATCGTATCATTGTCGTATCTCGCTCGAATTACGTTACTTTATCTCCTCTGATGGTACTGCTGCGTTTCATTGGTATCCATAATCTTTAAAGAAACATGCACAAACATGGACAAATAAATGCAAAGTATGGACGGAAGGCTCTGTTTCTTTCCATCTCCATATCTAACGTTGAGCCTAAATGAGCCCTTTGTCTCTTGACATGAAAGTGTCCTTGTTTTAAAACAAGAGAGAGCATGGAAATTGAAATGAAGTGTTTTTTAAGTCAAAGAAGTACTGTTTAGTACTTAACTATCTAGCGCTGATTACTTTTGTCAAAGACAGTTTTTGTTTCAGTCAACAAAACGTAGGGTCACAGGTTTGACCCTTTTTGTCTACCCCTTTCTAGGATCAATGACCCATAATTTCAAAAAATCTTAAGAATTCTGACAGATGTTCTGCTGTCATTGTGAACTACATATGTGCCATGCAAGAACAGAAAGCTCAACAGGTACAGCAACAGTAACTAATAACTTCTTTCCATCAACATTAGTGTATGTGCAGGTTTTTCTTAAATGCAGGGAAACCAGCTACAGATAGGCCATGGTCTTTTTCCTTCTGCCAGTAGACCAGAGCAGTAAACAATGCACTGCAGTAGACAATTATGTCTTTGTTTTTTTTTTTCCCAAGGTGTGTCACATTTAATGTCTCAAAAAGAGGTTAGCAAGCAGTGGAAAGCAGCATGGAGGCAATTGAAAATATTGCTGTGGTACCTTTTTAAAAATTTCTTATTCACTCTCTTTCTCAAAGTAGGCGCACCCTAAATTTTGAACAACGTTCGAGTGCTGGACAGTGCTTGGACAGAGAAGGACAGAATAGCTCTGTTTCCACCACACACTTTCAGTATGGTACTTTTGGAATCAAAAGTAACCCTTCAGACATGGTACCAAGACCCTAGGTCTATTTAGCATTTCCACTGCAAACAGTACCCTTAAATGTGGGTGGGCTTGTTGTCACTCACTGTACCATCCAGCACCTGCTGTATTTCTTCATAGATGGAATGTCTGCTCCTTGTTTATCGTCTACAGAACGTGTTTGCAAGCCAACATTTTAAGAGCAAATTAGAACAGAATGTAGTGAGAGACTAATACTGTATCTAAAAAATACCAGGTTTGTGCATGTAGATCTTCTCAGGCAAGCGCAGCCGGCCGGAGCTCACAGGAACGACACTCCACTATGCTTTTTTTTTCTCCAAGTGAGGAGTAGAATATATGCAGTTCACATTATCCAATCTAAATGAATATATATTTTTAAATGTTTGAAGATCCACTCATTACTGAAAGTGTATGTCATTCAAGAGCGACAATAAAAACAAATGGTAAAAGTTGTCATCTCGAAATTTAAGGTGTGCTGATGAATTCACGTCATCAGCTCATGCATTGAGTAACAATACAAGTAAAGTTCCACCTTAGTTTTTTTTTTTTCTCTGACTGCAGCTGCTGTGTGAGGCAGCAAAACATCCTTTATTTTTATGGTTAAAAAAAAAACTTGCCACGGTATGAACAATGGTTTCAAAACCAGCCACAGCTCAGCACTGAGCAAGAGTGACAGTCAGCTATTGACCAATCGACGAACTGCAGTGTTCACAGCTCCACCTTTTAGTACCGAATCAGTGTGCTAGGTACCCCAAAAGAGGGGTGACAAAAAATGAGGACGGTTAGGAAGGGTTTAATTGTTACCATCCACAACTTTTCACAATAGAAACAGAAAAAATGTGTACTGAACTGTGCTGAACCGTTATTTGTGGTGGCACATTA